>JBBMKD010000115.1:17652505-17717531 GCA_037834095.1 Argya squamiceps
CCTTTTTTTCTTTTTCTTATTAAATTGTATTTCTGACTTGGAGCCTCTCGTTTGTTTTGCTTTCAAACCATTACAATATATATATATGTAATTTTTCCCAAGATACAAAGGCGCATTTACAGGAGATGTTAACCCTGTGGAGTTTCATTACAGAACTAGACTAGGGGAATATCACAGAAAGTTAGAGCATGCTGATTCAGTTAGTCATCAGATGCAGTTTTGAACATGAGAGTAGATGAAGGGACATGAAGCATTACCTCCAGCTTCCTGCAGAGTGGGTCTTTAATGATGCAGAAAGCAGTGAGATCACTGATCAGAAAAAGGGGGAAGGATGGTGAAGTTAGGATAGATACAGTAAGCAAAACTATTATTTTAATGATTCATTTCTAAAAAAAACTTTGAAAAAACAGTTTCAAAAGAAGAAAATGAAAAGATTTCTAACGTATGAGCTTTAGGACATATTTTGACACACCAGTGATAGAAGATCAATTTATTAGTAATAATTTATTATTAATAACAGTGCAATGGATAAAGAAAACAACAGATCTCTAAAACCCAAACAGTAAATGTCACAACTGAGAAAATGTGAGAGATGGAAGAGCTTTCATTGCTGCAATATCATGTCTGGCAATATTAACAATCAAACAAACAAACAAACAGACAGATTGAACAAGAATAGAGCTGAACTGCCAGAACAGTGAAAGGTGCCAGAACTTGTCGGGGAAGAAACCCCATAGGAATACTGTGTGGAGTTCTATGGCAGAGAGGAGAGACACATCACAACAACAGAAACAGAAGCAAACCCTCCCCCGGCAACACACACAAACCCCAAACAAAACCACAAACCCAAACCCCCAATAATTAGAGGCAATTAATAGATATAGAGAAAGATAAATGTACACAATGTACAGGTCACAGAAGCTGGTAATTGCTGAGAGAAAAAAAAAGATTGAGCACTGCACTTCTGACCATGTGATACAGTTAAGAAAGGTCAAATATTTCAAAGAGAAGTGAAAATGAGGAGTATGTGTTATAGTCTGACTCCAGTCAGCAACTAAACCCCACAGAGCTGCTTGAACACTCCCCACCAGTGGGATCAGGGAGAGAATTGGAAGGTTAAAAGCTAGAAAACTTGTGGATTGAGATAGAGACACATTAATAGAAAAAGCAAAAGCTGCCTGTGAAAGCAAAGCAAAACAATGAATTTATTCCCTGCTTCCCATGTCAGGCAGGTGTTCGGCCATCTCCAGGAGAGCAGGGCCCCATCTTGTGTAATGATGACTTGGGAAGACAAACACCATCACTCCAAACATACTCCCCTTCCTCCAACGTCCACCCCACTTTATCTACTGAGCATGATGATCTGGAATGTCTCTTTGGTCAGTTGGGGTCAGCTGTCCCAGCTGCGTCCTCTCCCAGCTCCTTGTGCACCCCCAGCCTGGTTGCTGATGTGGTTGGTTGAGTAGCAGAAAAGGCCTTGGCTGTGTGTAAGACTTGCTCAGCAATACTAAAAATATCCCTGTGCTATCAGCACTGTGTCCAGAACAAATCCAAATCACACCCCTGCTGGGAAGAAATTTAACTCCATTCCACGCAAAATGGGCACAGTATGGAAATGCCTACCTCTGTTTAGTGGTCCTCCTCTCTGTTCAGTGGGGACCCATTCAGGACATGGATATTCCAGTGTTTTCTGTGTCAAGAGGATCATCATGATGTACCAGATCTGCATATTACACGTCAACTCACTGGTTGTCCATTGGTTTTGGTGAGCTGCCTCCTGAATACAGATTTTAGGCAAGCCCTGTTTGGTGTACTTGATCAAACCATGATGCTTAGCAAAACCTGAGATTTCTGCTCACTTATTATTTACCTCTGATGTTATTTTCATTGCTGGCTGCAGTACTAGTACCAGATGAGTTTCATTAAGTGTTGCATGTCATCAGGAAAAGGCTTCGTTGATTAAGAAAACCCACTTGCCAGGTGAGCTCTGCTGTATGATCATGGCAGACACATTAGAAAATTTCACAGCCTAAACACTGTGTGGGGCAGGCAATTTCCTGGGGAAAAAACCCCAAAAAATGCCAAAAAAATGCCAAAAAAAAAAAAAGAAAAAAAAAGAAAAAGAGCACCACACCTTTCTAAAGCACCCAGAAGGGAAGCTGTCAAGAACTAGAAATCATCCCCAGCTATGTGAGCATGTAAAGGAAGTGCCTGAGGCTTTTTACTCCTGAGCTACCCAAGGTCTTGGAGCCCTGTTTACCATGAGAAAATATCTACAGAGACACCAGCCATGAGCTGATTGATCTGTGCATGTAACTAGGGTTCACAGCTGCATGGTACAGAGCAGGCAGAATAACAGGAGCATTTGTTTGCCTTCAGGAAGTGCCTGGCCTGGACCTTCCTTCTCTGTGAACGAAGTGAGACTGTGCCATCATCAAAGAAGCCTTCAGGAAACTTCCAAGAGGCATCTGCTCTGATTTATCCTCATCATTACAATATGATCCACGGCTACCAGGTGAATGCCCAATTGCTCTAATTTTAGGCTACCACCTTATTATTTTACAGATGCCTGTACACAACACAATATTATTGCACCAACCAAGTAGAACACAGAAAGAGAGGAAGACAGAAGAAGACTGAATTTTTTGTCTGACTTCAAGTCCAGCTTTCAGATGTGAATGCTGTGATTGTTTCTCAGCTCCCTCCATAGGGGTAAGACTGAGTAAAATAATTACAGATCTTCTCTGAGTATTTTTGCCTCCTAGAATGAAGTAAATGCAGCAGAACATTCACTTATTTATTTGTATGAAGAGAAGTAACTGACAATAGATTCAGGCAAACCCCTTCCTGTTTTCCCCACTATAGTTACTTGTAGGAACTTTCTTTCATACACTGTATTTTTCTGAGATTATATGTTGTCATGTTGCTAAATACATGACAACCCAATCTTTACCTCAGTAAGTAGCTGTGAGAGCTTTGCAACTTTTACACCTTTCCTGTAGGAGTGTTATAGATCAAAGCAGGTTGTTCCACTTCTAGTGGAGTTTTGTTACATCAGAGCCCATTGCATTCCTCTCTTTTGCTTGCAGCAAAAGACAGAAATGCAATGGGCTCTGATGTAATGAGATGGTTAACAAGATATGCTCTGACATAAAGTAGCCTGAAGAGTAACTGTGTGCTTTTGCAAAGGCAGGGGCTGGATGCTCAGTTTTGTGTAGAATAACTTCCCAATTAACAGCTTTAATAGAACACCACAAAAATGATCAGTTTTTCTTAATCCCTTCTGAAAAGAAAGTTTCTATATGTCTATATAAAAATTCTCAAAATTAGCTGAGGAGTCTTTGCTCACTTTGTGTGGCAGGTATATGTGGCTTCCAACTGCAAAGTGTGTGGGACACACGGTCTCTGTGCAGCCCCCAAATTTAGCACACCTATTTAGATATACTCTAGATGTGTTCTACACTAGATACATTCTACAGAGACAAGAAATTGTGAGCTTTGAAAGTGCAAAGTTGTCTGGATGTAATTTCAGAGGTTCTGAAATTACCTAGAGGTTCTGAAAAATGTTCAAGCAGGCATCTGGCTTTGAACTCTGGTGGACATGTGTTCTGGGCAGTAGGCATGGATGGTGTTTTCAAAGTAGGATGTATAAATATGTTAGCTAGCAATCTGCTAGTGGTGATTAGCAGATTAGGAACACTATGTGTGTCACCTAAGAAAAATTCACGCATTTTTTGGTCCACAGAGAAAAAAAATCACTGTTTCTTAGCTAGTGTGTAGGGATAGAGTATATGTAGAACCACAATCTTCAAGAAAATGTATTTTGGTTGATTCTAAATTTTCCCTGTGGTCTTTCAGTACTTAATGGGTATTTAGGACACAAGGAGACAGACTTTTTGCAAAGGCAGGTAATGATAGGACAAGGGGGGGGACATTTTTACACTAAAGAGCAGGGATTTAGAGTGGGTGCTGAGAAGAAATTCTTTACTGAGAGAATGGTGAGATATTGGCACAGGCTGCCCAGAGAAGCTGTAGTTGTGCATCCCTGAAAGTGTCCAAGGCCAGGTTGGATGGGTCTTTGAGCAGCTTGGTCTGTTGGGGTTTGGAACTAGGTGACCTTTAAGATCACTTCCAACCCAAACTATTCTGTGATTCTAGATTCAGTGATTTTCTAGAGGTGTTCCCATGATAGCCAAAAAGAGTGTGTTTTTCCAGCCATGCTAGCTAGTTCTGTGAAGGAAGTTACAGCAGAGGCTGTCCTAACACTTCACAAAAGCTTGAAAGGAAACTGGGATGCTTGACACCGGGTTAAGCTGGCCACAAAGGACCAAGATTTACCCATACCCTTTACCTTGGCTAGCTAAGTATATCATAAATCAGACTCCACACACAGATTGGAGTGTGTAGAAAAGAACAGAAACTTGAACCCACTAGTCTACCACAGCACAGCCAGGGTCTCTGCCCTGTGGAAAAAAGTACTTAAAGAATGTGGTTCCATGGTGATTAAAATATAAAATACAATTATATGGCAGGTTTAGAACTCAGTTGGGCAAGGATTTGATAACAAGATCATGTTAACAAAAACATAATTTTAATGGTTCCTGTTCTTGGAAGGGTGGGAGTGGGGTTTGAAATCAAAGCTTTCCTGGTCAAGAGCATTTCTGGGGACAAAGGCTTTGTGCCAGCATTCAGATCCTGGTGAAAAACCATGTAGCATTGCTCAGATTTGCAAAGCACCTGATCTGTAGGAAGTGACTGACACTACATTCCAGGAGTTCAGCCTTGGAAGTCAGCAGCCATGCAGCTCATCAGCCAAACCAGCCTTGCAGACACAGCTACGTGTGAAAAGTCTGGCATGCAAAGAGCTTTTGATGCAGAAGATTTTAAGTTGTCATTAATTACAGAGGCATTTTTTCTGTCTCCATTACCTCCAGAGCACATATTACAAGAGATAATTGCTTCTGGAATGCAATTAGGCAGAAAAATTGTTATATTAAAAGCAATGCATTTATAAAATGCTTATTCTGGTCTTTTATACAGAAATACCTTTTTGAAAAAAGGAATTGCTCTGTGTTCTGAGGTACATAGATGTTCTTTTATTTTAAGAAAAGGATTTAGTGTCTGGTTCCCAAGAAGCTGTGATAATTGTCTGTTTTCTGCTGTGATCTTTGTTTGTTCTACCAACTGAGTCTTCCCTCAACTGTGTGAGTATATTTGATCCAAGCTGCACTGCAGGAAAAAGATTATACTTAAGAAGAGTGGAAATGCATGGTATTTTCTACTTATATTGAAGACTTGCTTTATTATTTTTTACCAGGAAAAAAATATGTGCCTAGAAACATGACTCATATTGCAGGCAAGGAGTAGTTTACAGCTGGCAGCTTCTCTCCATTTAATGTTGTCCACTATGGAACAATTAAATTCTCACTCCCAATTTCTCAGAAGATACCAAACGTGGCATTAGGTCTCAGCTCAGTCCTCACTAGTACTTGGGCCTCAAATCCAGCAATGCATTATTAAAGTAGATGTTACTTAAGCTGGGAAAGTAGGAGGAGGAGAAGAAGGAGGAGGAAGAGGAGGAGGAGAAGCAGAAAAAGGAACTATTCGTGTAGCCCTTGAGGAATGTTATTGTGATACCATTATCAGATGTACCTCTCTGCTCTTAACAAGAGGAATATTTTAAACGGAACTAAAAGACACTGTAGAAGGTATGCAGTAGGAAACATGTTGCGTATTTGATAAGAACAGGGAATGATATATTTAGCCCAAAAACCCATCGAATCTTTCTTCTTCCCAGAAGAAGGACTAAAGCAGGCACTATTATTTTAATAGGGCTTTTTTTAAACTCCTGTTATTACTGAGTAAATACATGTTTCTAAAGACTGTGAAACAACTATAAAACTGTCATCTCCTATGAAGAATGACTTCAGTGTGCAAGCACAGCCTATTCTATCTCTCCTTCACGCTAGAATGTTGCTCCATTGTAGCCCCAGCCCTCTGACCTCCACCATGTGTTGCTCACACATTCTTTCCTATGCCAAAACACAGCATCTGATTGAGACACTAGCCCACACTGGGCCAGGAAAAGGTCTGATGATTAGCCCCAGCTAAACTGCTGAGGTGTGGAGGGTCCTGGACATATCAGTGCCTCTCACAGTCCTATGTGCAGACCATAGCGGGCTGTCTCTTCCAGTGCACCCAGTCAGTGCCCTGTGGTCCCTAAACTCCTGCTCCCATTGCAGTTTCCTTGGTGTTTTCTAGTGCCATCTGTGTTGGATTTCTCAGACTGCTTACCATGCTGTTATTTATTTGCCAGAGCTGAAATAATTTCAATGCTAGCTGAATCAAAAGCTTCACTGAAGTGTCTCTGCTCCGGCTCGATCCTTGGTGGAGAATATGCACAACAGGTAGAATTTCATAAGCAACCCACACAAAGCTCCCACAGAAACCAAAGGTACTTTCTGGGATACGTTGTAGAGTCTGCCTAGTGAGGAAACCTGTGCTAAATATAACAACAAATTGCTGCTTAATGAGTAAGACTTCATTTGGCAGAAAAGATTCCTCCACTGACTTCATTGGCATAAACACTGAAGGTGTAGGAAGCCTTGTAATGGAGAGAGTGAGGGAAGGTGGGGTGGCAGGGTGGGATTGGGGTGTGACCTGGAAGTAAACAGTCAAGCAGATCCTTCAATGTTTCCATAACCTGAACAAATTTGTGCATTTTCATAGAAGGACAGGAAAATGCCTAAACTCAAGACAGTGTTTTCAATGTAACAGATACAGTGGAATAACGTGTGGTTACTGAATATTATTCCTATAGGAAATAAACTCATTTCTACAGAAATAAAATGGTACTACAAATATTTTCTATGGCAAATCACACATAGAGTAACTGATTTTGAATGGCAAGATTTATTAAAGGGGGAAAAAAGAAGAAGTTTCCAGGAGATCTTGTGTGAGAAAGACTTAGAAAATCGATGCTAAAGATGCTAAACAATGAAACCACCACTGCTGGTAGTCATGATGCAGTTGGCTATCGGCTTGAGAAATCTCAATTCTTGCAGGTTAAAGTGGAACTAAAGGGTCAAATTTTCTCTTCGGTGGGGAAGTCTGTGCAGGGAAAATGGAGCTGCCACACAGTGCCTGGTATCCTTGCAGACATCAGTGTCCTTCCCAGCTCTCAGGAAGTTTGCTCTGTTTGCACTTGGTTAGTATGAATGCAAATTGGCAGCACTCATTCCAGGTCTGTGTGTTGTGGAAGGCTGAGATAATAGCACATAAGCCTGAAAAACAGGAAATCTAATTATTGGAATGTTGCAATTAATATAATAGGTGATTGAGAGTGCAACTGGTAAACAACAAGATAATGGGCCAATGAGGAAGATGTCTGGAGTTCATCAAAGGGTTGTCTGAGGCCTTCACAGGGTACCTGAGGTATTGCATGACAAAGACATCCAAATATAGCACTTGAAGATCTATAGCATAAACTGAACACATGGTGCTGCTAATGACAGGTGCTGGAGTACATGCTTCACTTAAGGATAAAACAATTACCTGGTTAGAAACACATTCTAAATGCATGACAAATGGTAACAACAAAAAGGCATGATGCAAAGCATCAAGGATTGATTAAACCGAAGTCCTGGGGAGCCAGTGATGTAGACTGCCTCCATGGCATTCACTTCCTTCACCAAAACCCAAGTGCTGCAGGTTTCTTAGACGTGGCAGGACACCAGCGCCCAGTGCCCAAGAGCACAGGACCCCATCCACAAAAACCTCAAAGGCATGCAGCTCTGACTGTCTCCTCCAGAAAGCACCTCGGGTGGAGAAGGGAAACGGGCTGAGGGGGAGGGGAGGAAGCCACTGCCCTGCCATTGACCTGATGCAATTAGTCACTGCTGGGATGGCTAATTTCTGCCAGTGGGTGTGAGAGGAGGGAGGGGAAGACTGAGTTGGAAAAACACACAAAAGCAGAGCTGTGCACAGTCAGACGGGGTTAATCCCAGTGGGGTTTATGCTTCTTCCCCCTCCTGCACCCCTAGAAACTTCAGAAAACTCAGACTAACTATGTAAACACATATGCACAACAAAGAATTATTTATACAGTCAAGCAGAAGAGAAATTTTGCAACCATATGAGCTCTGGCATCAGAATCAGAGAGGCCAGGGCACAGCCACAGCCACATCACATACAGAGGAGCTTCAGCCTGCCCATGGCTATTTCGGTAAAACATGGACTTAGGCCCATGTTAAAGCAATAGAGTGTTGCCAGGGATGTAGTTTTGTCTCTAGGGAAAAAAAAAAAAGAGAAAAAAAAAAAGGCATAGCTTGATTAACCCCCAAGCTGTTGAAGCAAGGAGGTTTGCTCAGATCCTAGGAGAAAGGCTGCTGGCCTTGGGGGCTGAAGGTCCAAATTCTTGCAGTGAATGTGTTGGGCTATTGCTTTCTTTCCTCCCGGAGACATTCCCTGCTGCCTGGATGATTCAGTACCTGCTGGATGGCAGCATGGCAGGCTGGGGAGACAGATGGCTCCGGGTGCTCACCTGAGGCACAAGCATCGAGCTCAGAGCTGTGCCCCAGTTAACAGGTGTGAACAGAGAGTGAAACTGCTCCGCTCTACATCCCTCACTCTGCAGCTGGGGCAGAGAAGGACTCTGCACTGCCATCTGCTCACCCTTCCCTCCCTTACCCCTGTCAGACTAATGTTTGGTGGTCCATCCTCCTGTGGTGCTGGAAGACAACTGGAAAGCTGGAAGGAATAGGCATAATGTGAAGGGCATATATTTTAGAGGGTTTACATTCCAGTAAGGGAAACTTGATGCACAAGTATCAGTGCATTGCATTGCATAAAAGGATAGTGCCCTTAAAAGGTTTTCAGTAAAATAAAGAAGAAATTGGAGGCACAGTGATAAATTTTAAAACACAGTACATTATACTTGGTCTGTTACCCTGTTCTTTCTCCCTAAAGGGTTAAAACACTTTTTATGAGAGGAAGAAGGTTAATATAATTTATGCTAGAAATTATGATTACTATGGCAGAGAAATCAGAGCAAGTATTTTTGTTCATGCCCACATTTTAGCAATGACAATTTACTTTTCTAATACCTGTGGGTATTAGCTGTAAATGGCATTATCAGCCACGCCTCAGCACATCAGTGCCACACACATAAGTGGCATCCTGTCAGGGCAGCAGAACAAAGACACCCCAAGCAGGATAGCAGGAAGAACCCCTTTACATCCTACAGACTTGTGTGCTACTTTTCCACCTGCAGGTCATTTGTCAGTGGGGCTACACAAGGGGTGAATTTATCTACAGATAATTTATCTGCAGAACTTTTCAATAGCCATACTGTTGCTATCACTGTATTGCCACTTGAAGACAGTCATGGCATATGGGATGTACTGAACACACAAATCCTCCAGTTATTCACCAAATGCTGTGAAACTTGTAGGTGGCTCAGTACTCAAGCAAACAGCACTTGCAGCTCCCAATTACTAGCCGGATGCCACGTACAAGCCCGCTGTGTACTTGGGAAATTAGAAGGTAATAAGCATGGATCAGGAGAGGTGAAAAACTTCAGATTTTTCTATAGGTCTGTTGCTAACAGTCCTGAATGTGTAATGGTCAATTCAGAGCATGTTTATAACACCAGGTCATCAGCTCTTTAAGGAAGAGCCCATCTCTTAGGATGGGCATAGGTACATTCCAACTAAAGCAAGCTCTTGACATATATGGGCTCCAAAAAATCTAGTTACTGTAAAGGACATAAATCAATAAATAAAACACAAGTAAGACTTGTCAGAAAAGGCTGTGTGTAAAAATGTTAGCCTCTGAATAAATGGCATGTTATATTGATGGAAAAAAGTGCGAACAGATGTTTTCAAGTTGACAACTCACCCTTGGTGGGATATACAAAGAGGAATATAGGGTATGATAGAGCCCATGTCACAGAATTATTCAGGAAGTCCTGAGGGGAAATGAGATTGTAAGGGCAACTTGGAAAGTGTCATAGAAAAGTAAGGGGAATATCCTGCAATATAGGTTATGACAGCTGGGACTGAGTAGGTTATTTCAGATCCACTTAAATTGGCTTCAGACGGTTTTGCCTCAGACTGAACTAGAAAAATAAATTGGGAAGGAGCTGCTTTCCTGACTCTGAAGAGGGCGGGGAAAGCCAGGTGGCTTGGGATGTGCAGAAGGTATTTTGGGAGCTACAGATTAAAAGAAGACATAATTCTTGCTACTGTGTCATATTGCAGGGACAGTTGCCATAGCATCATTTGAACTAAGAATAGATTTCTATAGCCCGGCAGCAGGTCAAAATATTTATAAGAGTGAGGATTTTTTTCAAGGCCAATTCAACCAAAATGCAGGTCCCTGTACAGAACTGCTGAAAAGCACATAAGGTAACTCAGACAACGTAGCCCCAAACTAGAATGATTCGGGGCAACTAGGACACAGCCATGTGGTGTCTGACAAGAGCTTCCACAAAAATCAAAGTAGTCATTCTGTCTTGCCTGAATCTTTAACTGGGAGACAAAGAAACAGAACATGGAATGTGAGTCAAAGCAGAAGATTTTTAAGGGAGCAGTATGTCTGAGACAGAACATTGATCTGAAATTATTTTTGTTCTCATCCACTGATTTTTTCCCTCATAGGGAATTTGGCAGCTTTCTGCACTTCTTATGGTGAAGAAATGAGATTTTTGTACCCAAATGAGGGGGGCTCTGTCTGTCCTGGTGTCTCCAAATGTGGCTGGCAATCCAGCTATTCCAATCAGAAGGTGAGCAGAGGCATCATGACTCAGCTGCCCCTTTCATTCACAGAAATAATTTGACCCAAAGCAGGAGTTTGGAGGCAGTAGCTAGCAGCAGGTTTCCTAATTGAGCTTGCATTGTGCATTGAGCAGCATGGGAACTGTCCTTGCTTCCCCAGCAACTGTGAGACAGAGTTAAAAAGATGTTGAGCAGCACAAAATAGTTTCCAACAAAAACAGAATCTGATTAGGGAAACACACTTCTTATAACAGACCTTCTGCAATGGAGTTGATCTGCCTTCACTCCCTCACCCACAGGTGGCTGCACACCTGGGCCACACCATCAGGGCAAACTGCACAAGCATCTTTTATTACATGGAGAGGGTTTGAAAGGTGGAGCTCAGACTGTTCTTCCTGAGGAAGCATAAAATGCTCTTCATAGTCTTCACGGTCTCCATAAAAAAAACCCTCTTTTTTCACTTAGGACACTTCTGACATAAGACAATATTCACTTATGTGTATCACAGTTTCACACCTCAGTCACACATTTGATTAAACCCAAGACACTTATGGCAGAAACAGGCAAGCTATGGGCAGAGAATACGTCCTCCTCTTTAGCAGTTCTAGCCGATTACAGTGGAAAAACCAAAGAATGAAATAAAAGGGTGAGAAAGAAGGAAAAGGCAAGCACTAGAGTCTGTCACCTTTAGGGAATATTAATTAAACACAGAGACTCTACGGAAAACTGGTGATACACTCTGTGCCTCTGAGCACTACTGCAGAACAAGTAGCTTGTTCTGTGCAGAGATATCTGCTAATTGCTTATCTACCACTCCCATCATAAGATAATAATTTCAGAACTAGGTTCTATAAAACAAATGGGATGGCCAGAGGTTTAATACTGACAGAAAATCTGCTGTTCTCAAAACTCACCAATGCACTAATATCTTCTTAGTATTCTTTCCTGATGTTTGAGCTACACATGACCTTGCCACAGCATTAGCATGATGAAACATTTTTTATTTTGTCACTGTGATGTTCACATAAAGATATTTGCTGAATGTAAGTAATTGTTCCATGAACATCTGCATGGTGCATCTCTTTCTGTTTACCCACATATTTCTATACCAGCTCATCTTTCATTCAATTAAATATCATCATTTTAGAGATTGATATAAGCTGGGCTGCAGTGCCAGCTACATATGCCAAGGATTTCCCATGGGGCATGTCAGAGAAGCCAAAGAGGGGTATGGACAAGAACTTAAGTTTTTGTGTCTTAATGTTTGTCTTATTGAAGAGAACAGTTGCCAGTGTACTGAAAGAGGCCCTTGGGAGAAAACCAGAAAATGTTATAGGAAAAGAAACCCCAGAGTATGCTACTGGCAAAACACACAACATGTCTTCCTCTTGAACACAGCCTAGTTTACCAGTCCCAAGAAATATAAAACTCTGTGCTGACATGTAGCTAGGATGAATCTGATAGCACAACTTTAAAACAGAAGTCAGACATACAGTCATTGTGGGGATTTCTTATTATTTGGAATGTCCCATAAAAAGTTAATCTTTAAAGTTGTGTAGGAGTGTGAAGAAATGGGTCCCTTCAGCATATTGAGTTCTTTGCAGCCAGTATGAAGGTTTAGCAAGCTGGGAGCAAGCACACAGGATACCGGTAGGAGTAGAAAACTAAAAAAAATTAAGACAAAACAGATCCAAGTGGGTCAATTCTCCAAAGGTTTTGTATCCAGGCTGAAACCATGGCCTTCTACAGAGCACACACTTGTAGGACAGAGGACTGAAGGCAGAGAGGAGTCACTGGAAACAGGCATACAAATCCTTGCAGAAAAATCATTGTTTCAGCTGTGTGTGAGACAGGGTCAGGAACCTGTAAAACCACTTCAGCTGCTGTTACACTGACTGCAGGATTGCTTGGGCTGAGTTGAGCTGAGCTGAGTATCACCAGAGTGCAGCATGCTGCTCTGTGCTACAAGGTTTCAAGAATGGAGACAGGCAGGATCCCTTGAACAAGCTGCAAATCCAAATCATAGACCAATGTTAAATCTGTAGCCATTCTCACTAACATATTTTTTAAGTTATCGTGCCATCTTTCTACAAGACACAAGGCTTGCTGTATCACTTGGGAATGTAGCTGCTCATGATGCTGTGGTGGGGTGGGATGTGTGGAGATCCAGCCCAGTACCAGCCCTTCTTACAGAGACATCGCAGTGGAGAAGTGGAGAGCCTTCCCTGCACCCTTTCATTTGGTGGGTTTATCTGTGGGCTTTTTGTTTCCCATCTGGTAGCTTTACTCTAGATTAGAGGTAATTTTTGTGAACATGATTATGGTACCATGAAATCTAAAGCTCAATTTTCAGGAAACGTAGTGATGATGCTACCAATTATTTATCCATACATAAATTCTGATTTATTCCCTCTATAAAAAATACAGGATTTGGGTCATAGTAAGACAGAAAAACATATTTACCCCCAGATATCAAATTAATGTATGCACTTGAAGGAAAAATAAAGGTCTCCTCCAGATTATGGAGACAACACACCTCATTTCCCTGTAACCAGCTACTTTGCCCTTTATGGGAGTGCCATACTCCCAATCTTGTCAATCTTAGCTATTGACTCCTTAGCCAGTTTTCTTTTTCTGGTACTTTCTTGTTTCCTCTTCCCCCTTTCCTCCCTCCTTTGCTTTCAAACTCTTTTTCCACTGCTCAGGAATGTGCAGAGTTAACAGCTCCATCCCTGTCACTTGTCACTGTTGTTTTTCCCAGTCACCTGTCCCAGTTTCTGTGTAAACCTCGCACTGAAGTAGTGGTCAGGGGAGGCAGTATGCTTGAAGGCAGCAGGGGGGAAGCAACTGAATTTGCAGCCATAGCTTTGGAAGACCAAACTTCTGTGATGAATATTCTCAACACACTTTGCTGCTGGTGATCAGAGGCGAGAAAAGCACCTATTGTTTTCCTTTCATGCTCTAGGCTCTCCCAGTGATATTTTTGCTCACTGTGTTTTTTATGCCTCAAATTAAGCAATTCACAGGAAGTCTCCTTGTATAAGAGATTGTTGAATAAATAACTGTTTACACAAATCAGCTGCAGGCTTAAAGATGTTACACATTGAAAGAAGTCAGCTGCATCTTCTTGTCATATCCTGTTGGTTAAATTATGTTAAGATGCTGAGACAGTGAGTCCATTGAAATCTTCATTGTTTTCTGTTTTAGCATCACTGAAACACACCCGATGAACAGAAGACTTGTCCTGAGGTTTTATAAAAGTAGTATTATTACTTACAGAACAACACTCAGGGCAAAAAGCAAACAGGGCCTATGTGAAGATCTGATGGTACTGCTTTTCTATACTAGGGCAAATACACAAAATACTAATGAAAATTTTTTTTTTTATAGTCTGTGTAGGGCAATTACAGAAAAATCTCAGAAGTCATCAAATAAAGCACCATTGTGACTCTCCACAATCAACTTCTCTTCTTGAAATCTCAAAATGTGATCCACTGGAAATGGGAAAATAAAATTTTAGAGGAATGTTGCGGTGTATATTTTGGGTTTCCAATAATTCTGTATGTTTTTGTTTTATAATGGTTTGTTCCTACACCCCCATCCCCAAACCCCCCTTGGTCTTTCCCTGGTAATAGATCTTGTCAATCACCTTGTAAAAACTTGGAAGATTCTGGTGAAGATGGCCAGTGATTCAGCAAGGCCTTCAGGTTCCCACCTTTCTTCATTGTTCTGTTAAGTATCCCTGTTCTGGGTCACACCCCCCCCCTCTCCTGGATTGGTTCTGGGTTCCCCCTGCTCAGTGTACAGCCCTGGGGTACTTAAGGTGAGGACAGAGGGCCAGAGCTCACTTGGCACATGGGCACCTCCCTGGGTGGAATAAAACCTAGTGAAACCCACTTGAAGAGTCCTCCTTTTTCTTCCACACCGTCTACCACGCTCCAGCCTGAGGTTCAGACCCACCAAACCTTCCTTGTATGTTGACCAGAGAGCGAGCTAGCAGCTTAGGACACCAACATAGAGGAACAAGCAACACTTACCAGCCCTGGATGGCATAGCATTTGGCAAACTGCTTAGTCAATTATCAACAAAAAATTAAGGAAATTTGAACAACTTGAAAATTCAGGAAATAATGCCAGTCCTGCTTTTACAGAATTGTCACAACAGACACTTCTTAAACAGTCAAGTTTCATTTTCAAATGCAGTGTTTCTACACTTCTGTTCAGACACAAGTTTTGATTTTTTCCCTCCCCAGTTTGGCTGACCTAGATTTCACCTAAGTGCCTAATGTCTTTCTGGAGAAAGGGGGTTACGCCAGCTGCCCAAACTGTGGGAGCTGACTTGCTAGAAATCAAGCCAGACAGGCAGGCAGGAGCTTGCCATCTAGGTCAAAAGCAATCTGGGTTAGCAAGTGTACTTCTCCGACCACACAGAATTATGCTAGTTTTGCTCTTTTGCAAAAGGCACAGGAGGTCTGCCAAAATGTAGTACTAAAACTGTTTGCCAAAAATGACATTTCAAGTCAAAATTTAAAGTCTTAAATTTTTGGTTCTAGGAAGACAAAAAAGGTCTCACTTAAGGAAAAAACAGAAAACACAGATGAGTTTTAGCTCAGTTTCAGCCTGTCCTTCCACCATAATGCACGACTCAGCAGCAGGAGAGTCATCATCCTGGGTCAAGCTGACACAGTACTTGCTTTTACCCTTGAATACTCAACACCTAATGATAGACCTAAATGCAACTTTTGAAAGGTTTCTACAGGAGGAAGAAAAATATTTGAATACAATGAGATAAAAACGCATAGACTATAACCATTCATATTCTGTAACTGCATTCATTTGAAAGTAGTGGGGGACAGTACTTTCCGAGTAATGCATAATATAATTTTGAAAGTACAAGGAAAATGCCCTATTAAAGGCTGGTGGAAAAGAGCAGAGACACATGCTGCTTTTATTGTTTTGCTCCACAGGAGTGTTAACTGAAGAACACCTGCAGCACTTTCCACAGCATCCCTTTCCACATGAGCCAGGCAGACATGCCTCTGGCACCCCAGGCAGATGCTGTGCTCTGAGAACCATGACAAGCACCAACAGCCAGATCCAGGTGGTTGCATGGGCTGACATGGCCATCACGCACTGAAGATCTGTTCACATATAACCTCAGGCACTGCAGCCCCATTTACTGAAGCCTCCTGAAGGCCATCCTCTCTGCTTACAAAAGTAACTAGAAGTTTTAATATTTATATTTGACTTCCCAGCCGGATTAGCACCATCTGCTTCCATGCCATGCTTCACCCCAGTGGCAGCACCACCAAGGAGGCCACCAAGCCTTTTGCATGTGTGATCAATCCCACCACACTGGGGGGATCTTGGCAGCTCCCACCAAGCCAGGGCTGCTAGCAGAGAGCAAGGCTATTATCTCCATGTGAGTCCTCCTGGAATTTGTCCTCTGGGATGGATAGGCAGAGGTCCCACTGATGACTGCCTGGAGAGGAAACAACTGTCTAGTATATGTTTCTGCTGTGCAAAGGGGTTGGGGAAGAAACATGGTTTGATCCATTTTAGTCACCAGCATATCCCTAGGTGCCCTTGCCATAGATCATGGCCATCATGGCAGCACTGATTATAAACCTGTTTGCAAGATGGGACTCGGCCCTCCTGAAGCACAGATACTAAAGCTGTGGATGATCTCAGCTGAGGATTTGCAGAAGTAAGGGCAGCCTTAATCTCCCTGAGGAACACAGATGGAGTCACAGAGTTGGAAATAGCAGCATGCATGCAGTAAACAAGTGCAGCACGAGCTGCCCTCCATCCACATGCCAGCACTACCTGGCCAGTGCAAGGGGCATCTCAGGCCTCTGACACCCACCCACACAAGACTCAGAGACTCAGTTTCCCCACCAAGCACCAGCTGTGTCTTTGCTGTGTCATTGCTGCATTTCCATGCAGAAGTTCACCTCTGCTATCACAGGTAGTGAGAAGTGTTGTAACATCCTGTGGTGTACAACAGCAATTAGCAATTTGGGAAAGCTGGAATCTGCAGCAATCATCCACTATCCCAGGAAGAAGAACACACTGTCTTGCACCAACCAGAAATTCAGCTGAGCTCTTAATGGCCAAACCACTGTCACTGATGCTTCCACTGCTTGCTGAAATAACTATTACAGCCTGTTCATGCTGTTTTAGCATAGTAACTGAGTATCTTATGAGAAACTGCCTTTTTGCAATTTGTAAATTTGTTTCTAATGCTTTAAATTGACCAAGGAGAGCCCAAGGAATGGGATTATCAGCAGCTCAGACAGAGGTCCACTGCTGGCTGGGCTTTTTCATGGGCTGTGTCAGCCTAAGCTTCCCCAGCCTGTCAGCTTGCTCATGAGATCAGCACAGGCACTGCCAGCCATGGAAAACAAGCTTTGACCAGAACCAAATCTAGTGCAAGCTGATGGCTTGATTTGTGTGATCAGGCTGTAGTGTCCACATCAGAGTGCTATATGCATCAGAAGAAGGAAGCTGCTGTGTAGACAACAGTGGGAGAAACAAATCCATCTATGCACTTCAAAATCATGAATTGAATAGTTCCAAGAAAGAATTAGCATTTAAAGCAGACTTCAACCCGAATAACAGAATGGTTTGGGTAGGAAGGGACATTAAAGATCATCTAGTTGCAGCTCACCTGTTAGTGTCAGGGACACCTTCCACTAGATCAGGTTGCTCCAAGCCCTGTCCAGCCTGGTCTGGAACACTTCCAGGGATGGAACACCCAGAGCTTCTCTGGACAACTTGTTCCAGTGCCTCACCACCCTCAGAGTAAAGAATTGCTTCCTAATAGCTAATCTAAATCTACCTTCTTTCAGTTTGAAGCCATCTCCCCTTGTCCTATCACAACATGGCCTTGTAAAACACACCTCTCCAGCTTTCATAAGAAAAGGCCTCCTTTATGTACTGGAAAGTGCTGTAATGTCTCCCCAGAGCCTTCTCCTCTCTACACAGAAAAACCCAACTCTGCCAGCCTTTCATCTTAGGAGAGGTGTTCCAGTCCCCAGATCATCTTTGGGTCCCTCTGAACGCACTGCAGAAGGACCACATACTTTCTGTGCTGGGGATCCCAGGACTGGATACAGCACTCCAGGTGAGGTCTCACCAGAGAGGAGCAGAGGTGCAAAATTACCTCCCTCAACCTGCTGCTCATATTGCTTTTGATGCACCCCCGAATATGACTGGCCTTTTGGGCTGCCAGTGCACATTTATCACACATGCCCAGCTTTCTATGCACCAACACCCCCAAATCCTTCTCTGCTCTCAACCCTGTTATCCCTCAGCCTGTATTGATACCGGGGGCTGGTCCTGAAGCCTGTCAAGGTCCCTCTGGATGCACACCTCCTGTATCATGTGGGTGTGAACGAAGGGCTAGTTCTGCATTTGTTTGTGTGTCACTGAGGTTTTAGACTCCAGCACCTTGAGAGAAGAGCTGCTCCTGAAAGCCAACTCTGCAATCCTGGCACTCCATGCTGTTCTGGGACACACTGTCCCCTCCCCAGCATCACAGACACTCTCTGGCACCCAGCTGTCAGCAGCAGCTCTGCACAGAGCGTGGCAGGCACCCAGGGGGAGAACAGACACAGCTTTGTCTCCTCAGCCATCACCAGTGGGTTGCTCTGGACGCCAGCCCTGAAGGACTGGCTGCTGCTGCCCTGCCACATCCATATCAGGATGAGCTGGGCTGCACAGCCCGGCCCAGTGGGAGAGGAGACAAGTAGCTGGGAGAAGGGATCCAGCGCATCACTGGACTGTGAAATCCTACTCCGTTATAGGAAGAGCAAACAGGAACAATAACAAAGCAGAGGCAACTTCTGCTTCTGCTAGCTCTGTGCTGACCAGGAGTGTTGGAGAGGTGCTCAGAGGCTGAGTCAGCTCTCCCCTGCTCGGTGAGCAGCCTTTCTGCTGAGGAAGCAGACTGGTGACAGCATGTGACAGGAAATGCAATTGCTCCACTGGGGCTCATATTGACCAGTCATTAAATTATCCCTCATTAGCAACTAAGTGATTTCACATATGTCCCTGGCTACACTTTGAAAGAGATAAAGCAGTGATTATTGTTAATTGTAGCAGGACTCAAACAGTGGTATGGAGGTGGAAGTTGTGGTCTGGCACTGCTATTGCCCTCACATCCAGCACAGGAGACCAAGCCATTTAACATTCATGCTCCTCACTGGTGCTCCTTAACATCTGTGCATCAAGTTATTTTACATAATCCTGGGACAGTCACAGTGCAAGTTATACTTATTCAGTTCTGGACCCTATTGATGAAATTTTTCTCAGTTTTGATTATTTAGGTTTTTTACACTGGCTCGGACAATTAAAGGGAATAGGGGAAAAACAGGTTTGATGTTTGCTTAACAATGCCAGTCTCTTTCCTCCATCCACCTATTATTCCATTTCTTTTCCCTCTCTAATGCATGCAGTTTTGTCATTTGGGATTAATTTATGAATTTAAATGTTACATTTCAACTATGCTCTGGGTGGTTTTTTATTGAAGTCCTTTACCATTGCTTGCCAGGAAAAACCTCTTGCCATGCTATTATGTGAAATGACAGAGCAAAACATGCTCCTTTCTAATCTTTTTACTTAATTTTTTTTGTCTCCTTGCTTACAAACCCCTTTGTAGCAAATAAAGTCTCTTTCTTGCGGTAAGTCACTCTCTGTGGCAGCTTCCAGCAGCACAACCAACTTTTCTGAGCTGCAGTTCCTAGCACAACTGATGTTACACACAAAGGTAAGTTCACCTTTTGCATGTTCAGTGACTTCCCTAATGCTAAAGGTTTTTCTCCTCTACACAGAGGATATGGATTCAACACATTGTCTGTCCCCTGGATATTAATGACTCTCCCAGCAAAACCCGCTGAAACACATACAACATAAATTAGCTTCAGGCGATGAGGAACCAGAGGAAAAATCAACTCTAAAGCAACAAGAGATATAGTAATGTCCCTGACTAGACCCTAGGGGGAGAGCAGGGAGGAAACAAGACACTTCCAAACTTGCATTCGCTTGCTTTAGAAGTTGGAGTTTCAAAGGGACAAGAAGACTTTTAAATGGCTTTCTTGGGTACAGGATGCTGTGACAACATTACTGACCATGGCTGGAAGAAGTTTTGATCCTCACAGAAGGCCCAGACTCTCCTCTGCGGGAAGGAACCACTCCCACCAGCACCAGTGCTCTGAAGGTGACAGTACTGTCACAGCAACGCACAACTGCTCCAGCTGTAGTCCAGAGGTAATATCCCTTAGGAACACTCTTATTAGTGCCTGTGGCACCACAACAAATACACAAAAATATGGCACTTTGAAGGAGAAATGCATGACATTCTCAAGCTGGCTTTTTATCTCCAGTTAAAGAGATTCCCTTTTGGGTTTCAACAGCCTCTGAGAGAGGAACAGTGGATAGAGGAGAGTTAAGTTAATCAAAACAGAACATGGCAAGTCCCAGCAGTACCTGCTGGAATAGCTCTTGCATGTGTATGTACCCTCCCTGCAAGTATAATCATGCTAGCTATGAAATGATACATGAGGCTCAATAACAGATGCAATTCTACGCTCAGGAGTATTTTGCATACTACAGGGATTATTAATGTCTCCTGGACAGGCAGGTGAGGAATGTTTTTTTTCCTTTTTTTTAAATCCAAAGTATAATTGACTTCTAGGTAGGAAAGGGGCATATTTCTCTCTTCTAAGAAAAGAATTTTGGAGATGGCTCTGATGAAGCTGTTGACCTTCCACTTCAAGAAAGTTTCACTTGGGTAAGAACTAGCTTGCTTTAAGCACCACTAACATTAAATTTCACTCTGAACTTAGACGTAGATGTACTGTTTGCAAAGGACAAAGGAATAGTACAGTCATGCCACTTGAAGTGCAGCTGTTCTCCTGCATGAAGTAACTCTAAGGCAGAAAAATGCTGGTCACAAAGGTAAGCAATTCATTCAGTGGAGCTTAGAAGGGTAGCATATTGTGGGAGACTCATAAGAAGGCTAGGGTGATTTTTAGAGTTTCTCATGCAGGTAGCTTCACTAGGGGCCTTCTTGGGGTAGATTTACACAGAGCACAGCTCTCTGAAAGCTGCTGAAATAAAATTATAGTCATTTCAATGAGAGAGATGGGGAAAATTCAAGCTTTCAATATTCAGGAGGGTCAACATGACATTACTTACATGTTTATTTATTTAAAGGCAACTTGGTGATGTCAAGAGCACTCAAGAGGCTCATTCTGGGATCTGGCAATATGTTTACTTAAAAACTGTGAGATATTTTTAAGCAGAGCAGAAGAAACTGTGTAGTGACCTTTCCTCACAAAAGCATCACATTTGCAGAAAGTTAGAGAATTATTTTTGCCCTTGGAAAGGTGCATGCATATTTTAGCCATTAGTTCCTATATTATAAATCATCTTTTCCTGTGAAAGGGCTTTGAAGTCATAAAAAGCAGAACTATTATGTTTTGGTCAAGCTTGGTTTATAGCACACTGCCAGAGACCCCAAGAGACCCCAGGCTTCCTTCCTCCCTCTGCTACAAGTTTCCTGTGTTGTCTTGTCAATGGACTATTTCTGCTTTCTCTATTTCTTTGCCTTGTAGTAACATGGAAGTGTATCTCTTGGGAGAGTTTTGTGACTTAAATAATTTGCCCTAGGATGAAAGGTTCCATAAAAGTCCAGTGATAAATACAGTTAAGATTGCAATTTAATTAAAGTCCTCCAATTATTTAGGGAAATATTTAGGGAAGAAGAAATATGAACCAGAAGTTGCCAGATGTTCTTTGCAGTCTTTCTGAAATTTCTCTGTCAATAAATTAGCAAGATTTTGTGCTCCTGGGAAGTTTT
This sequence comes from Argya squamiceps, assembly GCA_037834095.1. NCBI lineage: Eukaryota > Metazoa > Chordata > Aves > Passeriformes > Leiothrichidae > Argya > Argya squamiceps. Next base: position 17,674,144 of record JBBMKD010000115.1, read on the forward strand.
CTTCAGCTTTCAGTCTCTTCTTACATCCCCCGTTGTAAAGAAATCCATAATAGCTGTACTTAACAGCTGTGTGAATTCTTTTCTTCAGACACTTGGCTTTATAAAAAAGATATTGACACAAACCAAAAAAGCCCCAAACATACTGATGTTTACTCTGGAATAGATACCACCATTCACTTGTTATTCAGCATATGGAAAGATGCATTTAAACCTCCTTTAAAATGTAATCCAGTCATGGAGAAGAGTGTGCATCGTAGGGACAGAAGAGAGAAACATAGAATCAGAGAAGAGTTTGGGTTGGAAGGCACCTTAAAGGTCATCCAGTTGCCCCTGGCACGGGCAGAGACACCTTCCACTAGACCAGGTTACTCAGATCTCCCTCCAACCTGGCCTGGGACACTTCCAGCAATGGGTAGTCTACTGCATCTCTGGGCAACCTGCCCCAATGCTCCACCACACTTGAAGTAAAGAATTCTAGTATCTAACCTAAATCTTTCCTATTTCTGTTTAAAGCCATCATCCCTTGTCCTATCACTACCTGCCCCCCAAAAAAGGCCTTTTCCAGCTCTCTTGTAGGTTCACTTAAAGTATTGATGGAATAATGTCTCCCTGGAGCCTTCTCTTCTTCAGGCTGAACAGTCCCCAAATCTCTCAGCCTGTCTTCATAGTGGAAGTGGTCCTCCTCTCAACTTGCTCCAACAGATCCATGCATTTTTTGATGGAGGCCTCAGAACTGGATGCAGAACTCCAGGTGGGCCCATCTCACCAGAGCAGAGGGGCACAAACCCCTCACTCGACCTGCTGGTCACATTGCTTTTGATTTAAAATATCACACCCAGGTTGCAAAGATTAAAATAAATACCTTGCATAGTTCTGTGCTGAGTATTATATATATCTGGTCCCAAATACTTTATTCTGTATGAGTTTCTCTGGAATTACAGACTGTGATAAGGGGCAGCACTGGTCTCAGTTCAGGGCAAAGCTGTGTCCACACATCCTGCGATGTACCCTTTACACATTGCACTGCCTAATGTGGGGGCAAGGAGGGGCTTTTGGTTCATGGCAAATCCATGGCCACAGTGACTCATCTGACATTTATTGGCTTCACCACTGACTTGATGAAAAATGAGGGGAAAAAGGGTTGAGTTCAGCAGTATTATCCCCAGACCAACAAAAAAGCCACGTAGCCTGGATAGCTAATGTTAGCTGCCGTGTTCTGGCTGCTTGTTGCTCTAGTGCCCCTCCCCTGTGGAGATGATTATGTCTGAGATTAGGGAGGATTGACCAAAGTTCCCCAAAGTGATCTCCCTTCAAAGACAGCCCCATTAAATGCTGGGTTACATAAAAAGAATGGCTGATTATTTCCTCAGGAAAAAATGTTTTTCAAGAGTAGCAAAGGCACATAGTGCAGAGACAGCCATGTTTCACTTTGAGAAGTCCTTCTAGTTAGTTTAGATGTTATAGATAAGAACCAAGAGGCTGGGAATAGACTAGAGAGCAAACAAATCATTGATTACAAATAATTTTCTGCTTACTAATAATAGTTTAATTAATTTTGATGAGGGTCTTGGTTTTTGTTTGGGATGTCCTAAATATTTACAGCAGGCCTCAGACTCTGAAGTGCAACATACTGCTGGTCCAAGGAGGTGTGCAACGTCAAGAGCCTCCTTTACTGAGAACCAGGCTCTATGCACACCAGAAGCTGTTGATTTCAAGCTTAGAAACACAGACGGTAGTGGAGTTTCTTTCCTCCTGAAATAAATCAACCTGTGTCAATGTGTTGATCACATTGTTATTTGCTACATAAAACTCATATTCACACACATTACCCTGTTATTTTTCAGTTTTCATACTTTCATCTCTTTTTTTGCAGCAACTAACCTTCTTAGCAGCTCCAGGACTCTGCATCATTCAGGTTTCACATGTGGAGAGAGTCCCATTACTCTAAATCATCTCCGGTCTGCAGGTTTCTATCACCTACTAATCCACTTCATAAAATCAATCAAGGTCTTCATCTGCAAAGCTCTTTGGGGCTTAAGACATGGTGCACTACTTGGGCCCCAGCTCATCTCTTCATAGCAGCCCTTGCCAGCTACAGTTCATACTAAACATCTACATCTAAGTTTCTGTTCTCAAATGCTGGAGAAGAAACTTTTGAGAACAGGACATGCATTTCCTTCCATGGAGATATGTCTATGTCCCAGTGAGACTGCCATCATGTCAAAGTGCATCAAGTGTTAAATAATATGCAGGAAAATCCACATACACGTTACTACAGGGAGCACATTAACCCCCCTCTTATTTCCTCATGGATGACTCCCAGTTTCCTTATTTCCTTCATGATTCCCAGAGGTATGAGAGTTGGCAGAGATGAACACTTTGAAATGAGGGGTAGGGGAGAACTTCTTTATTGTTACCAGTAGAGGATGATTTTCCCCTGCACTTTTATAGTCAGATTTTTAAAGGCAGGCCCAATCCCTGCACATATCAATTTGAAATTTCATACACATGGTTCAGATACATCCATTTCCAAACCTTTACCCATTAACTTGCTTGCTCTGAAAGAGTACAGCTGAAGGTGACCCTACACAGGTCACCATGGTTTTCTTTTCTTACTGCCTGGTAGCATGAATTTCATCAGTACCTACTAACTCAATACACATAGTCTAAGTAGGTCATTCTGAATTTAGTTACTGCCCTCCTTCTCTACAAACCCAACCTTGTTAAGTGTCTGTGGCTACACTGAGCTGCACTCACCAGGGGAGAACTGCTGTAGGGTCTAAACTTTCCACGCAAGATCACTGTCAGCCTAAGGAGGGTGAGATCAATCTCACTGACCTCTCAGCATCTACAGCCACTGTCACAAAGGCCTTAAGGCTGCCACAAACAGCATGTAAAAAAAATGTGATCTGCCTTGCACAAAATGAGAAGGAGAGAATGCATCCTTCCCAAGCCTGTGGCTGAGGACAGACAGTACACCAGGTCTGCTCTAGCACTGTATTGGTTTACCATTTAGCTGTCAGTATAATTTTCTAACAAAGATTTTGATTTCCCAGCAAATCTCCAGCTGGCAGATTGGTACTTGAAATTTAGTTGCTCTTTCTGTGCAGAATTATTACATATCTCTCCATCTGGGCTTTTGCAGCCCCTCATAAATTTAACAGATTAGTTGGCTTGACTGCTGCTCTGCTGGTGACATGCAATGAGTTCATCCCAGCCTAACTGGTGATTACACTACCATTTGTACAGACTCCAGGTGGGACTGAAAATTACATGTCAGGAAGTCTTGAAATACCTGTGTAGATGACAATCAGGGAAATGACATCCCTGGTGGAGCTGACTGATTTGGAGAGGAAAACCAGACTAGATCTCTGTGGAACAGAAGAGTTTGCAGATGTCAGCTTTCTAAGATGTCTTTTAAAGCCTGTGACCTCCAAATTGTTTTGGTGGCTCACCCCGCTCAGTAAGAAAAATCTTCGAGCTAAATAGTACATATATTATAAAACCCATATAAAAAAAGAAATTAAAAAAGGTCAACACTGTTTTAAAACAATAATTTTATCTTGTTTATTAACAGTACAAAAGATAAATTCTTCCTGCACCCTAGTGGGTTGTCTTGCACACCATCTAGGGCTCATACCCCTCCAGTTTGGAGACCAGTGTTGCACCCTACCAGACCAAGATGAGGTGGGGGTTCCACACAGCAAGCTGTTGAAAGGTGGTTAGAAGGGAAAGGGACAGAAATAGCACTGTGCAATGAACATCGTGCTCATGTACTACATGTCTCTGGCTATTCTAGGGTGAGAGAAGCACAGTTTCTGAAACAAGATCTTCATTAACTGCTCTTCTCAGGCTCATTATCCACAGATGCTATCGGCACTTCTCAGTGCCAACCCAGACAGCTGCGAATGCGTTCCAAGAGGTACAGCAGGACGAAAATGCACAAGCCTAGGGGGGGATTTTGCTGGTCCTGGTTTTACAAAAGGGAACATAGGGTGACAAGCTCGTTCTTAGGCACTTAAGCAAGCAGTGTGTAGAGTGACACAGATCAGTCCCTGCCAGATCCCTGATGACAGGCAGAAGGGCACAGAGGTGGCAGGTTCGGGATCCTGGGTGCAAAAGGCAGAGCTGCAGAATGCCAGCATGCACCCAACAACACAAGACAAGATGAAGAAAAACAGGAACAGCTCACTAGTACAAGATCAGTCTGGTCCCATATTTGAGTCAGACATCAACCAGCAATAAGTGCTGGAGCATAAAGGACAAATATAAAGCAGGCCTTCCCCCAGCATGCAATTTGAAAATCAACAGATTTCCCCCCTAGCTGAGGGGTTAAGGTGCAGGCAGGCCATGCAGTGTTTCCTTGAAATGCCAGTTTAACAATCTAATCCCTTTCTAGACCTACTGGTATTTTGAGTTACTTCTGTCCTGTGGCAAAGTTGCAGCAAAAAGTGCAAACTGCAGGCAAAATAGCACAGCTAGGCAGCGGCCAGTACCAGTACTGCTTACAGTGGACCTTCCTGGTCCTTCCTAGTGATGGTACAGCTTCAACCACAGCTTTAGCATCCCCTCTTCTAGCCAGTGCAGGGGCTCCAGTTATTTGATCTGACTTTCAGCAAGTGCCTTCTGCTCTTCCGCACAGCAGAAGCATACAACTTTCTGGAGAGTTTACAACACTTGGTGGGTCTGAAATGGGTACTTTTTTCACGCTGAACCAGCGCACCTAAACATCTTTCAACAGTGTAGCCCTCAGTCCCAGTTTGTTTATTCTGAGGCCCCTAAACACATAAATTGCCTAATTTAGTTGAGGTAATTCTTTTGGGTTACAGTCAACTGATGTTAAACAGTAAAACAAAGAATAACCCAACTAACACTTTCTTTGGGGGTTCTTGGTTAGGTTGTTGGTTTGTTTTCTTTCCAGCAAGATGATAAATTAATTTCTAAAAGGTGACAAAGCAGTGGCATACTTGGTAGTATGTACTGTGTGATGAGCTGTTATTATTTCACACTTCAGTGGCTGTATTCAGAAGCTTCATTGGTGTAACAAGTCTTAGTAATATTTCATCTGTTTTCATATATCAGTTAGCTTCTGTGCCTGGCCTAAAATCAAGAATCTGCTACCAAAGCCACTTTCCTCTGGGTTAAAACCACTTTTTTCCACCTTCGAAGAGAGTGGGAAATTTCAACCTGACAAACAAAACCTTTAGTTTCTATATGATCATATTTTGCTGAAAGATCCTTTCTTGCTTAAAGTTCAAGAGATGTGTTAGGAAAGGTTTTTACAATGCAATATTTTATCCACGTAAACAAGAAATTAAGTAATTCCTTAGCATACTTCTTTAGGAAAAGTAATTGAGCTCCTCGAAGTGAATTTGCAAGTGGAAAGTCCTCTACATTGCAAAGTAATAGCAGTACAGAGAAAACAGGACTGACCCCAAATATGCACAAGTTCCTTTCTCTTTTACTTTCAGATTTTTTTCTGTAACACCCTTGAACACACAGTATGCAAGAGCAGTAACCAGATTTTCTTTTTGTCAAGACACCATGCTCAAGGCAACTGGAACCCAATAGTCAGAATGATATTAGTATTTCTTTTAGTGGGACCTCACCCCTGCTTTTGGGGGGCTGTCATGGATTCCCACATCCTAATTGTCCCACAGCTGAGCAGAGCTGATCCTGTTCTGCCATGCCAGGTGCATCCCAAGCCTTGCCCTCCCTGGCACAGGCATGTCATACAGAGGAGATGCTTCTTCATTTGAGACTCCAGAGCTGATTTGAAACACCCAACAAACCAGCAGCAGCCTTCTCTGGCATCTCAGAGGCTGCAGCTGGGTCCCTCAAAGCTAAACCCCAGGTGCAGTGAAGCCTCACTCACATCCCTCCAGGTCCCACAGGCCATGTGAGGTCCAGCTGCTGCCCCTTGCAGAGCAGAGCACGCAAGGGTAAGTGAGGAACGGGGCAATGCCACCAACCTTCCCATGCCAGCACCCACCTTGCACAAAGAGGAGGCACTGACCTAGGGAGAACAGTAGAGATCTGCAGCAGTCAAGTATTTTGTTGTATTCTGCCTGGGTAGCAACCCACACTGTTCAGCACCTGCTACAAGCAAGTAATGGCACCTCTACATCAACTATTAAAGCCACACAGCTACAGGTGTGCTCCTAAACCCTTGCAATATTTCTGTCACTAATCTTAGCTCCTTTGCCACACTTAGCAGAACATCAAATGTGTGTTAATAACAATATTCTTCCTTTAGAGGAAAGCTTACACATGCTGAAGGTGATAAAATATTTTCTCATTTCATTCTCAGCATTATTCCTTGCAAGACTACCTAACACACACACAAACACATCTATTAAAGAAATGCAGAGATTTGTAAGGAACTGTGAAGAAAAGATCATGTCAAATTCAAAAGATACTATTTTGATTCCTTCAGCAAATGAACCTTGACTCATCTTTATTTTAAAAGTCAGCTACTTTATTTCTGTTTATGAAGAGCAATGATACCAGGCATTATTGACCCTTAGCACTATTAATCAAAGAACAGCATCAAGAGTAAGTAAAATGAACACTAGAATTTTAACTGCTAACATCTTTTTTCATGGCACATCACCACAGTTTATCATCCTCAAGGATCTCTTTTATTCCTCTGCCTAGCCTGCAATGTCTGAGGCTCTCCTTCTACAGCTGTTGAACAAACTGAGTTCCTACTGCTGCCTCCTGAGTATTTCACTTTTCCAACCTGGGAATGCAGAAACTGAGACATGAAAAATAACTAGATGCATTTAAAATTCATAGACTTGAGTAACTTTTTAGAAGTTACTGGAAGAAGAAGCTGATGGATCATGGTGCTAGCAAGATAGCCACTTTGCCTCTCAGGCATTTCAGTAAAGATTATTATAAACATATATGATATTTTCAGAAGGTGGGTGGTTCCCTCCCATGGCCTCAGCACTCCATGTCATCTAAACCAGCAGTTCTCAGATTGCAGCCCTCTGAAGTGTTCAGGAGGGCAACTGGGAACACCTTTGCTTCTAGAGGTGAGGGACTGAATTCCACAGGTGCTGCCAGTATCCATGTGCACATTGCTTAGCCAAGTCCTCCCAGCTGAGCTGCTGCTGCTGCTACTATGGAGCATCTCTCTTCATCCCTCTTCATTATCTGTTTGTGGAGGAGCCCTGACCTCACCAGCTACTTCAGCAGGCACCAGAGGGGACTCACATGTAGTGATCTGCTGCTACTCAGCTTGTCCCAGATCAGTTGCCAGAGGAGCACACCAGCAGTTCCTTTCATCGACATCTCCCCAGAACAAACAACCTCCTTCAAAAGAGCCCCAGCTGAGCAGTCTGGTCCACCAGGCCTGTTTGCTGAGCAGGTGGCAGGCAGGAGGCATCCAGATCTTCCATCAAGTCACTTCAGTCACTGCCACTGCTCGGCCAGCAGCCTATAGTGCTAGAAAGACTGGGAGATAAGTTCCTGTTACCTGCCAAGGTATAAGCAGTGTGTGGTGGTTTCAGAGAAAAATGGGAGTCTGCTTTTTCCCTACCCATGGTGAGTCCCTGTTCCCAAAGCTTTTAAAGGAAATTTAAAAAGAGGAGAGAGACAGGGAAAAGAGAAAGGGAGAAAGATAAAACCTCTCTGTGTTCTGTATTTGTTGCAGTTAGTTGCATTTCTCTCCTCCTGAGGATGAATATTGATTCAGTCATGACCAGACAAATGATCTGCAGCACAGCCCATGGAGATTAGAGTCAAGTGGGCTATTGGCAATATTAAGATATTTGGTATTAACAAATGCATAGAGCCATAAACCAGAGAGCTCATATAATCATGGTAGGAGGGAGAGGCAGGTGGCATAATCAAGCAGCTGCACTATCAGAAGTTTATAATAATCTTTAATCCCTTATATCATGCCAAAAATGTTAGTCCTTCTCATCAAGCTGTGACTGTGATGCTGGAAGATGAGGCGAGCAGTAAGAAATACGTTTTAGGAACTGGTCTTAAAACAATATTGAAATGCAGTGAGTGCAAGATAAACAGCTGTCTAACAAATTCATCCTTCTGGGCTCTTATAAAACTGCAGTGTCATTTCCAGCTAATATCTGATTTTAATTTTCTTTTAAAATGAAACATTTGTTTGGAAATGGAAGTGGCATTGCTTCCTCACAAGCCTTTGGACAGGATTAGCATCACACTCGTTTCACATCAGTTACACACTTCACAGGGGGCTCATGCCCTCCCATTGTCCACAAGGAGCAGATAGCATTGAGTAAATCTTTCCCATTTAAATGTCTCCATGCTTGAGCAAATTACTTTTAGTAAATGCAGACATGTTAAAATGCTATGGCAACACTGAGGTGGTGACATAGAGGAAGCGAACTAGTAAATTCAGCATGAAGGATTACATACAGGCCACTCCTTCTGTTACAAAAGAAAACCGTGAGGCCATGACTGGGCGTACCATCAGTCCCAACACACAGATTTCCTGCTCATGCCAGTTCCTTTTACTGTGTAAGTGCTATTTAGTGGCGGTGTAATACTTTGTCACCTGGCTTCCTAGGATAATTTTCAATGTTATAGTTTACTCCCTCCCTCCATTTCTCATATAGCCTCAAACTATCAGACCTTGAGGTAGCTCACTCCCATCAGCAAAGGAGAGCTAGAAATTTGTATTATGCAGACCTCACACTTCTCACCACTTTGCTTTCCAGAAGCATTGACAGGTTTTGTATCAACAAAAGTAAGGGCATGCCCTGGTCTGCATTACAGCATGCCAGAGCACCCTACAGCTGCTGGTTTCCCAAGAAAGTGGCTCCCCTATGGACAGCAAAGGGTTCCTGTGTCTCCTCCTGTGGTCTGACACCAAGCTATGCTATAGATGAGCTAGCTACAAGTTTCACTGATCTTAAAAGTGTTTGTAAGATACAGGTAATCTGTAACTACATTCTCTATGTCCTGTCCCAATCTACAGACAGACTTCTCTAACGTCTGGTGCAGAGGCTATGGAGATTTTTATTTTAGGGGAAATGCCACATGAAGCCCAACAAGAAGCTGAAAAGGTGTCTATTCTTGGTGACAAAAAACCCACTTGTTTGTCTCATTAAACTTAATTTCATGTGACTGACTGCCATGGTTAGGTATGACAGGTAAGGATGATGATTTTACTGAGGAACAACTGGGTGAGGCCATGTAGTTTGTTTGGGTTTCAGTCGCAGAGGTGTGCACTACTGTATTTCACATACACCCAAGCTGTAAAAGATCTTGTCCCTTTTTCCCTCCCCAGCACTCTTTCAGCCTATTTAGTTGCCCCCAATCTTTGCAACAAAAATTTGCTCTTTGACAGTGTTCAGGTAAGGGTAATATTTATGCTCAAACCACCACACTTGATTATGGATTTTTGTAACTATTAAACCAAGTTCATACTACCTAGAAGAACTGACAATACTGTATAGGGTTTAAACACCAACCACTACTTTTCTCTAAACCTGCATACCTGCTTTTTAATTTGTATTTGAAATCACCAGTGTGGCTGGGTATCTGCCTCCAGTATTTTGCTGTGGACAAGGCCCTGGAGCTACTGCCAGCGCTAATTCATGATATGGGGATTCAACACCTACTGTACTGAGAAGTGCTGTTGAGATTGTATTTTTTTGGTGCAGTGCAGGTTGCTTAGTGACCTGACACACAAACAAATGCACTCACTTGTATATTTAAAGAGCAGCCTTTCCTGGAGGGTCCAGCATTTTGTGGGGACACCTGTTTCTTGCATGCTTGAAATTTCTGTCCTGAAATGACAGGCTTGATGTGGTACTCCAGCTGGTTAACACATTTTTATAAGGAAGTCATGCAACATATGTGTAATCTTCTCTGACTCATCTCACATCAGCGCAGGTTAAATCACACTTCAACGTTCAAGTCGTCAGACTGACTGCAAAAGCAAGTCAATAAAGCACTGCCTTTCTCAGACACATAGCAGCTGATACCTTTCTTATTCATCCATCCCTGGTGAAAGCTGAAGGTATATTGCACACTTTCTATCAAAACACACCAGCCAGTTGCATGTGAACAAGGACACGGGGCAGTATCTGAGGGAGACTTCCCACCAGCAAGTTGCCCTGCATTGTCAGATCACCCCACACACCCACAACAGGGGCTGAGCACTGGAGTCCCACTCATTTAGTGGAGGGGCTTGGTCCTGAAAAGATCATACTTCATATTCTGTGGCTGGAGGTTACACGGTGCACTCAAGGGTTGTGCGTGGACATTGGAGGTCTGTGGCAGACAGTGGAAGCTCTGGGGTAGACAAAGGGTCCAAGTATAATGGCTTATTTCTCCTTACACTCAACTCCAAAATTAGCTGAAGTATTAGTAAATACTAAATGAGTAATAGATTTGTGTAATAAGGCTTCAAGTATCTGTAATAACAAAATGAACGACACCAAAAAGATGGGAACTTATGAGTCACCAATGTCCATGCTCACATCTTGTCCTTGCCTAAACTTGCCACCCACAAAATATAAAAAGCCACAAGCCTAACAAAATGACAATGAATAGAGAACCTATCATTTGCATTAGCATGCCTACCATATCTGATTGTGGCCTTCTTTTAATTTAGGGCTTGAGAAACATTTCCCAATGCTGTCTTAAACTAGCCGTGCCACACTTTCTCTCCGGCTTTTGATTATTTATTTGAAATGTGAGGGAGAGTTTTTTAAGAATACAGAAAATTTTTAACAGAAAACTCATTTCTTTATATATAAGATTTATATAAATATCTTATATAAGATTTAAAGCAAATCTTTCCTATTTACTTCAATTATATCTGTGAAGAGAGAGAGTTTCCAAGACCAGGTATTAAGCGGGTAAGCACCTGGAAAGTGTGAAATGCCCACTGTAACTGCCTTTGAGAATTTAGGTGGAAGTCACTTGCTTTGCATCACCAAAATTCTGGACCAGAGTCATCCAAATGGACAGGGCAGGGGTCAGTCCCCTTAAACACAAGGCTTGCTTTTCCTGCAATTTTTGGACTCTTTTGCTACAAATGTCTCAGCTCCTGCAACAGAAAACAGCTTCCTTCAATGCACAGCACTGTGATTCACACCCAGAATCACATCCTGTCCAAGGAACAAGGAAGGGCTTTGGGAATAAAATAACTTGATCATATAATTACCAGCAGCTTGATCAGCCATGTGCATGTGGGAATAGAGAATGAGACTGCTGCCAGTCCTTACTGAATTTTTAATTGTTTGCCTTTGTCATTGTATTTTTCTGTTAACTTTGCTCTTCTGCATAATTATATACACCCTTGCCTACCCACATGAAAAAATTACACACAAAAATTACACCAAAGCTTAGAAACAGGGACTAGAAGATGCTGCGAGAAGTGAAGAATCAGAGAGGTGAGGACAAGGGTACCTGGAATACAGCTGCTGGCTGAAGAATAGTTAGCAACAGGGAAGCAAAAAAAACAAATGAGACCACTCCGGACAATTGGAAAATGTGGAGGAAGGAAATCTGCAGTTTGCTCATCTATTAAATCAATATTAGGAGAAGAAAGGCATAAATTCAAATAGATGATGTGGTCTGGACAACATGATCTAGGAGGTGGGTGGCATGCCTGCCTATGGCAGGGAGTTTGGAACTAGATGATCTTTGAGGTCCCTTTCTACCCAACACATTCTATTCTATGATTCTATTCTCTCAAATAATGCATATAATTTACAGATATGTTCATGGAGCTTACTTTTCAGAGGGTGGTGCATTGAGCCAGCCAAGACAAAAAGCAGAAATACCTCATACACCAGTCTGACTCATAAACAGAAGTATTTTTCTCCAACTAAGCAGCAGAGAAGCTAGATGGTTCTATGAGCAACACCATCAAGATTTTCAAGACCCAACCAGGTAAAGTATTGAGGCAACTTGACTTGGATTCATAGTTCACCATGCTTTCAGATTGAAGTTTGATAAGAGACATCCTGAACTCCCATCCAACCTGGATGATCCTGTGAAAGACTAACTAATGGCACTAACAGCAAGAAAAAAATGAAGTGTCTTACGCATGCTTGGCATATGGCAAACAGTCACAGATAAAGTATGCCTCCAATCTCCTTGACAGCAGTGATGCTACTCTCAGGAAGAATTTGACCAGGAACTTACGCTTACATATCTGTAAGCATAAGTTTGGGTTTGATGGACTGTGATACTCTAAAATACACTATTTCAAAACCACTCTGATTTGTGAGTTTCCAACAGCTTATTAAGAATGAAAGTTGGCTGAAAAACATGAGACCATCAGACCCAGGTATTTGCCAAAGCACATTGCAAATACATTTTGGAAAGGTTTTGAAACATAAAAGACATGTTTGAAAACACAACTACTGTTAGTTTAATCAGAAGTCCTCTGCACCCCTTGAAAGTTCTTTGTAATATTAAATGCTTCACATGCCTGGCAAAATTTCACTCTGCACAGCTGCGTACACAGTGAACTGCTATCTGTGTGAACAGTTTAATCCTATTTCAACATATTGTAGCTTGATAAGATGTGAGAACACTAATAATTCAGAACCCAGTAGATTTAAAATCTTTCCAGTAACAAGAAAGAAGCAAAGCAATCATATGATCTCACCCTTGTGCACTTTGGGGCTAATAAGAGGAAGACTCCTGTAGAAACATTTCCCCCAATTCCCACCTCCATGGTGATGCTATTACTGTCTCCATTACACACCCCATACACAAGGTGCAATATAGAAAAAAAGCCAATTCAGCTGCCCCCCACCCATTTTGATTTGGAAAATTCTTAACTTTCCAGGAGACTTGTGACAAACAGCTACCCCAAAGATCCCTCCCCAATTTATGAAGCCTAAAACCTGTTGATGGAAGACAGAAAGATTCCCTTCTGCTAAGGCACTGCATCTCTTTCCTCCTCTGCCCTTCAGCAGTTAGGCTCCCTCATTAGTTTTTAACGCTGTCTGTATTCTATTTGGAAAAAACTATCATATTTGATTCCAGAGTGCCTAGAAACATTAAGAAATACCTTGAATTCCTGAAGGACAGGGAGAGTCCCAGCAGCCTGCCATTGTAGCGTTTTGCTTGCAAGTATGTTTTGATGACAGGTACAAACTTCCTGTGTTGGCAAGCCCTTAACACAACTTAGACTTCTTCCCAGAGAAGTAGTCTCTCAACCTCAAAGGGCAGCAAAATGGCTATTTGAGCTGGAAAAACACATTGCCACTAGCAAACCAGTGACTTCTGTACCAGAAAGGAAGAAGAAAGCAGCTCAGGTATCCTTCCATGGGAGGTGCTACCCTCACAGCTCATCTTAAATGGTGCAAGCTGAAGGAAGTCTGAAGAAATACTGTAGAGGGATTGCATGTGAGCTAAGCACAGACTGCTGTAGCAACTGCATTGGGCATGTGCACAGCACCAGGACACAGGCAGCAGGAGTCAGGAAAAACTAGGAGTGTGATGGCAACCTCCTAAGCTTCAGTAAGTCTCGAGAGTCAGTGCAACACTATTAATAATCTTGACATTTCTTTGTCTTTCCTAGGAGCTTTAGCTGGTATTTGCATAGCTAATAATGCTGTGTATCATTGTGAGTTTTCACTATCGTCATCTTGGAGAGAAGGCTGGAAAACAACTTGCTTCCAAATGCCAAAGTTTTAGGCTGTCTGCAAACACTAGAACTCTACCATTGTTTCACCCCTTAATGTTACCATGACAGCCACAAATAATAATGTTCTTCATTTGATTTTGAAACACACAGGTCAGGAGGTAGGGAGGGAGCAAAAGGGAGAGTTGTTACTTCTGCAAACTGTTGCCCCTGTTCTTTCCTGCTGTTGATAATTCACACTTGCAATTTGTACTGTTTCAGAGGCACCTCTTCCCAGTACATGCTCTGCAGCATAAAACAGCTAAGGACACATTTTGGCAATAGCAATTACATACTGAGATAAATGCCAATTGACTGATGCTCTCTCTCCATTGCAGCATCTCACTGGGCATAACGAAGAATTTCTGTACTTTGACCTCTCTCAGACACTGCAGGCAAGACCAAGATATTTCTAATCTTCATTTCTGTGTAGAACCAGACAAGTTCCTAGTTGAGTAGTTTTGCAAGCGAGATACCTAAACAAACAGCATTTTCACTTTGCAGATAGTATGACCATTTTGAGGTAAAACACAGTTGGTTTATTGCAGCTCTCTTCTACATGAAGTAACTCCAAATGGAGTTAGAAAAAATCAACCGACAAAAGATTGTAAGAAAAAAAATCCTACAGAACTTAAGTCTGTAGGTGTTCCTCTTAAAAACATCTTAGGGAAAACATCCTTATTCCTTCTTCCATTCAATAAGCTGCCTCAATGGAGATGTTCTGTGAACACCTGCCAGATTTAATCCAAGAGACATCTGCTCGGGCATCAGAGCAAAAGTGTATGTGGAGGCTTGCAATTGATTTTAAAATGCACACAGAACAAAAGGAAATCAAGGCAGTTTTTGATTTCTTTTCCCTTCTACACTAGGTTGTCACATGTTTTTCTAACCATGCCAAACCAGAAAAAATAGTGTCTCCTTATCCATATATGCAGTTGCATCATATGCCATTAAGTACACAAAACATGGTAATATCTATAAAAATTAGTGTTCTGCTCAGTGCTTTCTCCAACTGCATGTTTTTCCCCAAGGCCAGTATCACATCAAGCCACACAAGCTGTAAACCAATGATGGTTAACACTTCTGGTTTTCTTAATGCCTCAGTTTTGCTATCCAATATCTCTGCACTGGCCTCAAGACCAAGCCACTCTGCTTTGTCTTTGCTACTTTGGTCAAATGAAGCAACATGTTAAATTAATGACCAAAGAAGATTCACAGGTCTCTGTATATAACTATGTGTCCGTGTATGAACTCAGTGTCTTACTAAATATGCACATGCATATTCATGCCATGAACTGTACACACAGATGTTGACACAATGCTTGCTGGGCCTTGCCTGGTTAATAAGGATGGAATGTCTGACGCTGTTTCACACTGTTGTTCATTACACAGGTGCTCAACCCCAGGTGCTACGTCTGGAAGTTTCAAGACACCTTTCAGCAGTGTGAGTACTCATACTCAAATACTTTGTGGCAACAGAGACTAAAAATTCTGTAAAATTGTTGATTTGTACGTCTTTCTGATACCGTCGATTAAAAATCCCTCTGTATGAAAACAAATGATATCACTGATTTGAATAAAAGTAAGTTCTTGGAAGAAGCATCATCAGACATTTTCCAGAGAACATGTAATAAAAGATCTAGATAACATTACTTAATCTTTTTCTTTTAGTGGTCTTTATCCAACTTTTACAGATAAAACAAATATTGTTTTAGCTGTGAATAGACAGATTTCCTAGATTAATGAAAGTTTGTACATTTCCTCTCACCTTCTGAAATTTCTCTTTTGAACAATAACTTATCCAAGACTGAGGGGCTTTTTAGGTTTCGAATGCTTCTACACAGTGCTTAGAACATTTCTGTCTCTGCGTCTCAAAGAGTATCTCCTCATTTAAAAAGTGCTTTTTCAGCTGAGCAGATTGCTGAACAGTTGACTGTGTTTGCCTAGAAGGTAAAGTGCTCATTGCTAAGAAATCCTTTACAGAAGACGCTGAAGTCACTTTGCACGAATCACAGTGGAAATTTAAGGAATCTTTAGCATGATGTCAGAGGATGGTTCTACAACTATGCAAAAAATCTGAATTGCTTAGAAAACAACATAAAGCTATTTTTCTACTTTTTTTCTGGGATCAAACCTTGCTAAAATTACTGAGGCGATATTTCAGATTTCAAGACTGACAGTTCACAATATGTAAGCACAGACCCTGTTCTCTCTGTAGTGTTCTGTGTCTAGTGCCTTGCATTATTAGTACAGGAGCAATAGTTTATTTTCTCACTGAGTGTTCCAGCACCTTCTCACCCCCAAATAAAATTTACTATTGCCTGCTAAATCAGCCTGGCTTTGCAGTAGCTGCATTCCTTTTTTCACTTTTCTTCTTTGCTGTTTTCTGCTGGTATCAAATCAATGTCACACAG
The DNA here is from genome assembly GCA_037834095.1 of Argya squamiceps. Classification (NCBI taxonomy): domain Eukaryota; kingdom Metazoa; phylum Chordata; class Aves; order Passeriformes; family Leiothrichidae; genus Argya; species Argya squamiceps. The sequence goes on from JBBMKD010000115.1 coordinate 17,690,203, forward strand.
CCAAAGACTGATACAGGGTGTGAGGCTTTACTAGGAAAGAAGTGGTACTGCCCCAGCTTTTCTTCATACTGCTTTTAAAGTAGTATGTTCAGATATCTTGACTGGCAATGTTATCCAGCTCCAGATCACAGTGCAATTCAAAGCAGGGGGCTGCCTAGATCAACACCTTCACTTCTCCCTGTTCTAGAGAACGGAGGGACAGCTCCTGTGTTCAGTGAACTTGTCAGTGAAAGGGACTTCTAGCAGCAGCCACTGCTATCCCTGTCGCACCACTGCTGGCTGCCAGAGAAGAGCAGAATGTTCATTCTTCAGCCTCATCCCTCACACTTGCTGCAATAGGAATGAGCTCAAACCTTTGCCCATCCACAAAATGGAGAGCAAAGACTGCTTATGAGGAGCTGGTAAATGCAAGGGTTGACAGACATCCCTCTGTGGTACCATTAAGTTACATATAGCCCAGTAAAATCCAACTGGAATTGGATTGGCCACTACCTCTTCCTTCTTCTCTAAGACCCTTCCTGGCTTTTCTTCCTTTTCTGCTGCAAAACATGATCTGCTGTCAGTGCAAGATTAGATTTTCTTTTGCCTACTTTGCCAAGAAGCCTTCAGCCAGGTCTGTGCATTTAGCATTTTTTGCTCTAAGTTTTGCTTGCTTCTCCAGTTCCACAAGTAGCAGAGCATGTCTGGTTTTTCATTTACTAGAAGTATGTCCAGCTTCCTTTTATTTTCTCATTTTTGGATTCAAGAAAAGTTCCATATTCAATTCAAAAACAGGAAAAAACACCCTAAAACATATTTCTACAGTAGGAATTTACAAATTGTCATTATCACCAACTTAAAATTCTCTTTTTAGTCTACTAAAACATATCTTCTGAGGTAAATGACCCTTGCCTTGTTAATGGCAAGACAGAACCAGAGAGAACACCCTGTAAGAGGCAATTTTAATGCACTTTCCACTTTTGCAAAGTCAATAAACATCTTCAGAAGAAACACATGAAATGTTGCATTCCCAATACTACCGCATATTTCTGTGGCAGAGAAGGGCAAAAGAGCCATAATGCAGGAACCTGGTGGACAAAATAGAGAGATCTGGAAAGACATTGAGAGAATGGCAATTTTTTAAGGCAGATTTTCAAGAGCAAAAAAATCAGCAAGTTAGGAAACAGAACAGGGGTTTAAACAGGCACAAAGCTTTTCAAGTACCTTTTCAAGGAAATACAGTTATTACTGATTCCAGGTTGAGATCTGCTTATGGAATCTTTAACAGATTACAAGAGCAATACCTGCAGAGTGCATCTTCCAATATCATGTGAAACAGAACCCACTGTGCAGTGTGATTAACAGAGCCCACATTTCACATTAATGAGGTGGTGTGCTGGTTTCAGCTGGGGTAGTTTTCCCCTAGTGACTAGGGGGAAACTAGTTTTTTCTAGTGACCAGTACAGGACCATATTTTGAATTTGTGCTGAACATAGGGCTGATAATATAGATAATATTATTTGTATTTCCACATTGGTGAGGGAGGTGGGAGGGCATGAGAGGGTGGGAAGAGACACAGCTGGAACAGGTGACCCCAACTGACCAAAGGGATGGCTGAACACCTGCCTACCTATGGGAAGCAGTGAATTAATTCCTTGTTTAGTTGTGCTTATGTGTGTGGCTTTTGCTTTCCCTATTAATCTGTCTTTATCTCAACACAAGTGTTTTCTGGCTTTTACCCTTCAATTCTCTCCCCTATCCTGCTGGTGGGGGACTGAGTGAGCAGCTGCCTGGATCCTGGCTGCTGGCTGGGGTGAAACCATGACAGGAGGCTAAGCACCCTCACCAGGAAGACAAAGAAAGGACAAGCAAGCTGAATCCTGCACTTCTTCCAGCCTTTCCACTTCCCAGCTGACACAGCTTAGAAACAGCACAAGCTGCCCAAGGCATAGCGAGTGCCAAATCCCCCCAAGATTTTCCATTTCAATGCAGGCTTGACTCAGCCACAATGGCAGCAGGGGAACAGTGGGAGATAAAAAGCCCAATGGAGCAACTGGGAACAATAAAGGCAAGCAGCAGAGAACAGTGATGATGAGGATAAGCAATAATGGCACGTTCAGAAAGGGTCACAAAGGATGGATCTGAACATTTTGTTTTACTTTTTATTTTTAAATAGCTGTCATTGGATATCACCTGCACTGGACTTCCCCAGGCATCCCTGCCAAAGAAGGGCTGACTAGTTCAGCAGATGGCTCTCAGTGGCAGCCAAGGCATGGACAGAAGCAGGGATCTCAGGAAAACTTCCACTGGAGACTTGGTGGAGAGTAGACATCATTGGGCAGAAATGCCAGACCCATTTTTCCACAGAACAGTTCTTCACCAGACACGTTTCCTCTTACAGATTTCATGTCACTTTGAGCTCTTTAATACAACAGTTTCCAGACTTGAGAATTGACATGAAAGATTTTGAAAGAGTGATCACAGTCTGGTCTTGCTCATTACGTATACCAAGGTCAACAGCAATCATGATTCAAACAATGTCAGAACTCTTATAGATGAACTGGGAGTCATGGTTTCCCCTAACTCGCTTAGCAGGCAATAGTAAGTACTCAACAGAATTAACTTCAGACCATTTTGGCACATATACTAATACAGTCAGTAGTATACAGCCATAGAAGGTCTTAGACTTTCTCATTTTTGTGCAGCTTGGCCAATTTTCATTTACCCTCTGTGCCATTACAGCAAACTCAGGACACTGAGTGCCTAATAAGGGAGATTAGACTATACCAGGATTATCTGATGCTCAGATGCTACCACCTTGATGAACAGGTGCACTGACTGCATATGATGTAATGCAAGTATGGCACATCCTGAACAATGATCCGATCTGCTGCTCTCTAGTAAAGCCTGGACTGTGATAAAGACTTTTTCATGGTCCTAAGTATTTTAACTCCTGTGTGGATTCTCGCATGCCTAAGAGTCAAACTCCTGCCAAATCCTCCTCTTCAGTGGGAACTGTTAGTACGGACTCTGCCATCTGCTCACTCTGGTGTTCTTAAGGAAGTTACAGACACACATAGGCTGCTCTACTTCTGTTGAGTTTATTAAACTGGCCTAACGTATTGAAAAATTAGGGAGAGGAAGGACAGACACATACATTAAACTGTGCAATAACATTAGCTTGATTTCCCTAAGAAATTCTTGGTGGTTTTGTTTTGTTTCATAGCAGAGTCTTCATTTATTAAATTACTGATGTAAAACCTACCCGGAGCAAAGAGTCTCAAAATTAAAGTCCCTGGAGCCAGATGATCTGAACCCTGTTCCTTGCTACAGTCCATACTTCCTGTGGTCATTTTAAGAGGTCACTGAGTCTGTGCCTTAGTTTCTGCCTTTGTATAATGAAGGAAATATTTCTTGACAACACGTCATCAGCACTTTGTACCAAGGTCAGTCATGCTGTCAGGAGGAAGTATCAGTGCTGCATGTGGCACAGCTGACTCACTTTCCAGCAGTTAATGACGTGGTAGATCCACCTTTTGCAATCTACTACATTATCTTATTTTCATGACCCAGCTCAAAGCAGAACATGGGTTACGGCATGTTACACACGATAGACAGTAACCACCTACAAGCAAGAGGAAAAAGAAGCCAGTGTATGTGCCAGCTTATGTTTAACATCAGAAGAGAAACTGAAAACTATAGTTACACTTGTATTAGAAAGGAGATCTGTAGAATGGAGGAGTTGGTGGCAAGGATTCAAAGTTTGTGGCACTCCATGGGAGTAGAGGAGGAATGGGAGAAGATAAAGGGAGAGTTATCCCAGAACAACTTTTAGTCTGCTCCCATGAACCAGACAGCCATTAGTTCAGTGAGCTTTTGGAACACTTCTTTAAGTTCAGGTGCATTCAAAAGTAACACAAGTTGTGCATTAAGACAATTCAGTGACACAAGCAAAGGATGGACAATGGGGAGACTCACTTGAAAAGCATACTCCTGATCCGAACAGCAGGCTGGGGTGGGTGCAGCCTGCAAGGACCAGCCTTCTCACAGGACTATCTGCTGTCTAGCCCCAAGCTTACCACAGCATGGAACTGGAAGCAACATTCACACTCCTCGTAGCAACTCACAGGGCATCTGCCTCACACAGCATATTTTGTTATTTTACAGCAGATCCTGTTTTCTGTTTGATTTTGAGGGTTTTGTTGGCATTTTTTTTGTTTGTTTTTTTTTCATTGTTCCGGTGTTTTTTTGGTTGGGTTTTTGTTGGGTTTTCTTTTTCAGATTTTTTGCTTGTTTCTTTTGGTTTTTAACTCCCTGAAGTTTTCACTTTATGCACTATGGGAAAACAAAGTATGATAAAGCAGGAGATGTGCTTCCCTTAGCCAGAACACCAGAAAGAGCGCAGTCATCCTAGGAGGACCTCATCTTACAGGTTTGCCAATAAAAAGCACAGACTAGCCAATAAAATGCTGGTAGCCACACATGCAAAAAGAAAAGAAAAAAAGACAAGTTCACTATTTTGAAACTATGGGATAGAAACAAAAAACAACACAAGTCTGGCTCATTCACTGAGTATTTTGCCTCACATACCAGTTAGGATAATGCCGTGTGTGAATGGAACAAGTGACATCCAGGCACCTAAAATATTAAAAAAGGACAATACAAGCTACAGAATCTGGAGAGAAAACGATCAACTGTTTACTGTATTAAAAAATTCCTCCTGTTGTAAAACGGAATGAATTGGCAATTTAAATTGCATGTTCAGCAGCAAACAGTGTTTAGTGAGCCCGTGGATCCTGGGGGTTTTTTTGGTAGTATACAATCGAGAGAGGGGAAAAGGGAAAACTGAATCATTCTGTCAGCTTACTCAACTCTAGATTATTCTGGGTTTTGCTCATTCTTACAGCTTGGGAGTTCTTTTGATTGGTTGATTTAGCCTAACCACACGAAGGCTGCAACAGGACAACTCTCTCTGAAGGATTGACAAATGCTAAAACTATGAGAAGATCACATACAAAGCTAGGAAAACATGTATTTCAAATGGGAATTACATTTCTAATTATTGATAGATGGGAATTCCAAATAACCCTTCTAAGGAGAATTTTCGGTAAGGAATTTATGACTTGATCAATCTTCAGGAGATATGACAGAAGCAACCCTTTGAACGTCAGAGAGGAACCCAGATGATGTCACAATCATGTCTTATGATCTGATGGGAGATGTGGTTGTCATTTTCATAATTTACATTGCCTCACACTCACTGGCTTCTGACAGAAACTTACATGAATCAGAAAGCAATTCTTTTTCTCCCCTGTGTATGAAACTCAACAGTGTTGTCCATAACTTCTGAGTATAGCCTCTTCTCAATTTTTCTGAATGTTGGAGATCTACCAAAGGGAAGATTTTGGAGTGGGGGAGAAGGGCCTTCTGCTGTTCACTCTAGATGGCATTTGGCCCTCTGGATACTATATGCAAAACAAACAAAAGTATTGCCTTTGCCAGAGCAACACACCTCCCACTAGGTCTCTTTTTTCCCCTAATCCTGCACTACTTTGTATGATGAGTTTTGGTCTTCAAGCACCAGCCAGCACTTGCTACTGCCAAGAAGCATTTTTGGATGGTTACACACCTTAGGTAACAGCAGACATCTTGCATCATCTGCAGCTGCAGAAGGATAAATAATGATGTAAGCGATCCTTTCCAGTTTTTCCCTTTCCTAATTAAGAGAACTTACATCTGATTCACTAAAGCCATCTGTGTGACAATTATCCTACTGGAAAGTTCTGGAGCAGTTTTCCTCATCCAGAACCTCATCTTTTTTGATCCTATTGTTACTGATCAGACCTAATATAAAGTTCCAGCTCTTTGAAATGTACACTTTCTTATAGGATAGGATTGTGACTACTGTGCCTAACTACAAAGGTATTTTGAAATTACAATGGTAACGTTCTTCGAAGTCTTCAATTCTCTAGCTGTCTCTAACACGGATCTTCTGCTTCTCTCACCCTTGAAATGTTCTATTCCTCTATTTTTCAAATTGTTCATGCAACATGGAAGATCCTTGAAAAGCTTGAAGAAGTAAGGAAGAAAATGAATTTGTCCAACTTTCTTGAAAACTGCTGCTTACTTCTTACAAGGCATTGCTATCTATTTTAGGTTACAAACTGAAAGTTTACCCCCAGTTAACAGTATGACTAACTACTTTTTCTAGAAAGCTGTAAAATAATTTCTCCTTTATCATCCAGTTTAAGCCTTTTCTTTACTATTACTCACCACCAAAATTTAAAGGCTTTGCCAGACCACAATTTCACAGAAAGAACGAGCATGAAACATGACCTTTTGCTTAAGGTACAATTCTTAATGACAGGAAGGTCAAAGGTGCAGCATTCACATTTAGCTACTCAACAGGAAAAGTAGTTTATCAACCAGTAATTCCCAAGAGAAAACAGATATATACACTCGGACAGGTGTTCTCCAAAACGTATTTTTAATGTAATCTGCATTTGGAGCCTAAAGAGAGTAGGAGCAGAGAAATACGCTTGTTATTCCTTTTTTACATTACTGTTAAAGCTAAATTACTTCACGTAAAAAAGAAACTGCAATATTTCCATACACGGAGCTAGCCCTGCATAGGAAGTCTCTGCAATAGAATGGAACACAAATACAACATTATTTAAAACCAAACCAACAACAGCTTTTCACTCTGCCCTCACTGAGGGCTTAACAGTTATTACTTTTACACTCAAAGCCAAGAAATATGAGCAGTCTAGTATGTCTCTCATCCAAATTACCGAGATTACTTTGAAGCGTTAAATACCAGTTGGCGTCATTGCAGTCACAGAAGGTAAAATTAGTGTTTAGTCTACTTTTTCATGCTTCTTAACATTTTAGAGTATAACAGTCATTCCACTCTACATTTCAAAGCATGAGGAAGCTATTTCGAGAGCAGCCATATCCTGCCACTGCCACCTTGGAACTGATACAAAACTGAGGAGAGGCACACTTTTCCTCAAAAGGTTTTTATCTAATTACAAATCCTCCTTTAAGGATTTTGCTATAGCACTGCATTACTTTCTTCAAAGTAGTGTTTGTAAAAATAGAAAGAGGTTAATTTTAACCAGCTGCAAAACAGTTGTTAAAAGACAGCTCTTTGTGGACTTAGAAAATACACAAGACTATTTCCTATCCAGGGAGTGTTGTGAAGTATATATGGAAAACTAACTACAATGTTGCCTTGCATTTCAGGAAGTGTCTTTACACTGCACTTAACAAATGAACAGAGACACTGCAGACAGCTGGAATCTTACCAGCCTAAGTGATACAAAAATAGGAATATAACTTTAGATTTTTTTGTGAGAATATTTTTCATCTTCCTTGTGTAAGTGCTTCAGTTGAAATCCACAACTATTAGAAGAAAAGCTGCTTTATGCATTTATCCTGTTCCCCCAAAAAAATGTAACTCGGAGACCTCAACAAGCAAGGAGGTATCAGTTCCTTTGTCTCTAGGAGAGTAAGCTGTTTAATCAATTTAAAACCTGTTTCATCCCTGCAGGGCATATAATTATTTCTGCAGCGTTTTCTGCATTTTTTCTGTGTCAGTAGCTCAGAAGCAGTATGTTTCACCAGAAAAAAAAGGTGCAATAGGGAGATAAGAGAAAAATGGTAAAAGAAGGAGTTAAAAATATTACAAAATTAAGATAAATAAACAGAGTAGTGTAAACAACACAGGTCTAAATGCAAAGTGGCCATAACTGAATGAACTCATCTGCCAGAATACTTAAATCCAAGTTATCTGGCAAGACAAGTATTCCTTCAGCAGAGAGTTTCATCACCATGAAAAATTAAATTCAGCATGGAGATGATAAATCCTTCGGACTGATGCACATCAGTAGATATTTAGACAGAAATTTGTGCAATAAATCAGCATGTACCAATAGCCTGGTTTGTTTCTAAAGAGCAGCTAACAGCCTTTCTTGTAGCAATATTCACTAGATTTACATAGAACTTACAGTAATACGTATTCACTTTTGGGAATGCTTTCCATTTAAAAAATTGCTAACAGTTAACAACTTTTACATAATAATTCTGGACTTATGAACATAAATCATAGAATGAATTGGGTTGGAAGGGACTTTAAAGATCACCTAGATCTTTAGATCACCTAGTTCCAACCTCTCTGCCACGCTCAGAGACACTTTCCCCCAGACCAGAGCCCCATCCAGCCTGGCCTTGAAAACTTCCAAGGATGGAGCATCCACAGGCTTCCTTCTATCTAAGCTAAATCTCACTCTTTTCAGTTTAAAGCCATTCCCCCTTCTCCTTTCACCCTATGACTTTGTAAGAAGTCCCTCTCCAGCTCTTTTGTAGCCCCCTTTAGGTACTGGAAGGTCCTAATAAGGTCACCCTGTACCCTACTCTTCCTTAGGCTGTACAACCAACTAACAATGTCCAACTAATTTTAAACAGGGCAATTGTCAGTTATAAAGACAGAAATTTAAACTAAAACCACCAAAGAGCAGAACAGATTACAAAGTTAAAAACGCTTAAAAATTCTTTTCTCTGTGACCTATACAAAAAGAATTATTTTATTACTTGATGTATAACACATTTCTAACATGGTACAATTTGCTGATTATCCCCACTTACAGAGCAGCAGAAAGTAATTAAAATGTATAAATTCAAAAACCAAACTACACATCCTCACAAATGAAAAGCTGAGTGGCACGTGTCCTAAGCATTACAAATCACAGCAATTCAGTCAATTGATTAGAGTTTAGTCTTGTGTGATGCAAGAGAAACCAGCATCCTGGCCTGTATCAGCAATAGTGTGGCCAGCAGGATAAGGGCAGCCATTGTCCCCCTGCACTGGCCACCACTGAAGCCACGCCTCAAGTGCTGTGTTCGGGTTTGGATCCCTCACAACATCAGATATGAAGGTGCTGGAGCATGTCCAGGGAAAGGCAGTGGAGCTGGGGAAGGGTTTGGAGCACAAGTCTGACAAGGAGCAGTGGAATGGGCTAGGGTTGTTCATGTGGAGAAAAGGAGGTTCAATGGGGAACTCATGACTCCCGACAATTACTTGAAAGAAGGTTGTGACAAGGTGGGGGTTGGCCTCTTCTCCTGTGTAACAAGTGATACAACAAGGAGAAACGGCCTCAAATTGAATTACGGGAGATACAGAATGGATATAAGAAAAATGTCTTCATGGAAAGAGTGGTTAAACAATATAAGAGGCTGTCCAAAGGAAGCAGTTGAGTTGCCATGGCTGGAGGTATTTGAAAGACATGTAGATGTGGCACTTAAGGACATGGTTTAGTGCTGGACTTGGCAGTGCTGGGTTAAGGGTTGGACTCAATGATCTTTAAGACCTTTTCCAACCTAAATGATTCTATGATTCTCATAATAGTATACAATATAGACACAGCAAGAGACAAACTGGTGGGAATTGCTTCAAAACAGCAACTCTGGTAGTAACAATACACAAACAGCACTGCTTTCAATATATCTTTGCTTAAAAACATCCCCATAATTTTTGCAAAAATGGCTAAGCTAGTAGGCACCTGTACACTGCCATACACTGGCAGGAATGCCAAAACAGAACAAAAACAAGGAAGGGCTATTCTTACATGCTCCCAAGACAAGTTCTTTCTCAAGTTCAATCACAAATGACAAAAATGTTATAACGTCAACTTAAAAATTAAAGTATTAAAAAGACCCTCCTAACCTAAGCAATTGGGATTCTAAATGTCTCTTATCTCTGACATAGGCATAAAACAAGTTGTTGGATTTCTGGAACAAGAACCCCATAGGTACACTTACTGCCCATGACTGAGATGAAACATTAAGTCAAAAATACCCAATATGCTAGACAACTAAATTTGCAAGTAAACTGTATCCTATCCAACAGAAATTAATTTCAATTTAAGACATCTGTAGGGCTAATGTGCCATAATAAATCCTACTATTAATCAACAGTAAAGTGCTGAATTATATTAATTACCTGAATCGCACTCACATTTATGATCTTCATTTATAGACTTCTTATCAAGTCAAAAGAGCCCTTTCTGTTGCAAAAGCTAAGCTGTTGTGCAAATATTATAAAAAATAGGTACTTTAATAGGAGCTATATACACAACAGAACTTCTGCTTTTGTTAAGTACAACTGACATAGCAGAGATGAAAAATCCATGCAAGTATTTATAAAGATACTTAAAATGAAGAAAAAAGAACACTGCTATAGAACTTTCAATACCCTGGCAGACAGCCACTTACTATACTATATGATGTCTAGATCTGGACTGATAAACATCATGCCATCAACATGCTTTAGTTTTCTTTTGTAGCTAAAACTGATTTGCAGATTTTAAAGCAGAGCATATAATTGATCTATTCTTGTAGAAGTGTACCATTAAGGTTTGAGGTTAAACTTTGAGCAAACTTCACATCTAGTCACAAAACCAGCACAAGCAAGACGTCAGTGCAGAGGGGAAGGTGTCAGTTGTACATCATGAGGACTTTTCCCCCAGCTGCACAGTGCAACAGAACAATTTTCAGATTTAAAGTTCAAGTGGACTACAATCAGAAAAAGCAAGATTTTCTTCTCCCCAGTTTAGGAAAAATTTCCAGAGGATCAAAATGAAAGCAACCTCAGTTACAGCAATCAAAAAAAGTCAAACCCAAGTTTGGAGAGATGATAAATAACTCCAAAATTCATCATGCTATGAAGACAGCATTCTCAAGAGAGCTCTAAACAAACTGCAAAACAAGATTGGCATTTAAGTTGAAATTGGCCAAGTGCTGCATAGAAATATGCTCACACACAACAGTCATGTTTAAGCCAGTGCATAGAGAAGATAAAAGCACTTATGGTAGTTGCAAATGTTAACAAGTCCATACAACTTGCACAGTTTAGCAATGAGTCCATAGAAAAAGAAGAGAGTAAGAGTAGAAACGCTCAAGCAAAACAAAAAACAGATGACCTTCCAACTGTATAAAACCCACATAACAGTTATAGTAAAAAGACATCAGTGGAAAATACTCAACTCAGTCCCAAACACCCAACAGGCAAATCAGACCAGAAAAGACAAGCCTTTGGCAGACAATTTAAGAAGTCTAAATATGGCATCACATTTCTAAATAATCCACAAAATATATTATATGGCATATTCATATTAAATACTGGGTAACCAACTCTGCAGATCTGATGCTAACAACACTAGCCAATGAGAGCAAAACGGAGCAAGCTAAGGGAACGCTGGTGTACCACAACAGTGCTCAAGGAAAATATCACCATGTCGTGCTTCAAAAGCATTACTCTGGAACACCACACTATCATCTATGGAGCAAAACAAAGTTCTCTAGTTTCTCAGGGATATGCCCTGCATAGGATATGTTATGACTCACTATTACACGAGCAGCAAGACACTGCAAAGTAGTATGGTTTATGGGCTGGATTAAATTCTTTGCTATTTCCTTCTCATCCAGCAAATCACTAGCTGTTTGTTTACATGAGTTTGTGGCATCGAAATGTGAACCTGACTTGATAAGAAGATTCATGATGTCTGGATGGTTGTTCAGTGCAGCAATGTGTAATGGACTGTTGTTATCTGAGTCTCTGACATTTACATCAGCACCACATTCTACCAGGATAGCAGTAACTTGTAGAGAGGGAAATTTACAAACTGGGTAGCGACCGACACATGTAGTATTATTGTCAACAGCAAGGTGAAGTGGACTGAAGTTATTCTTTCCTCTAGGCTGAAGCTTAAGAAACTTGTAAATAGTTTGTTTCTTAAAGTGTTCCTGTTCTGAGCTGCAAGGTACTTTCTCCAACAGGCAAATTAAATGCAAAATGATGGAAAGGGCTTTGTTCAGCTGTATTGGATCAGGGAGAGACTGGGTTTGTTTCATGGCCCGTTCTATTTCAAGAACACTTTTGCACAGTATACCCATTAGATCATCAAAAGTGACAGTAGTGCCTAGCAGGCCTTTTGCCCTATCCTGAAGCATGAAGGAGAAAAGTTCAGCAAATGATAGCAAACTGCTGGCTGTCATAGGACTCAGCGGATCAAGATTGCTCTGCTGCATATCCAAAGCATACTTCCATAAATTGATGCAACGCTTGAAGTTTCCGGAGTCTGCATACACAGCACCTCTGTATCTAATATAGTAGGATGTGTCTGGGTGAGAAGGGCCAAGAATACGTTCTCTAATTAATAATGCTTGCATTCTCATTTCATCTGGGTCTGCAATAAGATTTTCTAGCTCTTCTGAGCTGTTTACCTCTTTAGCATAATCATAAGCCATAATTAGTGTTTGTGGCACAGGTTTGCTGAGGATATTAGTCCTATCACTGTATCTCATTTCCATAGCTCTTTTCCAGTATTTCAAAGCACCAAGCAGATCTCTCTTTTTGTCCACAAATGTTGCTCCTAGAAGTTCCAGGGCATTTATGCGCTCAGCCTTACTAGTCTGTACATGCTGGGTCAGAAAGTCCACGATATTTGTGTGGCCAGTCACACTGGCTGACAGAAGGGGAGTCATTCCATAACCATCCTTTTCCATTTTAGCACAATACTTGAGAAGCATCTTCATGATCTCCAAACTTCCAGATTCTGCACAGTCATGCAGCGCTGTATTTCCTGCAAGACAACAAACACAATAACACAAATCATATCAAATTACAATTCAAATCTCACCATGATAATAGTTTAAAAAACAGTGGTTTTAAAATAGGTTTTGTTTCCCCATTTATGTACTGTGAAAGCAAGGCTGCCATGCAGTTATGAAAATCAAAATGTTTGATATTATTGTCTGAAAAAATTAAACAGGTTAAAAGAAAACCCCCAAACAAGAATTAAAATAGAATTCTTTACTACATAAAAGCACGGGAGTCAGCAATTCCATTCTATCAAAAGTCAAGCAAACAGGACAGGAGACCTGTTTGATTGGACAGAGAACTCCTACTGGAGCTCAGGAGGAAAAAGAAACTGTACACTCTCTGGAAACAAGGTCAGGCTTTGCAGGAATTTAACAGAGCTGTGGTTCATATATGCAAGGGACAAGATGCAAAAGGCCAAAGCCCAATTAGAGTTCAAATTGACCACTACTGTGTCAGACAACAAGAAGGGTTTTAAAGTAAGTACACTAGTAGCAAGAGGAGGTCTAAAGAAAATACTAGACTGATACTTATTGAAGATAGTCATCTGACTACTAAGGGTGAAGAAGTGTGGAGACATTAAATGCTTTCCTTTGCCTCAGTATAATACAGATAAAATATCATCTGCCCAGTCCCAGTATTTAGAGAATGACTTCAGGAATAGTGACTTCCCATTTGCTCAGACACTTCTCAGGGACTGCTGAGAAGCAGTTCACAAGTCCATGGAACCTGATGGGATTTACAGTACTGAAGAAGCTGATGCTTGTTACAGCAGTACCCTTCTCCATCAGCTACTAAATGTCTTGGGAGTCTGGGGAGGTCCCCACTGAACAGAAGCTACCCAATGTTATTTCATTTTACAAGAAGGGAAAGAGGGATTACCCAGGAGCCTACAGACCTGTTAGTCTCACCTCAACACTCAGAAAAATTATGGAGAAGATAATACTGAATGCTACTGTAAGGCATTTAAAAGACAATGCAATCATTAGGTACCATCAACTTGGGTTGACAAGGGAGAAGTCCTGTTTCAACTAATTTGATATCCCTCTAGAAATAAGGTCGTTTACATCCAGCAGATGAAGGGAAGACAGTGGATGCAGGATTTTTGCCTTTTAGTGAATTTTGCCTTTTTTTTCTTTTTTATTATCCCCTACAACATCCTTCTGGACAGGTTATCCAAGGTGTACTGGGTGTAGAATTGTGTGAAGGACAGAGCTCAAAGGATTGCAGTGAATGGGGCTAGCAGTGGCTGCAGACAGGTCACCAGAGGGGCTCCTCAGGGCCCAATCCTAGGGGCCAGTGCTGTTCAATATGTTTGTCAATGACCTGGATGCAGGAGTTGAATGCCCCATTAGAGGGCCTGACGATGACCCCAGACTGGGAGGTGCTGTTGACTTTCTGATGGGACAAGAGGACATCCAGAAGGATCTGGAAGATTGGTGAATTGAGCAATCATCAAGGGCATGAAATTTAGCAAGAACGGTGGACATTGTCCCTGGCATTGAGTACCCCTGGCACAAATATGAATTGGGAGAAGAACAGGCTGGACAGCAGCCCTGCAGAAAAAAGACCCAGGGGTGCTGGTTGGCAGCAGGTTCAGTGTGAGTCACCAGGGCAAACCCCACCTAGAGCTGCATCAAACACAGCACAGCCAGCTGGCCCACAGAGGCGATTATCCTGCTGTTCTCAGACTGCACTGCCTTCCCCAGAGTGCTGTGAGCAGGTCTGGCCCACACAACTTAAGAAGGATGTGAAAGTCTTCAGATGCACCCAGAAGATGGCAACCAAGTTAGAGACAGGGCTAGAAGCTACGTCCTGCGAGGAGCTGCTAAGGACTTTGGATATGTCAAGTTGGCAGGAATGGATGCTGAAAGATTATTATGCTGCTCTCTACAGCTCCCTGAGGAGAAGCAGAGAGGGAGGTCCCTCAGTATCCAGTGACAGGACACAAGGGAATGGCTCAAAACTATGCTAGGAAACATTCAGACTTAACACAAGGAAACTTTTCTTTGCTTCAAACACTGAGGAAGCCTTTTTTAGAGGTCATTGATTCCCCAAGCCTTCCAGTGTTTCAGATGCCTTTGGTCAATGTACTCACTAGTTTGACTCAATTTAGTGAAAATTGGTCAGGCAGTTGGACAAGATAATCACTGTTCATATTCCTTAATGCAACTGGAATAATTTACTCTGTAAGGGATTTTGTACCTTTTAAGTATGAAACAAACTTAAGATGGCTACCTCCATGTCACTTCAATTTTCCCACTTCTCTTGTTAACTTTCCCCTCCTCTCAATCTCCAGCAATTATTAAAAATAGTGGGATCTGTATGAAAATTAAAGCTGGGATAACCCAGTATTGGCTTTGTTTTCACCTACCCTATAATTCTTCCTCTCCTCACCTGCATTCTTTTAATTTTCATGTTTTGAATAAATGACTTTACTCAATGGAAAACATCACTACAGACTCTTCATCTCAGCTGGGACCTTTGAGATTGCTGGTATATTCTAAAAGAGCAGGATATTTTGTCACGGGAATCTATTCTTAATACTTTTTTAGGCCTTTATCTTAAGTCCCACCTTAACCCCTCTGCTCTTCTCGTTCGGATTCCCAAAGACAAGAAGAAAAAAAAAGTCCTCAACACATAATATACAGACATCTATGTTATATGCAACTTTTGATTTAATTTGATTTCATTTCATGTTTTCCATTAGCATGATATTGCATAGTCTTTTATATTTAATGGCATTCTGGTTCCGATACCATGTGGGGAAGATTCTAGTAAGCACTAGTGCCACCTGTTTGAAAATATTCACAGAAAATTAGAAAGTATTGGATATCACAGCTAAATATCTAACTATTTGGCTGCAACTAGATGGTGGTTTTAAACTTCAGAGTACTTCACTGGAGCAGAAGGAAAAAATGGAGACAAATTCTCCAGGCCTCTCCTAACATAACAAAGTCTCTAACGTGGTTGACTGCCTTTAAAACCACACAGTTTACATCTACCCTTTTCTTTATAATATATAATGTATACTGTATATTACAGGCATAGAAGCTTTTCAGCTTCACACAAAACTAATTAACAGAAAGTTCATGTTAATATCTGCCTCACAACCTGAACGAGATTTCTTATATTGTTAGCCTGGCAAATTCAGTCAACTGTTCATCAGATCATCAATTTCTGCTACACTGCTAGCAAGTTTCCACATTCACAAAGGACACCTGCTACTCTGATGGTTGTCTGCCCATTCCTAGTAATAAGATTGACTTTTAAAAGTTAAGACAGTTTCAGGAAACTTCCTTATTTCTATTTTTGATAGGCTTATGTTTTAAATGCCAACAAGACAGTGATACACAGAGGGCTTTGCTGCTGTACTTCTAGTCTCTAAGCAAACTACTGTGGACTAGGAAAGAAAGCACTAGAAATCTGCAGGTCATGTGAGGGATAAGAGTACATTCATACAATCTACAGCTCCTATTTATCTTTATACACTTTAACTTTTGTCCAGACTCTGATATCTGGAATGCACACTTCACTCTTTATACTAAAGTATTTCAATAATGAAACTCTAGTCAAAAGCATGCCTGAGGTCTGCTTTAAAAGCCTAACACCGTATGGAAATAAATTAAAACTAAAGGTGAAGTCTTTCTACTAACGCATTCTTTCTGCCAGAAATGTATTGTTTATGTTGGCTTAAATATGGCAAATTCCAAGGCAAAACATGAAATTCATACATATTTAAGTTTATAAGAAACAATATTTCATACTTATTAAAAACACTTCAAAAATAGAGAATACATCCCATTTCCAATTCAATTCAAAGACCTACTTAATGTAGGTCTACACAAATAATTTTGACTCCTTGTAGCTTCAATGTATGTGACTTCAAAACACACTTATCTCATTTCTAATATGGCAAAGTAAAAGTAAATAAAGCCAAAAAAAAGAGAAAAACTAGGAAAGCAAAATTCAGAAGTGTCAAACCATAATTACTTCCCTCTAAATTTAAAATTGTCTTTCAGCAGCAGATCCAGACACCTTAGGTCCACAATGCAGACTTCTTACTCTGTGCTTTATATTAGCAGATTATCAAATAGCAGCTTGTTTTCATCTTCCGTCAAGCTGAGACACACAGTGTTTGTCTAATGCTTTGCAAGTTTTGGTATGCAGAAAAAGGATGTAGAGACTTAATGACTGTTTAGATGAGTATTTTCTAATGGGCACTGGGCATTTTGCTGTGGTTTCCTCACTACTATCCCAAACATCCACTCCTCACTCCTTCTCTCCTTATCCTTCAGTTCTCAAAACTTCACACGTAAATTGAACTCCTGCTTCTTCCTCAAACTGTTCTGTGAACCACCCGAAAAAGAAGTCACAGCACATTTTAAAGCCTCTTTGACAGTCTCAATTCCAGTAACTAGAAAAATATCAATAAAAGAAAAACTGAGTTATCCATAACAAACTGAGCCTCAATCCAGGCCCAGCAGATGCCACAATTTAGCTGACACACCAATCAAACTCAGGCAAAAGATGAGGAAAGTTATTTCTAAAGCTTATGACTCAGGCTTTTGCAATTATACCAGAGTTATGAACATACTTTGTCCCCTGAATTTTAAGTGCAAAATTAAAACATTTTAAGAAAAAAACCCCATAAGATACACTAGAGTGCTTCATTTGCTGACAGTGAACTTAACTTTCAAAATATTCTTTTCCTGAAACATTTCTGAATAGTGGCCAGTGATTTTACAATCATTTACTATCAAGTAAACTGAGGAAGACATCAAAATACAGAGTGGCACATGAAACTACCTGACAGATCAAGATTCATAAAGCTAAATCTAGTTCATACAAAGAGAAGTGATTTTTCACCTTTCTAATACCTCAGGCAACTTTTAACATTAATAGCATTAAGTGAGTTATAGGTCTGGCCACACTACAATCTCAATTGAGACTAACAAAACATTCAATTACAGGAGTAGAGATTGAAGCAAATTTAGGTGGATTGAAAGTTGGCAAATTTGGCATACGTAGCTTATCAACTATAATTCTCTCTGTCTTCATCAGATATGACAGACCAGAAAACTGTCAATATGCCAAATGCGAAAGGACAAGACCTTGACATTCCTAAAAGAGGAAGATGTCAAATGCAGACCCGAATACAAACTTACCAATACACACACACACTTTACTCTTCTTGCTATGCTGCTGCAAGTCTAGTTAAAATGAGACTACGGCAGTCAATCCAGAACTAAAGAATGGCTGGTCCCTCAGAACATCTTCAGTTCTGCATTTATTGACAAAGGCAAAACCAGGTGCACACGGGTGTTGGCTGAGCCAACAGTTAACACAGCTGTTTCAGGGTGTACTCAACTCCATACACTATCCTTCACAGCAGAGCTCTGCAACGGGCACTTGTGACTGACTTCAAGGAAATATTTTTAATATATTTAAAGAATAGTAACATAAAAGCATATTAAAGGCAAATAAGCCACAAGGTATCAGTAACATGAAAGTTCTTACTATTGTTTCACAACTATTAATATATATTTTGCTAGCTTTGACAACCACAACAGTGCCAGCTATGCATATTACATACTGCAGGTCCATCACCACGTAATGCTGCTTTTGACACTCTTTTATCAATCTCCAGGCATACACATTAAGACTGAAAAAAGCCCACACAAAATAAGCTTGGCCATTGTCCAAGTAATCTCAATCCAGCAGTCTGTATGCTATTAATTTATAATGCAGCTATGTAGAACATGTGGAAATGTGCTTAAGACTCCAAGGAATTTCACTGGTCTTTCCAACTGGATGCCCTAAATTTGAACCAATTTAGGTTTTTTTACCGATATTAAAATTACCGATTTCAGTTCAAACAGCCTATCAGAAGTAGTGTAATTTTCCAGTTATTTACACTACAGTAGCCCTTAGAATTAAAATAACCACAGCTTAAATTATGCCTTGTATAAACTAATAATGCGAGACCATCACTACTAATTTTTAGTGGCTGCACCTCAATGAAGTTGGATTGGATTGTACAGATACAGCAGTAGGAATGATACTTTGTAAGAAACACAAGTATCCATAGAAAAGTGCCTAGGAGTAGACAGATAGTTGAGAGCTGCCAACTTAAAAAAAAAACCCCAAACATAAACCCCAACCTTAAGAAATATCAACTGTTAAAACAGAGGAAGAATTTGAAAGAAAACATGGGAGCTGCCTTTATGTGTAAATCAAAGGTTACACATTGGCCACAAATTGACCAGAAATTGAACAGTTCAAAGAAATACAGCAAATCAACCACTATTCTGTGAATTAACTCATCCATTTCAAAACATTACACTGTCTATAGTGTCACTATAGTGATCATACAGTCTACAGTGATAAATAGTGGCTGAACACAATTCAGCAGTGAATTCAATTTTTGTAACTTTAGCTATTCAGTAACAAACTGAAAAACAACATTAAATCTATTGCTGCATTAAGAAGGAAAAAGAGGAAAAAAAGCAAAAGTAATTTGAAAGTAATTCTCTTTGATAAGCAATTTTCCAAGAGACACATATGACGGTGTTGGTCAAATTAAAATAATTTTTTAAAGGTAGGAATGATTATTTCAAAGTAGGTTTCATTTAATTTTTTGAATCAAATTTTAATTGTAAAATGGCCTGCAGGAATTTAATCACATATCAAAAACAGCTAGTGTTACCACAGCATGAAACGCTCCTTGGACAGACAAAATCTGGACTGCAGATGGTTCTGGTAGGCCCAATGCTGCCCTGCCAAATATTGAGTGTCATTATATTGTATTGGTAATACTGGCTACAAACTGCTTCCAACTTTAATATTCACATTACCTAATAACCTTCTCTTACTAAAAATAGAAAAAAGAAACAGAATAACTGCAACTCCAGTCCTTTCAAACCTTGCAGATATATGGAAACGGGTACGGGAGTTGGCATTGTACCTTCACACTTTACTCTTTTGTTAACAGGACTCACCAGAAACATTTCAGAACATTTCAGAAACACTTCATGTATCACAGAACTAACTACCCAGTGTTTCCAAAAAGCTTACCATAGCGGGGGTAAGTGTCCAAATTCATAAGGAGAACAGACCTTTCTACGTCAGAAGCAAGTAATTCCCAAAATAGACTGATAGCTTGTAACAAGGGAATGAAAGAAAATTAAGCCATGGCACAGAAAGTGATTTGACTTGATTTGTAACCAATTAAGTGCATCCACGTCCTAATACTTCTAAAACACCTTATCAAAGTCCCATGTTGTAAAACTTACATTAAAACTCAACACCAATCTGATTTTCTATCCAAGATCATTAAAAACAAAAGAAAAAAAGTATTTAATTTAAATGACCAGTGTGTAAAATTAACCACCTGTATATATTTTTGCAGTTTTACAAATGAATTGATCACTTTTATAAAGTGAATTTTTTGATGCAACATTAATTTCTTTTCCTGTCACAGCACTTAAAGTAATTCAGTCTTCCAAGAGTCTTTACTGATTTGAAAGTATTGCCAGATAGACACAAACGTGGAGAGTGCACAAGACTGTTATACATCCTAATGCTTAGTATGCATACCTAATAAAAACTAAATGTCTTTCCTTCAAGCAACTAACTAAAAAATGCAAAGAACTGCTAATCTCAACAACTTATTTTAATCTAATTTCCATATGCTGTAAGGGAATAATTGCTGTCTTGCTCACTGAGTACTTCATGAGAACTTGTATTATCAAGATTACTAATTATTAAATGAATAACAGCATGCTGTTAATCATTTAATTTCAACAAAAACTTTTCAGTAAGAATTAAACTTAAACTGTATCTTTATCTTCCTTATTTAGATTACAGGCATTCCTCCTGAAGTTCAGTTTCCACACATGGTCACATACAAAATATCCACAAGTTTCAATGCCCTGTACAAAAAAGGCAAAAAAAGAGTAAACATACAATTCCCCCCCCTCCAAAAAAAAACAAACCCAAAGTAAAGACAGAGCACACTTTTACAGCAAGTGTTTATTCACAGAGAAAAATTTAAAAAAAGGAAAAAAAAAAAAAAGCAACAACACCACCAAGTGAACCAAACAAGCAGAAATAAAAAAAAAAACCAAGGACTTTTGGTTTGGGCTTTTTTTACCCCCTCCCTGCCCCCTCAATGATTCTGTGAACCTTGGCAACCAGAGAAGACAAACACCCTCAGAAGAAAACAAACCTGTCAAGACTCCTTAATGTTTATTGCATAAGAAAATTAATTATTTTTAGCACATACTAGACCACACTTATCATAAAGGAAAGAACACGACTCTATATAATTCCCCTACTCCTGGGTCTGCCATGTCTGTAAAAGATATTTTCCTTTACCAGGTTTGAGTGTTACACCTTCCAGTACCCCTTATAAACAACAATATTGAAATAGCACTAGCCCTTAATACAGTACCCACAGAGACAGAGGGTTGTATGCTTCTGTACTTCCCAAAATGAGCAAACAAAGCCAACAAACCTTGTTCACCATATTATTTTACAAAATTATCAAATGCTTTGCCAGTGGAATTTAAGAATCACAGTATTCTTTTTTTTTTTAATGCAATCAAACACTTCTGTGCTCATCACAAGGGACCACTAAGAGAATGCCTAGTCCAGCATTTCTTAGAAAGAAATTTTGATTTTCTAATACTCCGG
Source organism: Argya squamiceps (assembly GCA_037834095.1). Lineage (NCBI taxonomy): Eukaryota > Metazoa > Chordata > Aves > Passeriformes > Leiothrichidae > Argya > Argya squamiceps. The sequence continues at coordinate 17,711,537 of JBBMKD010000115.1, forward strand.
AGGAGAAAAACCAGTCTTCAGGCTTGCTGATGAGTCTGTTAACTACTGAAGGCAGGCAGAGTTGGTGAAAACCACTAATAAAACCCCAGAAAACACTTTGAAGAGAGAGACCACATACCAAGCCACTGAGCAACGGAAAGACTTAGCAGCTATGTTCAGGTAAAACACCTGCCTTTCAAGCATGTATTTTGAACAAAGGTTACAATTCCCTTGCATTAGGCCCATCCTGGCTACCATAACCCAACCCATTAACTGCTGCGAAAATGGATTTTTTGCCCTTCCTTTCTGCAAATCTGAAAGAGGACAATAAAGTATAACACAAACTATTAAAATGTGCACTGCGAATTTTCAAAATGCAAGATCTTAATTGTCCTGTCTGGAACTGAAGCAGAAGTATAAGATTTCTTTACAATCAGTCTGAACGAAAAATAGCTCTACTGGGGAACTTACATGGAATATTGTACCTTAAATAAAAAATCAAAGACAGCCCCAAAGAGCCCAAATCTGGAATCCCCAAAATGACTGACACTTGCATTAAGGGAGTAAGCATTTCCCTGCCTACACATCACCAAATGAAGACTGTGCACAGAAACACGTCAGCAAAACTCTATATCTGAGAAAGCAGTGGTCTGTTCTGAAGGTAATAGTAAGGTAGCACCCTCGAATAACAAATCACTGTCAGGCTTCACAATGCAGCAGGACAGAAGACGGTGTGCACCCGACACAGAACATGCTCCTCATCTGGCACAGAGACAGAACTGTGCTTCACTCGCGGTTTTAGTTCTAGGATTCCACCTTCTGAAAAAAAACATCTCTGCTACTCTAACATTATCCACACTCTTCCTACTTTTAGGAACCACGTAACAACTTGCCATCTGGGAGATCATTACCTACAAGTGAAACTCATTAAACTTTATTTTTAATTTGCAGCTTCTCAAACCAGGAGTTGTTCTGCTGGTTTCAGCTAGGGTAGAGTAAATTTTCTTCACAGTGGCTGGTATGGGGCTGTACTTTTGATTTGTGCTGAACACAGGTTTGATAACACAGAGATGATTTTGTTATTTCTGAGCTGGGCTTACACAGAGCCAAGGCCTTTTCTGCTGTTTGTACTTCCACACTGGTGAGGAAGCTGGGAGTGCCTGAGAGGCTGGGAGGTGACACAGCTGGGACAGGTGACCCCAGCTGACCAAAGGGATATTCCAGACCATGTGACATCATGCTCAGTACATAAAGCTGAGGGGAAGAGGAAGGGGGGAACATTTAGAGTGATTGCATTTGTCTTCTCAAGGAAGCATTACTTGTGATGGGGCCCTGCTCTCCTGGAGGTGGCTGAACACCTGCCTGGCCATGGGAAGTGGTGAATTAATTCCTTGTTTCGCTTTGCTTGTGTGCATGGCTTTTGTTCTCCCTGTTAACTATCAATATCTCAACCCACAAGTATCCTCCCCCTGGTCTCACTGGTGGGGAAGTGAGCAAGCAGGTGCCTGGGGCTTGGCTGCTGGCTAGCATTAAACCATGACAGTAGTACACTGGAGAAAGCTATGAATCAGAAACAGTGGTATATCAATTCACTTTGTGAAGTAATCCTTAGGCTGCTTCTTATCTACACATATCTTTGCTGTTTTTCACAATTACAAAATAATAAAACCCATCCACCCTTCTTACCTGACCTATCAGTTTGCCCTCATCGCTTACACTGTTCATGCAAACTAAAATATTTTTTTAAATCCTTTGCTTACAGTTCTGTGGCCTAAATCCTACACAGAAGTTCAGAGAAACTGTGGGAAAGTTCAGATTTGCAAAACAGTAGAAACAAATACCACCAAAGGCTCATACTTTAAATTCAGAATCATTGGCCCTCTTTCACAGTTGAGGACTCATCTACACAAACATCCTTCTTCAGCACCATCTACCATGCCACACTGCCAGACCTACACTTCACCTTATTCACCACAGCGTAGCATCTTACCTGACACACTCTGAGATCTTTACAAACATCTTAATTTCCTGGCTGTACTTCTGTACTTTTGTAACTTTTTCAAGAACCACTGAATTCTGAATTTCCATAGTCCAAAACACAGCTGTCGGATTCTGCATTTTAAAAGCAGGATTTTACCACACATTTTCACCTACTCTTTCATACATTTAGATGCATGTGAATGTACCTATTTTTTCCTATCAAAGTATTCAGATTTTTCCCTGCAACTGTCACACTATGAAACTTTTTCATATCTATCTGTTCATGAGGTTTAAACTGGGTATTAAGTTCTATTTTGCAATATGAAAACCCCATGAAAACCCACAAGATATAGTTCAAGTAATTCTGCCCCTGACCCTCACACAAGCTCTAAGAATAATATCTGAAAAAGAATCTATAGTAATCTCCCACAACACCAACTCTACTAAAGTTACACAGTCCTACTCTTACAAGGAGCACTGTAATTTTACATCTTTCATGGAACAACAGGCTTCTCTATACATGGCCCAGGAAGGGGCCTGTCTAAAAAGAGCTCACATACAAGGGCAGCAACAACTTTTACTACTCAGGAGCAGAACACTCAGGTGCTCTGTGACCTTCCTGCTACAAGCACAGGACACGCTGTCTGCTATCTAATACATAGCAGGGAGGAGTAGAAACTGAAAGTAACACACAAGACTCTTTGAGGGGAAGGGTGATAATGTATTATTAATCCTGTTGGAGTAATTTTAAAATCAACAGCATTTCAGGAAAAAAAAAAAACCAAAAAAACAAAAACTGATGAGGAGGTTACTTGCTGGATCTCAGCCACTGCTACAATACTTACAGCTACCAATTCTCCTCAGATCTTCTGCCTTTCCACAGATGACTTTCAGTGTTTACAGCGTTTGCTTGTTTGCTTTACCTCACCACAGGTTATTTAGTAACTTCAGAGATCAGACTTCTTTAAGATACCAGAAAGTATGCTCCTGTCCTACCAGAGGGGATTTCCACACATTACCACATTACCAACAGATACCTATTATGTACACACATCACATGGCAGTTTGAAGTATAAAATGAGTTTTAATGAGCTGAACCATATCCAATCCAACTTCTTTAATTAAGGATTATTTATCTACCTTAAGAACCTTTGCTTGTGCCTAGATGCAAGTCACTCAGAAACTAAAGGAAGTAGAAAGGAATTAAGGTAATAACTGACAGCACTGTGAAAATCCTCAGCCACTTAAACAATGACAAATAATACTAATTCACTAATGAAGTGAATAAAAAGGACGAGTAAGGTAAAGCCTACTCTACCAACACAAAGTGAAGGAGAAAAAGAGCTGCAGAATTACATCTTTTTCCCTATTAAATCAAACACTTAACAGCATTGCTTGGTTCACACCTATCATATAAAGGGATAGGTTTAAAACTAAACCCCAAGTTTTCAGCTGCTTACACGCTTTATATTTAGCTTGCTATTCCCAGAACGTTATTTAGAAAAATGACATTTTTATCCTACCACAAGTCCATGATGATTCATAAGCAACCTCAAACCCTTACAAAGGAAGATTTATTTTGCTCTGCCCACCTCCATGACAAATCTGTAGTTCAGCTTTCTTTACGCTAAACCCACATATTTGCATGATTTGCTGAAAAAAGGCATATTTAACCAAGCAGCTTTTCTAAAGATTACTCTCACATTTGGTATCCACCAGTATCATAAAACAATCCAGACACAAAGGATATTTTAACACAAATAACTGGGAGGTACGGTATATAGTTACAAATGTAAGTAGCCTGGAAAAGGCAGTAGAAGTATTATGCTACAAAAAGAACAGCTGGCAGATGAGTTTTTGTATTGATATTGATATATATTAAAAAACCCCAAACCTGCTGAAACATAATCCTGGCTCAGTGAGATAAAAAATTAACTGTAACTTGCACTAACTGGTGTGCTTTTCAGGCTAATATCACAACTAAATACAAGTCTGATATGCAATAAAAAATTTAAATATCCAACTAATTATGATCACAGGAAAAAAAGCCAGAGTTCTTCACTTTACGTGCTAGCACCAGAGCAACTGTAAAATGGGTTTGAGATCTGTGAGCCACTGGAAGTCCTTCTGTTGAGACCACAGTCACAGGCATCTTCATTTCTTTAATACTAACATATATTTTTGTTTACTAACATGGGAGAAGGTACAAAATTACTCAGTAACCTGGAGGGAGTGGGTGAATAGCAAAGTGGTTATTCATTTTCCAATGCACAAAGTACAAAATTTTTCTCCTTTATGTGTATTTCCTTAGACCAGTCTTACTGGCACAGATTGCTGTACATAAAACCATACTTGATTTATTAAGAAATAGTCGGAAAACCAAGAATACGAGTACGTTGCTAGACCAACCTACTACACAGAGTGGCTCTCAGCAAGTTTATTAGCTTTTAACACACGCATAAATGTGACACTTCATATGACTAAGTCTTTTAAGAATTAGAGATTTATAATTAAAATATATTGATTCAAAACAAAATTTTATAATCTACTTTAAAAAAGAGTAAATTAAAAACAAAAAGTAGAAACATAGCTATAAACACTTTATATCTTACGTTTTATGAGAACAGAAGAACATTTTTTGGATATCAGACTCCTAAAAATGTAAATGAGTAACTTTACCCCTATTTACCACAATGAAAGTGAAAAAACTAACTTACCTTTAACACTTTTTCTGTTCACATCAGCTCCTTTTTCAAGTAAATACTGAGCAATTTCTTTGTGGCCTTTGTAACATGAGATCATCAAGCAGGTATGCCCGTGACGGTTTGATACTTCCAGGTCTGCTTCGTGCTCCACAAGGTATTTGACTATTTCCAGGTGCCCATCAAAGCAGGCTGCTCTAAGCGGCGTTGAATTTGTCAGCGTTGTGTTATTGACAGACGCACCGTGATCCAACAGACACTGAACAACCTTCAAGTGGCCGGCGGCTGACGCTGCCCACAACGGCGGAGCCCCCTCAATAGTCTCACCATCAAAATTCACCGAGCCACCAACCTCTATCGAGGCAGAGCAATGGTCCAACAAGTATTCCACCATGTCGAGGTGACCATAGCGGGCTGCCATCAGGAGTGGTGTGGCACCATTGGTTTTTTCTGACATCAGCTGGGCCACCTCTTCCCTTGTTTTGCTCGCCAGTAGCTTGGAAAGGAGCCGCAGCTTGCCATCACGAGCTGCGTTGAAGACTGCTGTCTTTAGATCCATTTAGTCTGTACCTCTCTGCTTCCTGACGGACACACACCTGATTTTTCAGCCAAGAGTTTATTGGAACTGCTTAGCCCACACAGAATGTCCCCAGTTTCTTGTCAGATCGGTTTCATCCAGATAGGACAACATGGAGACTTCCAACAGGGTTCTGACGAAGCGCAGGCTATGCTTAACACAAATCTGCAAAAGGAGAATTCTCGATGTTTTCACCTCCTACTTGGCAAACAAGCAACCTCATTGTATTTCCGCACAGCTACACCCAAACAAGTCGCTGTTGTGGCGCGCCGGTGTCCAGCTGCATTCCTCGGGACTCTCCCGGGCCGCGCGGTGGTCCCTGAGGAAAGCTACGGGGAGGAGGGGACTGATTCTATCAGCGCGTTATCCACGCCCGACACAAAACGACCCTCTTCTCCCGCACTCCTCCGTCAGCTGCACCCCCGACTCGTTTCGGGGCGTATCCCAGGTACAGAGCCCACGGCTCCCGCCGAAGACCCGCAGACACGCACCTCCAGGGCAGCCGGGCGGGAAAGGCAACGGCCGGACTCCGGCCCAGCCCCGGGCGGCGGCGAGACCCCGAGCCTTCCGCTCGCCGCACGACCGGACCCGCTGCGCCCAGAGCCCGGCGGCCCCATCCCCCTCCCTCCTTTCCCTCACGGCACCCAACCCCCGCGGTCGCCCTGCTCGGAGCCGGCCGGAAAGGATCGCCAGGACGCCCTTTACTTTCCTTTACCTTCCCGGGGCGCTCCGCACCGTCTCCCGCCGCAGCCGCCGC
>JBBMKD010000115.1:17717713-17744779 GCA_037834095.1 Argya squamiceps
TCGGGGTGCAGCGGCGCGGCGGGCGGCGGGCTGCGGAGGGCACGAAGGTCCTACGGAATCCCACAGAATCCCACAAAATCCCACAGAATCCCACAAAATCCCACAGAATCCCGCAGAGGTACTTTGGGAAGGCAATTCATAGGCACGCCGTGGGCTTTGTACGGACAGATCTGTGCTGTGTATCGGCACTGCTGTGTATCCGCTCTGTGCTCTGCAGCACGAGGGGGACAAGGAGCTGCCGGAGAGCGTCGGTGGAAACCACAACGATGATTTGGGGTCGGGAGCATCTCCCGTACGAGAGGGGAGACTGCGGGAGCTAGGCTTCTGTAGTCCAGAGAAGAGAAGACTGAGAGGGGATCAATGCATATAAATATCTCGAAGGTGGGTGCCAAGAGGATGGTGCCAGACTCTTTTCAGTAGTGCCCATCAGTAGTACGAGGAGTAATGGCCGTAAACTACAACACAAGAAATTCCACCTCAGCCTGAGGAAGAACTTTACGCTGAGAGTGCCTAGGAAAGTTGTGGATTCTGCCACTCTGGAGGCATTCAAAAGCCACCTGGATATATTCCCGTGTAATATAGATGGAGATGGTCATCTCCAGGTGGAGATGACCCTGCTTTGGTGGGGGGGTTGGAGTGGATAATGTCCAGAGATCCCTTCTATCCCTAACTATTTTATGATTCTGTGATTCTGTACATATATGCTTCATGAATTTTTAAAAAATGCAATAAAAGTCCAGTTTTGCATCACAGAGTATGCTCTGGACAACGTTGGTGTTTGGTGCAAAATTTGCTTTTCTCACATGAGATTGCACATGGCTTGCTACAGGCTTAGAATGTAGCATTTACTGTACATTCCTATGATAATAGAAAGGGAGAAAAATCCTAAAAGAGCTGCACCTGAGCAAGGGAATGTAAATATTCTGTCACAACCAAATATGTTACCTGGAAGTCTCAGAAGGGAGCCACACACAGAAACAAACTCCAAGAAGGCTCAAAAGAATTAATGGGCAGTAATTTGGATATAAATTTGAAATGCAATCTAGTAGCTTCCCCACTTCCAAAAAAATAAAGGGGGGGGGGAGGGAGAATAAAAAAGGGACAGAGAGAGAAAACCAGTTCAAATTGTAATTTTTTGTACAAAAGCACTGTATCAGAGACAGGGTGACCTTTTGTCCCTTTGTCCTCAGTGCTGGCAAGATGGTACACAGGCTGCTGGTTTGTCTGCAAGATACAGAAGAAGGAAGATCATAAGAAATGGATGGGAATTTAGAGTAAAGCTATTAAAATTTTTAAGGAAGTAGTGGTATTTATGGAGAGCCATTAAAGACCTAACTGTGTGAAAATGCTAAATTAAAAGGAAGTGGGGGAAAGAAGAAGAGAGAACGTTTTCAAGAAATGTCAGTGGAATGGAGGATTTATTTGAAGAGATTTGCTGGGTGTAGTCAACAGCAACTGGAAACAAAATGAACAGATGAAAGGGCATACTTAGCATCAAAAATAATATGCTGGTAGGGAGGCTCTGCCAGGCCAGAAAAATAATTTGTAAGTTGTGGGAGCTAATTGATAGTCATGGTGGGCTGTGTAAATCATAACACATGTAAATAAGGTACTATAGGGAACAGTTCTGTGCTGGAGGAAGCATGGAGATGATAACCTGACTGACCTTCCCCCTTCAATTGCTGGAGTTTTCAGTACAGGCAGCAAGCAGTGCAGCCAGCACTGATGGGCTTGCAAACCACAGGACAGTGGGTGCAGTAACGCACGCAGGGGGTGTCAAACACAGCCTGCTCTCACCCCCTCCCAGCTCTGAATTAGGCCAAGGTCCTGGGACAGGGTTCAGGGGAGGAATACTGGTCAAGTAGGCCAGAGGAGAACAGGAATGGCTTCTGATAGCTGAGATGTAATGCCTGGACCATGGCAGAAGATAAACCTGTGCATGCAACCACAAGGCACACTGATGGGGAGTTCAGATGCTGCCTGTCAGACCATTGGGCTTCTTTATATAAAAATATCTTACTCCTGTGGCAAATAATAAGTCTGCCTTAATAGTTCTGAAATTTGCCTTAGAGTAACTGGGTGTAATCATCTATGAATTAAGCAGAAAAATTAATTATTAAGGAAAATTTTACAGGATGTATACTTCTCTGAGTGCCCTGCTGCCATTTTTCTCTTTCATATTTCATTATATATACATCTTCAAGAATTTAATCATACTTATATTTTAAGAAGGCCATTCTCATGAAGTAAGTGGACTTAAGGAGGTCTGACAACGTGGCTGCATCCTGACTGCTGTTACATGAGTTTCACACTTTCACACTGCCTTGTGGAGGAAGCACGTGATTGGCAGTACCTGTCTCTGGGGGCACTGAGAACCAGCATGGTATGGCCCCAGCCTGGGCTTCCCTGCTGCAGCTAGTGTCTGGCTCCCAGAATGAACCTAAGCCAAACTTCCCAGAGGTAAAAAGCAAATATTTTGACTCAGTGTACCAGAAGCACCATGAAAAATAAGAGATATCAATCCATGCTTTAAGGTTTCAACTTCAACCATTCCTAGCTAGTCAATCTGTCATGGGCACACAGTACCAGCAACAGTTTAATTTGTCTTACCTCCCCCTTTCTTTGACCCCATGCTGGATGTAGGAAAAATGGCCCCCATGCCCATGGGCAAGGGGGGTGTTGATGTCAGGTCGAGATCTTTGCTGGTGCCACAAACACAATGCATGTCATTGAAAATAACAAGTCAGTCTTGATGCTTGTTCAGTTTTGCAGTTTCTCCCCTCAAAACACTGGTTTTGAAAGTTGTGAATGGAGAATGGTGTTCAGTGAAATAATAGTGTTGAGATTGCTTGGTTCTCACCTCAGGGTATTCTTGTCCTCACAGCTGTTCATAGTAGATGGCAGAAGGGATTTGTCACATAAACAAGGGACTGACATGCTACCCACCTTGCAGACACCTCTGGTTTCATGTGGAGCAGTTGTCCCCTCAGTGTCTGAGTCACAGCTCTGTAGCACTGTGTCTCATACACCAGTTCTTTAGTGTTGTATTCACATCCCTCATTCCAGATTGATGAATTGATATTCATTTTGTGTACAAATGGTAATACCATAAGGAAAAAGTCACAGGTCACTAGACAGTTCTTGACAGTGCTTGGTCTGAACTAGTTGAAGGGTTTTCAAGATTGCCATTGGTAATATTTTGGAAGTCATGTTCTCACTTCAACAAGAGATGTGGTTGTAAAGTGCTGTATTCAGTTTCAGCTCTTCACTTCCTTATCGCTATGACACAAGGTGCAAAGGGTTCTTCATCCTCAAGGCAGACTATGCTCAGCAATACAGCAAAGGGAAATCTAATCTAATCCACATCTCAGTTGTTAGCTTTGGCACTAGAAGGCATATATATGCATTAATACAGTGATTTCTTCAAAGTCTTTATCCCACTTTTGCTCATGCAACAGTTGGTATCCCCAGCATGACTATACTTCTGTCAGGCCCCAAGCTAACTTAGAAAAATCTCTGTTACATTTTGCAAGGTGGACAAGCACCCCAGATGTTCTGTGTTATGTCTGAGTCTGTGTCTTCCCTAAACTGATACCCAGTTATCTACACAGGCCTGGGTGAGAGTCAGGTCAGGAAGGCACTATAGGATATTACATCAAGTAGGCCTCCAAAAAGGGGAGCTAGAGCAAATGGCAAGCTGAGCAGACAGATGCATAAAGCATTTGTGCAACTGCCTGCATGTGAGCTAAGGCTAAATTATTCAATGAATTGAAACAACTGTTCAAGCACAGCCTGAATCCTGTGTCTTCCCTGAGGTACCCTGACCGCTGGGCAACAAGGGAGGGATGGCAAACTCCTGTCAACTGCTGCCAAACTTACCTCAGTAAAGCCCCTTTCTGGTTGCCAGTATGTGCCCACACCTCTGGCAGCCCCAGTGGTGTCACAGATACCACCACTGATGCTACACACAATCACTGAAACTTACTCTTAACCATGAATATTTATGTATTTTCATATAAAGCAGAAGAGCTTTGTGAGGACAGAGACACCTGTGCTGGAAATACCTGTTGCCAGGGACTGAGACACAGTGGGGAGAGCCCTGCATTGGCTGGTCAGAGATGCAAACCTGCACCCCTGGGTCAGGGCCAGGTTGAGGGCTCAAGGAACCTTCTCATCTTGCCTAAACCTTATTCAAGAGCAATGTCTGTGTGTGCTGCATCACAAAATGGCCCTCTCTCCCTCAGGACAGCAAGCTCCATGTGCCTTAGACATACCCTCAGGTTGGAGAGATTATATCCATGAGGTATTTGCACATGTAGGCTCAATTTCTGAAACTCTGTTTGCTCACATTAGGTGACATCAATGATCTAGATGTTTGACTTCCGGTCTAAAAACTCAGCCCTTCTTCCTTTAACTGGAAACTCTTCTTTCTATCATCCTGACAATAAAATCCTGGGAGCTGAACCATTAGTTGTTTTATCAGCAAACAGGCTTGTGCAGACTGGTGTTGAAATTGTGAGAAATTATGAGATGTGAGTCAGCAGGGTCTGAAAAGTTCTGGCATGTTTGCTGAACCCCTGCAAGCTGTGAGCTTCCCTTGTCCCTCGGCGCTTAACCCACAGTGACAGCAGAAACTGTCTGCAGTCTGCCTGTGGACACAGGCTGAGACAGAGAAGTCTGGTGTCGGGAAGTGCCTCTTTCCTTATGAGGAAATAAGCATTTCTGCCTATCTACCCCGGGGTGTAAGGCTGACATGTTGTTTCCAGGGGAAGTCAGGGTTTTGTCCCAAATATCCATAACAGTATTTGGCTCTCTAATCTTTTCTGTACTGTGAAAACAGGGAAACAAGAAGGTAATGATCTAAGTTTGTTTACAATATATTAAAAGTTTTATGAATAATACTGATTTCATTCATATTATTAGCTATTCAATTATACATTTGTATAGCTATATGCCTATACATATATATTTTCATATAATAGAAATAATTTATAGATTAACTTCCCTCAAATACATACAGTAGTTTAGTAAAGGAAATGTACGACAGGACACAGATGCTATTCCACATGATGCAAAGATTTCTAACAGGCATAAATAAGGCAATTTTAAAGGAATTCAGAGGTTTTATACATTCTAATTAACCTACAGATTTCCACATTATTTTGGTGTTTGATGTGCAAACTGTAAAATCTCCTTTCCTCTCTCCATTGCCCTGGTGTTATTTCAAGAGTTTGAAAGTACATTGACAGAGATTGCAATTTTCAGATGTTCAACATTTATATCTTTAAAATCAGTGTCAGTGGTTCACCTAGCTTTCAAGGCAGTATTTGCCAAGCTTGTGAAAGCTGAATTTCTCTCCCAGAAGACAATTTTTTTTCTCTCTCCTGGCAGTCCCTGGCATGCATAATAAAAGACCTGCATGTCTGAATTAATATACCTTAAGACATTCCTGCTAGCCAGGAATACATTGCTCTTTAGTATGGCATTCTGGTAGAAACTGCCCAAAGCTCCACAGCAGATCTGGAGCCTTAAGACTTGTAAATTTACAGGGTAGGATTTAAATGTTGCAAAACCAACTACCAGAGTAAATTTCAGTACCAAAGCAACATTTGCAAAATCGAGATAGTCTCAGATTCACCAGAACAGTGGTTTAAAGCTCACAATTGTCTAAGATAGAGATTTAAAAATAAGGCACAAAAGTAGCTTAGCTTTACAAATCAGGTGGCTTAGCTTGTGGTACTTTAACTGTGCCATTATTAGGTAAAGCCAGGTGTGTTCATGTTGCTAATCATGCTGGGATTGAAACAGTGTTCTGCTATGGTGTGATCTTCTACCAGAGACATGTTGGGCATGTACTGTGATTTTGTTTACAGTTGATTGTTTTGACTAATACTTACACTCTGGTAAACTTCAGGTTATGCCCTTCTGACACGAGAAGTCTCTGGTGTCCCTCAGTCTGTACCTGTTCTTGTATATTATACATGTGAAACTTTCAGAACAGACTTCTCACAGTCTCCTTGCAGCTCTTTTTTGAAACTACAGAAATTATTCCCCTGTTATTTTCCTTTCTTAGCTCCCAGGCCAAGGAAAAGATGGGCCCAACAGTGTTGATAAACAGAATTTTAGCTATTGAATTAGCAAGATTTCCACAGTGGGGGGAATAAAAAATACATTACATCCTCTGCTTTCCATGTATAGAACAGACATTTCACCTACAATGAAACCTACTAGGCTAATGATACTTGGGAATATGCATACTTAACTCCCAGGCATTTGCACAGACTTCTCCACTAATTCATTGCAGAGGAAAACTACAGATCTGATCAGCTAGCGAGCACTCTGCGTTAATGAAATGTTGTAAGGGCTCCAGGGAGTTAAAAAAAAAAGTTGGAAGCAAACATCCACCTGGTAAAGCTGCTTTTCCTCAAATTCATGGCAGTAGAAAGAGGTGCCCGGGGTAATTGGATGAATATTCCATTTGTCGTAAGCCCCAGCCAGCATAATCAGAGAGAGCAAACAAAACAGAGTGTGAGTGCTAGGCAACGGTCTGGATTGCAGCACGCCACGTGCTGCAGCTCTCCCAGGAGCTGCTGCTGAGTGGCTGGGAGCAGGCGGGTAGTATTTCAGTCCTTGGCTTCAGATGCGAGTGCTGCAAGCATCCCTGCATTTTAGTCATCTGCAGCTGTAACTGTCACTGGAAATCTGCAGAGGCATTGAGCTGTTCAGACTAGCCATGACCTTTTACACTGCCATATATATCCCGAAACCATACTGTCTGTCAGAAAGAATCCCAGTGGTTTCTGGCCACGTGTGTGTGTGTGTGTGTGTGAGTATGCATGCACGTTGTCACATGCTTACATGCTTTGGAAAGTTCTGCTCTCATTTTCTGCCTTCTAACCATTTCCATAAGCAGCTGGTCGGAGTCAAGTGTGTGGCCTTTTAGTGAAGAGTTCTCTGGAGGTAGCTTCCTACTAAATCATGACTAGGGACTCTTTTGTTAGTTTATCTCTGATTGCTGGCTCTAGCTTAACCCTGAAGAAAGACAGCATGGACTAACAGGAAAACTATTTCCAAACCTGGCTTCAGTCTATGTTAGGAGGTAGAGGGTTGGTGTATTTTTAAATGACATAGGGTTCAGCTACTGAGTTTCTCAGTTCCCTTGTGCAGGGTTGTCTCTGCCTGTCTGGTGATTTTCTGGTAAGACTGGTCTCATTTCAGCAGTAGCTCTTCTCTTTGTGGATCTGCTGTTATCCCAGCCATCCCCTTGCCATTGTCCCACATCCTCCTGTCCAGACAACCAGCCTCCTTGAGGAAAGTCCACAAGCTCTTAGCACTTGCTTTTGACAATGGATTTCCCATTTCTGCATTAGTCTACAAGAGACACTCATGTAACCAATTCCTTCCTTATCTATGCTGCCAGTTCCACTGCTGAGGGTATAAGCATCTGCTCCATTTCCTTCTGCAAGCTGGATGCATTTTACTAGGGCTTCTTGGAAGCATACCTCAAAAGATTCAGTTAGAGCAGAGTGGAGATGTTTGCTTAGCTTTTAATGTTAACTGTGCTGACCTCATTAAAGCTGTTCTCCACAGATTGCCTTAGCTTATTTAAGAATAATAAATCTCTGGCATATATGCCACTAGTACCTTGGGTACCCAGGTACTATCCTTGGTACCTTGGGTAGCCCTGAACTCTGGCTATCAGCCAAGGAGTGCAGGCAGATCATAGCCAGCAGTGAAATCTGAGGAGAAGCTGCCTTATCTCTCCTTTGGGTTTGTTTTTTTCCCTCCAATTCAGTGGTTACACCAAATGAGATGGATAGTTTTCTGAGATGGAAGAGCTGCTGATTTTACTCTGCCCTTTCTCTAAGGGATAAATGCAGTGCAGGTCGAGGTGGCAGCTGCAAGACTTCACATTTTCCACAGGTCAAATTGATAAAGAAACATGAAAAATGAATGCCAGAAATTTTGCAATAGGATTGTATTTTTAAGAGAAAAAAATCCCAGAAAATGGCTTATTCCAGTTAATGTAGTTCCAGTTAATATAGTTCTCGGCACTTTTGCAGAAATCCTTATAGGCCTTCAGGCAGAACAAAGAAAAATTAAAATCACAAATATTCAGCTGCAGAGAAAGCCAAATAAACCCTTACACATAAGGAGTGTGTTAGCTCTCCTTTCCATTGTACAGTGCCTACAAGACTTTTAAATAAAATACGTGTAGCATTCTGTCACATAAAGATCATTGTCTTCATTTAAAAGCTGAGCATAGAAAAGCATGGGGACATCTCTGAACACCTAACCTACTCTGGGGAGAGGAGGCTGAGACTGATGCCAGAGAGCATTTTTCCAGTGTGTTTCCTTCCTGGCCCTGCCCTTTTTGGCCTGACCACTACCTTTCCTCATCTGTTTGGGCACTTTGGATTTCCAACCATTAATAAAGCACCTGCTTCAAACACTGCTGTTGAACCAGGTGTCCACCATGCCTTGCCTGTGGCACCCAGGCCAGTATCCTTTCACTCAAGCCCACATGATGCTCAGCATGCCCAAGATCTCTCCCCATCTCTGACCCTTTGTTCCCTCCTGCCAGGATACAAAGAGGATAGGTGTTATCAAGGTAACATTTGGAACCTCCAGAGAGAGGAGACCATGAGGAGGCTGCTGGTTGCAGACTACTCTGAGATGCAAAAAAGAGTCTCCTCTGCAAATGCAATAGTCATGGCAACGGTTTTCTTCAGCTTTTCCTGCAGAGCAGTAATTCAGCTTTAGACGCAATTCCATATATTTGATTTGTAGTCAAAACTCTGGAACTCTTTTTTGTTTACCATTCCAAACACAGGGGAGGGTTGCTTAGCTTGCTTTTCCAGCACTAGTATCAATGACTGTGAGAGCAGGATCAGGTCACAACTGGATGAAATGCTCATTTCTTAGGCTTTATTCATAGAAGGATACAACTTCCCACCCTTTGCCAGAGTATCCCTGCAGACCCCTTTGAGTGCTGCACTCTGGTGCAGTGCTCAGGAAACTCTGCATGTAACATGAAGGCAGCTGCCTGGGAGAGGTACAGCAGAGCTGCAGTCAGCAGTAAGTACAGCCTCAGACAGGTGACAGGAGCTTCATTTGGCTGGAGTTGCAGCAGCAGTCACCCAGCAGATCAGCACACAAAGTGTCCTGGTAAGTGTGTCAGGAAAATGGGCAATGGTAAGTAGTGGCAAGCAACACATCTCATCTTGAAATGAGATGGTAATTTTTATTGGCAGGCTCTTAGCGTTCACGATAGTTGTCTGCGTGGTTCTTGAAGGCACTATGCAGCAGTATGAGCAGACAGTAACACTTGTGGGAACAATTTTTCTGAACTAGCTATTGAAAGAGAATAACATTAAAGTGTAAATGACCTGAGGACTTCAACTGCCAAACATTGGCTGAGAGCTACACAGTAGGATACTACCTGCAAGTATGGACTTCTCACCAGCAAAGCAACTGGTACCTTCTGGGATCACAGAGAAGGAATTATTTTATAGAGGTGGAAGAAACAACTCGCAACAACAATGTAGCACCTCAGGAGCCCAAGAACAGGAGTCTCTGGGTTGCTGAGGTTTGGTCCAAGCCTGTTTTTCCTTTTGTAAACATTCATCTGCATAAGATTTCAGGACAAGCTGCATCTACCCCTATTTCTCTTAGATATCTTCCCATTTCTTTTCCTTCTGTTTTCTTCACATAATCCTCTAATTGGTGTAATTTATAGACTGTATGCTATAGACATGTTGTCTTACATCTACCATTTTAAATATCACAGAAAAAAAGTACGTTTACACTGTGGGGGAAAAAAAAAAAGGTTATAAATACTGTAGACAGCATTTCAATGAATCAGGAGTGGCAGAGGAACGCCAAAAGCCTCCCACAGCTGGAACTCTCCATCCTTGCTCACAGTGCTTGTGGCTCTCCTCAAGGGGCTTGGGTGCTCTGGCCACCCCAGTGTGGGAAAGGGGAGGGGAGGGGAGGGGAGGGGAGGGGAGGGGAGGGGAGGGGAGGGGAGGGTCCCCACCCCCTTATGGTGACCCCACACTGCTGCGGGCAGCTGCCTGCTGTTGACAGATACCACTCATGGCCCTGGGGACACTGGAGGTGATTAATTAAGAAACCCTCTTACTCTGCTTAGGTCTTTCTGCCATCCCAGGCACCAAGACTGGCTGCACTGAGAGTGCTTTGCAAGGGCTGTGGACACCCAGCAGCCCCTTGACTCCACAGACTTACTTTCATGCAGCACAAGGGCACAGCCTGCAAGCCACTGAAGCACATGGTGTGTCCATAAATGATCCTTGGCCTAAATTTTTGAGACAGAGATACACAGCTTTTATTCTCATTTGCAAGAAAAGGAACAGTCAGAGCCCAAAGCATTGTATCAAAAATCACATCACATGCAAGCACTGTCACAGCTAGCACACCATCTATCTCCTACAAGCATGGTGCAGAGCAACATGAGCAACATTATGGATGCTGATACAGACGCTAAAGCCCTTTTTACTGTCTCTTCAGCAAGGAACTAATTGTTGCTCAGAACTAACTGTCCTTACACTTGGAACAGATGGTTTTCAGTATTCAGAAAATAATAAATAATCATGTTTAATTTCATTGCAACCAGAAAAAGCAAAGGTTTCCAGTGCTATTTTAGTAATTACATGTCATATCACCTATACAAAACTATAATGATACCTAATGCAAGCTGGTTTACTGACTCACAGCTAGCAATCCTATCAAGTACAGGAGAAAAGAACACTGAAGAACTGTCTTAAATCTGTTGAAATATGCTTGAGAACTAGAATATATTAAATGAAAAAAAAAAAAAAAAGCATTTCAAACTGATGTTGTTTCTGTTCTCCTTTTCCAGCCTCAGATCAAAACACTTGCATTGCAGACAGACACAGTCTCTCTCACTATTCTCTACAACAGAATTGTTGTCTACTATTTTTCTGTAAAGGATGTGCCAAACAAAGTTTAGTCAGAATTATCCCAGAAAATGTTTCTTGATATAACAAAACACATCAGCAAATGTTTCTTTATAGAAAAAACTCTTCAAATGTAACAAAACCAAAGTAGCCTTGAAAGACCTGTTTCTCAAAGCAAAATGTATTTCGTGGAATGCCTTTTATAATGCATTGATTTCATTTTGATGACAAGAGTTCCTCTTCTATTAATATTTTTTGGTATCAGCTACAAGATGTGGCAAGCACACATTTCCATTGTTAGTGGAAAACAATATATGTCTGTCAGAGCTCACAAGATAAAGCCAAACATAGCTAAGGTTTCAGTTTGGCAGCAGCTTGTGCCTCTAAGCAGACACAGTGACAGGCATGCCTTAGTATATGGCAAGCATTCAACAGAACTTAATTAACATGCCTTAAGAGAGAACTTTACCATTAGTTTTGTCAAATGAAGGGTTTCCCTTCCTTCATAAAAGAATAGCAATGAATATCACTTCTGCTTTATTCTAAACATGGTCTGCTGTAACAGTTTTCCACCATGACAAGTGCTATAGTTTCTGTTTCATCCTTTCCTCCCTCTGTATCTCTCACTGTTGTCTGTATGTAAAGTCATGGAAAATTTTGTCCCCTTGTTTTGCAAGGTCAGAGCTATCCTCTTACAGTGCATTAACAGCCTGAAAAACAAAAATGTTTCTGGGTAAGCAGGTTGCTTAATGGCCTCAGAAGAGCTGCAATTTACACAGTTTAAAAGCATTGACAGGGGAGGTGAAGAACTGAAACACGTAACAGGATTAATTCAGAAATTTTTTTTGATAGCGTAATAGTTCATGCTAAGCCATTCACGATATTACTTAAGTTCTCCAAGACAGGTTCATTACAAGGTGGCACTGCAAAAATTATTCCAGATTTAGCACAAAATTTATTCTGCAGCAGGTTCTGAATGTTGATGGCTCCATCTGCATCATCAGCATGCAGAATCACAAACTTTGAGCAAACAGCCATAGTCTTATTTACTGCTGCAAACTGCTGAAATGCTGCTTATAGGCTCTGTAATTTCAGCAGAGAAGGCCCATAGTTTGTTAATTGGCTTGGAGTCTCCCAGACCTGTACTCAAGTCATTAACCTTTGCTGCTTTCTGCTGAGAGTAGTATATCTGAAGTTACTACTGCCCATTACAAAAAGGACACACACATAATCCCACTCTGCTGTGCACTGGGGTGACCTCGCCTTGCATATTGTGTGCAGTTTTGGTCACTGCAGTAAAAGACATTGAGCTGTTAAGAAGTGTTCAGAGGAGGGCCATGAGGATGGTGAAAGGCCTTGAGGGGAAGCCGTGTGAGGAGCGGCTGAGGTCACTGTTAAAAACGGGCAGGAGACAATTAAAAGGAGAAACTTTTAATGCCTTTATTAATCAGCTCTTTTAATGAGGGGTCTCGAGGGATGGCCTAAGCCGCCACTGCTCCCTTCCGGCCACACCGCTGAGAAGGAGGCGCAATCCACTATGCTGCTCGCGCTGCAGAGTGGGAGTTCTCGCCTCACGGGGGTTCTAAAGATGTCCTTCATGGTTCATTGAGTCCAGGGGTGTCTTGCCCTGTAGGTACTTCAGTTACAGCGAGACACAGGAGTTTGTCAATAAGGGTGTTGCCAGTCTATTGCTGTCCTTCGCAGATCTGAATTCTGAGTTGGCTCGTCTCAGCTAGGGGCTTTCGGTGTCCACTCAGTCCCATCTTGCAGCTGGGCTTTGTAATTTCCATATGGGTGGTAGCAGTAGCCTGACTGACAGGCCGGGTGCCAGCAGGAAGTAGGAAGAGGATCTGACAGGAAGGTGGGACGTGGAGCAGGCATGGGGCAAGCCGGTGGGGCAGACTAGGAGCAGGCAGGTGAAGCAGCAGCAGAAATGGAGGGTAGTGATGCAGGGGAACAACAGCAGCCTAACCCGACGAGGGGCGATGGGAGAGGTAAGGTAAGAGGGTTTTCGGGAAAAGGGGTACAGAGTGGGGTGAACAACTTTAACAATTAACACTATAACTCTTGGTTAAACCTCATAACTTTAGAACAAGTAACTTATAACTTTTTAACTTCCATAACTTGGAGCTGCTTAGTTCCCATTCACCACAACTTGGTCTGTTCAGCCTGGAGGAGACTGAGGGGAGACGTCACTGCAGTTACAACTTCTTGTCGAGGGAAATAGGAGAGATAGGTACACATCTGCTCTCTGTGGTGACAGTGACGTGACCCAGGGGAATGGCCTGAATTTTTAGCAGGGCAGGTTCCGTTTGGATATCAGGAAAAGGTTCTTCACCCAGAGGATGGCTGGGCACTGGAACAGGCTCCCCAGGGAAGTGGTCACAGCACAAGACAGTTCAAGAGTCATTGGGCAGCACTCGCAGGCACATGGTGTAATTCTTGAGGATGGCCCTGTGCAGGGCCAGGAGTGGATTTGATGATCCTTGTGGGTGCCTTCCAAATTCTGTGGTTCTGTGATTCTGTGATAAAAATGTTTTCATAGTGACTAATGTCTGCTTTCTCCATTAAAAAAAAAAAAAAGAAAGAAATAAAAAAAGGAAAACCCCAAATAAACAAAGAAAAAAAGAAGTCAAGAGAAAGAAAAAAACCAGAAGAACTGCTACTGGGACAACTAAGGCTGCTCGCAGACCTCAGCAAACCCCACAAGGACAGTGGAGCAGAAGGGGTCCTGCCACTTTCAGCAGCTGCCAAACCAATTTAGCTGTAGCATGAAAGTGCAGCCAAGGCTCACACCCTCCAGGGAATTCATACAACAGAATTGGCCTTTAAATTTAACTGGACTCCAGTGCTCTTGCACAGGTTACAGAGGATGAGTGAGGCTCAAACAGGTCTTGTATATATGAGTGGTGGGACCTACAAAGGGAAGAGTATTTGCCTGCCATAACACCACCACTCCCATTCCCTATCCTTCCCCTCCTCTCTTTCAGTGTCTTTCCCCTTAAGATGCAGGTTCATGCACAATATCCTGGCTGAGGAGAAATCAGCAGGGTCACTGGTGGGATCCTTGTTTTTCCCCTTCACCAGCCAGACAAGTTTCTGACAGGAGGCTGTCTGTGTCTGGTATTGTCTGAATGCTTCCCAGTGGGATTGATGCTCTTGCAGCACCTCCTGCTCTGAGAAGCCTGCCAAGGTCTTCCACAACTAGGTCTTGGTCTGACCCAAGGCTTTTCTTTTTTTGTACACAAGGTTAAGCTGGCATTAATGTGTTAAAACCTAAGTATAGAACAAGTGGCAGGATCCATCCACCACTTTTTGTTTTCCCACAGTTCTAGCCTTGTGCTAGAACAATGTGCTCCAGTCCTTAAATATTAGTTTCATTTTATCAGTAGAGTTTCAGGTGTTTTCCAATCAATGGATAAAGAGCCAGCAATAATGTTTGACCTTAGAAGAGCAGAACCTCAAAGAGAAACAGCAGCTTGTCCTGCAGTAACCCAAAGCCCACATGGACCTTCCCTTTCTACCTCAATTTTACGTGTCAGGCCGTGACATTTTTCTAATTAAGTGAAAATCTGCTGCAAATGTTGTGTTTTAATGTAATCTCAAAAATAGTTAGTAGAACTAACTGCCTCCAGAGACGAGTCAAAACACTGCAGGCCCTTTTGGGGTAAAAATAATTACCTGTATTGAAACCAATCAGGTTATTTTTTTTTTTAATAAAGCAGGTTCAGCCCAGATCAATTCAATACTGTAATAAACATGACTTTAAGGCAATGTGATGACCTGATTGTGTAGCAGTACACATGAAGGAGTTGGCTCTGGATATTAGAAGAATGATGGATTTGAAAGAAAGTGCTGCCCATTGGAGATCAGAGCCTGTGTTATGGTGTAATGACACCTGCAGTAGGAAGCTGACCAAATGAACAATGATATATATTACACAGGGAAACAAAGATATAGTGTAGCTGTACACTTTTTTACATACATTTAGTCCTCTGCAAAACCATGAAAAGGCAGGTGTGGGATTCATGCCTTTTACACAGCAGCCCCAGAGCACTGCGTGCTGTTTGTCCAGCTATGCTCCCTATGGCACAGGATTTATTTTCAAATGTTTCACAGAATTTTGCACTTATTTATTTTATTTGAAAGAAAACAGAAATAAAAAAGTGCAATTCAGAGGTTTGCTTTTGCAGTAAGAACAAACTAACAGCAGGTTAAGTGCAGCGGGCAGTAATAATAGTAAGGCACAGATCTCCTGTCCTAATGATTCCTTATATTCCCGTGTGACCTAATACAGGGCCAGGCATGCTATTTCTGTGCTTGTTTGCTGCCCTCTCTTGGCAACACGACCAGCTTCCGGGAGGGAAGACTGCAGCTTCTGTCAAGAAGAGCAAAGTATCAAAGCAAACTCATTGAGAGAAATTAAAGTCTTATGCCAAAGAAAAATAAAACACTTGCATTCTTTTACACATTGGAGAAAGAATTGATTACATCTAAAAAGTCAGATTTCCTCTTTTCTCTATGGTTCATTTACTCAATGTAGGGGAGAAGGAGAATTGATTCAGGTGATGAGCCTGTTACTGAGAAACATCATCCTTTCCTATACATTATTGTGAGCATTTACCAGCTACCTTTCCCTTCTTCCTGCATGAAAGCAAGTTTCTAAAGAAGAATGATTTTTCATTTTGGGCCACTAGCACAATATTTAAGCAGACTTCAAAGACCTCAATTGCTTCTATATAGATTTCCATCTGCAGTACACATGTATGTACGTTTTGTTATCAGTGTCAGAAAGGCTAAAAGAAACAATCCTGTGAATAGCAGTAATCCTTTGTAGCAAATATGAAATGTGCTTGGCATGACATGTCTTCTCCCAGCTCTAGTTTCAAGAAGAGGAGTCCATGTCATTCAGGATCCTCGTTGCAGATAAAAAAATGCAAGACACATAACAGCTGATTAAAAAATCTGTGTATGGTCACGTGTCTTGCTATGACCTGAAGTGTTCACAGACCATGCACGGAGGTCATTCATACTCTAGAAGGCTGTAAACAAGCAGCTTTCTGACTACCCAGTGAGAAATACTTTTCTCTATGTCTGTAATTTTCAATATCTCATTTATGCCTAAGAAAACACGTTTCCTTTCAGATAAGGAAGGTTCTCTCATGGAGGAAACATTCCTCATGTTCTTTATGGATAGTAGCGGTTTCACTCTTAAGAACATCCTTCTGCCAACAAGATGGTGTCGACACAAATCCTTGATCAAGGAGCATGAGCAGTATCCTCCAGGCAGCTGCCTTCCTCCAGGTCTTCCTTCCTCGAGCATCCAGAGAGACCACCATTTGAAATAACACTGCCAAAGAGGCTTGCCAACAGATCCTGTTGGTTTGATTTCCCAGGAAAAGAGTATGTATCATATTTTACACTAAACATTTCTGAAAAACGAAGAAGATGGAGAATTAGTGGTACATAACTTTTAAGGTTTCTCAGAAGGATGTTTTTAAATTCCCATCATGAAAGCCATCCAGTAGCCTTATAGTATGAGAAATATATCCATACAATATTTCAAAGCTGTGTTTAAGGTAAAAATAATAATAAAACCCAAGGAAATTTCTGATTTTCTATATTTGAAGGATGTATTCTTTCTATTTTCACCTTGTAGTTGGGATAATATTGCTCAGGAAATCAAAACTGACTCTTCCCCCAAGACAGAATCAAGATCCATCTGGACTTAAACCATTACAGTGTGCTTGAGAATGACCTTGCTTGAGCAGGGAGGTTGGAACTGATAATCCACTGTGGTCTCTTCCAACCTGACCCATTCTGTGATTCTGTGAGATACATAGGAGGGTGTAGCCCTGCCTCTCCTTGCACCTGCTTTCAGCCGCACATGTGTGGCCCCCAGCCTCTATTCCCTCTGATTTACTTAGGGATATGTGTTCATGTTAATTTGCTGTTGATTTTCACCCACTAAAACTTTCATGCTTTGGATCTCACATCCCATGTCTGTGTTCTTGTGGTTCAGGTTGAGAGCATGGACACTCAAGCATGAGCCAGGAAGAAGCTCATGAACAACTATTGCCTCCAGAAGAGGGAAGAGCAAAGTGGCCAGTTCTTCCTGAGGACTCTATGGGCTAGACCTCCACAGAAACTCTGGTTGTGTCCCAGGGGTGGGACCACTGTGCAAAGAGCTCTTTACCTCCAGTAAAGAGGTATGTGCTCTCACTTCAGCACTTTCAGGCATCAGTGCTGAAAGAAAATCTTTGGTATATTGCAGATATTTACTAGGCACACAAGTAGACCTGGAGGCAGGAGCCAGGCCAAAGGGTCAACAAAAAGGAGCCTGGGCTTTTCAAAGGCTCCTGGCAGTGCAGAATTGGATCTGTGGTGTCATCCTGCTGATATCACCTGAGAGGTATTCCATATAAACCAACTGAATTTGTGCTGGAGCTGGCAAGTATATGCTCACCAATGCCCATCACAAGTGACCTGGGCCATCAAAAACAGGCTTCAAAGCTCCTACACATGAGGATTTTCACTTTTGAGTTGAAAAAGAGCCAGTCTGGAAGCTAAAGAGATCTTTCTGGGAGCTGTTTCTCCACAGAGCTTCGAAAGGAAGAAGCTCTAGGATTCCTCTCCCATAATCCACACATACCAGTTTCACCTCATCCCACCCAAAAAATTCCTTTGCAGAAGAGCCTTCCCCTTTGAAAGCTTGTATGTGCTTCCCCTGAGCCATCATGTCCTTGGAATTCCTCACTACAAAGTGTTTTTGCCCAATGGCAATTTTCTGTGGGGAGAGTTCAGAGGACCTTTGCTCTTGTACCTTGCTGAGCAGCAGCCACAGCACTGGCACTGCCCCAAGCTGTTGGTACTGGGACCTGGAGTTCCTAGCGGGAGAAGCCACCCCATCCCCCTCCCTGGCTCACTCTGGCACCACATGTGACATCACTCCTCCCTGCTGCTCCATGACACAAACTTGTATTACAGAGGAGGGGGACATCAGGACCATTGCCAATGAGACCTTGTACCTGACGTTCCTTCTCTGAGAGGGACACCCCACCACAGCAAATCTTAGATTCCTGTGGAGATGTGAGGGCTGAGTCTTGCCTCATCCCTCCCCATGACAAGGCCAGCAGCAGCACCATGGAGTGTGTGACACAGGGGAACCTAGGCACATGCTGGGAGCAGGAGGCCATGGGACTGGGAGGAGGCCCTCTCAGGTATGGCAGTGGCAGTGCCTTTGAGGAAGGAAGGGAGCAGAGGAGTCAAGCCTTTCAGTTTGGTGTGTTGTGGGGGGTGTCTTGGGTTGCAAGATGTAACCAAAAATGTCTATTCTATTTTCCATCTGTTGAAACTGGTTGGGGAGGTGTTTTCTTTATCTCCTGTATAACCCATTCCCCATAACTCTAAGGTGGAAGGGGCGGGTGCCTTCTGTTAATGGGGCAGCTGTTAAAGCCACGTGGGGCTGTGCTCTTATTTCTTCCATGACCCATCCTCCCTCCAGGGGATATCTTCTGTTAATGGACCATTAAGGCTCACCACATGACTCATAAAATCTCATCTTTCTATTGTGAGACGCTCCACCCAGTGAGAGGAGCCAACCATTCCTATCTGAATGAAAACTGAGAGAAACACCAAGGCAGCCTGTTTTTCCACTGGATTTCCTGGAGGAAGACCTGACCCTTCTTGGCACCACTGGACCCTTTCTCCAGGATCATCTCTACTCCAACAGAACCACATCTGTTACTCCAGCAGGATTTATTTGGATTGCTACCATCACCCTGACCAGCAGGGTGTCAGGTCATATTCTGACTGTCAGTGTTTCTAGGATTGTGTTTGTTTGCTTGTTTTTTTGTACTACTACATTTGTATTTTTAATATTCCTGGTAAAGAACTGTTATTCCTATTCCCATATCTTTAACTGAAAGCCTGTAATTGCAAAATTACAATAATTTGGACGGAGGGGGTTTACATTCTCCATTCCAAGGGAAGCTCTAGCTTTCCCTGGCAGACACCTGTCTTTCTAAACCGAGACGGGGCAGGGGGTCTTCCCTTTCCCTCTCCCCCCGCTTCTCTCTCTTCTTCCTTCTTCTTCCTTCTCGTTTAATTTTTTTTTTTCATATATCCCAGACTAACTGCAGCATTTTAGAAATACAGCTAATGAGCTTCTCTGTTTTCATTTCAGGTGCCACCACAGGCATGCAGAAAACATGCAAGAGATGCAGGTGGGCAGATAATGGTCTCTGCAGGGGTTGGGTGGTTCTGTGCTGCTGTGAACCTTCTGAAATCCATTTGTCAGTTGCTACGACCACACTCACCTGTTCTGGTTATGCTCCTGAGGGACAGCAAGTGTTGGTGACAGAGATTTTTCCCCTGTGAACTGCCACCAGATGGCAAAATACCCATCAGCCGTGCTCCCAATTGGGCCTGCTCGCCAGGACCACAGGCTGGAGATAAGGCTGCAGGAGAGTGATGCTCAAAAGTTAGGTTGGAAATTAATCCCCATAGACCAGTGTCTATAGAGCAGATATTTGTTTGTTGCAGCTCTGGTGGTGATGGTGATATCTCCACCAACTCACCCACCTTTGTCAATTACTGTGGTATATTTTTACAGTAAGTATTGCTTAGTGTTGTTACATCACTGTAACATAATCATGTACACACTGGAACTAATTTACCTAGGATATCTATCTTTATTTATGTATATCTATATAGATGTCATGGTCATTAGATAGTTCTTTTGCACTGCATTTGACCTCCCCAGTTCAGGGGTCATCAGGGGTCTATGATGAAGGCTTCCAAGGTCTTCTTCACATCTGAACTTTTCAACTTTTTCTTCGGAGCATGTGCAGTTATGATGTTCCTCCGTCTGTCCAGTCCTAACCAGCCTAAATTCTTTATTTCATGTCTAACTGGCTTTACATTTGCCAGTTTCTTATTTGTACTATACTTATCTCTCTCTGAAGCTCTCCACCTGGTGAGTTTTTTCTTCTTTTATATATCTTCAGCATTAAGCAGCTAGTTGACCATATTCTAACCATTACATTGTACAGAAAGTTATTTATATCAGGTTATATAGGTATAAAAAGTTATGATTCAGGTTATATAGGTATAAAAGGCTATGATTTAGGTTATATCAATATCAGGTTATATAGATATATCAGGTTATAACTTATATATCTTGAAAGTTATCTTATAAGATATCTTATAACTCAAGCTATATAAGCACCTTGTAGCTTTGACCTAAGTTATACAGACATCAAGAGGAGAAAGTGGCAATCCAAGACAGAGCATGCAACTGCTCCCATCAGGTATGAAACACTCCAAAATATCCCTGCCAGTCACTGAGCCTCGCCTTCAAGCCTCACTTCTCACAGATCTGATTGATTCTTGGCAGTTTGCTTCACAGGTCTCCCTAGGAAGTTACAGCTGTAGTAGTTTGAATTGAACAAACTGACACAGTGTATAAAACTGAGTTGCAGACAATACCCACAAAGTTGACTTCATTATACAGTAGCCAATAATGTGGAATACATTGATCAAGGTAATGTTATATTTACAATGTGCTTGAGTGGTCCCTGGGTGTTTTCAGTTCTTTATTGGCAGCAATCTTAAGGGATTTCAGAGTTGCAATGAAATGTTAGTTAATCCTGGATGTCTTGCTGAGCATTAGAATGAGAAATGACTTTGATATATCTGTACAGAAGTGGATATTTTCTTTTTGAGCATATGTATATTAGAAGAAGAAGGTACTGCACAACTGAACAGCTCCATAAATGGGGGTTAAATAATTTGCCTCCATTTTGGAAAAAGAGTTGATTCCTGGCAATACTTTTCTCAGCCTAGAAAGATCAGTAACCATTGTACTTATACATAGGACTTGGCTTTCCAGGTTCATTTGGTCTAAGGATGTTGACTGATCAAATGTAACTCCTCCTCTCTCTAACAAGACAAGCAGGGTTTTTTTCTAGACTGGAATTTAGAATTAATACTGAATATTCCATACCAACAAGCCTAAAGCCCTTGCAGACATGCCCCATTCTGCCCCAAATCTGTAATATTGTAATATTCATGGGAATGTTATCCAGAAGGATGGAGTATTGATAGCTGCTGAGCCATGTTTTCTGGGAAGGTGATCTTTGCCCTTCAAAACCTGTGGAGCTTCACATGGAATTTGAGCTCTTGAATTCCTTTCTCTTTTGATCTTGTGCCAAGTCTCCAGAGGTTGTAGGCTTTAATTGAACTGGATATTGAAGCATAAATAAATGAGGGGGCTGTTGTTGGGGTTTTTTTTTGTATTTTTGTTTGTTTTTTTGTTTGTTTTTTGGTTGCTGTTGTTTTTTGTTTTGTTTTGGGGTGTTTTTTTTTTAGGGTTTGTTTTGTTGTTGTTTGTTTGCTAACTGGCCATATTCCTGGCCTTGAATTAAATATGCGTCTCAAAGGTATGATGCCCCTATAACAGACAGGTATTCTGAAATATCTGCTAATTGCATTCTTGTAAATTCTCTTCCCCAGCTCTCACCCCTGTTATTGTAATATGCAAGTTCTCATAATGAATTCAGAGTCATGTTAGCTAACATTTTGATGATCCTTTTTTTTCTGGTTTTGCATTTCTTAATGTCCTTGTAGCCATTTTCTGCATGTATCGCAGAGAATTGTGCCTAATGCTTGTGTTAGCTGCACCAACCTTTCTCATCAAGCAATGCTACTGAAAGGCCAAGAAATGCAAATCTGCAAAGCACTGAATAATTACATTCCCAGTGGGGAGGCTATCTTGACAGCAACTTTATCACCCACATAAACATTTAGCTGCTAAATTACACTTGAGAGAAACCTTTTCAAAAATTGTTGTGGTGGCTACACAAACACTCATTTCTTTGTCTTCCTTCATAGTCAGGGTTCTGTCATAAACACTACAGGAGAAGAGACACAAGTTATCACTATCGAAAAAATGTTGGATGTGATTGGCCTGTTGCATCCTATCCTCAACTGCTAAGCAACAGGTAGATTTAATGCACAGCTCATGGCCTCAGCACTTGTTTGTTTTGTTTGGGTTTGTTTGTTGGTTTTTTCTCTTTTTTTGCTTTTGTTTGTTTTTGCTTTGTTTTGTGTTTTGAGGGGTTTTTGGGGAGTTTGGGGTTTTTTGTTTTCATTGTAGATTTTTTGTGGTTTTTTTTGCTGTTGTTTTGGCTTGTTTTGTTTTTTTCATGTGGTAATATGAAAATTGACAAGTAAACTCTTTCTGAGATGCCTAGTTAATTAATGGACAGTCTTGCCCCATGCTGATAACAAAATTGTTCAAAGATCCACATGTATGTATAAAACACTGCCCTTTTCTTTCCCCTCCCATGTGATGTCACTCTCAGCATCATTCAAAATGTACCTCAAATCCGTCCGAATTTTTCAAGTATGTTCTAAACTCTTTTGCACCTCTCCTTGTCCTTCTCTCCATTGCTCATATATTGGAGTCTAGAACAACACACCCCACGTATGCCAGAGAATCACAGAAGGGATCTTGGAAAATTACCAAGTCCTTTTGTGGGAAAGGGAACCCTACAAGAGATTATTTAGCACCTCATCTGATTTCACCTTGAAAATCACCAATGGGAACTCTACCAAGTCCCTAGGGAGGCTGTTCCAGTGATTGTTCTCATTGTAAGAAATGTCTTTCTTACATCAAGATGAAACTTCACCCAGTGCACCCAGTGCAACTTGTATCATTGCCCTTTGTTGTCTTCATGTAGCACTTCATGAAGCACCTTCATAGATGCTCCAGAAGTACTCAAATAATGTGATTAGGTCACCTCTGAGCCTTCTCTTCTCCCTGGAGGAGAGACCTAACTCCTTCAGTCTTTCCTCACAGAGCAGGTTCTCCAGCCTTTTGCCATTGCTCCTGCTGCAGTGCACTGCTAAATCATGTCTGGCTTGTTGTCCAGAAGACCCCTCTGGTCCCTTTCATCAAGGCTGTTCCCCCACCACAAAGATCCTAGCCTGTGCTGGGTGCTTTGGTTCCCTCCCAGATGCAGGACTTTACTTTGTCTTCACTCTGCTCTTTCCTGCCCACTTCTTCAGCCTGTCAGGGTTTCTCTCTAAGATGGCTCTCCCTTCTGATGGATTCACGTCATCACCTAGTTTGGCACCAGCAGTGAAGTTAGAGAAGGTGCTTTCAATCCCATCATTTAGATAGTTTATGAATGTGTTGAATAGTGTGAAGCCCAGTATCGATCCCTGGCAGAGCCCAGCTGGGGACAGGCTGCCAGCCTGAGTAAAATATATTTTTCCATGCATCACCATTTATCCCACACATGAGTGTAAGGATATACATGACTCCCATGACAAGCCAAGTGTGTGCAAGGTGGGTTTGCCAGTTGTTTTTGTATTATTAAAAGTTTGTTATTTGCAAAGAAGAAAGTGCTTTTAGGACAGTTGCAGTCTATATGAGAGCTTTAGAGCTGTAACACAATGGGACACTGATAATGATACAGTAGCAAGGGCTGAGGGCTAAATACCAGACTGAAACTTAATTCCGAAGGGATTTCCCTAATTAGTGTGTGAAGCAACTTCTCTGGATTTCCATTTCCTTAGTGATGAAATGTTTCTAATGATGATCACTTACTTTCTAAACTGCTTTCTGCAGGTGGAAAAGGCTGTATGAAAGTTAGAGGAACTTGTTATGCTATAGGTCATCAAGCTGCACCCAAGGATGCTTTCATTTTACATAGAATAACTGAACTCTCTGGTTATCAGTGCATGGACAACATAGAAAGATGACAAGCCAGACTGCAGAGCCCATTGCACTGTCACCTGGAGCTAAATATGCAAAGTCTGTTTTTGATCATGCTAAATTCCTTTTGCATTGTGCACATGCAAGATACCCTCTTGGGTTTGTTTGTGTTCTTTCCTAATACCTCAAGCCATTTTCTGTCTTTATGGGCTATACAACACATATGCCTATTTCTTAGGATTGAAGTCGTTCCTGGCAGTTATCACTTTCAGTGCAGTGTAAATAGGAAACTTCAAAATATGAGTAACTGACAAACTACAGAAATGAAAAGCACTGATTTGAAGTACCTCAGGTCAAGAGAGGAATTTTGTTGTTTGCTTTCCCTCCTGTAGATTTGACTGGTTTTAGAGCATGAATCACTATAGTTCTTTGAATTCCTTATGTACTACCACTGAGAAAAATATACAATTCCTTCTGAAAATTCACTGAAATAACAGTCATGTGAACAGGACAGAGGAGCCTGCTGCTCTGAGGCAAGGTTCTGTCATGCTGCAAAAATACATGAAAGGAAGCAAAATTTTAAGCATGTTTTTGGAAGCTTTCCTCCTTTTCCTCCCCACTCCCCTTCTTTGAATTGCTTGTACTATGTTGAAGTTGTTCTGTGTTCACAAAAGTGTAAAAGCTCTGGGACCTCCTGAACAGGGATATTTGGCTTCCACCCTCGTGTCCAGGTAATGCTCCTTGGATATTGCTTTAAAGATGCAAGGAACATGTACCTTTTCCTACAGATGAGAAAATGAAGCACAGAGCAAGGAAGAACTGCATCTGAAGAGCCCTGTAGTGAATCCAAATCCCAAGAGCACAGTTTCATAGGATTCAAAGTCTGTCTCATAACTGGGATATTGTTGAACTGCCTCCCTTTCTAAGCCCCTTTGACTACAATGTTTCTTTCCCTAAGCTGGAGCCAAGAGCTCCTGTGACAATGTTCAGCTGATCAGATCTGGAAAGAAGGCAACTTTAATGGACAAGATGAGGATATATTTTTACCAACTTTCACAAGCATCACTGAAATTAATCTTTTCATATCTGTTTTAAAGCTTTGTTTGGAAGTGAGCATTTTAGCAACCTTAATTATAACATTATGGCAGAGTAAAGTTTCATGACCAGTTTTAAATATCACAAATTTCAAGATGTGCTTAGTGGTGGATACAACACATCTAAATCAAGAGAATGCAAACTGTCATGTTAGCATGATCACAAAGCAAAGTAAGTTTACCATAGACAGATAATTTCTGTGTAAAACTCTGACTAGAAAGATTAAAAATATCAAGTTCAGGATGCCCACGAAGAACAATTAGAAAAAAGCTACATACTGTAGTGTGATACGGGGCTTCTCCCCCCTCTACGTATCTGGATGTTGCACAGTGTTTTTCCATCCTGCACACTCCTCTGTGATTAGCCTTGCTCTGCTATTGTGGAAGAGCACAGATTGTGTCTGTTCTTTATTTCAGACACTGGCCTGAATTCACACCCCTGTTGTGCTTGCAACTTCTGAAGACATACCTAGATTTAGGTGTGGACCTGGACTGGACACAGCAGGAAGACAAAAAGCTTGGGCCCCACACTAAGGCTGAATGTAGGTCTAAGCACATCTTCACTGCAGTGGATGGTTAGTAACAATGTGACTTGGCAGAGTTAGCCCGGCATCGTGATCCCTGGCTACTTGCTGAAGAGCTGGCCCCAGGTCCCCCTGGAAAGGACTTCCTCACCACTTACGACAGTGATATTTTCATCTGGTTGGACGCTCTAAAGAAAAAAAAAAACACGAGCAGAGCCAAATCAGGCACAGTGCCAGGGTTTCAGATTTTCTCTGTGGCTCAACCAAAGCTACTGCATCAATAGCTGTGTGCTGTTGTTGCTAGAGGAACTGCCTGCTGAAACTGAACTTCAGCTCCCAAGCCTCAGCTACTGCCCTGAACATTTGAGAGCCCCACTGTTTTGCTAGAACACAATGCATGGGTTGCAGCTACATGGTTGTGAAACACCTGTTTGATCATATAAGAATATATAAGGCCAAAAAAAGTGAAGGTCTGCAGAAAGAAAACATTGCTACCTTTTTGATACAAGTTTTATAGTATCCAAATACATTTTCCAAGTGAAAGAGACAATTTGATCATACATGCTGCAAAGTCAAAGGTAAAGCCAGCTCTTGAATCTTGCCAAGACTATTTTTTACTGCTAATCTGTTTACATCATCCAAAAATATTTTTCATTTGACAAAATGATTTGAACAACCGTTTCTTAAAGAGCAAACTATTACTTATAGTTAGTGCAATTCACATTAAGGAAAAGTGTGTAGCTGTGGAAAACCAAAAAATAAATAATGGCACTCTTGAGACCAGTGACATTTCTCTTCTATCCTATAAGTGTGTGCTGAGACATTTAGATCTTAGTATCAGGGTTTATTTGCCATTGGTTTGGTAATTCAGAAAATGTTGCATTCCTGGAAACAAACAATATTTCATGATCACAGTGAGTAATCTGAATTTCCAAAGCCACTGTACAGTAAAAATATGGGGTAGAAATCACTTCCAGTTTTGCAAGGTGAGTGCATATCAAGAAGGTGCATTAATCCTCCATATGGGAAAGAAAAATGTTGTAACTTCACAAGCACTAGCATGTAGGTAAAGTGGCTGGCTCAGAAGCCAAAGACACTGAGATTTTTAACTGAGATTCAAGCATGGTATTGGAGAATGGAAAGAATTGTGCTTACTCCTATGTATTAGTATTTGTTCCATAAGAATAGCTACAGATTTTTTTCCCTTGTTTTGATGCCCCCTGTTCTTATTTTCTGCAGCAGTTAGAAACATCTGACCTGGGGACTCCTCTGCCCCTGTATCTCTTGAGGGCCATGTGGAATCCCACAGAATCACAGAATGGATCGCGTTGGAAAGGAGCACAGTGGGTCATCTGGTCCAGCCTGATTAAGTGGGGTCATCCCAGGGCACATGGCACAGATTGGCATCCAGAAGGTTTTTGAGTGTCCCCAGTGGGAGAGACCACACGCTCTCTGGGCAATCTGTTCCAGTGTTTAGTCACCCGCACAGTAAATTCTTCCTCATGTTCAAGTGCAACGTCTAATTTACCAGTTTGTGCCTGTTGCCTCTCGTCCTGTTGCTTTGCACCACTGAGCAGAGCCTGACTGTCCTCTTGCCACCCTCCATTCAGATACTCATAGAAAATGATGAGGTCCCATCTCAGCCGTCCCTTCTGGAAAAGAAGCAAAGTGTGGGTAGATCCCGGACACCAGACGGGCTGGGCTGGACTGCGCTGCCAGTTCGGTGCCGGGGAGCCCGGTCAGGGGGGCGAGCCCAGGCGGGGTCAGCGGGGCCCGGTGAAGGG
>JBBMKD010000115.1:17753366-17804669 GCA_037834095.1 Argya squamiceps
TATTGTTTTTGTGAGGCTTCGTGAGAATCTCCAGTTCGAGAGTATAAACAACAAAAGACTTCTGCATCAGGGCAACACATAGTTTTGCGTATTTTCTTACAGTTCATAACAATTGGAGCTGATCTCACAATATACATTAGACTGAATTTCAGTGTTACTACAGATGATGCTTTTTTGGCCTGAAAAGGTAGATGGAAACAGCCTTGTTCCTCTTTTCTGGCCAAGAAGAGGCTTTCCTGCCATTGGCTCAGTCTCCTGATGTTTCAAAGAGGAGTCTCTGGCTTTAGAGATCTCCCTGGTTGAAGCTGATGTATGTGGAAGGTGTAAGCTCCTTTTCTGTGTGTCTTTTGTTGAACACAGTGCTTTGTCTCTCATTGTGCAGGACAGCAATGGCGAAAGATGAGAGGATGGACCTCTTGT
This sequence comes from Argya squamiceps, assembly GCA_037834095.1. Taxonomy (NCBI): domain Eukaryota; kingdom Metazoa; phylum Chordata; class Aves; order Passeriformes; family Leiothrichidae; genus Argya; species Argya squamiceps. The sequence goes on from JBBMKD010000115.1 coordinate 17,753,787, forward strand.
CCTTCACTGGCAGCACAAAAGTGGGCAAGCAAGTAGCACTTATGGTTCAGGAGAGATTTGGTGAGTGTGTGGGTTCTTCTCTGTTTCTTTCCACGTTTGGTGAAGGCAGCAGCACCCCATAAGATTTTAAAATAAGTTTGTTTCAGCTGTGTTACCGCTTCTTTTTCTGTTTCGGCTTGGATAAATGGGGGTTTGAAACTGCTCGTAGATACATATGGCATTTTTCAGTTGGTTCTGTTACAATTCAGATTATTTTTTTTTTCCAGGTTATCCACAAATCCATAGTCCCCAGTTATTTTGGGGAGAGGTGTGGTGGTGTCCATTAGTGTATGAACTGGTCTTCTGGCAATGTCACTAGAATACATGAATTCGTTCCCTCTCACCTTTTACTCCTGATAAATATAGTAGAAAATAGGTTACTTTTAGGGTGCTGTTTTTGTCGCAGATATTTAAAAGCATACAGGCAAGAGTCTCAGCTGTGGATTCCAACTTCTTGGTTTATAAACAGCACCTAGCAAACACGTTTTTTGTTTCATACATTTGAAGTTCATACTTCAAAAAAAGACTCCCAGAAACCAGAACAGATAGTAAATATTCACCCAGATGTAGGTTGTGATTTTTTTTGTCTCAGATTGTAGATAAACAGTTGCCAGGGAAATGAATGAGCTTAGTTAAATTTCTTGTACATTTTGATCTTTGTAGGACCTTTATCTATGTCATAGTATTCTGCTGCAAATTTTTCCTGTTTTCATCTTTTTCTTTCCAGTGCTAGTTTTCTGCCTATCTTTTTAAACTTCTTTGTGCCATAACTGCTGTGCAGATATCTTCACAACATGTGATAGATGTCATATTTGGTGTAATTTTCTGCTTTGGCAAGAGTGATTTTAGAGACTGTGGTCTCTAAAATGATTTTGTTTATCCATAAAACATATCCATATGTTTCATGAAACTTAGTTCTAGTTAGAGGTGACCTCACTGACTGAGGTGCAGTCAATACATGTATGCATGGCATAATTTATTTTGTGTTTCTCATTAGGTCGAAGCCTGCTGGAATTGGGAGGAAACAATGCCATTATTGGTAATATGCACTGTAGAAATTTAGTCTCATAGATGATATTTGGAAGTATGCAAATATTCATAGCTAATTGTGCCATTTTTCCTGTTTCTTTTGTTTATTTGTTTTTCCCCCCACATTGGGCTTTTAAAAGTACATACAGTTTGTATAGAATAATAGAACATTGTGGGGTCTTTCTGTCTTTGGTATTATAGGGGGAACAGTGTTTTAAGATAAAAAGTGAGAGTCGAAGGTTTTTTAAGTAATCAGTGTTGAAGAGAACAGAATGAGAGAAGAAGCAGTAAGCTTCAATGATGGGTTGTGGACAGTGCTAAATTAAATAAGTTTGTTTTTAGGGTAGTTTTAGGTGTAGAATCATTAAAGTTGGAAAATACCTTTGAGATCGACTTCAACTCTCAACCCAACACCAGCATAGTCACCACTAAAGCATCTCCCCAAGTGCCACATCCTCATACCTTGTGGATACTTCCATGGATAGTGATTCCCACCATTTCTGTGGGAAGCCAGTGCCTGACTGCACTTTTATATGTAATCTCATGAACACTACATTTTTAGCATTTTAGGGTATAAGTACGTATATATAAAGTTTAAGATACTTATGGTACTTGAAAGAAAAGCATGCAAGTATTTATTTCAGTAGCACTTTTTTCAGGTTTAAGTACCTTAGGATATGATCTAGTTCCTTGATAAACAACATAAATACTATAAAGCTGAACAACATAGCAGAAAGAATATATTAGCTCAATAAATACCTAAATTGCTGTCCTTTGGTGCTGTTGCCTTTGTTTCACCTTTCTCATATTCTGGACAAATGTGCTTATTTATATATAAATACTCTTTTGAAGTACAAACATGATGTTACATCATCTCCTTTGAAAATCACATTTGAGCAGGTCCTTCTTTTTTCCTATGCTGCTTTGTAGCCAGTAGTATAAACTTGTTTTATGCTTTGAAAATTGTTTATTTTTAATGGTAAAGTCCTGCTTTTTCTGTTACTGACTTTGAATGATCACATAATCATTGTTTGATTGGACTTTGTCCCAAACTTAATAATAGTTAATAATAGCTTTGGATGCTTAAGAGACTTTTGTGGGACTGGTTAAGCTGAGTGATATGTTGGGGATCCTTTGAGCTTTATAAAACATCTTTAGTGTCTTCTGGCCAGAAGAATTTGTTCAGCCCATTGTACATTTTATATTACTGTACACCTGTGTGTTTTAGTTATGCTTTTTGCAAGGCCACCTGGACACATTTTACGGTTGCTACTTTATGCTGATAAACTTCTCAGTGAGAGACAGACAAGGTGGAGAAATGGCAAGAAATTGCTTGTAGTTTCTTGAATTAAAAGGAAGCTGAAATTATTTGCAAACTTTATTGCAAAAGGCTCTCTTCAGTAGTTGAAACCTGTAATTATGTCCAATTGTGTGTGTCTAAGTCAAGCTGCTGAGAAATAGTAGGAGTTGCAAAGTGGTTTTTTGTATTTTTATCATGTTGTGCTAGTGCAACTGTTTCTAATAATTCTTCACCAACCTGTCAGCTTCTGATATTGTTTAGCATCTTAAGTCTTGTGAACTGCCTGTTTACTTCAGTAACATTCTCATGTTTTAATTTTTTTGAAGTGTTTGAAGATGCAGATCTGAACCTAGTCATCCCATCTGCTCTATTTGCTGCTGTGGGAACAGCAGGTCAGAGGTGCACAACTGCTAGGAGGCTGGTGAGTAAATGAGTATTGTCTGGTTTGAGTAGCTCTTAATTTTAACTTCATTCCAAATTGGCTCAGGAAGTGCTTAACAATTCCTAATATTGTGAAGAGCAACAAACAATGTTTGAAACAGATTTTTATTTTGTCAAAAATAAGTATGGTGGGAAAATAAGAATGTGGTTTCATTCTAGTGTAATTCTAGCTCTAAACAGTTTCTTTGTATGTATTTCTAAATGTGCCATAAGTCAGAAAAATGGTTCTTGGCAAAGTTCTGTATTTCTGTTTTCATTGCCAGAGGTTTGCTTGTGACTGCTACAAAATTTGGTGCTGTGTTTATATTGCAGCAAAGCAAGGGATTAGCTTTGTGTTACCTACCTACCTAAGTGTTACCTACTTCTTTGTGAATTCTTAACCAATCATTTTCAATAAGTTTAACAGTGTTATAGTGTCAGCCAGTGTCAGTATAGTCTTGTCAGAGTTGAGTTGATTCAGTAAATGTTAGGTAGAACGGATGTGGTTAATCGATTTGGGTGTATTGGATGGGCAGTGATTCTTTAAACTGTAGCAATAAAATTTCTTGAGTGTTTGTTCTAGAACACTAAATTGAAATGTTTATGGAACTCATCAATAACACTGATATGAGATGAGGTAAAATTAAGACAGATTTTTGTTTCTTGGCTTGTTTTAAATGTTTATGATGTTTTACATCTTAATTTTCTGGTGTTGGTGCTGTTTCAGAGGCCTTGGCCTCCCTCTCTTTTTAATTTGGAGATTTGCTGAATATGAACAACATTATTTCCATTCTTCATTCAGCCCCCTTTAAAGTGCAGTAGTACTTGAGGAATAGTTACATTGACTGTGCTGTCTTACAACTTTCTCACCACATTTTAGTTTCTCCATGAAAGCATCCATGATGAGGTGGTAGCAAAGCTTGCCAAGGCCTATGCCCAGGTCCGCATCGGTGATCCATGGGATTGTAAGTTGCTATTTCCAACTCATGTGTTTAGGAAACAAGTTGCTGTTGGTTTCTTTCTGTTTAAATTCTGAAGAGATTATAGATCCCAAGTATCTAATTTTAGCAATTTAGCAGGGGGTGGAAATAGCTGGTTTCATTTAGAATACAAACTCTGAAAGGAAGATGAAGAATCTGGCTAATACAGCTCATCCTGGGCAGATTAAACAGTTAATCCCAAGATGTTGTGATAAGACTATTTGCAAATATACACAGTTTTGATGAAAGTATACTTCTGAATCTTTTATTTTTTTAGCTGACACTCTCTATGGGCCACTTCATACCAAAGAAGCAGTGAAAATGTTCCTTGATGCAGTAGAACAAGCAAAACAACAAGGTGGCTCTGTGGTCTGTGGTGGAAAGGTGACTTAACTTTTGTTTTCCCTGATACAGTTTGTGCTCTTGGAAAAAATACAGTAACATGATGGCTTAGGCCAAGTTTGTACCTCAGCTTGTCCTGTCAGCCACAGGATGTTAGTTCAGTCAGATTGAAAATATTTGTATTTCAATCCTGTCTTCAGGGTAAAGGCAATTCTACTTGGAAGCTATTCTTACACCAGTTGCAAGTGATAGTGAAAATTAAGACAGCAATGTAAATGGTGAATGTCAAACACATAACAAAGGCAAATTGCCGTTCTGTCCCTCACAATATCTAACTTGAGGAAATACTGGAGATTCAAGACAACCATTTGTACATCTTCATCATACAGGATGTTTCTCATTGACTTATTGTTCTGGAAGTTCTTGTCTTTCATTGGCAACTTCTTTATACCTTTGAATTCTAAGTAGCTTACGAGTAGGTAAAAGGAAGTTTCAGCTGCTAGACTTTACAGTTTGATTACATCCTTAGTGGAGATAAGTTATGCTTCTATATTCTAAATACTCAAATAAGTAAAATTTAAGTTAATCAGACTATCTTCCGTTTCTGATTTCTCAACTGTAGTAGTCAAAAGATGAAGGATTCCTTTCCTACACTAATACTAAGCTGGATGCTGATTGAAACTTGGTTATTTTTTATTTTTTTGAAGGTTATAAATCGCCCTGGAAACTACGTTGAGCCAACCATTGTGACTGGCCTTCCTCATAATGCACCCATTGTCCACACTGAGACATTTGCCCCCATATTGTATGTGCTGAAATTTAAGGTAAAATAACAGTGGGGAAACAGGTGTCAAGGATGGTAACAAGTAGAGTCATGACACAGATCTCAGACGTGTGTCATATCCATGCAATTGTCCCAGTGCTTCAAGAAGTGGTAGCTCTTGTTCAGCCCTGTGAGCTAGCCACTGTTTGCCTCACTGTGTAGCTGCCTTTACGTGAAGAGTACTGGAGTTGCAATGAGAATCTGTACAGGAACAGGTTTCTGTTGTTAGTGTTTGTTGTTGATACTGTTCATATCTGTTCAAAAGCAGACTGTGTTTCATGCAGCATTGGAGGTATTGGTACTTGTGTGTTTGCCCAGTGCCAATCTGTACCTTTGCATTGTGGATGTAGTATGTTGGGTTTTTTCTCACAGAACTTCTCTATAACTGCTTTGCTTTGGATAGTCCTGGCTTAACCATTGGCACATGCTTCTTCTAGGAGGAAGAGGAAGTTTTTGCCTGGAATAATGAAGTAAAACAAGGTCTTTCCAGCAGTATCTTTACCAAGGATTTGGGAAGGATTTTCCGCTGGCTTGGGTATAATTTTAATTATTTTTATACTTTTCTGAGGCAATAAGATCAGTCTTCCATGTCTTTTGTAAACCTATGCATAATGCTAGTTGAGCATTTTACAGCCCTCATTTTAGGGAGGGAGCCTTTCCTGATCCTAAGGAGGAATTGTGCCTTATCTTTGTAGGCCAAAGGGATCTGACTGCGGCATTGTGAATGTTAACATCCCAACCAGTGGAGCTGAGATTGGAGGTGCTTTTGGTATGTCACTTGTGCTTCTTCAAGGTTTTAATCAATCCATTTAAATGACTAAATGTGAAGAAATCAATGAAGTTAATTGTGAATCATACTGCTTTAGCAGAAAACAGATACTGACTAGTGGTAGTTAGATTTAAACTTCTAAAAATACCTGTATTTGGTTTCTAAAAATTTCATGTGTCATTTCCTTCTCTCCCCTCCATCAAAGGAATGTAACTCAGAGATATATTCTAGAGGTGTTTGAAGATATAGCCAGGTGGAAAACCGTGTAAAAATTGTAATTAAAACAATCTTGAGCAATTTTGTGTATATTGGCAAGTTTATATAAGATGGCCTGTAGTATTTTTGTGAGCAAAGATTTTAATAAAAAATCTTGCCTTTATTTCTCTTTTTTGTGTATACTTAAGGACATGAGAGGGTGGAAGAAGAAGTATTAACCTTACCATTTAAACAGTACAAGAACCAGCACATTCTTGTACTTCTGTCTTATTTTAAGACAAAATGTTTTTAAAACAAAGTCCCCTATACTTATTTGCATCAAGCATGAGGAGAGAGCTAGCTGTGTGTTGTGTGGGGTGGTAATTTAATTCAGATATGGGACAAAGCAAAGGAATAGTTTTTCCCATGTATTTTTATAAAAATATCTTATGTCCTGGAAGTAGTCCAGATTCTCATGTCCAAAAATAGGTTTTAATTTATAATGTTTTGGTACAGGTGGTGAAAAGCACACTGGTGGGGGAAGAGAATCTGGAAGTGATTCATGGAAACTTTATATGAGACGGTCTACTTGGTAAGACAGACCAAATAGATTTAAAATACAGATAAACTTCCAAAAGTTGAAAGCATATAAATCTTTGACTACAAGGCTACTATCTTTACTAAGTGTGAGATAACCCTCTATAAGTGTAATTGCCTTTTCTTCACATTCGTAGTAGATTCCAAGGGTTTTTATAAAGACATTGTGTTCCAGAGGGAAAAAAAAAGGTGGTTTTGGGGTTTCCCCCCCACCTTTTGATTGATTCTAAACTTATCTGAAAAATTACTGGAACTTGTCAGGAAATACACTGAGTTGCAATCACAGTGAGGGCACCACTATTGCCTCTGGTAGGTGATTCAGCTATGTATTGACTATCCACAAATCTGCCAGCCCATAGTGGATGACCATTGGTATCCCCCTGACTTCCATAGCCTTTACCTGTGCTATTTTTGCTTTCCATGCAAGGACTTGTGAACATGAGATCTTTCTGTTGGACATTGATCTAGTTGATCTTTCGGTTTGGACATTCTCCTAGTAAGAGATTAGATAGCTAAGGAGAAGATTGCCTGTAAAGGAAGAGATTATGAAAAATGTGGTCTTTTCCTGTACATGGTTACTATATTGAACGCTGGAGTAAAATGAGTTCATAATTTTAAGTAGGCAAACTGCTTTAGAGAAGTCTTTGTTTAGATGTGACAGGAATCAGAAGCTTGTACACAAGAAGTGGACTTTATAATCTGTCTCAGTGGTTATGTCTGGTCTCTAAATTCTTGTTTCTCTTGCAGTACAATCAACTACAGCAAAGATTTGCCCTTGGCTCAAGGAATCAAGTTTCAGTAACAACCTTATGAATGGCTGTGCTATAAAACATTCTAGCATTTCAGAATCAAGCAGCTCCTAAGCATCATGGGGATAAAAATTAATTATGTGAAACCAATTCTATCAGAAAATCAGCTACTCTTAAATTGCTTTACTTTCTATGTTACATGTATTTACTAACTTAGTCTTCAAATGAGAAGTCTGTGGTCTTTGGGAAGAAGGGAGGGTGACTAAAACTAACCTCCTTGGGTTCAAGTGGCCTGGATAACCTGTTGCCTTAACACTGTATTTCAGTACCAACACTGCCTCTATCCCCTCCCCATCTTTTGGTGGTATTTCCAGCTATGACATCTGTGTTTTAAACTGTGTGCCAAGTTTCCTGAAGGTAGCTGGTGCTGTGGGGGATATTTGGGCTGCAGTAGAGGGCTATTTTTCCATGAATAAATAAAGGTACATTTTGTGAAATATCTTGGGCTTCTCATTTGTTTTATTCACTGTTTCTGAGCAGGAATATTCAGCAGACTGTCCATTTTCACACACTGAGCTGCTAGCTGGGAGAAGAATCATTGGGCTAAAAGCACTGCTTTGGTTTTCCTGCCTCTCCTTCAGAAAGGAGACTTTCAGGACACATGTTGGGAGATAGAGGTCTACTATAGTGTCTTGGAATTTCCTTTTAACGCTTGAAGGGGTTACAGCCAATTCAGTTTGTCACAGCTCTTGGGATACCCTACAACCAAACCAGTTGGAGATGAGAACAAGATGCAGTCAGAGGAAATACTTTTCTGGGGAAAGGCACATTGTTTACTTGTGTTTCACCTCAAATGAGAGTTTCTTTTGGCCACTGGAGACTACAGGCAAAAATAGCTCTTTTAGGAGTCTTGCTCAGGACTCAGGATGAGAAAAAACATGGTGCTATTAGACTGATTTCCACATAAGAATTTGAAGCTCTTAATGTATTGTTTCTGTGGGTCACTTCTCAATGTCATATACCAAATTTCCACAATCTCTGAACATGGCAGAACTGTTCATTATGGCCTCAAATTCTAGGAGTCTGATTTGACTTGATTTATTTTGAAGATGTTTTGATGGCAAAATATCTTTTTGCCATGCAAACTGGGTTGAAAGTCCACCATACCACAATGCTAGCTGGTCTCCTTTCAGCTTTTTTTCTAATCTAAAAATGCATAGTGTTTAGAATTTTACATCTGTGTTATACAAGGTATTTTAGGTGTCAGGTTCTGTAGATCAAACATTAGGCAGCCAAAGCTTTTTTTCCTACTAAATCTCTTACTGCCCGGAATATCCTCTCCTCTAGCTGTTTGTGTCTGACCATTTTATTAAAGAACGTTCTATGTTTGCACATAGAATGAACTTACATACCCTAAGCAGACAGATAATCACTAGCAGATAGGGCAAAGAAACAATTCAATTCCCAAATTTAATTGTTCAGCAAATAGCACTGGTTTATAGAAATTGTACTCTTTAATGCTATTCTGTGGCACTGAATGATACTATGAAACCCTTAACAATGAAAAATTAGTTCAAGAATTCTCTTTTCTTGCTGCTTCTCTTTTTGGATAACCCGACATCATCTCTGTTTTTTCTTGAAGATAGAAGATCTTTTTAGGGTAAAATACTCTTTTTAAGATAATAGTAGGGTAAAATAATCTCACAAGTCCAGTTGTTTATAGGAATAAGGTTGATTCTGCCATCTGGCTTCAGATATGGGAACACAGCTCATGAACTGAACAAAACTGGTATGGTGAGTCTGGTGTTTGGTCTTCAAATCACGATCTGGAAACTAGTATGAATGGAATAAATTCACAAATGTGATCAAGAGGTGACTGCATAGCAAACGCACTAAACTTTTGAAGGTTAACTTGACACCTTGATAAATAATTCCTTCTTTGATACAAACTTTTGTAAGGGTATCCTTACAGGGGACTCAGCATGAAGTACTGTGTAACTGCTTCTGTGTGCTATGAGTAAGTGGGTTAGATCCACATTATGTATGCAGAGAATGGGCTCTCTGTAAGTAGGTTACAAGTTCAGCCCCTCTTCTGTTAAGTATGGGAATTCTGAAGATCTGTTACCTGCACTGTCACTGGACATCTAGTGTGGCATCAGAGCAGGTAATCATAGTGCTGCTGCTTTTTCCAAACAGCTTTGAATTCCTTACATGTGGTGATGAGGAATCCTACTAAAATTGGCTTGCTGAATGACTTTCTGTGAAGTGGCTCTGGGAAGAGTGTCTTTTAAAGACTGCTGCAGATTGTAATATGTTTTGGCAAGCATTTGGGTGCTTATGAGTAGTTATGGTTATGATGAAGTATTAAACTAAAAAGGATTAAAGATACTATAAGCACACAGCTTCTCCATTTCTGCTTTGATTTGGAAAGTCCACTCAGGAGATTTTAAACTGCATTAGCTGTCACTGGGTTGTCTCACCCAAGGAAAGCAATTTTGAGAATTTATAAAATGTGTCTCAGAGCTACTGGTATGTACAACATAATGGACTTGCAGTTTTAATTCAAATTCTATCAGCGTCTTCCACTGTTGCATAAATTTAATTACCACTGAGTGTGTAACACCAGTGAATAACAAGTGTTAAATGACACGTGATCAATAATTCATTTGCTAGCACAGTATAGCTTACTGTGAAATGACCTTGATGGGAACAGTCTTACAAGTAACTTCCTTTCTTTTTGCCATATTATTACCTGAAGAAAAATGAGAATTCTATAAATATTTTTGCTGATAAACAGAGAAATTGCTTTTTTAATGAAATGTGAGGATGGGAGCTGTAGGCTGCCTCTCTTCTATCCTGTTGTGTCCTATCACAGCCTCTTGCAGAGGTCATGATTTTTTGGAACCAAGAATACTACTTGCCAGTAGTAGGTCTCAGCTTGGGATTTTGCAAAAAGTGGTCCTGCAGTGCTGAATTTAAAGCAACTTGGAAAGTGTTCACCATTTTCTTTCAGCAGTAATACACCAGCCCATTCATGCTGTATCATGTTCTTTTCAGGTGATGTTTTCATCATTCTGTTTGTGTTGTTGCTGGATGAGTTCAAAACCACGTGGCTGCCAGAACTTTTAATTTGTGTCATCTATGTTTCTGTATGAGAAATCATGTGTATACGTGCTGCATTCAAGAATCATTAGGTGTACTAATCCATTCATGTCTCTGCATTGATTTAATTAGTAACTATGTGAAAAAGTGTAAATTACAGGAGACTTCTGTGCCTGGATTTTCTTTTGAATTGCTGTCTATTTTGTTCGTGCACTAAGGTATTGGTCATGAATTGCACAAGTGGTCATGAATTGCACTCTTATTTTCCTAGTGGAAGCAGAAAAAAAATTTGAGGTTTATAATATACGGGTAAAATGATTTAATCACACAGTATCAAATTCTTGAGTAAAACCAGTGACTTTGTAAGGACATTTTTTTAGTGTCTTCTCTTTGGTATTCCTTAATCAGCAAGCTGTGCTGTCATGTGGTACATGCTTGGTGTTTGAAAACTGATGGATTAATTGCATTCAGCCTGCAAACATCTGCCACTGAAGTGCTGCTTGAAGTGAGAAGCATCTTGGCTCATTTTGAACATGGTTGGCCTATGGATAGCTGGTAGAAAGACAAATACTGGTTAGCAGTCTTTCGATTAAATTATTAGCACTGGTTTTCCCTACAGCTCATTACTTTACTCCAAATCGTAGGAAAATGCATGTGCATTTTGGACAGGGACTTCCACAGCAGGGCATAGCAGAGTCTTTTTAAAAACCTTAGTGCTCCTCTCGGTGTCGCTGTCGGTCAGGCTAAAGCCTGTGTGTGCAAGGGCAGCCTTTGCATTTGCTAGCCAGCTGTGTATAACACAGACCTCTTTGTCTGAATGTTTTTTATGTTCCAGTACATCTGGGACTGCTGCCTCCAAGCTAGTAATTAAATACACTATTCTGCAAGAACGTCCGTTAATTAGTGCAATTGTTATATAAAACATTAACTCCAAAAAGCCAAAGGTTAAAAATAATAGTGTTTCAGCCAAGAAGAACAAATGGTTTAATGCTTACTTTACCCAGTATGCTGCTTTTCTCTGGCATTATAGCTCTTTTCCTGCAGCCTGATTTCAAGGTGAACCTACGAGGAGCAAACAGCTCAAGTTGGATCTCTGAATTTCAGAGGAAGGCACATCCTTTCATTACATTAATGTCCGGAAAGCTGGCAGAATGCGGCAGTTGTGTTTCATGCTTCCCTGACACTCTCCTTACAGGTGTCCCAAACCTCCTTAGCTGTGATATTGAAGCTAACATCACCTGCTCGCTTATTGAGCAGGGTGTTACAGAGGTAATGAAATGGCACATGCGAGTTTAAAAATGTGAGATTCAGGAGGAACAGGATAAATATAATCTCTCTTGTGTCTAAGGATTTTTAGTTAATCCACAAACCATTACTAAGTGATTATTGTCTCCTGTCTTCTGTGGATTTTATAAGGCTACTCATTCTCTGGCCTGATTTAGACTGACCTATAATGCAAACTGCTCAGTCCAATGTGGCAGCTGTACTAGAAATGTCTGAAACATGTGGCACATACCTCTTCTTTGAGCTGGGTTTTGTCTAACGACACTTTTACCACAATTGCCAATATTTTAATTAACACATTTACCACAAGAAGTGTGCAGGATTCCTGTAGAATCCCAGAATGTAAACCTCCTTCTAGCTCCCATGTGACTGTATTCGCTCACAAGTGTATGTGCTCATGATTATGTGTTGGAGAGATGGGGGCTATCTGTTTGCCACATTTCTCTTCTCAATTTGACCTAAACAGCAGTTTATCTATGGTCTTGGTTTAAAGCAGAACAAATAGCAGAATAAGGTTATGGTGATGTTTCATGAAACAATGTAAGTCGAACTATCCTCTGAAGCTTTACTGTTGTAGTAAGTCCTTGTAGGTTAAAAACCCAGCATGAGGACTTTAGTTTGGCTTAACCAACACTGGCTGCTGTGACTCTCTTTTGCCTACTTGTTTTCTTCCCATATTTTTTAGTTAAGCTGTATTACTGATTTATTTATTTTTTCTCCTGTCAGTTTAATGCTGCAGTAACTCCTGCAAAGTCTGAAAAGCACCTTAGTTTTGCTGGATAATGTGCTAGAAGACACCAACCAGAAAATGATGGCTGCAGAAAATGAAAGGGCCTTGAAAGTGATGATGAGGAATTCAAAATCACTAGAAAAGATGATGAGATGCTTATGATGGGGAAGCAAATGTGAAAGGCACAAAGCAGATTGTAGACAGATAAAACTCAAGTACCAGGGTTTTAACTGCTGGATATTACATTTGGAATGCTTGGGGAAGGTCAGACTATTGCAAGTGGGAGGTGGGGCAGAGTGCACAAAATAGAATAAATTGAAAGAGCATGGTTTTGGATATATAAAAGGATAAGAGGATTACTGTGTGAGGAAAATGCAGGAAAAGGAGCCAGATGTACTTTATGCTAACACATAAGTTTGCATTTATGGCTGATGAGACATAGACATATTCACTAAGATACAGTATCACCCCAAATCTCCAAATCTGTTCAGAATTCATTGACTTGAGCATGAATCTAATAGGCTGTCAAAACTATCTATTGTGATTAAGGAAAAAACCCACCAAGAGCACAAAGGAAAGCATCTCAGAACAGAAGAAACATTATTTTGATGGTTGTGTTCGACTTAATGTGTTCTTTGCTGTAAAAATTGGGACCAATGTCATGAAGCATGTTTTGTGAAAAAAAGCCCCAAGCCAGTCTCTTTGTTCTGTGTTTTTAAAAATCATCTCTGATGTTGCAAACTGTGCATTTCAAATCCCTGTAAGATTTACGTCAGCCATTGTTTGTCTAAGTACTCTGGCTTGCATGTTGATTATATCATTTTCTCTTCTGACTGTTCATTGCCTTCTTCTTTATGAACAAATACTGAAAGTTCACAGAAAGGGTAACTCTTCCTTGTACTTAGTCTGTGTTATTCCATGTTGTGTTACTCCTATGGGAAATAGTAAATTTGAAGAATACCATGCACAATTCTTTTTTGAGTTCTCCACGCCACAAATTTCCTAAGTAATTGAGAAGTTTTTAATTCCTCAGTCCTAGCTTGTTTCTTTGGGGCTTTTTGAAATTGGAATGAGACATTGGTATTTTGGAGTCTGCTGAATATGCAAAAGATGAATGATTTTCTTGGTTTACAATGCCTTTCAGTTACTCAGAAAACATATTTTGAATTCTGTATTTAAACTTCTAAGAAAACTTCTTCTACAATGTGGGTTAAAACATGGAAATCATGGTCTTTCATGATTTGCCTGCCAGAAATTGGACCAAGTTCTGTTGTAGAAATATAGCCGATATTATCCAAGTCAAAACAATTAATTTTTCCCTTAAATACGTGTAGACTGACATAATAGCCTCTATAGCATCTCCATGAACTTCCTATTCTAAAATAAAAATTATCTGTTTCATCATTCTCTAGCTTCTCATTCCTTGATACTGAGGGATTAGTCAACTTTTGTTATAGTTCAGTAAATCATGAGAGCAGAGACAAAAATATTTGTGCTCTTTCTTCTTCTGAATTTGTACTGTTTCTGTTTGTACAATTCTGTCTAATTACTCTAGATTTTTATTTGCTGGGGATAGAGAATCTGGATCTACCAGGACACTTAACTAAGACTCAAGGTACTAATTTTTGCTCTCTTCCACCCAGGCAAGATAAATACAGTTACTGCAGCTAACACAAAAAAATCTGGTTCTTCCCAATCTGTTCTGATAGTTTCCTTAACAGCTCTTTCCCAGGACAGTGGGTGCAAAAACCTGTATTTTTCTCCAATATGCTTTTCTGCTGTCCTACTCATCCAGGAAAAAAGCTGTCTGTGCTTTCCTGCTGCCCTTCCTGCCCCACTGTGGAAGCCTACACCCAGCTGGGGTTCCCTCCCAGTTTCTCATCAGCAGGGCTGACTGCCAGGGATCACAAGTACCAGACAAAGGCCTCACACTGCGTGAGCCACAAATGTGAGGGCTTGACTGCAGCGTATCCTGACTGCCAGGCGAGAGCAATCTGTGAGAGCGCTGCCCACACAGTGCAGTGACAGATTTCAATATGAAGCGAGTTCCATTACACAGATGTGGTTAGAGCATTACAAAGTAGGATTTTGGCTTGTGCATTGAATCAGAGGCTGAACAGGATCTTGGTTAAACTGTTGCCTCATCCTGCTGTTTCCCACACAGGGCATGTTCTCCCCTCTGAAACAATGCTGTTCTCTCTGTGGCCCACCAAAAAGTCTGTATCAGTTGCTGCCCCAAAGCATTTGGCAGCCTGATTTGGTAAGTTTCATTTGAGACAGGACAGGGAATCTCACAAAACCTAGCTGTAATGTTTTCTTTTTTGTCCAGGGATATGTATGATAGTTCTATCCAACCTTGGCCTAAACACACGAAAGTGCTAACAAAAGGGAAATAGATACCTAAAGCAGCACCTTCACATCTACTCATAAGATATGAATGTGTTATTACCCCAGACTCTAATCATTTCCAGTTCCACATTCCTGTACCAAACTGATTACTCAGGTGCTCTAATTAGCAAAGCTGATGCAGCAAAGGTGAAGCAACATACCTTTGCAATGTGGACTTTGCACAAAATAACTCCAGCTGATTTTCCTGGAATAAGGGATACTCCACCCCAGATGTTTACTGGTAGCAGCAGCACATGACCAGGGAGGTAGTGATGGTAGGGTGACAGTTATACTGGTCTTTAAGGAAAACAGCTGCTGGCAGGTTGGAAAACAATCACACCTGGCTTCACTTAAGTGCTTAATGGCAGAGGGGATGGAGATGTGCATGAATCTGAAGTGACTCAGGCAGATGAATGACTGAAATCTTAAGGATCAGGCAGTGCTGATTTCTTTATTTTTAATCTCAGGAAAGGCACTAGAGTTGTGGAGAAGCCTAATTTACTGCTGCTGACAGATCTGGTCTGTTGTCTGTGGCTGTGACTTCCTGGGGAAGCACAGAGGTACAGGACAGGTGTGCAGAGAATTTGCATCAGAATATTCTTGCAGTTTCCAATACTGCTTCACTTTACATGAAATACAATTACAGAAACAATAAAGGGGAAAACTCCTAAAGCATTATTTTAGGCATTGCTCAACATGCCTGCATTTGATACTGGGCTCTTTTGCAGACTCTTATCCATATATCTGATGGAAAATTATCTGGTTTTGGATGGGTTACTATTTAGAAGATCTGCTTTTGGATCCAGGCTACATCTGGTAGAACAAGATGGGAAATGGAGGCAGAAGATGGTCTATAAGCAGAAGGAGGGAGTAGCTAAGTTCTAGAGCTCTCAATATTCAGCTACAAGCAGTCTCATATCCTTAGTCCTAAACCTAAAAAAAATCTTGTATTTTCTTAGTTCAATTTGGCCCCAACCCACAAACTGTTTTTGTGGTGGTATTTACTGTGATGGTCAAAGAGTGATTGCAGAATCAGAAATCCATGAAGAGACTTGGAAGTGTTCATACAATCAAGAACTTGGTCTTTCACACAGCATTCTTTCTTATAGCCATTACTATTAATTGGAGTCTTTAGAAGTGTGACCATTTTTAAGTCAGCTAATATAGATTATATTGTTTTCTTCATGTGTGCTGTCAGTGGCATCACTTAAAACACTTTTTGGGAAAAACACAGAAGGACATCTCTTCATCTTAGTATCACGAGCCAGTGTTGTGGCATTTATGTTTCATGATTCATTTGTGAGAGGTTTGTAGTTCATTACATACATCATGGAAACAGCTGTTAGTACAAGCTGACTTTCTTCCCACCTTGCCCTTGCTCTGGAATGAGCCCATGTGTGCACATTGCCATGATAGCAGGCTCTAAGTAGAGGAAGAATTCAGAGCTGATTTTTGCCCTGCATGCCAGATCCAGCATATAAGGTTATAATTGAGTTAATCATTACCCTTTCTTCTTGGAGGGAGCCTTTATCTGTCTACCTGTAGATAGTGTGAATAGCTGATTTTTAATTTTGTACTTGACAGCACATTGGAATGATTTTCCTTTAATGTACTGCTAAGCACTGCTAAAATACTTAGTCAGTGGAAAATTACCTTATCAATACCACTAAGTGAGAACAGGAGTTGAAGAAACCTTTATTGTACAGTCCAAAGTACCTGCATTACCAAAGACTATCAAATCCTTGTGATGAAGCTTGATGTAGAATGTCACAACTCCAGAACATGATGCAGTTACTACATCATCATGACATGAGCTTGCTGTTTATGTAAAGAGAGGGAAAGGTATATTTTCAAATTTAAGGACATAATGAATATTTAAGCAGTTTCTACGTGGACTTGGTAGAGAAACTGGAAAGATAAGAAGGTTACATAGTAAGATACATGAACAGAAGCTCTACTCACAGTGGACAAGTTTAAAGAAACAGTCAGGGGGAAGAGCTATCTAGACAGAACTCACACAGGCTGGTAGCTAGTGTAAGCCTAGTCAGTACGAAATGTATATGGAGGGCAATATTTTCTATGGCAACTCTCTTCAAGAACTAATTTCCAAGTTTTTTGTCACAGATGTTTACTTAGTGAACAGACCAACTCACGGTGGACTTTTTGGCACAAATACTACCCATTGTGAGGAAAATAGATAAAGTGATTCAAGCGAAGCACTTGTAACTTCAGTAGGGGATAGCTGGAACACTCTTGTCCATTTTCTCCATGAAACAGTGTCTTGGGAAAGGCTTTACTGACATACCTTGCATTCCTGCACAATGTCTCCTTGTTAAGGTGCTGCATACTGACCCTTTATTTGTAAATTTTAATAGATGTGAAACTAGGTACAGGAGAAAAAACCACTTCTGATTTTCATACTAACCCTGCTAGTATCCTCTCATAGCACACTTCCAATCAGTTCCTTCTTGGGATCATCCCTTTTGAGGGTACTACCAACAGCAGGTGTAGTCAAGGTCTTATAAACACTAGACCTAGGCCTTGTCGCCCAAATAGTTTGAGATTTAATCCAAGGTGAGTAGGCATAGTCTCACTGGCCAGTTTGACTATATGGAAACTTGAGGGTCACCAGGTGTCACCAGGAAAAACACCAGGTCTGAAACAACAACTGTGTAAGTGAAATGCCTGTATTTTGGACAGAAATAGTTACAGGCATCATAACATTCCATGAACCTCAGGGAATAAACTCTCCCAAGTGCTGTGGATTTACTGTAGATTGTACATTGTTTTATTGTTCGTATTTGACCGAATTTTTGTTAAAATCCAGGATAGCTTGTGATAAACAAGGAGTAACTTTAGATACGATTAAATGAAATTTACTGACACACATTTTTTGCAGCTTTTCAGAGAACAACAGGATATTTTAAAGCTCTACATTCATAAAATGATACTACACTGATTTTAAAACCCAAGAAAGCAAAAAACCCATCCCTTTTGTAAAGTCTCATTACATGCAACCATGTTTAGCAGAACACTCCACTGGGTTCAAACCGTAAACCTAGAAGTGTCAAATGGGATGAGTCAATTTTCCCTCTTGAGCAAATCTGCCTGTCAGACTCAGATAGTCTCACCAGGCAAACTGAAAAGCAGGTGCTGGTAAAATCCTTTCAAAGGACATTTTTCCTCTGCTGTTTATGGAAGCATACACACAGGCACTGAACACAAAAAGAACTGTTTGCTCAGTGTAACTGTTTGCTTAATTTTCTGTCTAAATAGCCAGCTGTTTCTGATCATTACTGCACGTCACACCTGCCTGTAAATGCAAAGTCCTTTCGTATTTGAGAAAAATTCTTCACTAGTAGTTGCACCTGAACCACCTGAGCAATAGTCTGCAAAGGCCTGGATAACACCAACCTGGAGATTTCTTTAGCATTTGTCAACTGACTATAAGGTGGAAACATGGAAATGAAAGTGCAGATGTAGCAGGAAGCAGAAAGCATTAGCACACACCTGTACGAAGATTCACATGAAAGCAGTTAATAGTATTAAATTCAGATATACTCAGACAGAAACACATTGAAAACTGCTTGTCTTTGCTGCAAATGCTAATGGGAGCTACTACCTTTGATGCTGTGCTGAGAGAAGCTTTCAGCAGATAATACTTCCTGCCTAGAGTGCTTGCTGCATCCTTCACACCAACAGTACAATAAACGTGATACCTTGACAGAAAAGTAATTCACCAACCCCTCAATCCAAACAGCCAGCACAAATCCTCATTATTTTTTCACTAACTACAACTAGAGAAAACACAAGTCGTGTGCCCCCCTTGCCTTCCACTTGCAAACTGAAACCATCTTCCCAGAACCTGACACTACTAACTACTAGGTCCTGTGTGGCTGGTACAACTCAGCTGTTTTTCTAGCCAATATGCTGTGGAGGACAACAGGTAGACAAAACTGGAAAAACAAACACACAAGAAATTTTAAAATTGGCTTTTTAAAGCAGATTTCCATGCAGCCTATGCAGCAAATTATGAACAATTGTTACTAAGAGTGTGTGCTAAGAATTTTCTGTGCATTTCTGACTTCCCTAAAGTCACACACCTTTCCCACCTACTTCTGCAAACTCGAGCTTTTGCCAAAAGCCAAATCCCTCCCCGTAGTCTTTGTATGCACTACCTGCCAGGGATACTGGAAGTCTTCCTGCTCTTTAACAGCCTTGGGTCCCAGCCTTGGGGGAAAGCAGCTTTTCTTTGTTTATCCCTGCTGCTAGTATTCCCCTCCCAAACACTACTGGGGTAAACCCCCTTCTCCCCAGTTGCAAGCTTGAATCACAGGATTTAAATCACTCCACTCACTCCCCTAAGCTTTCTCCACGTGGGGCCTTGCAGCGCACCCTGAAGTACCTCAATACTGCACACTGCCCACCTGGGCCCTGATGCCTGAAGAGTGTGACATCCTTGAGACATCCTCCTCCTTCCTCTAGGAAAAGGAGGACTGAGGTAGCACCTGAGGGGTAGGGAAGAGGTCACACTGAACTGTGCCAATGCGCTCACATGGCTGCTGTGTCACAAGCCAATCCTTTCTCTGGATTTGTGTAGTTTACTTTCCTGTGTTGGAGGAACACTGTTACACCTTTGCCCCGACTCGCCTCCCCCGGCATGCTGCTGCAGGAGGCTAAAGGGCACACATCCAGCTGTGATTGCTCATTCCCTCCAGTAATCATTTTGTTCTGTATGGCTAATGATAAGGGCTTAGCCTGCCTGATTTATTAAAGACACATATCAAATATCATCTCTCTCCCTGTTCTCCTGTAGAAAAGCACAGACTTGATAATGTAAGGTAAATAAAAGGCTAACTCAGTTCAGCTGCTGGATATAACCAAGTTTTCTTTTAGTTCCTTTGATAAAAGTGACTCACAGCATCAGTTTTTCAACGACAGAGCTAGAGATTTGTGATACAGAATTAAAGGGAGGGAAGAAGAGAAGATAGAGGATGAGGTGAGAGTCCAAAACATTACATAAGCTGTGCAACTGTAGAGGACAGTATGGAGAAGAATGGGGAAAAAAACAACCACAACTTATTTCAACAGTTTTCTGGTGAAACTGAGTTTTCCAATAAAGTCACAATAGCTGAGAAAGCAAAGGAAGAGACTTCAATAGGGAGAACAGTCAGATCTCACAGATTTCTTGCATACTGTGCCCATGTGGAATCTTAGAGCCAGGCAGGCACGTTACAGCCCACAGGGCTCTAAGTTGCCTCAACATTCTGATACTCATCCAATATCCTCCAAGGAGGAAACTTGAGAAACCTGGGGAACTTGAGAAAACTATTAACATGTCCTCAAAATTCTGGGGGCCAAATTTGCTCTTACTGTTGTCATGGAGATCCAGAAAGAACTCACATGCTATGAAGTCAGAGGAAGGACTGGAGCAGGAAGCAGTTCCTAACCCCTTATGTTGGGTGCTGGGTTTTGCACAAACTTTGTACTGTGAGGTATAAGCCTCATGAATATCACATTTAACCAAAACTGACAGATGGACTTGGGTTCGTCCAAATTATGGCACTGAGTCACTTGTTTTAAAAAAGTTTATTTAAACAAAGTAGGCACATTTCACAGAAATGGTTATAAAATGCATAGCATATTATAAACAATACTGTTACTTCACAGATAGTAGTTATTATCCTAAATATTGCTTTTTAAAAACTAATGAGCCTGCTTGGTGAATCAGAAAGCTAAAAATCCCCATCTTAGGCACTCTGGGAAAAACAGTATGTGATATAATAAAGCAGGTGTCCACTTTTTCATTCACTCTACTGATTGTTTGTATTGCTGCACAATTAATTTATCAGTTCTCATTATGTGGAAATATCCAGTCCCTGGAGCCACATACCAAGACTAGGTTTCCATTTACTGGACTACAAGTTGCACTTGCTCAGCCAACCAAAACCCCATGCAACTCCAAGTAAAGGTGACTGAGGATCTTCACAGTGAGTAACGACAGAGACCACACGAGTGGACAGAAAATGAACAGTTTTTCTAAGTTGTCCAGGTGTGTCCCACCCATATTGGAATTCATAAGCAACTTGATTGTAAATTGGCAAGTCCATACAGATTTCAGGCCTGACTGCAATGGAACCTGAATGCCCAGCAGAAACAGGTCTTACTTCCCGTGACACTGTATTGCCACTGAGGGTGGAATGGAGCCTTTTTACAGCACTGGAGAACTGAGCAGACCTCAAACATTCATGACTTTGCATACCCAAACACAGAGGTGTCTGTTTTCTGATCTTTGGGATGTCAGGGTGCAGAGAAGTAAGTAAAAATGAAGAGCACAGCACCAATCCTTAATCATAGCTAAAACAGATACCTGCTCATTCATACAACACTTCAGTACATGAATCATGACTGACATTCTTCACATTTATGTTTGAATGACAATAGACATAAAGTAAATATTGAGGTAAAAGGATATGCACCAGGTTTGCACTGGTGTAAGCGACTCTAAAATCAAGCAAGCTACAAAATCCATTAATTCACACACAATACAGAAAGAAAAATCCCCACATTTTTAAAACATAGATACATATAGATCAAACCATATATGTTTTCAAAATACACAGATACATTCTGAAGAATCAAATGACTTTTCTGCATGATGACATGTGTTTACAGTAGTTTAAGCTTGATTTGGACTGAAAATAAAGAAGCTTGAACTCTGGCCAGCAGAGCTCCTTTGGACCGGTTTGCCAAGACTGAAGAATGACGTCTGAAGCAGTCCAAGAGCACTGATGTTTCATTCACCATCTTCAAGTAGTTTTTGTAAATTGTTCTGTATCTTAGAAAAAGAGAGGGAAAGAGCTGGGAGGCAAGAAGTGTTACACTGCATTTTAAATAAAAAATAAAATCAAAACATACTCTTCAGTATACTCTGCGCATATTAATTCTGTCACACCTTTTCATACTAATGGTATTCCTGTTAAATGCTTCCCTTATAATGAGTGCAATATAAGTGCATCAAACAGAACACCTAGACAATCAACTAACAGGGCATCTAAGTTTCATATGATGAATATCCCCTGAAATTTTCTCCTATAGATTGTCTCCTCCCTTAGTCATAAGAAAATAAGACAAAAATAAAAAGCAGAGCTAAAAGCAATGGGACAAGAAATTGCATTATTTTCACCTTGATCAAAAGCCAGTAAATGCCTCAAACTTCCAAGTCACAGCAAGAGCTTCAGCCATGATGTGTGCACTGAGAAACAGAGTCTTGTAATCACTAGCAGACATGTCCCATTTAGCAGATTTAGTGAATTGATTGTGGGCTATCTTCCTTGAGTTACAATGAAAGTAATGTCAGCCAGTTGCAGCCTTGAGAATAATTTGAGCAGACCTATTTTTACTCAGCCTATTTATCCACTTTTCATCTCCTTGTCCTTAAAAGCAGAGAGGAGGGAATAGAGTGGGTCACATCCCCAGACACATACGTTCTCAATATATCAGTATCTTAGTAACTTGTCAGCACTGGTTACAGATTTAGTCACGGCTACTTTCATGCTTCAATTTGAGGAGCGATTGTACTTCCTGTTCAAGGATACCACTTTTTAGTCCTACCTTATGATTTCTATCCCAGATGCAAACCTTTCTCAAGAAGGGCATTTTGAGGAAAGGGAGACAGTAAGAAGCACCTAATTTTATGAGAGCTGCTTAACACGGAATCAGGAATTTCCTTTTAGCTTGTGTAAGTTAGTGTAAAGGAACGAGTAATATTAGGCCACATTTTCCCTCCCAAAATTTAATGCTTTATCCTTTGATAGACACGATGCATTTTAACAAGCTGCTAAATACAATTAAAAGCCAATTTAGCCGAATTTTTTCTAAACAGTGGTAGTTCCTTGGCTCCAAGTATGAAGGAGAACTTGTAAAAATCACAAGGTCACACTGAAAAAGTCATTGCAACATATTTGTGCACTAACCATTTTTTAACTGCAGAGTACTTTTTAGTGTCTCGTCTAGATAATCTCAGTGCTCCAGTTTACAGTGCTGTGGTCACAGGGAAAGTAAAGGGAGACATGACAAGTTATACTAGAACATGTATGCTACCTTTGCTGCTGCAGCCAGTTACCAGGACTTTTCACTAAGGCATATGAAATTGTTAAGCAACTGCAGTAACTTTGCTCAGAGAACAAAAAGCTATTAGATTTCTAACCACTGCTCATCTTTATTAGAACAGGATGTGGCAATATGCAGCTACAGGCAATTCCGATTTAGCTTGTATGCAGAGCACTTCATTGCCTTGAATATTTGGGAGATAAAGGTAATCTTTAAGGCTCCAGTCCTGTAGACACTAAACAAAGAAAGCAAGACACTAAACAAAAAAAAAAGCACACCACTTAAGACTCTAATTCAGGACAGAAGGCCACTTCTCTGGGGACAGCTGAATGATCTAACTATCCAGCTGTCTATTATTGTCTCCAAGCAGAGACTGTATAAGGGAGTGGGACAGTGCCTAGCCTTGCTGCAAAGGGCTGGCTGGCTGGCTTCCCACTGAAATGAGGTCTCCTATGAACCACCTTGCCAGCCTGTCCCAGACAGCCAGAAAGCAGTAACCTCTTAAATGACCTAATTTGGCTGAAGATTGCATCTGGTAACCATCTGGTAAGCATTTTCCCCTTGTATTCACAGTTATTATCCAGAAAATATAGAGGGGTTAAGCCAGCATTACTCTAGATTTCCATAGCCAAGAGGGTGAAGATGTGGGGGAAGAAACCCCTTTTTGGCAGTATTTCTAAAACCTATGCCACACATATAAACAGTGATATTATATAGTCTTAGCTTCATGCTTGGGAGGAAAAAAGGAGTTGAAAGGCCTTGGCACAGACTCAGTTTCAGAAACAGAGGCAAAAATATTCCATGTGACTCAAGTACATAGGAATTCATGTAACTTTTGGTTTTGTTCCACTAGTGCTTTTGTCATGCTTGCCTGTGTATGGGTACCTAACACATAGCATTTCACCCATGTCACCCATCTGTATTTGTGGGCGTATTTGTCAAGGTTTGGGGGCAGGTGGGGTGAGGTCTGCAGGGGCAGCAGCTGTGGGCCAGGATCAGGGGCTGCCCTGTGCTGGACACAGCCATTCCAGTAGTATCCATTGGACCCACGCAGGGCACAGCCCAGCCCCAGCCATGAGAGAGGTGGAGTCTCTGGTAAAGTGTTTTAGAAAGGGGAAAAGCACCAAATAAGGAAATATGGTCTGCACATCCACTCGTTTCACATTGATTTCCAATTTAAGTCACCAAATGCATTTGGCTTTCCAATTAGAGAATGGTAAAAAGCAAGGGTGAGGCATAGGGAATTGCACAACTGGTGCAGCAGCATTTGTGTTACTGAAGTAAAACAAGCAGATTCCAGTAACTTTGTGTGAAGAAGCTGACTAAATATATAAGCAAGCATCGTTTTCTTAATCAAAAACTCCAACAAAAGCCCCAAACAGAAAAGTTCATCAAATACCAATAAAGGGTAAGTTCAAGGTCCTTAGCCCTGATGGATTAAAAAAAAAAAGAAAAAAAAAAGTTGAGATCACTACATAATATAATAATCACCCCTGAAGTGTATGCCTCAGGGACATTTTTCCTGGTTATAAGCATCAGCTCAAAGCAAAGCTTTTACACATACCAATGTTCATACTAGGGTTAATTTATAGTCCAGAAACTAGTCCCTTGTCTAGGAAAACATGCCACCTTTTGGTAACAAATCTGGGGGTAATTTAACACTTTTCAAGATAAAAGATGATAGAAACACAGCAAGAACCTGACTGGTCTATCAGCATTTGCATTATATCATGATGTTACCTTTTCCAATTTTCTAAGATTAGCAGTTAACTCATCACAAAGGGCATCAGCATTAATTTGCAGGTGAGATCCCACATCTTGGTGCACTTGATGTCTGTCAAAGAGAATGAAAAAGTAAGCGTGACAGACACAAAAAAAGAGGAAAACAGGATACACATGTAGATGGCAACAGAATGGCAAAATTGTAAACTGTACTTGTTTACAGAAAAAAAGTGCTAAGTCACTTCTTGACTACATTTTTTTACATGATCCCATTCTCCAGAAGTTTGGGTGGAACACTTTATAGCTGTTTCCCCTGAAAAGTTCCATAAGTTCCACATCCTATGTGTTGGAGGAAATCAGAAAACCCAAACCCCTGACATTGCAGAAATGCACATTAGATCTTCCTTCCTGTATGTTGTACTATTTGGGATCAGAGCAACAGAAACAGGACTTTCTTGTGTTAGTGTTTCTGAAGAGGGACACAGTATCCTGCTAATAAAACTATGCCAGAAGTGAGAAAAAGGCTTTTGACATTGCCTACTATGTGAGGCAGGTTTACCCCACTTCCTGCATTTTACAATGGTAAAATATAAATGCAAGGCTGCATAGACAGAGCACCACTTCCTTCCCACCCCTTTTTTTATGAAAAACCTGACTCTGTCTTCTGACACATGCATACAAGTCCTACTGCTTTACACAGAAGATAGCTGAGACCAGTTGGATTATGAACAGTATAGTCATTGTTTGATATGACCACAAGTGCAATGTCAGAGTGACCTGTTCTGTCATGGATGGGTAATCAAAGAAAGCTGAATTTAAAAGCACACTTATGTAAGAGTTTGCTAAATTTGAACCACTTTGCCAACAGTTCCACCATGCCCGAGTCAGCTCTGTCCTGAATTTTATTTTTCCCCCCTCTCTTTTTCATGTGGTGCTTCTCCAGCTGCCAGCATTTCCACTCATGTTGCATGTGGCTGCAGGTTTTGCACTGAGTTTACAAATTACTTTTGAAGCCATATTTTTCAGAGCAGCTAAGGGAAAAATCTGTTATAAGAAGGGGAGAAGAGTTAATGCAGAATCGAATGCTCAATAAACTGATTAGTATTCCCAGCAGTATCCAGTTCAACTTCTTCCTAGGGCAAGAGCAGAGAGCTAATACCACTTACAGAGGTAAACTACTGTGCAAAATAGACATACCTCTGCACTGCCTCTCCATTTAATGTTTGCATATCTTCTATCTATGCAACACAGAGATAAAAAAAATCCAAAGAAACAAAAAAACTAACTGCAGGGGCAGATGACAGCCATCACTCTAGCTACAGAAAGGAATTATTTATGTAACTATGGTCCCTTTTCCCTATTTCCTCTTCAAATACACAGACACCTGTCCTTTGGTGTGTTTGGATTTTGTTTTGGTTTCATTCTGTGGTGTGGGGTTTTTATTTCAGAAAGACAGTATATCAGTTTCTAAATGGTACACAGACAACACAAAGCTTGTATACAAGCAAGACAGACACATTAGCTCAAAGAGTATGAAGTTATGTTTCTAACACACTAATCAAATTACACCAGGACTGAAGACAGAAGTTACACCTTTTTTATGGAATCATTGCTCTGGAAAAAGAATTTTATATCCCCAATATTTTTCCAGAATGTATCTTACTCCTTAATATGTGAATCAAAGGCTGTCATGGACATAAGGCGTTCCTCCAGGACACTGATTTTATATCTCATGTAGAAGGTAGAAAGTATTAAAACACAAACGCTGTAAGAGAGAAAAATAAAGTATATCAGGTAAGGAAACTTTAGCTGTACCTGATAAATTTATTTTTAAAAGCCCTTTAAATTTTTACCTGTACATGTTCAGTAATAAAGGTATTGTTCTTAGAAACATTTCAGGAATACCATCAATGGCATTCAGACAATTATGAAAATCTCAGACCTCAGTATGTGCTTGCTGAGTGACATGCAAAAGGAACCTCTGCAACTACTTAACCACTTCTAACATTTTCTGAATCAAAAGACCCTCTGCTTTTAAAAGTAAATGGCCAGTTAAATATAAGCCTGTCCCAGCAGGCTTATATAGATATACGTATATGCATATATATGTATGCCTGTATATACACATTTCTGGAAACTGTAAAGGCCACAATTCCCAATAATTTCCTTTTTTCAAGGAAAGCTTACATTATATCAATCATGTAAACATACAAAACCCCTAGTTTTTGACAATCTTGTTATTGCTAACTTACAGAATTGCATAAAATACAAGTACATGGTTTAGAGACAAGAGCTTCTGGGACTTCACTTTGTGGAGGAACCTGAAGGCTTCAGAATGGCCTGCAAGGGAAAGAACCAAGTCTTACTTTGAGCAGAGCAGAATATAAACAGTGTTTTGAAGAATGCAACAGATAATGCAAACTGATGGAGAAAAAAGAAAGATCTTCCATATTATGTGAATTGACACAATTATGCAAACTTATCCCAAGCTATTCCAGCTGAAGATCTGTGCTTGATTGCTTACCATTTCGAGGACTGTTTCGGGCTTTCCCATCAGGCCCACGTTTACTATGTGCATCTGAACGAACAGACTTGGCCTCAGGCTTGGAAACTTTCAAGTGAGTCTCTGTTTCAACAACGTGATAATCTGTCAAAAGAAAGATTTTTAATAGAGGTGAAACATTAAGTCAAAGGAAATTGTTGATAGCTTATGTTGGTCAAGAAATAGAGGAAGAGGAGAATTTTAAAAGCTGCATTTCTGTATTTCTGGGTAAAAAGCAGCAGTTGGTTTAGTATCCTTGGAACAGTTTACATACTAATTCCACATCAACACAAAATAAAAAGAAGCACCCAGATTGAAACAAGATTATGAAAGTTGCCCTTATATTCCAGATTTTTTAGAAGATGGCAACCCATGAAAATGTTAAAAGCTACTACTGAGTTTCCAGGCTGAAGATCACAGTCACAAAAGTAAGCTTTCAAAAGGCCTGAATTTGCTAGAGTAATGATTCCAAATTACTTTAATAGCAACATCAAATGGGAATAGTGCATTGTTACTTTAAAAAGGACAATTACAACTCCCTTTCCTGACTGTCTCAAAAAATGCCGATGGTATCTTGAAAGAAATGGGACAGAAAAATCTAATCACAGTCAGTTGTATGCTGTACTTGCTTATCCTGGACTTGCTCTAATGATGCACAAGAAACAACCATGACTAACAGATGCACTCACTACCTTTCACCCCTGCTTTCAATTCCTTTTCCTAGGATGGTTCTCTGCCTGGATATTGATTTTCATTTGTGGAAAAAGAAAATGGGATGGTTTGAAGTAGTTACTAGCCATCAGCAAGTTAAAACATTATTCAGAAGCACTTCTGTAGCACAGGATGACACCACAATTTAATGAACAGCACCACACAATTAAAGACAGATGCACAGCAAATATCAAATACCAATGAAAGCAAATAACTCCAAATTATCCTGTTGAGCAAAAAGACACAGAGCAAAAAGGAGAGTTAATAAAAAAATAATATGAGAGAAAACCGCTATAAAAAATGACAGTATCTTTCAACATTTTCTTCTACAAACTATAGTCAAGATGGAACCCAGAGAACTAACAGCATAACAACACATTATTGTCTTAATATATATTAATTGTACAAGAGAATACTCTAGGTTTTCATTATAACATGCAGCATGAGCTACACAAAACAAGTATTGCTGTACTCATGAGGTTATGAAGTATGAGTTATGAAGTGAGTTTCAATCAGAATGGCTGCTAGTCAGGTGAAGAACTTGAGACAAGAGATTTCAAAGGATGTGGTAAAAAAAGGACAACTTTGAGCAGTACCTTTAAGTATCTTAATAGCACCAAAGAATAAAATGAGTGCTTAAAAAACCCCACAAAAAATATGTCAAAAATAACCTTGATGACCAAAAGTCACCAAGGCACAAACTGTTACTTGTATAGATCAGAAGTTATGCTGTGACTTCAATTACTTTAGAATGGGTTTTGATTGTTTGTTTTTCTTTTGTGCTTTAGAGCATGAACAGCTCCTACATTCTATCTCTGCACGGCTGGCTAAGCAACTGGAACCAGTAGCAACAATTTAGATCTGCTGATGACCAAGTCATTGCCTGAGTCGGGATTGCAGAGGGCTATTGTAATAGAAATGTAGGTACTGGGGCCTTGAGGAAGACCTCAAAATCCACATAATTCTCCAGGACTGTGGAGAATCTAGATTCCACACCAGAAGGGGATACAGAAGCAAAACTGTGAGCTAGTCCATTCTCCTTCCCTTTGGGGTTCATGATCCCACTCACCTTGGAAGCATTCCAGCTCTGGTGTCTGTGAGCCTGTGCTGCTGGACTCTTCCATCTCTTGTCTTCGCTGCTGCACTATTCCATCCAGATCAGAATAATCCTCATTGAAATCCTGATGGAGAAAACAAAAAGGTTCAGCCCTGCTCTAAATCTATACAATCTAATTTCCTCTAGAATCTGAACCGAAGATCAAAGCTTTAGAATTGTTTACACCAGGAACAATCTCTGATATCAAGATGTTGAGATTAAAAAATAAGCTCCATAATATCATCAGAATTCAATCTTCATCTCCTGCCTTGTCTGTAGGAAAGACTGTTAAGTTAGACAAATTGTAAAGTCCAGGACAAGCACTAATAGACTTGGACTCTGGTCATCACATGTGGCTTCACAGCTCTTTCAGAGGAGTGAACTGTTTTACAGAGGAAAGTTTGCTACTAGAAACACTTCAAAAACTGTTCATGGCAGACTTTACGTCAGTACAGTGAAATCTGACTGCCAAACAGAGATATGAAGAATGTCCAGACCTTGAATAAATCCAAAGTGTACGCATGTATATAAACTGCACATCACCAGATAATTATGCTAATTATTCCAACTGTTGTCTAGAGTTAAAGACTCATAATAATTTTAGAAACAGATGTCAAGATTTCTCAGTTTCCTTTCTTCGGGCATTATAAATAGCACTTGCAATGAAAGACGCTGTGCAACAAAAGAACAAACTTCTGAGCCATTTACCAGGGGCAGAGTTCTCGGGCGATCAGCTCTGAAGCTACTTTCTGCAGAAGAGGGATTTGGACTGTTGCCCATGCTTGCATCCTGAAAAAAAAGCAGCACTGTTAACAAGGAACACAGGCAGAAAGTACCTCGTATTTCACAGCAGGATAGCAGTAATAATGAACACAAAGCTACATACCATCTTCACTGCTACTAGTACTTACGTCAAGATGACTACAGATAGATTTTAATAGCTTGTAGGTGGTATCTCTGGAGAGCAGTGAGACAAACATGTACTGCAAAACAGAAGTTCCATGACTGTTTGCAAAAGACATACAGTCTTCCTTTACCAAATAAAACTTCACAGGTGATATTGCTGATCAAGTAACAATTTTCAAGAACTTTAGTATGGCAGAAAAACTCTGTGGTCCTTCTAAGCCTATGACTTGAGGTTTATCACATGAACACAGAACAGGGACATAAAAGTTACCATGTTCTGCTGCAGGAACAAGAGCATAGTCCAGATCTGTCCTTTCTCTTAAAAACACTTTTCATGCTGTTTTACCTACCCCTTAAAAACACTCCAAACAAACAAAACCCCAAACTTGCTTTTATATACTGTCTCCTGCAGCCACAAAATATTTGTGCAATGATAATGCATTATTTCTGAAGTTGCTCATAGGATAACCACATTTCCTACAGACTGACACAATTACAATTCCTGAATATCACTGAAAGCAACAGTTTTTTGTGTGTCTAGGGTATGACTGGTTAGGTAAGAGGCACAAGTAAATGGAGGAACACTGACAGAGCTGCCAACAAAGAAGGTAACCCTCTGTGCATGCACTTCCTGACTCACCTTTTTCAGTTCCTCTGGTGCTATGAATTTTTGGAAAATGGAATGAAAGATTACAGAGAGCAGGTGGCAAACAGCTCCTGATTTTTATTTTCTCACTGCAATATCATTGGCCTCTACCAGTACTTACCCTATCTGTCACTGTTGCTATGATCAGAGCATTTGGCACAAGAAGGGCAGTTTTGGTTTTCTTCAGAAGTGTCACAGACAGCACAGGTATACTAATCTGAAACAAGATCAATGTAACATTAAATCCCAATGCTTGCATACAAATCTGCACCACGCTCTCTCCCAAGGGGCCAGCCCAGCTACTGGGATAAGCCCAACCTTCAACACTCACAATTTAAAGATGTCTCCACTGCATTTCTGATTGCTACTATTTCATATGAAATAAGAAATAGTAATAATCTGAAACCATACCTAACTCCTTTTACTTCTGCTTTTATAAAATGCTGATCTAGGCTTTTGTGTCTTCCTTTCCTGATCCCTTCTGGCTCTCCCAAGACTACAGGCTTAATGCACTGCAGACCAGCAAAACGAACCAATCTTAAAGCTATGCTTCTTTGTCTAGAAACCAAATATTTCAGAACATATCAGACAAGACAAGCTTGTGGAATAACGAACATTAAAGCCTTCTCACCGCTTACAGATCTGCAACAAGCAGGTGAGTAAACAGCTCGTCCTTCAGCAAGGTTGGAAGACCCAATACTGACACACCTGCTGACTTCAACTGATTCCTGTGTGTGCCAAGGAGACACACAGGTCTACATTTACATTGAAAAGTTCTCAATTTTCCTTCCTGCTTTGTGTTTACATCCAACGCCATTAGCTCAACATTTGCTAAGTTTCAGGGTATGTCACTTCTGATATTCTGCATGGGCTCTTCCTGTAAATACCAATTTACAAAGGTAAAAAAACCTAGTTGGAGACAGTGAATTGAAAAGCCTAGAGGTTTATTGAGTTAGGCAAATATAATAATCCTGGATATGTATATAATATGATAACCATGGATAATAACATCCATGATTAAGCAATAGATCCTGGTAAAAATACCTTTGGCACAGGCTCTCAGAACTACCTGAGAAATTTGGAAGCAAGGTAAAGTGTCCATAAATTGTTCAGTTACCAATCACAGCACTGAATTAAAACATGTCATTGGAGGAGGATTAAGTTACTCTGTGCAGTTTCTTGTTAACTTTTGTTCAGAACAGTGACATGAAATCATGAACTGAAAAATTGTACCAGGTAAAAAAAAAAATCTTTGTGTATAACAGTTTGATTGCAAGACTGCCAAGTACAGTTTGAACAGAAATCCTGCTACAAGATACAAGAAAGCACCTTACAATTTTTCTAGTAGCTTCAGTTCACAATTCACCTTAAAGAACTTTAAATCAGAGATGTTAACAGCATTCTACTACGTGTAGTTTTGATAGATAATATTACTGTAATCAAAACTAACATGTCCATTCAGCACTCACTTATTGCACTGTTCCCACAGCATTAGATTGAAAGGGTGGAATAACTGATAACAACTACTTTTATCTGGAACAATAATTATTTCAGAATAAAAGGTTTACCTGCAGGCAACATAGAAAGTAATTTAAAAGGGTAAAACAATGTCTAAATCCGAGGAAGACTCTAGGCCAACATATATAGCCAAATTAGAGCTACCTGGAAATGCCTTTCAATGTCTATTCAATCCTGCAGAAGCAATCTTTTACTTTTGAATATACATGGCGTCTTTACGGCATACTTAAAACTCCTGAATTGTACAGCTGCTCCTTGCATGAAAGCTTTCAGTAAAAAAAAAAAAAAATAATCTGCAGGTAGAATTCTTGTCAAAAATTACCTGGAATATGTAGATCTCCTGTTTCTCAAAATAAAACAATTTATCCCTAAGCTTAAATTGTTTTACAAGTCTTAAGCAATAGAAGCTCTGAGTCTTGGAAACTCTGTCAGTGAACTAAGAATTTTCCTCTTTCTGTCCAGCTTGATTTCCTCCTTCCCCTCCCAGCAACATAATTTTTCACTGTATCCAAGACTTTCCAGCTTTTTTCTTGATGATATTCCTAAAAGCTGAACAAAGCTGTAAATAAACGATAAGGACTATCTCTTTTCACTCCTAACT
Organism: Argya squamiceps; assembly: GCA_037834095.1. Taxonomy (NCBI): domain Eukaryota; kingdom Metazoa; phylum Chordata; class Aves; order Passeriformes; family Leiothrichidae; genus Argya; species Argya squamiceps. The sequence goes on from JBBMKD010000115.1 coordinate 17,786,388, forward strand.
TTCCCCACAATGTTTTATGAAAATAAGACCCAGAACCGAGTAATTTGCAATATTGCTATAATTGCATTTACAGTGTTTATTCTACCCTATCTTGTAAAATGTTTTAACTTTTCAGCATATATGTAAGTATGTATATATTCCCGAATTTAAAACCCTGCTGACAAAGATAACTTCCTAGTACATCATCATCATTCTGCATCCTTTTTCCCAGGTTCTTCTACTCACTAAAGTTCTACCATATTCTTGTATACATTTAGTTTAGTTGACATTAGAAAGCTGTTCCACAGTTTGAAGCAGTTACACATTTGTTCATGGTGATCAGAAGATTGCTAGTACAGCAGCTTAAATTTTAATAAATTGGCAAGATAGCTGTAACTAATATCGAATGACAGTATTCAACCAATTGTTTTTTCCTTTGTGTCACACACCTTTCACCAACATATACACCATCCACATCAATGTACTGTCTATGACTAGTAGAATCCATTAACTAGAAATCAACAATAGTTCTGGGCCAAGTGGTGAAATACAATAACCCATAAGGTCACTCTGGACAATGTGCTGTCAATAATTCCAAGCATTCTTTAAAACTATTACACTTTATAAAAAGCCCTCTAACAACAGTATTTCATCAAAATAGTTGACTGCAGAGAAATGAGATAATCTCAATCCCTATGATTTCAACATTCAATTCACTGGATCTAACCAGGAGCTTTGTTCAAGGATGCACCTGAAAGGGAGAAGTCAAAGAAATTCTTGAAGCAAACTGATCTGTTTACTCAGAAGAGGTCAAAACCAAAGCAGTTTGTGTAAACAAAGCACACTCCAAAAGTCCCAAATAAACAGATCCAAGTCTTTGTTTTTTCGGTATGCACATCATTCACCACAGGGGCACTAAGCTTTACATGGATCACTAAGAAAGACTAATTTATGATCTTCCCAACAGCTCACATCTCATTTCTGATCTGCATACTGGACTCAGAAGTAAAAAGCTTGTCAACTTGCTCTTGTTCTCTGTTTATGTAAAACAGAGAACATCCTGTTCTCTGTTTATGTAAAACAGGACTGCTAGAAGAATCCTTCAGAGAGCTTTGCTACTCAAGTCAGAAGACAGTTTTAGTTCTTCCTCTTTAACTGCCTTAAATACGCTTGATCCTTCTCTCCATGGCCCCAACTATTGTCTTGGAGCCCTTAATACCATTCAGCCTTCATTCCTCTTGCTCCTTCTCCTCCGCTTTGAAGTACCTACTCCATGAGAAACATTTTTGCCATTTGTGTTACAGGGGTTTGACAATGCCCTCACTGCTGCTTGTCAGATCCTTTCCTTTTGCCTGTTTCTTTCAGACATGAAGTCCCTAAACAAGAGATTCAATCTCTAGTAATAATAGTGCTCAGTTCTAGACTGCATTTCAAACATCACTTATAAATAGTGATTGTTTTCAATAAAACTTGGATGTATTACTATTCCAGCCTTGCACAATAATTTGATCTTCTGGTAATGAACAAATTGTTAAGAACAGAATTACCCTTCTATACATAAACATTTTACTAACCTTAGTGTCTTTACCAAAAACCTTGGAATGGAAGCAAATCCAGTTTTCAGAAAGGAATAACTTTCCTTGGTACAGAATTTCTTTCTGCAGAGCACAGGTAAAGCCTGAAACAAACAGATATTCTATAATCTTGACCATAACCACAATCCAAGCCAACCAAATTTGTCTTCTGTTTTGTTATTTTTACAAATCTGTGATGCTTACATTTGTATCTTTGGATTAATGTTGTCAAATCTCGAAATTTTCAGTAAGTTTAACTAATACTGACAGGCTCAGAAGATGTCACAGGCCTAAGTTTAGACTCAAAGTATTTGAAGGACAATAACTGAAATGAATAAAATGAATAGTAACATGCAACTAGCCTCCAAAGATCAAAAATCTTTTCTGAGAGAACACAATCTATCTCTCTATGAACTTCTTACTAACTTCTAGGTAACAGTATTACTTAAATGTGAAGAGTTTAATGAACGGTTTTATCTTTAAACTTCCAGCTCTATGGCTGTTGTCTAAGCTAGATGTCCCACAGAGATACAACACATGTAAAATAATACTGCTTTTACTTCACAGACATTGAGCCAACCATTTGTCACTCATGAACCACCTTCCCTGCATTCCTTTCAAGAAACATTTAGTACACATGTCTGTGTAGAATTCCCTTCCAATAAGTACTATAGATAACAGAAAAATATTTAAACATTTAAACACTGCTTTTCTTACTAGTGTTTTTAAATATTAAAACATCACCAACAAGGTAAACTCAGGCTATTCACTTGACCAATGCTGTCTCAAGTTCTGACTTTATTAAGGAAGATTCAGTACCAAAAATACTGCATTAGGCTGCTCTCCTGGAATGGAAAATATACAATTTCCAAATATACCAAATATGCAGAGATTTAAATTTTCCAAGATTACAATACAATGCCCATTGCACATGGATCAATGCCCTGCAGCTCTAAGCAACTGGAGTTAAAAGTTTTTAAAATTTAGAGAGTTCCTCTTGTACATCACCACATTTGTTAGGTAACTAATAGGATCTAGGATCCATAGCCAACAACAACAAGGGGATTAATACGTACTTTGTTTCAGGGGCTCATCAATGGGAACATCTAGAAACAGCTTATGAAAGTGTGCGTTTGCCTTCAGCTGAAAAACAAAAGCCCCACAACAAAAACACAAACACTCTATTAGACAGTCTGACAATCAAGTGACCTGCTCCAACTTCCTGTCTTCCACACATCTTCCCATTCTGCCCACTTGTTTTACAAGAAATCCTCATTTTTTGTGGCTATTAACTCTACATTATGCTTTACTCAGACTCTAATACACTGATGAAAAAGGAACCTGTGTCCTTATACAAACATGCCCTGTAGTGTTGCTAAACAAAAGCCCTGTCATAGTAGTTATGTGTTTACTTTTAGTCTACGTAAGCAAGCAAGTGGAATCTCTGCATTACCTGATTTGAGGCACGTTTTTTCCTTTCAGTCTTGGAGTCACTCTTGATTGTCAGGACTGGACTATCTGTGCTGCTCTTGGTCCTGAAGATTTAAGGCATTTGCTGTAAGCCCGGTCTCAGTTCATTGGTCCTGGTAAGTTACCAACAGGAGGTGCTTTTCCATGGAACATATTAATCCTTTAGATAACTCATCTAATTCATCAAGAATTATGCAGAGATAAAGAGGAGTGTATCCTTTCTTAAACTGTGTCAGTGTGCTGACTATGGCAGTCTGATGAAGGTCTCCTTTGAATTTAGAAGGGGTATTCTGAATAACTGACTAGTTGGTAAGGAAATAGAAAAAGTTGAAAACATTTTTACAGCTTAATGAATGATCACATTGCATAGCTTCACCTTTGTTTCTGGGCAGCATGTGAAATACTAACACTAAGCAAGCACATAATGCAAGATAAAATGATATAAAACTTAGCTGAGGTGGAAGGCAGTCTACAGAAAGCTATGAACTTGTAACACAAGCTGTGAGGTCATTTGAAAAGTGCAACAAAGAATAGGTGCACAAGTCAGAGGATGGCTATGAACTGTGTAATGAAATCATTAAGACAACCAGAAACCCAACAGGAAAAGAAATGGAATTCTGAGTGCCAGCTGAATAGGTAGCTGTACTTGTATAGCTCCTGCCATCTATACTGGAAAATCAAACAAAACCTCAATCAACTCTAAAAAAAACTAAGCACAGATCAAATTCTCTGTGAATGGCTGGAAAAATCAGTTTTGCCTGTTTTATGCAGGAGGAATTAATGGCATGGATTATTCAGAAAAACAGAGAAGTGGGATAACTGTTTCATAAATCAGAAAGAGGAGAACACTCTCTGAGAGCTATGCGGCACAGAATAAATGCATATTAACATACTATAAAAATCAGGTAGCTTTTTTTCAGAGGCCCTCAGATGCAAATTGAACAGCAGAAGAAAACAATATATCACAGGACTCATACTGAATTCCTGAAAAATATGTTGTGCTAAAGATACAGTAGGGAAATAAAGGTGCTACAAAAGTTTCCATTACTGCAGGGTATGAGTGAGAGGAAGAGACACTCTGAGTGTTACAGAGGCACAGCTGGAAAGAGATTGCATAGTAATCTGACTTAGACACTGACTTAGACAGCAGAGAAACAGGCTGCATATCTCAGGAGGTCCCTCATAGAAGAAAACTCTAAAATAATGTGAGTACATGTATATGTGTGATTATGTAAAGTGCAGGCCAAACTGAAACAAGCAGTAAGCCTGACAAAAATCTACTTCACCAAAAGTAGTCAATTACAGCATATGAGAGGTAAGACTGCGATGTTTGGGAAAAAAGAAGTGATAACGTATTGCTTCATATACCTTTTCCTCAAAGATGCTTAATGAAATTAAGTGATTTTTAAAAATATTTGACTTGTGACCAAAACGTCAGTGTCAGGCTGACCACTGACCACTGACTTTTGCACTGACTGTTGAGGTGACAAAGTGAAAAGGATGCAAAGGTTCAAGCCAACCACATGAAATTTTAGTTTCTTTTAGAAGCACTTAAAATGCATTCCAGTTCTCCAACAAAAGAAGAATGAGTGTCTTTGTGGGGGGACATTACAAAAATCTGATGCAATATATGGCACAGAGTCCAAAATTAAAATTTAAGTCACAATTTTACCATGGACAATCAATATTCCAGCATGAAAGTGTTCTGGAAACAAGCCAGGACTAAAACTGCAGCTCAGTTTGATTGCCTGTCAAGTTGATTATGAAAGGAATGTGACTAGCAACAGCACCAAACAGTGCAACATATTTCCTAGAACACAGGAACTAAGCCAGCTCAGAGTCTAAATTCTGTTGTGACTGCTTGCACTGGTTAACAGAGAAAACAAGGAAGGTGCCTGGATACCAATTCACTTGCACAGTGTGCAAGCTAACCTTCCACTAGGATATTTGATAAATATTGCTACTAAGTCTAGCTTTGGAAGTAGGTTGCAGCCATTCTAATCATCTTACTAGAAGAAAACTCACAGTGCTTCTGACATTACCTAGCAACATCAACTTTTTTCCGGTCATCAAAATACTCCATTTCACTGGTAGGGGTCTGCAGTGACACAGTGGGTGATTTTCCAGCCTTTCTTTTTTCATCAGTTCCATTTTCTCCATCTGAACTGCAGGGATAAAAATAATTAACTAAATAAACAAACAAATAGATAACCAAAGAAACTGAAGTGTGTATTACAGGATTCACAGTAATGTTGAATGCCACTGTAGCATGTTGACAATACAGCTTATATTAAAGAACGAAATTGTAACATGTATTTTTGTTGAGATCCTGAAAAAGTCTTTGTCTACTGACTTGACAGTACTATCTGAGCTCCAGTACTGGAATTTCAGCAATGAAGAGCGGAAAATTGAAATACTGCCATGGATATTTCAGCACTCATAAAATTTGTAGCTCTAGCTTCTGTTCTGAAGAGAATGCCTAGTTCAGGAAAAAATGCATTGCAGGTTCAGTACTCAGACTCAGATGACCAATGGAAATTAATTTGATTGGCAGGCCAGGAGAAAAACATCTTGCATGACAGCACTTGGTGCTTAGCAGAATATTTGTGGCTCAAAATTAATTGCAAGAAGAAGACGGGTCCTATTTTGCCTCTCACTTCCCTCTTCTATGAGAGTCCACATGGAGAATTTTCACAATAAGGGTTTCTCTCCAAGTACAAAAAACATTTTTATTTTATTTTACACAAGTAGCACTGCTACCACAGTGCATTGTCTTTTCACAGCACACGCCACTGCTTCAGAAATGTGTGTTATGGACCCAGACTCTGAAGGCTAAGCAATGTGCCATTAGAGCCTTGCCCTGGCTTCCCCTTCCATAGTTTTCCAACAAAATGACAACTCAGAAAACTCAGAGAAAAAGAGCTGTTATTAGTAATAAGGTGTGAAGAATAATAGTACTTTAAAATGACATGACAAATACATACACACACTTAAACCTGAAGCCTCAGAAAAACTATAGGATGCTCTTAGGACTAAAAAGGGAAGCCAAACCACGTTGCCCACTAATTCAATGCCTCACCTAAATGACCCCATGTACAGAAGATTTCCATCACAATGTTTAATTTCTGCAATTTTATAGCAATACCACAGCCAGCATGTGACATTGTCTATACTAGAAGGTTTTTTTCTTACTAAGACAAAAGTTTTGCTAACAGAGGTTCTCAAACTAATTTAATCTTCTTTTAGGAAGGGCACAAAAAGATCTTTTGCTTTTGTTACATTCTGATGAGTAAGATCAGAAGATACGCCTCACAACACCTTAATTGAGGTCTAATGAGGTGTTATCCTACCTCACAGCTAAATGTCACAGGACAAATGCCAGGATTCTCAAGGCATCTTATATTTACATAGAGCAGCTATTTCCATATCTAAACCCTCCTCAGCACCCTTCGAACTCCCCACCACAGGTGCACTGAATCCCTACTCCCTAAGTCACACTTTATTAGTGCTGTAATCATTTCAGTTATACACAAAGCCAATAAGGAAAAAAAACCCTATTATTTCCCCATAACTTCACTCTTGGATCTGCCTTGACCACACATCATCAGTTTTTGTTTTCAGTTGACATAATTGACGATTAAATAGGGAATTAATGAGAGTCAAGCAGAACCCAATCAGATTAAAAACCCAAACAAGCTTTATGCTGTTTGAGATTTTAAGCAGACAAACAGACCACCAACTCAAGGTGCTCCCTGCAAACATAGGGAAGCTTGTATTCCAAAAGTCTGCAAATCCTGAAAATGTCTTATTCAGTCTTGCTATATTTCTATCACCCAAATCCTTGGGCTCCAAGAGTGGCCAGAGAATACCAGAAATGAGTGGCATGAGGAATGAGGCAAAATTGCCAGGTTCAAAAAAAGCAGCTTAGCATGTAAACTGCCAAGTAAACGGGACTACAAAACACTGCACTGTTTTCAAGATTAGTTGCTTGAGCCTGAAGCCTGACTGATGTCCATCACTGCCTTGGTCAGCCTGCTATTCTCACATGGCAATACTACCAACCGATCAAGGAGGCCTGTCTCACGCCTCGATAGCACAAACATCTTTTTAAAAAAACCTATATCCCAGGTTCTACTGTTCACTTACACCTGTCAGCATGGTCAGATGCTTTGCTGCTTTTTTTATTTAAAATTCACACTCTCTTTCTCTCATTCATTCTTTCTGTCTTCCTTACTAACTTGTACTTCTGAATCTCTAGTGTCTGAACCCATTTCATCCAGCTGCTTTCAGATGGCAGAGAGCTCAGGCATCCCAATATGCTAATCCTGCTGACAGCTGTGTGTGGGAACGCTGAGCCAACTTGTGCGGGCCTGCTCACCTCTCCAGGACGCCTTCTGCAGCTGAGAACGGCAGCGTTGCCCTAGGAGAGTCACCCATGTAACACATGACACTGACAGTAGCAATAGGGTGTACTCCTACTAGCTGATACAGTTTCACCGTGTCTATCCTCCACCCTATGTCCTTATGCCTCCTTCACATAATGAAAAGCTACAGATGGATTTGTCCTAATATTTCTGATAATTATAGCTCCATACAGCAACTAAGTTACTAGTAGGTGTTTGTGAAGTATCAGAAGAATCTTACTTTCCCTTCCCTCCATCAAAACGCAGGTAAATTAAAGCACTCCTCACATTCTCATGAGTGAGTTTGTACTCATAAATGCTTTGTAAAAAGTGCATGAAAGTCAGGAACAACAAGAAGAAAAATTAGATTAAGAGCACTTAAAAAACGACTGGTTTTCACTCGTTTGCACATAAAAGAACTTTGCAAATGTCAGGGGCAAAGCAAAAGAACTTTGTGATATTGAGACCACTGAAATGAAAAACCAAAAAATCTCATATAATTGGTACTACCAACAAGCCTATTAAAATAATAGCTAAAAGAAAAGAAGTTGTCTCTAGTTTCCAAATAAAGAACAGTTGTCATAGGGAGTATTTTCAAAGCCAAGTCCTGCACTTACAGTGGGATCACACATTGCATCTAAGCTACTTAAAATAAACATTAGTTGTGTTTAAGGGAGAGTGCTATGAAATACATAAACCAAGGCAGTGGACTAAGTCCCATTCTAATGTAGTTCAGAAACACATTATTCATCAATAAATTTTAAAAGTCAGAGGAACTTCATCTCTTCTGATCTGAATGGTTTCTGGGAAAACAAAACTTTGTGGCAGATGTATGTCAAGTTCCGTGTATTGAATAAAATTCTCTGAACTTTCTTGTTTGGCATTAATCTTCATCAGAACCTGAAAATTTCAGATTTCCTCTGAAAGTTATACTGTACCACATTAATGGGAATTTTTCAAGAGAAAAAAGATTAAATACATTAATCTAAAATAGCAACTTTTCCTCTGTTCCCTTCAAATATAGTCTGAGTGAGAAGTACTGAACAAAAACAATGTGAGAGAGAGGCGCTACTAGCCACAGTTTGGAAAGCGAACCTCAAGGAACAACTGCTGTCTTTGACAACCCCAGTACTGAATCAGACACAAACACATCTCAGGCATACACAAGAGAGACCAAAATTTCAGAACTATATGGTGATTGCTGTCTTCAGTTCCCTGCAACCACACAAATATTTCTTCAAAGCTTCCTCAGGACACGTATGCTACTTGGTCCATCTGATAACTGCTCTAGAAGTTCAGAAGCCACAATGAGTTGTGACAAACCAGTCCCCCAGTCCAAAAATTGCAGGTTAGTTTTGTAGGAGGAAAAAAGACCTGTTGAATAATCAGAGATGTTAGGTACACCTTCAACTGTTTGCAAAACTGAAGTCAAAGTACATTTCCCAAGGGTTTAATGTGACTCAGCATTGGTGCAACTTTCCTTCTCTGGATAGAGCATACATATTAGATCATCAAGTTACCTTAGAAGCCTTGTTGGTCCAGTTTCACTTGTGTTATACAAAAAGGACTAATTTTGCAATAGCAGTTAGGCTCCTATATTACTGCAAAAGATCAACCAATGTAGTTGGGAAATAATTTCTCCCACAATGTCCACAATCATGCTTGGTACAATCCATGAGAAAATATCCATCACAAATACAATGACATTCTGTATATTTTGGTTCTGTTGGATTTATTGGGTATCTGTTGGCAAACTGACAGGATTTGCCAAAGTAATCAAAGTAGTGTGAACAGTCCTAATGCTAAGAGATAGTGTCATTTAACTACTCTTACTCCCTTACATGAGTCTATGCAGGTAAAAGACTAAAGGACTGGGTTACTTTCACAGAAACTTAAACGTCAAAGGGAGAGACTTCAAACATTTAAGGATCCCAAATTAGTCAGAATTTTAAAAGCAGAGGAGATGGAGCAGGATGAAGATATTTATCAAGGCACTATCCAAAAGACATAGCAGCAACATGCTTCAAGTGGAGTAAAAGGGTAACATGGAAGGTACCGATGCTTGGAAAGACATTGCTCAGCATGCTGCAGGTCACAGGTCCTCCTAAGCATATACTTTCCTTGACCTACCACATGCTAGAGAAGCAATCATCTCCAACTACCTTTTGCTAGGACTATGTCTTAAAGTTTTCTTTCAGAAGACATGTCCCATCATTCTACAAGATATCTTTTCCATGCTACACCAGTCTGAACAAACCTTTTTTGGGTGTGTAATCAGATTCTGGAGTGCCTTATCTGATGAGCTTGCATGCATACTATAGACAGTTAAATTACTTCACACTTGGACTGAAGAAAAAGCCTTTCCACTGTAAACTCTCCTATTGTCCTCTTCATAGAAGATTAGAATTGTCTTCATACTGGAAAAAACTAGCAATAGTGCTCAAATTTGAGGATTAAGATGTTGTCTGTACAGCCTGGTCACCCAGAAGCAAAATGCCTCCTGCAGCTCTACAGCCATGTGCTGGTGTTATGTGGCACACAGCACTATTTATGTGAGATAACACATCTCCCAGAAACAATTTCTCAAAATAATGATGTGATTTAATCTGCTTCAAAGACCACACACCATTCTTTCCATGCAAATGGACAGCCAAACATCGATTACCACTAAGATTCTCAAACTATCAAACCAGACAGAAGACGAGCTACAGCTATTTTATCACAAAGGGGCAAAAAGCTGCTTAACAACTGCCATAATAGATGTTAGACTGACATAATGTATCCATTTGGTATTTGTGTAATTCCATACACTTAGTACACACCTTGTACTTAAGGCTGAAATCTGAAGGAAATAAAGCAGCTGATTCTGAAGTGCAGGACTTTGCATGTCTTTTGTATAGTTAATCTACAGCCAACAGATTTTATACCAAATAGAGAGAACAGAAAGCATCAATGACGGTGTGGAGATGTGAAACCCTGCATGGCAGAGAAGATCAGTTTGCCAATATGAATAGGTATGAACCAGACTGAGATTTAACTTCCTCAGGTTAATGTTAGCCTGTTCCTATTCTCTTCTCATGAGATCAAACACAGCATAATGGAGGCAGAGTTACACAGCTGCACACTAACTGCGTAAAACCTGCATATGGATGGGCAACTTGCACATACACCACGTGTTTCTCTAGGCGTATCTAGGATGAAACACACCTGTAGGCACAGCTGGAATCTTGATGTCAGATGTCACCAAAAGAGAAATAAACCAATTGTTTAGGACTTCCTCAAAATCTGAAACTTATTTTATATATCAAGCTAATTAATTGCAGAAATGCTTACTGTGTTCTATTCCACATCTATCTCTTGGAATACAATTACTGACTTGTGAATAGTTTCATATATTTGTGTTGCAATGCCTTTATTAAAAACACAAATGAAATTTTGGAGTTAATACTGAACAGAAACTCCTCGAACACTGTTAAGGACAGAGAAAGTCAGGTTTTTCTCCTCAACTGAATAGACATTTCACATAATAACTAGATCAAGTTTCACACTGCCTTACCACTTGAACATCAGCAAGATCACTGTGACACTGCAGACGTCATTAGCAAGTATGTAAATTCTCTGCTCTAAATACCATCTATTATTAACTGTCTGTATTCCCTGTCTAATCAAAACCAGACTGCTATCAAGTTCCATAGACAAAAACAAACAGAAGAATTCCCTGTGCTCTGAAACAAGAGACACTATAACAAGATATTTTACTAAGTTAACACTAGAATGGGAGCACAAGCCATTTAGCTCTCTTGTCTTCTCAAGAGTTTCCGTTTCATATATCCACTTCAAAAAGCAAAAGCCCTCTCGTATGTATCTTCACTCAACTCCACAAGATTCCCATCATACAGTTTCCATGGCAGTTTCAGTAGGATGACCAACAACTATTTATCTGAACATAGACATAGTCAAATCTAGCACACAACAGAAATCTTTGACAGACATATTTCTGGGAGAGAAAAAAAGAAAATTAAGCAAAAACACACTCATTCACCTCTACTTTGGATGGGAGAATGTGCTTTTCTCATTCTTGAACGTGCTTGCATCCTTTAGGAAAAAATGTTTTCATATCTCCTAGTTCTAGCCAACCTAATCTTCTAACCCAAAGACAAAAACAGAAACACAATTCACACTGAAAAGGTAGGGTACAGTCTTAACTCATGTTTTTATCTTTAGCTTCCAGAGGTGACAGGAGAAAGGAAAGAGAAAAAAATCCTGATTTATGACTTGTTCAGGGTGCAAAAAAGAGAGAAAAGGCCAGGTTTACCAATTGTTCAATATCAAATTCAATTAAAAAGAGAAATATTGCATCTATATACAATTCATATGTTCAATACCACCATATAGACATCTATCAATCAGAGCTGTTCCTTAATTCAGGCAGAAATGACACCTATCTATCTGAAAAAAAAAAATAAAAGTATCTTTACAAGTGAGGCCTGATCACCATAGAACAAGCATAAAGGTTTGGCCTCATTGTCTGAAGCTGCATCTCTGGTTTCTGGAAGAACTCCATAGAAACATACCTCAACATACTGCCAGTGCAGACTTTGGTGCCAGTTTTTCAGCATTAATTGTGCTTTTGAAAAAAACTAAGTAGCTACATCAGACTCAATACTGTAAAAATAAAACAAAACAAAAAACCCAAAACCCACAAAAAACTCATAAAAAACAAAAAAACCCTCAGACACCTGCAATTACATTAAAACCAGTTATTAAGAATGCAGTTAGAGATGAAAGCAGAGGTCTGGGAACAATCTTATCAACACTTTTATTCCATTCTCTGCTGTTAAAAAGTGAAGATGTCACAAAACTCTTAACTATCAGCTTCTGTTCTATGGTACGTTTAGAAATAATGACTCACTATCCTGCACAATAAGTGTTTTAATCAATGTACATGAGAAAAAATAATTTTAAATCTTCTGACAGGTTATACACAAAGAGAAGGAAGGTTGGATTTCCTCATAAAGCAACATCTTTGAAAACTGGCATTGATAAAAAATAATCCAAAATCACAGATAAGATTTCCCTGTTTAAAGTGTGTTAAATTCTGCTCCTATGTATCGTACTTACATTTTTTGAGAGATTCCCCAGCAAAAATAGTGCATAACAAAGCCAAATGAGAAACAATGAGATGAAAATGAACTTCTCATTGTGTCTATCTACTTTATAACGTTATAACTTTATAATGTGCTTTATAACGTTTTCCTTGTTTAAAACTCTAATCAAGGAGACAAAATTTGAAATTTCAAGGAATACCCAAGTATATTTTAGCATTTCATCACACATTTCACCAAGGATCTGACAATGCTGAATTTCTCTTTATTATCTTTTCAACCTATGACTACCCTTACAGACTTGCTCATGTGTTCATGGAAAAGACCAGAACAATGTGGATAACTGAATACAAAAGCTACTATTTCACACTAGGAAATACTAGCTCCCAACAATGAGTCTAACCAACACCAGTCACAACAGTGCCTTTGACTGTGACACTGACTATAAGGAACCATTTTCCTTCCAGAGTCTTGGAAAAAGGTAGTTTTATTAGAATCAGATGTGACACACGGTAGCCAGACACCTGTTAAGGAGAACTGAATTTTCTATTTTCACCTTTTTTTTTTTTTTTTCTATTTTTCTGTCACCACGACAGTGAGTCTGAATGCTCTCAAAGCCTGCTTCCTCAGTCTGAGCCTTTCCATTGGACACAAGCTGTCTCCATGGCAAAACACACTCTCTTGTATGCTGGCCCTAGAACATTTACATGTATTTTAAAATTTCTCAAAACCAAATAGGAATATATATAATTTTGTTACTTACTGGAATTTTGTAATATAAACTTCCTTCTTGTTGAGAAAAAGGCTGAAGAGATCCAAACAGCTCTTCTTGAACTAGTATAGCATAGATGGCAGCTACAAAAGTACACCAAGAGTCTTTCGTGTAGGTGATCTGTCTTTCACAGACAGACTGAAACTACAGCCAGAGGGCTAAACTGAGGACATGCCAGGGCATGGCTGGTTTTCTGGGGGATGTACAGAACAGCTGCCTCATAGTCAGATAACTACGCTTCCCTCTTCAATCCACAGAGGGCGAAGGCTTCAGTCTGCCTCTACGTTCCCTGTTCTGCTGAAATTGTCTGCTGCCTACCTGCAGCCTACTTATTATTTCCTGCCACTCTTTCTGGAGCTTATTAACCTCCTTAACCTTAGTGTGCTATTATTTGAAGGACAGAGGCAAAGACAGTCAGTGGCAGGTAGAAGTTTAGTTAAAGTAACACAGGTCTGAAAAGATTCATTGGAAAGGATATAGGTGGACTTGGCAACAGTTGTGTACGGAGCATAAAGATCACTAGTCTCAGCAGTGGCCTCATTAGATTAAGCACATAATTTCTAACAACATGACTTCAACATTTATGGAGATGGAAGTAAGAAGACAATACTGTGATGGGATGTTTATGCATCACCTGTCAAATACCAGCAACAAATCCTGCTGCCCAAAGTTGTACTTATTATGTTGCCTAACAAGCATTTCTCACAGATTGCATATAACCAGTAAATACATTAGCCACATGAGGCACCCGGGTGGAAAGAAAACACTCTTCAGATCCATGTCATGCATTTACACATGGAAAAAATATTTTTAAAAAGCCCCTTTTATAACTTAAGCATGCACATAAAGTGAGCGAAGTAGGAATGGCAGGGAGAAAAAAGGGAAAAACCAGAAGTGATCAAATAACATCATCATGAACAAATGAAGGTTCAAATCTAGACTGGAAACTCCTGTCACACCATAAACTTAAATGTTTCATTTGCAAGCCTTTCCTTCTTTAAAGATCATGTGTTACAACTTTTGTTATAAAAGAAACAAAAAACTGTAACAGAAGAATTAAAAAATATGATACTCAGTATGTGTTCTTCATCCCCTGAAAGTACATACAACTTTTCCACTTTGAAAAAAAACCAAGAAACCAAAAACCACAGTAGAAGTTTGGCTGCTGGAAAGAAGTTAACCTAGATCAAAGCTGAAATAAAACTTTTAGGTCAGTAATAAGTTCCCCTTTTTTATCTGCATTTTGTGTTTTTCTCAAGTAAGAGACTTAAAAAAATTAGTGAATTTTGATTAAACACAAGTCAGTCAATTAACTTTGTTTTAATTTATCAACTGATAAACAGTTATTAAGAAACATCTGTTATGGCAGAGTAATATGCCAGACAAACGAACCATAAAAATCAGATTCTCCCTGCCCAGAAATATCCAATTCGCTTGCAAGTATTTTCCACTGCTTGCAGTAGCGTATTTTCCCCAGTACCTGTAATTCATTTTTGCCAAAAAAAAAAAAAAAAAAAACAAACCCCAAAACCAACCAACCAACCAAATTAAAACCTTCCACATATTTCAGACTCTTAAGTCCCAGTCTTTTCATTTCTTTAAGTTACACTTGGTAATTGGACATTACCTGATTCTGCAAACTATGAGAGGACAGAATGCGCCACTTAATGTTAGCAGAACCTTGTCACACTGTAACCCATCACATCACACTTAGACAGACAGACTGGATCATACCAAGACTGCCAGTGGTACCAGCAAGTGCTACATGGACTTTGTCAGAAGCGAGCAGAGGTAAGAGCAGAGGGATGCTGACGAGGCTTATGAAGTGCTTGCTATTATTCCTCTGCTGTTTCTCCTTAATATGCCACACTCTTATTTTCAATGTTCAAACATCTGTTCTACCAGCTGCCCCTAAAGCAGGGCTGACAACTTGTACAGAAGGTCCAGTGCCACCACAAATAAAACACAAACCACTTCCCAGTCAAAAAAAAAAAAATATTCTCTAAATACAGTGCAAGGGTTAACTTCTTTTTGGTCCAAGGCCACATCAGGATGAAATGGCTCGGGAACTCCACTTGGAAGGTTTTTTCTGTCCACCATTTTTTTATTGTCTTGAAATGAACTCCACATAATGACAAGCTTTTGGCACATCACTATTTTGGGTCTGCATAATAACAGTGCCCATCTTCCACACAGTGTTGTCTCTGGGGTTACAACTCACAGATATCTACTAGAAACTTTGCAAATATATAAGTATCACTAAACATGTCAGAGTAGCCCATTTTCTGAATTAGTAGGAAAGTACTCAACTCTTCTGAATCACCGCTGGATAAATACAAACTTCCAAGTTTCTAATCTTGGGACACTTAAAAAAAAGTAATCCAAAAAACTCTGAAAAAACAACCCCAAAACAACACAAAATACTTTTACAGCTTCAATCCTTCAGATGGACCCATCCCCCAGGGAGCCTTTACGGTAGCAGCAGCAGCATATTAAGCTATAAAGTTCATCTCTAAACTGAACAACATTTTAAGCATACCTCCAGGAAGTTAAGGTCACTTTATACATATAAATCCCTTTACACATGTGAATCTCTCTCAGTCTGTGCTTTGGAAAACACTAAAGATTCCATAAACCTCTATAACCCTGCCAACATTTTTTTTCAAATTGAGGTCATCATGAGGTCTGTTGGTTGCATATTGCTCCCTGGAAGTACATGAGAGGAATGAAACACCACCAAGTCCACATACACTTCTGTACAACATCTCCTAAAACCAAAGCTTTAATAATTCAGCTTGTAGCAATCTCATTTCTAGCTGAATTAAAGCCACACTTCCGTTCCTGAGCTGAACAATCTCCCCTGAAACTTCACATTAGCCAAAGCAAAGATGCCTGGCTTGAGAGGTTAACTCCCCATCAAATGAACACAAGAGTTTCTGAGACAAGTTTCTCAGCAAAATGGGGCTAAAAAGTAAATTCCAATTTTGTTTCCAAAGAGCAAATGTTTTAACAATTTTCTAGTTTAAGACAAAGCTTTTCAAGTTTTTTGTTTTGTTTTTTGTTTGGTTGGTTTTTTGGTTGTTGTTGTTTTGTGGTTTTTTCCCCTCTTCCAGTCTTTTCACCCTCCTGCTGTCAGGCTACTACTGCTGAACACTGTATTTAAAAGTGTACCAGACTGCCTAGCTCTTCCCTGCATGACACCTTCTGAACAGCAAAAACAGATAGCTAAAAAAACCTAGAGAGTCATAGTGAGGAAAACTTCTCTGTTTATCACACTGACTAAGACTGACCTTGCTTCTAAAACCGTTAACTGATGAAGGACTGAAAGACTAAACACCTGGGGGAAAAACAGATGGTCAGTTACCTGTGCATGTATAATGCCTCTGAGATCAAGCTCTCCATATACTATCTTGGACTCCTAGTTTTGAAGAGAAAAATCAGATACAGATCTTGCATACCTGAACAACTTCATTAGGTTCACTGGCATAATTCTGCGCAGGGATCAGGATCCAAGGCTTGAAGTTAGAAGACTCTAGAGAAGGTCTGGGAATTATGTTTCATCTGTAGTGTGAAGTCACTGATGTGATTACACCATACAGGATAAAGGACACTTAGAAGACACTTTGATTCCCAGTGCTCTCTAACAAGCAGGTTATTTCTGGTAACAGATTTCACTGTCATAGATACTTTAGGAATACACCTGCTTAGAGATCATGCATACAAACACCTGGGGGAAAAAACCCAAAAATCAACAGAGACTCTCTCAGAATTTCTTTCAAGAGAAAGAGCTAGCTGCTAACTTGTTTGCCTTTCTCCTGGAAGCTGTTTAAGATTAAATATTTGTGAAGAAAAGTTCTTTGGGAAGAGTAATCATCCCAGATTAGGAGAAAGTTAGCTCTTTCAAATTTCCTTTGAAGAGAAAGCCCCATATGTTCTAGTTTCTTGTTTTACAGATGCTTGACTTCTCAAACACTGTCCTTGGGACTGCTAAGACTCATGTGAATTGGAAACCTGGTATGGAAACAGACAACTGCTTCATTCCAGCGTTTTCACGTGACAGTCATCGCTATGGTGCACAAACACCTAAACAACTTGAGATCTCTACAGGAAGCAAGAGACCAGTGCAGGAGATGAACTTTTAACTCTTGATGTTCTCAGTCATCATCAAAGGCTGGGAAAGTCAGCAGCCTCGGGGGAGTCCTCCCACCCTTCTGAGCACTCTGACTTCCCTACCTTCCATCAGTTAGTCCAAGCAGACAGCCTTTACCAGCCAGCAGAGAGCCTTCTCTTCCTCACGAAGAATATTTTCGACCTCTTCACCTACTCAATTTTCACAGTACTTCTCAGGTTAAAAAGCAGAGAGTGTGAGTATGGGTATGGCCACACTGGGCAAGGAGCCCAGTGGGGAACCATGCCAGGATGGGCAAGTGACCACTATCCTTCCTGAGAAGGGACATCCTCCGCTTTCTGGGACATCAGAATGAACTCCCGTTTTAATATCTCTTGCCTGTGTCAGACTTTGTGAACTTTCGACAAAGTTCTGGGTTTTCCTGGCACCCAGAGGAAAGGATCACAGCTTCCCACAGAAGCCCGTGCACATTAACATAAGCGATAAAGCACAACTACCGCATTTGAGTGCCACGGCTCAGAAAGACTTTTCAGGCTGCTGGGTAAAACTACCAGAAGCAGTTTTACGTCTTGCTCCTAAAACTACAACTGCGGAGTTCAACGCTGAACTCGAGCGCGGGTCTTGGCTGAGCCGGGGGTGTTCGCGCTCAATTTAAGCCCGGAGGCGGAGCCCCCTTGGTGACTCTTTCCCGGGAATTTCCAGGCCGACGCCCCCAACAGCGTGGCCCCATGGCTGGGGGGCTCCTCCCGCCGCCCCCGCCCTCAGCTTCCCGCGGCCCCGGCGGCGCCCCGCGGACGGCCCAGGCACAGCCCCGCGCAGGGCCCTCTCCCGGCGCGGGCACTACTCACAG
>JBBMKD010000115.1:17806539-17888176 GCA_037834095.1 Argya squamiceps
TGGCCTCCAGATGAGGTGCTCAATCACCTTTCCAGGGACTGAGGTGAGGCTGACTGGCTGATAGGTCCCTGCATCCTCCTTCTTGCCCTGTTTGAAGACTGGGGTGACATTTGCTTTCTTCAGTCCTCAGGCACTAGTCCTGGTCTCTGTGACCTTTCAAAGATGATTGTAAGGAGCACAGCTATGATATCCATCAGCTGTCTCAGCACTCCTATGTGCATCCTGTCAGGGCTCATGGACTTGTGTATGTTGAATTTGCCTGGGTGTTCTCCTCCCAGACCAAGGAAGAATCTGGCTTCTGATGTTCCTTTACCCTGGTGTCCTGGGTCAGAGATTCCTGAGGGCTGGTCTTGCCAGTGAAGACCAATAGAAAAGTGGTGTTCAGTAACTCTGTGTTCTCTGCATCTTCTTAGTTTTCCTTTTGTTACTGATGTGTTTAGAGACATTCTTCATGTTGTTTTTGACATCCCTGTTGAGATTTAATTCCAAATGGGCCTTGCCCTTGTCTCATTTCTAACTCTGACAAAATAACCTAATACTGTGCAAAAAACCAGCAAGCTGGCTTACCCCGGCCTTCCTTGGGCCTGTGCTGGCAGAGCTGTGGGATGTGTTGAATGCCCTCAGGAAGGTTAGATTTAAGATGGCATTTGCCACAAGGCAGGCACAAACTGTCAACATACCTGTGAAAAATGTTTTTACTATCTGGTTAGTAACCCAATTAGGTTTCAGTTTGGTGAACTAATGTTCTCATGAAGCTAAAATGGACTCTGTGGTTGTAAGTACACAATCAAAGGAGAAAATTCTGGGATGAGAGTTCAAAGTAACATGTCTAGACAATAGTCTATTTTCATGTTTTAATAAAATTGATAATAGAATAACTTCCTAACAGCTGAAAATTCATATGAGCTGAAGGGAGAGTATACACAGTGGAGTGGTTTCTTTTAGCGAATATCTGTGTAGAAGATAGATACTAATGTACACTTCAGATTGAAAGGTGTATAAAGCAAATTAATCATCTTTGAATACTTGGTCTTTACGAGGTGCAAGAAATAAGTTTTAGGTATTGTTGCAATACTTTCAGGATACCAGTGATAAGAAAGAGGTGTTAATTGTGAAATGGCTCATGACTGCCATAGCTGCTTGGGCACGCAAATCCTGCAAAAAAAGTGAGATTGCTGTATGACTTTTGCTAGACTATATGGGTTTAATTGGCTCCAGTACAGGAAAATTTAAAGACTATGTGCTAAGATGCATAGAAAGAAAGACATTTAAAATGGCTGTATTTCTGGGAGACACCATTAGCTAATTTTTATGTAGTATTTAACGTAACAGTCAAGGCACGTGTGGAAAAGAAGCCAGATTTAATTTACAGGAGAGATTATTCTGCCTATTAGGTCCTGTACCTGTGAAACACTGATTGCTGCTATTCTTCCCTGTCAAGCAACTGAGTGCACTTGGCACTGCTTTGCAGAGCCTCTCCCCTCTCTTTCACCAGATACAACCTGACAATATAACAGCATCTCATTTATCCAAACATAACAGAATAGGAGCCATTTCAATTACTTGGACTATGAGTAGAGCTGGAACTGAGAGGGCTGGGGGAGGCATCATGTGTCTATTCAGGCCCTTTTCTTCGGTGCAGCAAGCTGTGTGGGGTTTTAGGTACCCTGGGGAATGTTCTTGTGTAAGTATGCACTACAAAACATGCACAGGAGGATTGGAATCACTCGGAAAAGTGACTGCCACCCCTCATCTTGTTTTTGGAGGCTTTCCATTGCACTAAAAATGTGTTTGCTAATTTAGTCCAAATTTTGAGGCAGACTTGTGAATAATTGAATAATTCCTGTGTAACTATATGCAGTTCAGCAGAAGTGCTGGGTTTAGTAGGTGAGAATCTGACTTCTGGATAT
Source organism: Argya squamiceps (assembly GCA_037834095.1). Lineage (NCBI taxonomy): Eukaryota > Metazoa > Chordata > Aves > Passeriformes > Leiothrichidae > Argya > Argya squamiceps. The sequence goes on from JBBMKD010000115.1 coordinate 17,808,450, forward strand.
TTGAATAAATAAAATCTGCTTTCTTTTGAGTGCTTAGATTTTCAGTCTGTCAGGCTTAACCACCTGTTTAGGAGATAAATGCTACCACTGACTGTTTTGTTTATTCATTGCCAGAGGTTCCTGTCTTTACGTCAGTGGTGCAAGAACTAGAACTGAGTTGCTTGGTCCTGGAGCTCAGTCTCTCTTGTAGTTTAATTGGGCTCCATTCCCAAGGTGTGCACAGCTCTCTGATTTAAATAAATCTGTCTAGTCACTTAGTGCAAAGAAACTTACATTTAAATAAATTTATTCCTAAAGCCTCTACACTAAAAAATGAATCCTTGCTTAGTAATTTCTTCCATATCATGGTATCTTAACTCTTACCAGAGACTTGTTTCTGGCAGATTGCCAATACACGTGTGCTCAGTACATTTTGCTGTTACCTGATAATGACAGTGGAAGTAATAAGCAAGGAACCAGAACTATAGCTTGTGAGTTTTTTTGAGAATTTGAAAAAGAAACTCTGTGGCCAAGCTCTGTCAAACTACATGGTGGAGCAAATCCAGAGTGAGAGGGGACACTCCTGAGTGATAAAAGCTCTGAATACCAGGATTCTCAGTAATATTCAGGGAGGAATGCTTTATATTAAATAAGCAAATGCACAACTGCTGATGTGAGTGGGATATACTTGAAAACCATATGCTTTTATGTTACTTAAATCTTACATAAAAAGAAAAAAAACACAAAGGACCTTTTACTGTACTGTGATAATTGCTGATATATATAGATACAGTAAAGCAAGTATTTGAAGATCAAACTGTCTCTAAGAGAGACTCATTGTAAGAAAATCTGGACTGTGTTTTTCTCTAAGTGCTGGAGGGCAGATTGGGGAGAGAAAGAGAAAGTAGTGTACTATAAAGTTACTGATTACTTTTTAGTGTCAGTGGTACTGGTGATGCTGTATAGACAAAAATTCACATGTTCCTGCTCTGAAGAGTTCATTAAACCTTAGAGGGGATTCAAGGTTCTCAGTAATTAGGACCTTCAACATTATGTACAACACAGTAAAGGATAAAAAATTATAGATGAAACAGTAGGAAAGACTTTCATTGCAAAGTAAAAAGGTTTAAGATACATATGAAGTCACAGAAAGGCAGAATGGAGAGAGACTCACTGAGTCATTGAGTTCACTCCCTGTCCCAAAATTAAGACCTGTGTCACTCCTGGGAAGGTTCCTGTCTAAGTTGTTCTAAAATATTATCAGTGTGTCCAGGACACCAGTTCCAGTGTTTGCTATCATCCAGGGGATGTCCTTAATCCACAGCACCAGTTTGAACCCTTGTTACTGAAATCTAAAGCCATTACTTCTTAATTTATTCAATATGGAGAGCAGTGAAAACCTGTCTCTTGTTTCTCCTCATTTTCGTCTTATCTTTAGTCTCAGATAAAACATATAAACTGTGAGTTTGGAGTTTTTTGTTTTTTTTTTTTTTCCTATGAACTGGCTCTGGTAAGTTCAGGTACTTTCTGAAGCGTAATTCCCCAGACAGGACCACCAGTACTCTTATGCGGGCTGTGTAGAGAGGAGTTTAAAAGATTGTTTCATCTGTCCTATGCACAGTACCACTGGTCATATTTTGTGGTAGAGTGTGTTTCACAGCAAGGTGAGGCTGGCTCAGGTTTAGTATTCAAGCACTATGACCTAATGAAGCTTTTATAAATGTCAGCTGAGATGTTGTTCTCTAGTACATTGGCAGCAAATTGTAAGATTTGACTACATATCCTTTGTGCATTTTGCTCTGTTTTTCTCTTTTCTTCTTTCCAATCAGTCTCCTCGATTTATCAGAATAGTTATGAATCATATCATGAAGGACATGAAAAAAGAAAGAGTAGAAGAGCCTAATGACACACATTGGAAAGGTCAGTATAAAAAGCAGTGGAACTGCTACCCATTCCTGGATATTAATGGTTTGGATATTGCTGTTGAATTATGAGAAAGACAATCCAGCTGAAAATAGACAGCATTAGAGATTGTTGTAATCAACAAGGTTTATTTCAGTGCAGTCATTGAGGCTGTTCATAAAGTATTTTTCAGTTTATCTAGCAAGTATCAGCATGCCTGAATGTGTGGAAACTTCCTTGGAAAGAAGCAAAGCAGAAAATGAGGAGAGTGGTTATAAACATTCTGTGTACTTTGAGCACATTTCTCTTCAGTAGGAAAATCTTCTGTATTTCTTTGCAGGTGTAAAAATATATCAAGAAATACAGCCTCAATTGTGCCTGAATAGTTTTGCCTAATAGGTCATTATATATGTCTTGTCTTCAGTTTTCTTTATGATATTCTGCATTGGTAGGATCCTGTGAAAGGTATGCAAATTTCTTGGAGGCCATTAAGTGTTGAAAGACCTGCTAAGTCCTTATAGTTGAAATGTGATAGTAAAGTCTTATGTTAAATACTATAGAAATAGGAGCTCTGATAGTACGAGACACAAACTAATAGCCATTTGGAAAGATGTTGAAACAGGGAAAAAATTCTAATTTCTAGAATACACACAAGTCATCCACAAATCAGAGTGAAGCCAGCTTGCGAGATGCACACTAGAAAAAGAAACAACAACTGGACTAAAAAGGTTGTACAGCAGTGAAAGAAGTGTGTCTACAGACTGTGTCTTTGGAGGGTATAAGACCCAGTTAGACACAGCCATACCTGATCTGAGCTGAGGTGTTGATGATACTCCTGACTCAATGAGAAACATTCAAAAACAGTGTTCAAGTTGTTCAGCATGCCTGAAGTATGTTCAGAATAGATGGAGCCAAGGTCCAAAATAGTTTGTAGGAGATAGCTAGGGCCAGAACATAGTGAATAGTGCAATTTAGTAAGGAGTGAAAAGCAGTTTTGACCAGCTGAGTCTTGTTCCTTGCCTGGATTAAGAATTTAGTAATTTATTTGTTTTTAAAAGTTTGAGATTACTTTATGGATACCCATATAAGGTAATATTTTTCTTCCGAGCTGTTTACTGGAAATCTTATATGACTATCAATTCCTAGTTTTTGTTTAAGGTAGCCTGTATTGGCTGGCTTCCCCTTTGGGACAGGGAAGTGCATGGGGCAAATGAAGTAAGCTGGGCTGAAAGCTCGTTGGGGCACTTCTCACAAATGGTGAAGCACACTGGGACTTGTGGCTTCATGCTGGAACAGTTGGGTGAGCAAGACTGCGCTACACTCATGTCTGTAATACCCAGACAGACAAAGGAGAGAGAGTGCCACACAAACCTTCTGGGGTATTAGTGACATGGTGTCAGCCCACCTCTCAGTGAGCATGTAACACATTGCACATGTACTGGTCAGCACATTTACTGCCATTTTAGAACCGATGATCTTCAAAATGACCCATGTAGAGACACAGAAGACACACTGCAGACTGTAAGCCTCACCACTGTGTCTTACTATGCCATTGTGATCAGAAGAACAGTATGGGATGGAGAGTTAATGGCAAAACACAGTAGAACCGTTGAAAAAGAAACCTTCACTTTTGCTCCGAGTTGTTTATGACAACTTTCTTACATTCTGGAAAAAGCCACCCTGTGACATGTAATGGTTCAGTTTTGCTGGCTGTGAGAAAGCACTCAGCCAGTTGGCATTTTGCTGAAAAACACACATCAGTCTCTCCTCTTAGCTCATGGGAAAAAAAAAAAAAAGGCAGTTATGGCATATTTTCATGCAGTATATTGGCCTGGATGCCTCATGACTGGCAATGCTAACATATTAAAATACTGTGATGCCTAGATCTTATCATTTAAAATGATTGTATGAAATCCCATGGCAGCAAAATCTGGTTACTCCATTTCTAATTTAAAAAAGATATTTTCATTCTTAATAAAAATAAATATATGTTCTCATTTAATATATTGTCCAGCTATGCTAAAAAAATTATATGTAAGTATCTGCTCTGGTGGATTACATTTTGCTTGGTTTGTCATCCTCTGATTCTAAATGTCCAAGGAAATCCTGGACAACATCCAAGTGTGACATCTCTGTATACAGATGACTTGGACAAAAATTTCAATCCAACTACAGCTGTATGGTTAGGGTATCTAACATGATGTGTATCTAATGAATAAGATGGATGCACATATATAATTACTCAATCTGTGTATCATAAAGGAATACATGTGGGTCCTTTTTGGAACCACATATTCCTGAGTGCAGCAAGCATTCATGATATGTGTAAATACGGTCATCACTTCGTTAAAAAAACCTTTAGTCATCTGGCAGTCTCTGCAGTGCAGCAGTATGGTACATTAAGTATGTAAGAAAATGAAAACCGTCTAATTTGAGGATAATTTGAATCTTCCTCAAGAAAATATAGTGCCTAGACTTTCCAGAAGCTCAGGAAAGGTTTGTTCTTACCTTTAGAAGAGGAAGGTTAAAGTGAGGAACACAAGATAATGTGAAAGAATTAATCATACTATCAGTTTTCTCTCACAGTCTTTACATCGGATGAGGTTGTGAATTATAAGCTATTTAACTTTGCTTATACAGTTACTGTTCCATCTCATTTAGAACTAGGAGTTGTATTACTCTGGGGAGAAAAGAAACCAAAACAAATGTAAATATGTCTTAATAGTCAGGCCAAAATGGGTGAATGCCAAATCCCAGATGCAAGCCATTGAGCATTAAGGTGGTTGCCCATGTTTCAGGTGCTTATAATTGAGCTGTAAAAACAACACATTTTTTAAAAGCTGGTATGTGCCTGTCTTTTCAACATGACTTCTTAAATTAGTCTGAGCTAAGCTTCAGTCTTAGAGCAGTATGTTGGGAGATTCTGAGGGGTATAATTTCAATGCAGAATTTCATTAAAAAAAGCTTTCTGTCAAAAAATCTTGAGAGAGGAAATCTGGAAGTAGGGTTCCTTTTTGTGTCCAAAAAAAAACCCAACTGTAAAAAAATCATCTTTAAAGTTTACCTTACTAGTTGTTGCAGAGTTTTTCTGTTATTTTGTTGTAAGCAAAAGATAGGTAAATGTTAATGCCAGATCATAGATGCAAAATGCGAGTACTGTATTTATTTTGTTTGTGTATTATAGTGCACCAAATGAGCTGTGAGTCAGGACTAGAGTTGAGAACCATTTTGATTTCCATTTTCATGAGATACTTAGAAAACAAACCTCTCCATGCATTCTGTACATTTTTCTGTAATTTAAAAAAAAATTGTTTATAATTTTTACCTAATATCAATGTTACTGACAAATGCTAAATTTTTTTTTACAAGCATTTAATATATAACCTGCAAGGTGATTATTGCTAGGATTGGCGTAAATGTACATAGCATTATGACATTCACAGAACTGGTGGTCTAAATGGAATTAATTTTGTTGTGTTTATTTATTTTTTTTGGAGTCACTCTGAGGGTTATTCAAAACCAAAAGCCTTGAAATTTTTCTAAATTTTAGGAGAATTGGAAAACAGGGTATTGACTCATATTATAGAGATAGGCTCCAAATGGGAGCTTGAGATCCCTAGTTATTTAGCACAGATTTTGTTCTGGCCCACTAGAGAATGTTTTGTTTTGATATCAGAACTATACATTCATGGTGATAAAATGCTGCCAAGACATGTGGCCAGTACTTTTATCAATACTAATTTCTGGTCCATAATCCGTGACTGACACCTCAGCTTTAGCTCCAGAGTCTTAATTTGCTTCTGAAATCAGTTTTTTTTCTATGTCAGGAATAACATGCTGCCATGTTGATAAACTGTGAGCTCCCCTTTATGAAATGTTAATTACTTGCTGGTTTCTGCCAAATTCATACTCATCCACGTGGTGCCAACTACAGTGAGGTGAAAACAGACGTATGTAAAAACTTAGGTGTATAGTCAGTTTTTGTCCTCAGGCATGAATAATTAGAATGAACAAGAACAATCATTAATATAGTAAATTTTCTCGGGGCGTCTTCGTATATAGAAAGTAGGCTCCAAATAAATATGACTGTATGAAAATAGTACCTAAAAATGCAGAGCGTGCATTTGCTTTTCCCAAATGTGTTTTCAGTGATTTTTCATGTGGCTCATTTTCAATAAATGTATCATGACTGTGACAAACACATGAAAAGCAAGTTTGGTGAGAGCTCAGTCCATCTAGCTCATTGTGTGCTGTCATGCATCCTTTTTATTAGATTGTCTAGTATTTGCAGCCTGCTACTCCATCTTTGCTATTGATAGAGCTGTGGTTTCACAGCAGGTTTTTATGATCGTATTATCTTTACTGAACCAGCAACTGAGTAAACTGGTTTTCTGGAAGGCCTGCTCCTACCACTCAATACTTGGCAGGCAGGTTGATTATTGAGAAATCTGGGGTAAAGGACTCTGCTCTTTGTAAGGCCTGGTCACATTGCCCCCAGAGCATATGTGGCAGCTTTTGTGTACTGGTTTTTTCGTGGTAAATAAAAAAATAGGTAGATCTGTCTGCCCAGTGTTCTGGACAGGACACAGAAAAGAGGACAAAATTTATATTGTCCAAATTAGGAAGTGGTTAAAAATCACCAACTTGTGTTGCCACCCTCCGGATACCTCTGTATGTACTTATGTCCCATGCCTAACTGGAAAATGAGATCAAAAGGCATACAAAAAGTCATTTGAATTTTTATTTTTAAAAACAAGCCCTAAGTGATTAGTTCTAGACTAGAGCCTTTGAAATCTCTAATTAAAACTTACGATTTCTGATTCTCTACTATCTGTTCAAACTGTTGGACATTATCTCTTTGACATTCGAGTTGGAAGAAAGGATGATATGCAGATATAATATTAAAAAGCCTTAATAATATTTCAAAAGAGAAAAAAATAGGCCAACAGACTTTTTTATTCCAATTAGTTACCCAATTAGTGATAAGATCTGTCACCCCATATAAAGAATTTGTGCACAGCCACAAAGAAATGTAATTCAGCCCACAAAGGCTATGTAGAGGTTCCAAATCACTCTTCAGGGTTGTTTGGCACCGTGCAACAATTAAGGACCAGCTCTTGGCAAAGAATTTTCAAGTGGACTAAGAACCAATAAATGTCTAATGATATTTTGAATAGCTTTTTAAGCTATTCTGTTCATGATGGGTTGACATAAGTACTATGGGTGTTTACTTGTCTTGCTCCTGCAGTAGATGAGGAAAGATAAGCAGTAAGTGCCAGTAGCTCTCTGACATTGCCTTCCCTCATTTTTCTGTGCTGTCTAAAATGCGCATGATTTATCCAGAACTCTGCATTGCAATGAATTCCACCACAGAGGAAATTTGCAATTCAACAAGTCCACCCTTCAAAAGTAAGAAAACCAATTTCCCCTGCTTTTTTTTTTTGCAATGTTCTATCAGGAAACCCTTTAACAGTATTCATTTAGCAAGTTTTCTACTTCCATGAATATTTCTTGTGAATAAGGTGGTATTTATCTTGAAAATGAGTTTAATAAACATTATGAAGTCCTTCAGGCCAAAACACACAGGAAAATATTTTGTTAAACTCCCTGATCTAACAAAGTTTAAATTTGTTTTGAACAGAGATCAAATATTATAGGTATTTGGGTGATCCCATAAAGGTAACTTTAAAACTTGAGTTTTAGTAGTATATAGTGTTATACACATTCAAAGCCCTATTTCAGTGTCAACAGAAAAAGGAGAAAACAATACCCTTCTGTCCTCCATCACAAGTTTCTCCTTTACAGTAGTCCTCCCTTTCCCAGTGCAATCAGTGACATACATGAAATTACCACCTCTCTGTGCATTTCCTTCTCATATTAAGCTTCCTTATCTGGGTATTTTCCTTAGTGCACTTATCCCAGTGCCCTCCTCTTTTGCTGCCCTGTTCCCCCATCATCAAGCACATGCAAAACACAGATCGTATTGGGATTTACCTTATAAATACTGATCCAACACTCTCTGTAGGACTGGCTGGGGCGTCGTTACTTGATTTTCGGAAGCTGTTGTGACTTTCAGAACGAAAAACTGAGTCCTCCATGGAGCTTCCTTTTCTCAGCATTTTAATGGAACTAACTGCAGACCTAGGTAAGTTCAATTCTAGAGTGATCCTTGAAACCCACAGCCTTCCTTTCTCACTGCTGTAGGAAGTGCTGTGTTGGTGTGACTCCAACCCAAACTAGGCTTAAAGATCAGTTAATGAGTAACGCAGTGTTGTGACATCATAAGGGAGTTTTCTTTTTTATCTGCAGCACTTCAGAAGTTTACTTGAAAACCAAAATCATCAAATCTAGGTGAACTGCGTCTTTGAAATTTCATTATAAATAAAAATGACTTGTTTGTATAAGTTGAGGAATGTAAAACAAGAACACTGTTTCAAATGATGTTTTGTTTTCAGGTTTGTACTTAAAACTAGAACATGGTCTGTCATAGATTTTACTTTGTGTATTATCTACCTATCTCTAATTATCCCAATTTGAATAACATATTTGGGTATGTTTAAGAAGTGACTACATCCACTTGCTGTGAACATGCCAAAATTATTACATTGCACTTTGTGGTGACAAATTGGTCCACATGTGTTGCATGAAGCTGCTCTAAAAGTCAAATCATTGCAGTTCAGTTTAAATACAGGTAGGTTTTTAATTCTCAATGCACAGGAACCCAACTGAACAAAACCAGTTTGTCTAACCAGTTTTTCCAGAGGAATTGGCAAACATTAACTACCAACTTGCATGGTTTTCTGTTTGAAGATTACTATAATGATTAGGTTGGTGAATGAAATGATCAGAAATCTTTCTTTATGTTGCAAATCTTCTTATAATACTGGTTTAGCACCCAAGACATTTAGAAATTCTGTTAAACTTTGTCTTGGACCTGCACAGTAATGAAGATTTGTCTATGTGATTGACCAAAGATGTTTAATATAATACACTCTTTCTATTCTCAGCATCTATAAACAGCTTGTGAAACAGTACAAGTCCATTTGGACTGTCCACAGGTTTTGTTTGTAAATGCAAAGACTTCTAAGCAAACTGATGTGTTTTTCTCCTTTTAAATTTAATTTTTTTCTGGTTTCTTTGCATAACTAAATATCTGGTCTTTTTTTAAATATAAATTTTTTTTGTGATCAGTATTAAACAAATTGTAATAAAATCTATAAAAGTGTGAAAGAGTAACTATTGAAATACAGGATTAGCATAATACCTAAAAAAGCTAAAGATGGAACAGCTACCTCCTTGGAAGCAAAAATTCCAAATAAATATTGGAGGACTTCTAAGAAAAAAGGAAGAAAAGGAATAACATATATGCTTTTTATCATCTTTAAGTATTCCCTATGAAATCTGTACTTAAGGAGTGGTATTTAAGCTACTTGGATTCTGAATTAATGCCTCCTTGAGTCACTGTGCTGTACATGTTTGGTTTCCTGTTATCTAGGCCTTTTTGTTACTCTGCACTTGATCATGTGTGATCATAGGCTAAAAACACAGGGCTGCCTAACCAGGCAAAGTCTCTGTACTTTATTACACTTCCATAAAACAAGTGATATAATCTTCAACAAATACAAAAGCTTTTTCCTTCTCTAGTCACAAGAAGGATTTGCCTTGGCTCTGTTGTGTTGTTCATATCTATTCACTTAGATAGGAAGTCTTTGTTCTTTTCAAAGAAAGGAACATTCTTAAAACTGTTTAGAAAACTTAAGTGACATAGTGAGCTTGTAAATCATTAGTATGATGTATTTATTTTTGAAAGCAATCTATTTGTACAGTAAAATGTAATGAAACCCCTTCATTAAAAGTCAGAATGGCAACCGTGTTCTTTCTCTATGTTAAAGAGCAAGTAGACTGAGAGGGCAGTTGCATTTTCCCCTAAATGAGTAATTGCACGGACATTCTTAGCAAGGAAAAACAATGACATGATTCCTTCCTTCAATTTTATGCATCTTTGCTGTTCTACAAAACAGTCAAGTTTTGTACAGGGTACCGTGCCTGCTCCTGAACTACTGTTTTCCATCCTGTACCACAATAGTAAATGGTAAGTGTATGCTTTCCAGCCTGCAATTATATGGTTACTTGCATATGCCTATGCTGAAGGGCTTCTAGATTTGCCATGCTAGTGCAAAGCTAACCAGGCCAAGTACTAGGCTGGGGCCTTGTATGCTCCTGCCTATGCAGCTGGTGTTACTGAGCTAGTTTAGGTCAGCTCGGGCCTGACTACATAGTTGCAGAATTATTTAAATCAAGTCCATCCATAAACCTAACACTGCCAATTCCACCTCAGTAGCTTTGTTGCAGTGGCATTTGGTGTTATGTATAGCCATGTGAAGAAAAACAGGTTTGTGTGAGAGTGCCCTGAGACTCTCACTGCTCTTGCTTATTAAGAGATCTTACCTGTCTTGAATGTTGCAGCAGTAACTCCCTGAACTGATGGAAAGAAGAGGAGCAGGCCTGAAAGGTGCATTTCTAGTGGGAACAGAAAGGTACAGTGGTGGTAGTGCTGTCACTCTATGCTCAAGATAGGACTTTCTCTCCTTATTTTCAGGCCCACACAAACTGAGTTTACTATTGATTTCTGCATCTGTATCTGCACTGTGATCTTGAGCTGCACAAATGTTATCTTCAGCTGTTTTGGAGATCGTTTTAGGGCTAGAAAATAGTAGATGGTTATTTGCAGTTAGAAGGCCAGAAGGGCTGACTTGATGGTGCCTGTATAAATGATAAGACTTGAATTCATGCAATTTTTATTCCAAGCGGATGTAAGCTGTAGTATCATCTTTGGGATTGCCCTATTTTAATGCAACAATATGAAAACTGTGTAGCTTATAACCACTAGACAGATTTAAAAGCAGTTGATCACTCCATGTTTTTCTAATCCTGGTATCCATAATATTTTCAGGGGAGGTTTAGATACCTACAGGAATGTCACCAATAGAGATGTGGGGCAGATACAGAACTTTTTGTAACTGCTCACTTCAGACCTCTTGGCAGTAGTTAACAGACACCAGTATCTTTTCTCTTTCTGATGCGATGGATCAGGTGTGGGAAGAAGTTGATACTCCTGATGGTGTGGCTATCTGCTGTACATGGACTTCTCCCCAGAGAATTGTTCTTCGTGTTCTGAAGAAACTGGTAGCTCAGTGCCTTGTGAGCTTGAGTAATTTTTTTTTTTTGCTCTAACTCCTGCTGTCTCATGCAATGAGAACAACTTTTCCCCTTTATGTCTTGAGTTCTACTTCTTTTAATATACTTTTCTTGAACTCCATATTCATATTTGGCCAAGTGTGTAATTTTTCTCAATTGTTAAACTATGCCCTTTAATTCTGACCTTTGTCACTGACACTCTGTTATCTCTTATCTGCTAGACAGTATCTTGTGCAGTCTAGGACTGTTGCAATTATTTCTGATAGGCAGGCAGAGAGGGAAAAAAATGTGGCTGGTGTCCTTGAACTTCTTATGATTGTTTTTCAGTCTGCAGCAGTTGTCACTGAAAGGTTAGAACTTGTCTGCAAAAGTGTACACTTTTTTTTTCCTTCTGTTCTTATGACTACTGGTTTGGTTTTTTTCTTCTTAATTAAAATAAAGTTAATTACTCCAGGAAAAGAAGTGGTAGATTATTCTTGCTTTCTCAGTCCCAGGAGTATTTCTCCTGAAGATAGAGATACTCAGAAATACATTAACAATGTCAATTGTGTTATACACATTTTAAGTCCTTATGTCTTTACTCAATGGTCTCATGTTGTGGGATAGGAAGAAAAAATTGGAAGAAAAGAACTGGGTATTCAGAGCAAGAGATTTCATTTATGTTAGGGAAGACCTTTGTGCCTTGTGATAGGTGATTGCTAAAAAACTGCCTAAACATTACAAAATGAAGTGATTATACAGTGAGATGCTGTTAGACAGAGTATGTACAGAGATGTCAGGAAGTATATTTTGAACAAAACATTCAATTTTATTACCATCCAGGAATGAACTAAATGAGCAATAAACCAGCTGCTGAACTTGTGGCTGAAGGTCATACTATTGGCTTGAGATTGTAGTGAATGTTACTATGTACAATATTCTAAGAGTTTACACCTTGGTTGGAGTGTGACCACAAAAGCTTATAGATTTTTCAGTAAGGAGCAGGGGAATTGATGAGTGGTCATTTTATCAGTTTGTTCTGAGTCTTGGAGTTTACTGGCCTGTAAATTGGACTGCATAATTAGTCCGTTATGATCCCTAGAATAATGGGGAGGTGAGTTCTTGCTTTATGGGTTTAGGGCTCGTAATTTTTGTTTTCTGAGGTGTATATAGAAGTAGCTGCTCTGATTTGGAACTGACATGGTTGGTATTGTCTCATTTATTTTTCCTGCTTGGACCAAGTCTATTCAAAAACTAATATTTTTTTTTCCTCTGAATTGGACATGTGAAAAGCGCACCTTTCCACAAATAATTCCAGAAGCAAATATGGGTCACATGTTGGTCACTCCAAAATCAGTTTGGACATTTTCAGGTAAATTTTATATGTAGATTCTGATATTCTGTTCCTTTTTCTGATCTTCTGATCTTGGTTTTCCTCTTGAACTGGGTTTGATCTGTTCTACTATGTGCTTGATTTGCAATAGTGAGATACACTCAGTTTGTATATAGTGAGTTTTCAGGTTTTTTTGTTCCTGCTTGAACTTACACAAATATTGTGTTGAGGATGTGGGATGCTACAGGCAGATATGTAGAATTGCTGTGCTGCTCTGAATGCTGCATGGGCCCAGAACTCGTGTAGAATCACAGATGAATTTGTGGAGCAAGAGGACAGAAAACTGGTCAGGTCGAGTGAGAGTGATAGACAAATATTTAGCATAGAAGAATTATGCCTAGAGGTTCACAGGAATGAAATTTATGATGTGGTGTCCATATTTGTGGAAGTCAGTGACTGTTTTATTCTTCAGTAATCTTGTTAGAACATTCTCTAAGAACTGTTTTTTCTGCTCTCTCGCATGGTGGTCACCTTAGTAGATGCTGTTTCAGTTACTCCACTGTGTGAACTTCCAGTTCCCTTCATCATCCTGGAACTCCCATTTGCTCAACTTTTGGAGGTCCACGTCTGTGTTCAGAAGCCTCTACTTGCAGGCAGGAAAAGCTTTTTTAAGAAACAAGTCCTCACACAATGAATTTAGAAGTAAGCTCTTGAGGTGGAGAGGACAGTCTGATGTGGTGGGGTTATGAAAGGCAACTTTACCTTTGAAGATGAGACTTTGCAAAAACTTCTTTTAACAGAAATAGTGTCTGAGACAAAACCCCCGAGTTTGTTGCCCTGTGTGAGAGATTTGGGTTTGTTATTAAGAAAAAAAATCTTCATCTGGTTGACTGAAAGACAATTGCTATTAATAAAGACTGGATCTTTGTAGGATATGCTTTAGAAAAGTTAAATAAATTCAGCTTTGTAAATGGCTGTGTTTCCCATTCTCTAAATGATATCTAGACTCTTGCTGTATTATCAATCCACTAAAAATGTGAATTGATCTATTCTCTTCAGTACTGTAGTGCTAATACTAATATATTTATTTAGAAAGCTGAATCTGATGAGTTTGTCCAGGTCATGTTTTCAAACTTTCTGTATTAATAATGAAGATTAGTGACAGACCTAGAGTAAAATGTTGCTGGAGTGAGAAGTAACAATATTTTACCAAGCTGGTGGCTACTGACATGAAGGGAAGAAATAAATTCAGTGAATACCATTGTGAAATTTTGGAAATTTCTGCTTATCTGTACTCTTGTCATCTTTGTGATGAGCTGCCTGCCTCCTGGCTAGACCTCTGCTTTATTAAATATTTCATTTGGTAAATGAGGTATTGGTATGTACTGTGTAAAATATCATTGCTGACTGTATAGTGACACCTCCTCCCAAGAGGTGCATGGGCAAAGGCATTAGTAAATAATATAGGAAATTCCAGCAATGTTTAGTTAGAGTAGCAGCACCAAGAAGATGCATAAGACCATAACAACATTAAAGAGAGAGCAGCTGGTAATACAGTTGTCAGCAAAGCAGCAACAACATGGTAATGGGAAGCCAGCAAGGCCAGCTTTATTAATATGTCCATGTAGCAAATCATTAAAACAGAAATGGCATTTGAGGTATAATACAAAACTCCACCTAGATGAACAGAAGCTTCATCAGACTTTTGGTCCAATCACTGTCAGACAACCCTGTGCTGCAACACCTAACTTAATTTGCAGGTAGGAAGCATGGAAAACCCTCCCTGGATAGAAACTTGCTTACGGTAATCATAAAGATGATCTGAACAACTCATAGATTTGGTTGCTTTGATTTTCTGAGGAAGTGGATTAGACTAGCCCAGGAGGAAAGTAAACAGGTCCATGAAATTTAGCCACTTCAAACCTGGTTTTGTGTTCTTTATAAGAAAAGTAGTGGTTTGCTGCCTCTGTGTTTCCCAAGCAGAAATTGCCCCCACTTGTTTGTATGGTCCCTTCCTACCTCTTACCATGTATTTTTATTTAATGCAAACAGTGGGAGAAAGGGTTAGAGATACAATATTAATCCTATGTGATTGTGCATTAGAGTGCTTCCTGAAAGTAAAATAAAAAGACATGTTTTTTTTAAAAGATTTTTTTTCCTGTTGAATGTCTTTTCTGAGATAAATTTCTATCCCTGTATACACAGACATGATTTTATTGACTGTCTTTCTCTGTGCAATGGTGTTAAAAGCAAAAGACTTTTTGCCTAAGAATGATAATTAGAAGGAGCCTTGCCAATGCCAAAGAAGAACTAAAGCTTTGGTGCATTTCTTTTCCTTTGAAGGTTTTGTATTTAGAGCGATTTAAATTTACATAGGCCTCACATCCTTCCTGCATGAAGAGCACAGAATGACATTGTTCAGAAACAAAATTCCTACTTGCAGCTTGAATATTGCTTTATTTGTTTTTGTCTTTTTTTTTTTTTTCTTGATTTGCTTAATTTCTTTAATTCCAAGTGATTTGTTATATATACTTGTCCTGTGTAGAGCATTTTTTGAGGCATTTGCAAGTTGAGGGATTTCATCTGTCACTGTTATCGCCACAAGCACAGTTCCAATACCTCAGTTTAGCTCTTGTGACTCTGGACTTGTGAGAGAAGACTGTTTGTCTGTCCTGATGTCTGGGTCTGCTTCTCTTCTAATGTGAGAGAAGGCAGTGAATTACCTGAACTGAGGTGATGATGAAGACTGCTGCTGAAAAATACAGATGTGGTGAGCTGAAATCTGTCATTCCTGGAGGTATTTAAAAAATCCACAGATGTGGCATTTTAGGACATGATTTAGTGGTGGACTTGGCAGTGCTGGCCTCAGTGACCTTAGGGGTCTTTTCCAGTCTAAATGATTCCATGCTTCTATCTCGCTGGTACCTGTGGGGCCCATCTGGTGGTGCTGTGTAGGGCTGCAGAGAAGGAAGGATTCCACAGCACCTTTCTGCAAATGGGTAAGGCCCACAATTGGACACACATATTTTTTCTTTTTTATTTTAAAAATATTTTTTTATTCTCTGAGGCTGAGAGGCATACAGCGTGCAGCCTAATGGGGAGATTATTTTAATAGACACATCAATTAAAACTGATAATTGTACCAGAATTTGCCATTTAAGAGAGTTTGTACCACGTCAGCTACTTATAAAGAAATTGCAATTAAGCAGGGATAGGTTATAACAATAGAGCCTCATTAGTCTAAAATACCTCTGTGCATGTTCTAATGAGGAGCTTAACACATTGTACAAACAGGACCTAATGAAGTTAATGCCACCCTTGAGAGTTGAGTAACAGTAGACCCGTTTTTACAATTACATTAAGTGAAACTTGAAGATGTGAGGGTATTTGGGGAAGGTTAAAAGAACTTTACTGATTTTAATCTAGTCTCTGTTACCAATTAGTACTGAATGTTTAAAAAGCCTATTCAGGCAGCCCATGTCATTCAAATAAGTGAGGTAGGCAGAGCCTTCAAAACTTCAGCTCTTCAACTGGACCAGCAATACAGGACTGTGTCCTTGAAAACCATTTTACTTTAGATGAATTACATAAAGCTATGGTTTGGATCATTTTTCAGTAGATAGTATTACTTAAGGGATCTGAACCATGGTAATTTTAGTCTGTCCATGTCATGCATTCCACAGATAATGGTAACGGGGTTTAGGTTTTTAGCAACCTTTTTACAAATCTGTTTTAATATTCTTATGGCAAATTTTCCTATCCCTTGAATGAAGGTGAACAAATCTAAAACACATTAGTGCAACAAAGTTGACAACTTTGTATCAGTATATTTAGAAATTTGTATCAGTAATTAGTATATCTAGAAGCATGTTTGAAAATATGAGGAAGCGCTTTTAAAATCTTTACTAGATCTAGCATTAACCCTTTTTTACTTTTCAGTGCTAACATAGTTTATTATTAAAAATTAGAGGAATTGAAATATTTATCAGATCATTAATCTCTAGTACGCTGTATTCTACAGTGAACAATAAAATATGTGGTAAGCTGCCTTGTAAGCTAATAGCATAAGAAGTTTTTGATTTGTGCAGATCAATCTTTTATGTTAAAACCTGTGTTTTGTAGGTCAGTTTGCTATGCCAAGGTATCAATTTGTTATTGGTAGTATAGTAATACCCTATGTGAACAAAGGCTGTTTATACTTAAACAGAAGACATACCCCAGTGTTCCAGTAAAACTGCAAACAATACTTCAAGGCTTTTAACATCTTTAACTTCACTAATGTTGTTTTCAATTACTCGCAATTAAAAATTATAATAAATATTTCCTATTAATTTGCTGAACAATCTAATCTGTTAGTAAGCTATTTGTGCTAATGAAAGAAAATATCAGAAATATTTTATTTTCTCAGTTGCTAGTTTTCTGGGTAACCTTTAACATTTTTGTCAGTTTTATATCTGAAAGATTAAATTAAACTTCTGCAGTTATACTTTGAATCAATTTTGGTTTATAATCAGAATTGTTGCATAGTTTAAGAAGTTTGTATTTTACGCCCACCGTTCTAAGGCTATGTCAATCCTATGTGATAGAATTATAGAATCATAACAGTGGGAAAAGACCTCCAAGATCATCAGGTCCAACCTGTGCCTGAACACCTCCATGACAAATAAATCATGGCACTGACTGTCATGTCCAGTCTCTTCTTGAACACCTCCAGGGACAGTGACTCCACTGCCTCCCTGGTTAGTCCATTCCAATGCTTAACAACCCTTTCAGTGAAAAACTTATTCCTGATGTCCCTCCTGAATCTCCCCTGGTGTAGCTTGAGGCTACATTCTTTTGTCTTTTCTCTATAACGATATCTTTAAAAATGCTCTTAAAAATCGCTGTTTTATACTAGGTTCTAGAAGCAAGATGGTGACTTTGCATATATAAGTGGTTTTCACCAGCAGATTTGCTTCCTCTGTATTGTTATTCAGGCAAGCACTGGATTTATTTACCTAAGATGTTGAAGCTAACTTTTGGGTTCAGCCTTGTTTCTGAGCTTTTCATGAGAAACCAGAAAAAGTAGATTGTAATGTGATTCTTCTATGACCATCTGCAATTGCTGTCTTGAACGCTTCTCTGTGAACTTTATTTAGGCCTCCAGCAATGAGATACCTATTTTCTAAATTCTCTTGAATCTGCTAATGATTACACTTCCACTGTCTCTCGTTATCACTCTTATTCTTCTGATACAGTCTGCTGTATGTTAATAGGTTAGTGCTTTACACACTTTGTCCCTGCACCATCAGTAAAATTTCCTTTTGACTCAACCTATTATTCTTTGCCTCCTGATCCTACATGTCTAACTTTTGTGTGTGTGTATGTATAAAACTTTTTTTTCCAGGAAAAAATTACCATCTTTTGTGGGTTAGCTACCATCTTTACACCAAAATTTCCTGAAAATACTATATATTTCCTCCCTGCCCCCTCCCTGGTATGCATTCAAGGTTTATAGAAATTAGACTGTTATAGACTGTTATTTTGAAATGAAGACAAAATGGAATAAGCCATTTGGAAAAACTAAACTTTCTCTTTGTGTGCGGTGAACTTATGATATTTATCAATGAGTAAACTGGAGAAGGTTCAGGAAACAAAAGGACATCTTCTGTTTACACAATCTAAGTTTTGCTTTTTATTTAATCTGCAATGTAAATTATTTTCAAACCTGACTATTTCTTTGAATTAATGAAATGAGAGGTCTCTTCCAGGCTATAAATTAATATATGTTTAATAATACACATTATCACTAGAGCAGCCTAAGAATTGGATTATTTTAGACAACAACATTTAAAAAAGAGAGAACATACCTCTAAGCTCATTAGGCCAAAGTTTAATTTTCTGATCTCATGTTGCCTCAAGAAAGATTTGATGAAGGTCATCACACCATTCACACGAATAATGAGGAGAAAGCTGATTAAAAAAAAAATTCTTCTGAAACTTTATGCTATTTTCTTATTTCTTTTTACAAAAATTTCTGCCCTCAGTGGTAATTTTCCTGTCCTGTTTTTTTGTCTAAGACAAGTGCTAAATATGTGGGCAAACAGCTCCATCTAGCGGGTCCAGCCACCCCGGTGGCCTGTGCTGGGGGACATTTGCTTTTCTTCTCCCGCGGACTCAGACACATGGACACGCACTGACTCTTTTGCTGGTGCTGCATCTACCAGCTCCCGTTTGCTTGGGATGAGGCCTAATGCAAATGACAGACTGCAGATCCTGCAGTCAATCTGAAAAGCATTACACAGAAATTCAGTGTGTGGCTTTTCTACAACTTGGGGTGAGTTCACAATCTTTAAGATTTCATTGATTTATTTAATTGTTCTAAAACTAATCTGATAACATATCAGTTGAAAGCATCATCTTCAAAGTTCCCCATTTGAGAAAGCTCTTGATTATCTCTGCAGTGCATTTATGAATATTAACAGAGCTCTTCAGCAATGGTCTTTCTTTCAAAGAAAACTTTTTCTACTGTGAGTCATTCACCTGTCTGACTTTCATGGTGCCTTAAATGTAGATTATTTTTTGCAAGAATTTAAGTTAAAGCTCCTTTAAGTGATTGAGCCAAGAATGATGGAACAAACAAGAAAGTTGATATCTGAAGGCAGCCAGATGTCAAAACAGATGTTTAATAATTTACTTTTTTGTGAGTTGTTAGTTTTAGTGCAAAATCAAGAAATTTATAAATGGAAGGAAGTTCAGTAAATTTTTCCTAAATTTTTTGTACGTGGCTTTTTACTCAATGTTGTCTATGTTGTGTGTTAATATTGCATTTTCTACATTTGATATTACTGGATAACAGATAGCCTGTGTCCACCAGGTATAAGTATTTGTGAGATACATAACATATATCTTATTTTGTGATTGGGATGTTTTCCATTTGTTATTTATGAGGGAGGATATAAAAGTTAAGGCAAAGAAGTCATAGAAACAGAATCATAGAAAAGTTGGAAGGGGCCTTAAAGACCATCTATTTCCAACCCTCACATCACGGGCGCATCTTCCACTAGATCACATTGCTCAGGGCCCCATTCCAACCTGATCTTAAACACTTCCAGGGATGGGGCATTTGCATCTTCTCTAGGCAACCTGTTCCAGTGCTTTACCACCCTCACAGTAAATAATTTCTTACTTAAGAACTGATATACTTCATGGTGTGAAGCTCTCAACCCATTTCCCATTAAATGTCTGTCTCGTTTCTTCATATGCACGGATGCACGTAGTTTTGACACTGCTTCTTTCCTTTGTAGCTCCCTTCAGTACTAAAGACGAAGGAGTATGATAGTGGGAGAACATGTTGAGACTGAACTTCTGGATGTAAACCTGCATAAAAATCTTACAGCAATATTCAGCTGGAAACACAGAGTTTGCATAGCTAAGTGAAACTTCACTTGAAGTTGGAGAAAGAGAAGTGACACAGTGTTGTGGTTTCACTCCAGCCAGCCACCTACCCCAGGCAGCCACTTGCTCATCCCCTGTCTGCAGAGAGAGAATCAGAAAGGTAAAGGTGGTAAAACTTGTGAGTTGAGATAAAGATGGTTTAATAGGTTTTAACAAAAGCCATGTACACAAGCAAAGCAAAAAAAAAGGAAATTATTTCACTGCTTCCCATGGCAGGCAGGTGTTCAGCCATCTCTGGGAGAGCAGGGCTCCACTATGTGTAACACTTGCTTGGGAAGACAAATGCCATCACTCCAAATGTTCCTCCCTTTCTGCTTCTTCCCTCCAGCTTTAGGTACTGAGCATAATGTCACATGGTCTGGAATATCCCTTTGGTCGGATTGGGTCACCTGTCCCAGCTATGTCTCCTCCCAGCCTCCCATGCACCCCCAGCTTCCTTGTCAGTGTAGAAGTACAAACAGTAGAAAAGGCCTTGGCTCTGTGTAAGCCCTGCTCAGCAATAACAAAAATATTGCTGTATTATCAACCCTATTTTCAGACCAAATTCAAAACACAGCCCCAGACCATCCACTGTGAAGGAAAGGAAATTAACTCTACCCCAGCTGAAACTGCACACACTGTCTTAAAACTGATATAGAAGTACATACAGTGCTGGTTGGTATTAGGAAGAAGTGCTACTCACTGAGCACTTGAAATTGTATGTGGAAGTGACTACATCTTAAATTATGAAAATTCAGTGCAAGCTCTTCATTAGAATTCTTTATGGGGCAAAAAATATTTGTGTGATTTTCTTGTTTGGCTTTTGCATTTTCAAAAGAGATCCTCATCCTGGGCTAAAAAGGACCCCAAACTGACTTTTAGATTCTTTAGGACCAAAAGTATCTGAACAACATTTTATAAATTGCACTCTCTTGAAGGAGATGGATAGAAGAGAGGTCAGAAATGTCAATTTTACCATAAAATGTGCTGAAGTGTCCTACTTTACCTTCTTCTCACCTACATCTATCTGTTTCTGAACTCATGACTTTTGAAGGCTTCTGCAGTGTTTGACTTTATTTTCTAATCTGGAGACTGAATTTTTCTGCCCGATTGCTCTACACAGTGAGTAGTTTTGCCTCTTGCCTTCAGATAGTCTCAAAGTCCATAGTCAGGGTTCTGGATAGCTAGAATAGCTGACTGCATCATATTTAAACTAGACATTTTGTGCTTTTGCTTATGAAAACAAGCTTTTTGGTCATGAGAAAGAGTACTGCAGAAATTAAAACAAGGATTGAGTGTGCTTAAGGTCTGTTTCATCGTAAGTGCTAAATTTCATGATTTACTTACATAGATACAGGACCAAGTACCGTTTTAGTGAACATTTTGTGTCCTTTCATGGCTCGTTTGACCTTGACACAGCTAGGGTGTGGAGGCTGGAAGAAATTTTGCTTCAAATTTTCCAAATGTGACTATTAGTATATTCTTTTCCTCTGTTAAATTGCATCCTTATTCTTGTAGGTTTCCTTCTTCAGACAGCTTTTTGGCTTGTAAGAGGTTGTAGTCCTTTTGCCACTGAAGAAAAGAATATCTAGTATCCTCTTTATTTTTTCCTGAGGAAAGAAGTTCTTCAGGTATTTCAGTGTTAAAAAAAAGTCTCATCCACTGTATCTTTTATTGTTGTTGTTATGGTAACAACTGGATGAGCTAATGCATGCTAGGAAAGGCTTGGAGGTGTTTTGATTTCCTATTATGATTGATTTTATTGGATGAAACCTTTGTGTGCAGGAAGACAGAAGGGTGTAAGCACACTTCTTTCAGCAAGAACACCATTGGCAAGAAGGAACTATGAATTTTGGTAAGGCTACCAATGTTCCTTATTGAATGGACTTCGTTGTAGCAAATACAAAACTCTTCCCTCATCTGTCAGTCAATCAAGATGGAGGCAATTGTGTGCTGTTGGCAAATTGGCCTTTCAGCCCATCCCAAACCATGGAAATTAAATCCTAAGTGTGCAGAGGGTGATATGTAATCTCCAAGGCCTGTTATAAGGCTAGATAAAACTGCTAGCTGAACATGCCTGTGTTCACTTATCCTCAGAGGAGCTTCAGCTGGTGTATGAAATTCATGATGCCTTGCTCTTATTTCAGGGTTCAGAATACCTAGTCTGTAAAAGGTTAAGGAGTATGTTGGTGAAATGTGCAAGGAGTGTAGTGAAGAAAGCAAAGCTGTCCTGGCCTGTGTTGCTAATATTGAGAGTACATAGCAAAGGCTGCACTAAGTCCTGTGTTGCTTTTTGATTTTGGGCTATGCAGTATCAAAAATGCATGCCTACCCTGTGAAGCTTCAGCTTTTATTCTTGATATCTCATTCAGTCTTTGTATAGTTGTTTTGATTCTTTGGATAAAAAATGTGCTCTTACTGTACTTAACAGAGCAGTAGTCTCTTCAATTTCTCATGCCAGAAATGCCATTCTATCCTGAACTAGTGGCTGGCTATGCCTGTAAAATGTTTCTGTATCTGAAAATACAACTAATACTGACAAAAAGAAGGGAATGAATTTGAAAGAAAAAATTTTAATAGTCTACACAAATTTATGGTTTGTGTAATTGAAATACATTTTTTTTTCAATTAGATACTTCTGTACCTTGGATGATCAGGAATGGGATTTAATTTTATTAGAAATTAGGGTGCTAACAGCTGAGGCTTGCTAGCATAGTACATGTTCTCATTCTTGAATCTTTGTATTTCTAGGATATGATTTCAACAGAATAAAAGAAGACAGAAGGAGAACACATATATTGCTGCTAAAACACAGGAATCCTCTGTAAATCTCCAGGTTGACCTAATAAGATGCCTAAGTGCTCTAACTTTGAGTATGTCACTTTAGGTAAGTTCAAAGGGTGGAGGACTGTCCTTGTAAATATGCATAGGAAATGACTGTTGCAAAGTGATGCTGAGTGCCTAAAAGTCTATTAGGCCCTGTGCCTTGGTGAACTGTTGGGAAAGTGTAGGGACAAGTGGTTGGGCCACCTTGCCCACCAGTCACAGGGCTGCACTTGTGCCACATCGGAACTGCAACTTCAGACTCTTCACCTTGTACTTCAGGTGATGCAGGATTAAAAGAAGGCTGACATCCATTAAGGGATAGTGAGAGGAGATTAGCTCATTTGGTCAGAGCATGGTGTTAATAACATCAAGGTTTGTGTGTGCAATCCCTGTATGGGCCATTTACTTACAAGCTGGTCTTGATGATCCTTGTAGGGTCCCTTTCAGCTCAGAATATGCTGTGAGTCTGTATGTGAGATAAGGGAGTCCATGCTAGTTCCTGGAGTATCTACAAACGTGTGTGTGCATATGTATCTAGGAAGGGGTGTGTGTGTCTCTGTATGTCTCTGTTTGGAAAGGTAAAGACATCAGCTTCACTGGAACACTCCTCTTAACAAAGGGGATGGATTCTGTTGGTACTTTGGTAATCAGTGCATTTTGGGAAATGCTTTTTTTCCTTGAGGGATGCTAGAAGGTGCTTTCTTGTCCCATTCTGGAGGGACAGGGGAAGCTGAGTCTTTCAGCTGGAGGGACTCATCTTGGGCAGAAGTAGATTATGTTTTTCCTGGAGATGGCTTCCGTTCACATTGTCTTCTCAGGGTTAGAGCAGAGTGATTCCTAGCCATAGGCAGCCCTGGTCAGCTTGGCTTGGTCCTGCCAGACAGAAAATGCCAAGGAACTGGCACTGGCTGGCTGCAGGCTCCAAGGAGAAGTTCTCAAATGTCACCATGATGCTTCATGGTGGTGACGTTGCAGCCTGGAGCTTGTGTCCTGGCATGCTGCAGCAGCAAAAGGGGAAGATGACAAATAGCAGTTATCACTCTTCATTTCCAGAGCTGTAGGTGTTTGGACTCAGGAGTTGAGCAGTAAATCCAACTATTGTGAAATGCTGTAAGCAATGTCAGGGCAGTGCAGAGTCCTGCTGTCTGTAAGAGATGTTGGCCAGGGATGAAGAGGGAAGACTGCAGCATTAGATGTCAAGTGCCCCACTGTGAAAGTTAGCCAGCTGGGCACCGTTCCCCCATGCAGAAGTCTCCTTGTCATTTTTGTGGAAGTGGTGGCTTTGAAGCTCCTTCTTGAGAGCCTCTTGAGCCAGAGTTTTGATGAAGAGGTTTTCAGCCAGTGGCCAGCCTGTTGGGGTTGTGGGATGGCTCCTAGCCTGGACATTGGAATTTATGCTGCAGGGGCAAGTCAGGCTAGGAGGAGCATCTGGGATTTGGGCATGCAGTGGCCCTGGCATGGCCAGAGCAGGGGCTGCTGTCAGAATGGACAACCATGGTAAACAATGTGTGCCTGAAAGGAGGCAGGACAGCCCCAGAGCCTTGCAGAGCTGATGTGGCTGACTGTAGGCATAGAAAGGTGTGAAGATTCAGCTATGATGTGCAGCATCTCCAGTTCCTCTTTCTTGAGCCTTACAAGAGTTCTGTGATTTCAGTAGCATTCCTTTAGTCCTGTGATGCTCCCAGATTTCAGCACCCTCCCCATGTCTGCTCTGTAGGAGCAACTGGGTTTAAACCCTTAAGTGTGTTTTGCAAACAATCCAAATGGGAGGAATGCAATATCTGCCTCCAATTTCTTTGCATGGAATACTATGCTTTCATTTTATATTTAAAATTCAGAAAACAAATTGACAAAAACTGTTATGTCTTACAAACATTTTAAATTATACACTCCCTATTAGAGAACTCGATTTGTGAATGTTATCCTTTTGAACCATTCACTCACGCAGAAACATACACACACACCTGTACACTCCTTGCCACAATCTTGAAGTTCTTTCTGACAGTCTACATTTTTTTCTGACAGCTGATACTTCATGAACAAGTCCTAATGCTGTATTGAACTTCATAACCACAAAATAATTTTAATAACTGTATTAAGCCTCAGTAGCTCTGATCTGATGGCTTGCATTTGTATTATATTATTTCATTATTCTGTGCAGTGCCTGTTTTGATGCAGAATATTTTCAAATACTTTTCCCAAATTATTACTGTAACAACAGACTCTTCATTCAATAACGTGATTTTAAAACTTAATTTTTGTGCTAGTTTTTTGGAATGCAGTCTAAAGATATCACAAGAAAGTGGAGATGTAAAGTTGGGTTCCAAAACAGGAGAACTAAAGTTTGTTGCAAAAATATGAAGGAGTCTTTCCCTTACATTTATGAAGCACCAGTTGAATTAGTCTTGATCGTGAAATTCAAGTGCTTTTAAAACTGCAGATGCCACAAAACGGAGACAGAAAAAGGCCTGTCAGTGTTCACAGCATGTGTAGTATCTCTTATCAAGTAGCACAATACTCAATTAGCAGGTACTGAAAAATGAAAGACATTGAATAGTAGTAGTTCAACTGTCTTGCTTTCTGAGGAGGCAGTGCTCTCCTCAGGAGCAATTCCACAGGAGCAATTTGTGTCCCTTCTTGAGTGTTTGCAGGCCGATTCCTTGACTGCTGCTGCAGTAGAGCTGCAGATCACTGGCAACTGAGGTGTGAAAGCTTGGTTTTTTTAATCTTAGAAATGTCTGGAATCAAAACAGCATAAACCATCTTATTTCTGAACAATTACTGCATACCACACCTGGTACTGTGCTAAGACATGCAATGACAATAATAAAAAAAAAATTAGAAAAATTAAATCATATTTGACCCTGCAAATAAAAGTAGTAAGTGATATTGCAGGTTTTCAGGAAGCATTTGCTGTAGTGACATGTTAGGGGCTTCCTACTCTGCAATTGCTTTCAGTTACATGAAAAGATCTGTTCTGTAGAGTCAGCTTTATATGTAAACATAGGAACTTGAAGAATTTCGTGTTCTTTGCAAAAATTAAATTTGGAGGATATGATTTTACTGATCAGCTGGAGCTGCAGCAAGACTTAAGTTGCTGATTTCATTTGCAACATGTATTCAAGAAAAGAAAAGATACTGAATGAAAACTGAAAAGCCATGTATGCTTCACAAAACAGCTACAGCCTGGCAGACAGTGGCCTTGGTCCATTTCTGAAGGTAGATAGTGCCTGAAACTGTAGAGATGATTTGAGAATTTGGAATGCTACAAAGAATACTACAGTCATACACTGTAGTGTATGATGTGGAGATCTAAGCTCTTGTCCAGAAAAAAAAAATTACATTGGCCCTTACAATTAGCCAAAGAGAGACACAACTTTACCTATAGGGTGGAAAAAGCTTACATCAGTACTTAAATTTGCAAACCTTAACAGAGTTTGCCTAGTATGGAAAAAAATCAGGAACTACAATACAACTGTCATAAGGTTACTCCTTAAGTGTAAGAAGAATTCCTCAGGCTTAATGTAGTGTGTAATGTACTGAGTTTTTAACATTTTGTTTGTTTGTTTGTTTGTTTGTTTGTTTGTTTGTTTGTTTGTAGTTTTAGTTGGTTGGGTGTTGCTTTTGTTTTAATATCAGCTGTGCATTGTCTAGTGTCCTGACACAACAGTAGTTTTAGTAATACTGTGGGAATCCACTGACACAGAAGAAAAGTTTATTTGTTTCCAGAGACCAATTTTATATCCTGTGAGGCAAGCAGGACTTAACTCTTATGATCAAATAGGGAATTGGGACAGATGTTACATGAAAAAACTCTAGGCAAGATAACACCTGTTACTAGATAAATATGTAAATGCGTCTGACAACTTCCAGAGAACACTTGTAAGACACAGTCTGAGAACATCTGCTTGTGGTAAAAAACTGAGCCAGGGCAGTAACAGAAATAAGAGTACAAAAGGTAAAACCTAGGTGGCTTCAGTTTTTAAAAAACCAAAAACCAAACCAAACCCCCCAAAAATCCAGCAGAAAATCCCAGTAACTGGAATGGATTTGCCAAGAGAGAATACTGCAAGAGTGTGGAAGAGGTCCATAGACTCCTCATTATGTGTGGAAGTTTTCCAGTTTCCATGTCCTGCAAAGGAGAAATAATTGTCAGAAGAGAGCTTAATTAAGAATATTTTTTTAATTTAGGAAACTTCTTTGAACTTCCAGGATAAACTGTAGGGGTAGAGGACGAAGAACAGAAACATTTACACAATACATTTCTGTTGTGAAACATTTTTTCCAAAGCAGGTTTTTTGTTTTAAAAAAAATTAGATCCTTGAAAGGTGCCGCTTGATTTGACTTGAGCATAAGAATAGAATCTGCAAATCTGGAGTCCCTTGCAATCATGCCACATGGGAATATTTTCCTCTGGCAGCAGTAGTACTGTTCACTCTGTTCATGCCCTCAAATGTTTGAGTATAATTAATAAACTTAGTCTGTTTGGATATATACATTTGAAATAGTTTGAGGCTGGGTGACAAATGCAGGGGAGCTGTTAATTTCATACATGCAACATAGAGGCTTATGCAATAAAGTAGCATAAGGGGGTAGGTGAATTATTCCCAAGCACTCTTAGAAGATGATTTGGGAATACTACAGTTTCCAGCAAGATATAGGATATAGATATATGTGTCAATAAATGGACAGTGTCTCAGAGGGTGCTTTTCCTACTTAATTTTAAACAGTCAGTATGCTTGCACGGTATACTGAACAGTAGTGATGTTAACAAGAAAATAGTAATAAGCATTTGGAGTATGAGATCAAACCTTTCAAAGGTTTGTGGATATTGAGTGATATGTAGACAGGAGTATTTGATGACTAACATAGAGAAGAGAGACAAGACAGATGAAATTTGTCCTTGAGAATTTAATTTTCATTGCACAAAGTCTTACTGAAATTTTTATAGATCACTCAAGCCAAACTCCTGCAAACATATCAAACAGAAGGACCCCAAAACCAGAGCTCCAAGCCAAAACCCTCATTAATTATTTGCATGTTACTTCTAACCCTGAGCATCCCAGTTCACATACATGTTGAGATTTCACAATTAAACTTTAGTAAATGGAAATTCCATCCTGAAAACTTAAAAAATCACATTGTACTGAAAAAGTTTGTTGTCATAATGTTAACTTTGACTTCCATGCTTTCATTTATCATCAATAAAAGCAAAGGTATCATAATGCTCCTTTTCCTTGTGGAGTATTCAGAGGAACACCTAAGACAACATGATGGGTGACAAACACTTGACTTTCACACAGAAATTAGCAAGTCACAGCATCACAGAATATTGTGTTGGAAGGGACTTATGAGGATCATAAAGTCCCACTCTTAGCCCATACAGGGACTGTACCCACAACCTTGATGTTTTGAGCCCCACACTCTAACAAGCTGACCTGATCTCAGGGTCAGTATTCAGAATAAAATGTGAGAAATATATTAAAATGTGTGTCTGTGCTGAGTGGTAAGAGCAATGTTACAGTGCTCAGTACTTTCTATTCAATGAGCTTCAGCATCCCAAGCCACTCAGATGATTGTCTTGTAGAAAGAAAATTGATTGTGTAATTAGGCTACTGCTGCGCACACGGTAGAAAAAACTTGTCCACCTGAGCCTCTTTGCTTCTATCACAACTGATCTAAACAAAAATCTGAATAGGTATGGGGAACTGGAAGAATATTTTCTTTTGGCAGGTTCTTAAATCCTCTCTAGTGAAGTTTTAGATAAGGGGATCCAACTCTTTCCACTGTTGTGGGAATTTTTGTCTAAAGGTGTTTTAAGAGGCTTTTCTAGAGGACAGAGGAACCCCTTGCAGACTACAGCAGTCTCTTCTGGGATAGGAAAAATGTGTGTAACCAGTGTGCCACAAGGAAGATAACTAAAATTCTGAGTGCAATTACTCTGGATTGAAAGAGATAGGAGAGGTAATGAAATAGGGAGAAGGCACTGATATTTCTCTCTGCCTGATCTGCCTGTAAGATTGTCATATTAACCCACAGTCTCCAAAACTTATGCATGAATTATAGAAAAGTTTCTAAACAGTATGTCTTTTTGCGTTAATTCTCTAAATGAGGAAAGGCAGCAGTAAAGATAGTTGAAGAAAGGAGACACATGGTGATCCTGAGGAGGGAATCTGAGTTTCTAGCACATGTTGGTGCTGTCTGTGGAGCACTCCAGGTGCTATGTCATATATTAGGACTATTAGGTGCACTGATGCTACAGCTTTTTGAGGGTATTTTGTTTACATGTTTTGATTCCTTCTGAGATTGCAATTCAGTGAATGAGAACCACATATGAGCAAGATAATACTCATATCTATTTGGCAGTTATTCTGCATTCTAGAAAAATCAAAGTATTTTGCAAGGCAGCAAGCACTTGAAACATTCTTAAGGATGAAGGAAACAGGCACCATGCAATTGAGTTATCTTCAAGGTGTTGCTAACCCTCAGTGACAGTAAAAATTTAGTTTTACTGTTACCTGTGGCTCAGAAGCTGTTATATTAGGTTGTTTATGTTGTCATTTTTCACATGCTTTAATATCTAGTTTAATATCTAATATCACTTTGAAATCATAGCCTGAAATGCAGTGAGGGATTTTATGTAACTTAATATAATTTCACATGAAATTTTTGAAAACCTATGATAGCTGTGAAGCCAAGGGAAAATATGATATATAGTTAATTCAGAATGGATTTATGATTCCTTTAAAAACACCAAAGCTGTAACATTCAACCAACCTTCCCTTAAAACCTATATGGAAGAAAATAGTCTTAAACCAAGAGTGAGTAATGTTAACCACATTCTCTACATAATTACATAAGAACTCAATGGAGTTATTTTCTGAAACTTTTATTGCTTTCAGTTTAAAGAAAGGAATATAAACACTGAATTCCATCTTGATTCTGACCACTATTACAGGAATTTGGGTCTAGATCTCAACTTTCTCACAAGAAAACACAGTTCTAGTTTCCTCTGTGCTGTTTCTGCTCTTACAGTTGATCAGCCACCCTCATAATTCCTCAGTTGGAAAACAAAATGTTTTGGGTATAGAGCATTTTTTATTTTTTTAATATTTGGTTTGCTTGACTTAGACAAAGAAAAGAGGGAACCTGAAATTTCCCCCAGATCATAGTGTAATTATGCCATCTACTGATGCCTTTCTGGTATCACATTTGAATAATCTGCCTAAGTGAGAAATACCACCATGGGCAATCCGTAGTATTCTAGCAAAGATAATGGCTTGGCATGAGAAAACATTGTTGTGCTTCAAGTGAGGTTTAGCTTTAAGTGAAAGACTGAACACTGATCAGGTGTCTTCTGTTTCTTTAATCCTGTCTTCCAGTGGCAAAGTTCACAAATACTAACACGGAACTGCATCATGTCCTTCTTCCTTTTCATGATTCAGTTCCAGAAAACAGAGGTTTTATCCAATTTGCAAAGAATATGTGCCATAAATTGGCAATCTATGAGATTTAAAGGTCAGCGAAACACAGTTTGCATGGAGAAGTCACTGAGAATCAGAAAGGAAAAGAGGGCTCCCTGCAATATGAGACATTTTTACTGTTGTGGTGCTTTTGACCCTGACTGGATGCCAAGCTGCTCTATCACTCCCCTCCTCAGCTGAACAAGGCAGAATAAAAGTAATAAAAGGCTTGTGAGTTCAGATAAGAACAAGGAGATACCACTCAGCAATTACTGTCACAGACAAAAGTGAGTTAACTTGAGGAAATTAATACAAATTCTTGCCAAGCAACTCAGTAAAATAATGAGAAATAAAAACTAAATTGTTAAACACCTCCCCCACAATACTCCCTTCTTCCCGGGTTTAATTTTAATCTCAATTCTCTCTACCTTTTTCTCTTCAGTGGTTCAGAGGTACAGGAAATGGAGACTGCAGTTCATCGCAGTTGTCTCTGCTGCTCCTTCCTCTGCAAGGGGAGGACTCATCACACTTTTCCCCTCCTCTGGTGTGGGGTCCCTCCCACAGCAGGACCTGTGAATCTCCATGAACTTTTCCAATACGGGTCCTTCACCCAGGCTGCAGTTCTTCATTATCTGCTCCAGTGTGGGTCCCTTTCCACATGGTGTAGTTCTTCAGGAGCAGACTGCTCTACTGGGTCACAAGTCATGCCGGCAAACCTGCTCCAGCATGGGCTCCTCTCCCCATGGGACCACAGGTGCCAGGACCCTGCTCCAGTGCAGGTTTCCCATAGGGTCACAGCCTCTTTAGACATCTAACTGCTCTGACTTGGGCCCAGGTAGATCTCTGCTCCAGCATGAACTTCCATGGGCTGCAGGGTCACAGCCTGACTCACCATAGTCTTGGGGAATCCGTGCTCTGCCACCTGGAGCATCTCCTTCCACTCCTGCACTGACCTTGGTGGCTGCAAGGTTCAGTACAACTACTCACTTCTATTCCTAATTCCAGCTCTTTTTACTTGATTATTTTATTTTGGATTTAATTGGAGGATCAATGTGATCCTGTTACTACTTGTCTGCCATAGACAAGTGCCCAGTCTGCTGTCAAATTGGAATGGTTCGAGGCACTGTCTTGCATTTTTAAGTCTTGGATGTTAAGATTTTTTTTGTTGGCATGTAAGTAGAGCTTTAAACCTCTAGGATCACTATTTTCTGTTGAAAGCAGCATCCATTTCTGGTGTACATTTGGGGTTTTTTGGCCGCTTTCTTCTTCATCCTTCTAGACTGAGTATTCCAAGCCTTTGATTATTATTGCCCTTTCCAGCTGGTTCACATCTTTCTTGAATGAGTGCCCAGAGCTGGGCATGAGTCTCTAGCTGAGGGCAACTCAGTCACTTAAATGAGTGAAGAAGTTCATATGGTTGACAAAACCTATTCCAATTATGCATTTCCTCTTGGATCACAAAATACACTGGTTTAGTCCTAGATCTGTTTCTGCAATGCAGCTATGCATGGAGTAATGTGTTTTCCTATGTCTGTGAATGGATTACCTCTAAATGTGGAGCTTTGCATTTGCTGTTATTGAGCAGTGCCTAACTTCTGTTGCAGTCAGTTAGAATTCAGTTAACTATGATTTGGAATTCCAACTCTGATCCTTAGTGATACTACCTGTAATAAATTTGATAACCATACCTATTGTTCCTTTTGTCCAGGTTGGGAAAGAAGTATGGAATAGTTTTGAGCTTGGGATAGATTCTTGTAAAACCTCACTCCATACACTGATCCATCTTGTCTCTAACCTGCTGATACTTCTGTTATTTAGCTTGTCCTACTTGTTGCTTTCTCTTAACCTGCTTTCTTAATTCTTACAAGAAAATAATCTGGAACAGCTTTGTAATTAAAGCTTAAAGTGAAGTTATTAGTATTTACTTTATTTCCCGTGCAGGAGCTTCAATGCCCTGAAAGGAGAAGTGCAAGTAATTTGGTACTATTTGCTCCTCTGTGGTGCTTGAGCTTTCTTATTATTTTTTTCTAGAAATCAGAGGTTCATAAGGCTCAGATTCATAAATTTTACCCTTTCTTTTCCCCTGTTTAAAAGTTGTCACCAAGTGGTTTTTCTGTCCTGTTGTCAGTTTTCAGGGCTTGTCCAGGTCTTTTATGAAATCTGAAGCATAACTGCTGACTTGACTGTTCTTGAGCTGCTCTTCAAACTTCTCTTGTGATACTGTGCCTGTTCGTCAAGCTCAGCTAGCCTCAGCACCAGTATCACTCCAGTGGGTTCTTTTTGCTCAGCAGTGTCAGCGTGGCGATGGCAGGAGGATGAAAGGGGGGACTCCAGAGCTGCTGGGTCATAACGAGTTTATTGGTACTCCTGTGTGGAGCCCTCACCTCGTGTGTCAGCGTGTCCAGAGACCCCGACTGAACCTCGATGGGGACCTTTTAACGGGGGGTGTAACACAGGGGGATTCAACTAGGGACCAATAAGGTTTGATGGGGAGGTGGCTCATACCATAAACAAACATATAAAACAACCATACACTGAACATTAGAAGGTGACAGTCAGGATCCTGCCCAATCACTTGATGCCCCTCTCAGAATCTGCCAGAAGTGGGGAGAGACCCCCAAAATGATGGGCAAGAACAGGAGGTTACTTGCCAGGTGATGGGCAGATTACTGTCTTTTGGGGAGAAAACTTAGGGAGAACACAGAACCAATCACAGAACTGTCACCGGGGAAAAGGCAGGGAGAAACCAAAAGTGGGTAACGGTACAAGGAACAAACCATTTTACAAAAGAACATTAACTTATGAATTAAACTTAAAATTGAAAAATGCACTCACACACTCTTGAATTGCTTCCTTTGGCCTTTTGCAAACACTTGTTTTAGGACTGTAAGGTGGGCCAATAAACTGCCCATTGCTGGCAAGGAGGCAGGTTCCTCTCGTCTGCCCTCAGCTTGAGTGTGCTGTTAGATTGGCTCCAGCATTCACAGGGGCACTGGCTTCAGTCTATGCAATAGTGTATTTCAGCAGCACTGCCAGCTTCGAAACATCCAACATGCTCTTTTCCCTGCTGGAGTTTTGGAGTTTTTACATTTCTGTCACTTGGATTGGTCATGTTAAACACTGATTGCATCCCAAGCGAGGAAGGAAGCAAACTATATTGTATATGTCAGTCACTGAGAGCTGCAAAGCAGTGCTTCCTCTTCAATGTGTATGAAGCCAGCTCTTTTACTGCTTGTCTATGTATCAAATTACTTACCAAGTAAGTTAATTTCTCCCTTACTCTTCAAAGATTGGCCTTTCTATATTTTCTTCTCATCTTTTTAAAATGAATAGTGGTAATGAATAATATAAGCTAATTTCTACTCTGGGTTCTCTTTTTGAAATCACTGAAAAACTGAAATAACCAAGTCAGTGTTTCCCAAGCCTTACTTTATCTTTCCACTGAACTGTGATAACTTGCACCCATGCCCTTTAAAGGTCACCAGCTCTCCTCATTCCCTTCTCTTATCTAGACATCCATTCCACTAGACCTCAGCAACCATGGCTGTAAGGTTATAGAAGTCTGCTTATCTGAAGGCTATTGATTTTTTCCCATGCTTTCCTTCCTAAGGACCAGAAATGTTATTTTTATTTTTACTTTTATCCTCATCTAAGTCACTTTCCACCTTCATTCTCTGTCACTTCCAGAGTTTCTGTCTCATTTGTATTTAAATGGTCCCATTTTGTTTGGGAAGAACTAGCCTATATTCTGTTATGTTCTACTGTTAAACAGGGAAATTGCAC
Organism: Argya squamiceps; assembly: GCA_037834095.1. Taxonomy (NCBI): domain Eukaryota; kingdom Metazoa; phylum Chordata; class Aves; order Passeriformes; family Leiothrichidae; genus Argya; species Argya squamiceps. The sequence continues at coordinate 17,842,329 of JBBMKD010000115.1, forward strand.
ATTATCATCGTATTTGTGCCTGGGTGACACTGCAAGTGCTCACAGAAAGCACTGTGAATTCTGACCTTGCCAGCCAACTTGATATTAAATTCGTTCTGTGTCACATTTCTTGTTTTCTACTTGTATTATTTAGCACTTTTTGGTTACTTGGCCTGTTCCATAATTTAGAGGTAAAGCAAGTATGCACATATGTGATCTTTTAAGCTACACTTTTAATTGGTGTTTTTTCTGATAAAAAGATTTATTATTCTAGATTTCATATCCAGCAGACATCAAATCATAATATCTGTAGTAGTGTTCTATACCATTGTGTTTATTCTCCACATACAATGAATAGAATTATCCTTTCATTCTTTCAGGGCCCAGTGCCAGAGATGTTTGTAACAGAGTACAAAAGAATATTGCACTGGAAAAGGGGAAATATATGACTGAATTATTTACTTGTTTTTGTAAAAAGTGTTTAAAGGATGTGCAGGTAAGAAAGGGCAGAAAAATAGATATTCATGTTTCCTGCAAATTCCCCACAAACAGTGAAAAATAAATAATGCAGCATTCAGCTCTTCATTTCTCCATGATTTCGAATTCAGCTACTGATATCAAGTGCAGGAGTATAATTTGCAGAGTGTGGAAAGCCCAGTGCTCTGCCAGACCAAGATGTAGTAAACCTGTCCTTATGGCTGTGAAAGTCACAGTGAAGATACAGGTCTGGAAAAAATGGTATTAAAACATGACTCACAGAAGCCCCTCTGATCTTGCTAACTACTATGGCAAACCAATTTATATAAATTAAAGACAACATTATCTTTTAATATATTCAGGATATATACACATATAAATATATTAAGTGTATATAAAAATATACATGTTTATCTGGACTACATTAAAACATGGTCCTGCGTTTGATTTGTATCAGACTGTCCTTTATACGCAGTATCTGGATACAAAGCCATCTTAAAAAACCTGCAGGTGCTAGAATTCAGAGAGAATACTTATTTCATGTCCTTCTAATAATTTTCCTGTTTTGGAAATATTTTAATTTCTTGTGAAGTCTTAGGAATATCTTTACATGAAAATGCTGTAAGCAAAATCATATTGAAATCTGTAATGTTATTCACTTGTTATTCACTTGTGCAGTGAAGTTATTCACTTCAAGCAATGTGGGTAGGGAAGAATCAAGGAATGGACATTGGAGTATTATGTGTATTATGCATGGATATGTTTGTGCATTATGTTCATGTTTGTGTCAAGGAGTCCTTCTGTGGCTTCTGGGAACCATAATCTCAAACCCCCATAAAATACAGGAAGAAATCTGTAAATTGCTAGAGCAGCGAAATGTGGACACATGTTAATATTTTTAATTCATATTAACTTGAACGATAGCTTTTATAAAGACATAACTAGAAAAATGTCACACACTGAGGAAAAAACAAAAGCACAGAAAAAAGGTTGACTGAAGTGCTGATGTATGTTTTTCTTGAGCAGTGTATTGGCTTTTCCCCTACCTTCTGTAATACTGTGTTTTGTGACATCTGCTGACTGCCAAGATATATATTAAGCAAAGTAGGGAAAACATGGAAGTAGCTCAATTGAACATATCAATAAGCTGTTAGTGGCTTCAGCAGATGTACAGATTATTCCTTTTCCCATTCATCTAGATTAAATAAAACGCTACTATATTTTCTAATAATCATGGAGCATGCCTGGAAAATCACCGCATTTTGAGACATGAGCAGATTTTTTCTAACTTACTAGAAACTTTTTTTTAGTTAAAAGATCTTTGAGTTGCTGTTACCAAGGGCTGCCTGTGAGAGTTTATTTCAGTTCTTGTTTGTTTCTCTAGTTGTTCATTTTGCTTCATTTTAGCAAGTAAGTACTAGTTGAAAGTGTTATGGTGGTGCAGTTGGGATAACATGAGCTTGCGTTCTTTTAACACTTAGCCTACATCACAGTTATCTCTCAATCTGTTCACTCTTAATCACCTGCTTCATACAGAGAAACAGCAGAAAATTACATACTGCTTTGAACATGAGCATGCATGGGTGTGAAATCCACATTCTCACTTCTAACATGCAGCCACTTTTTGTCTTTGAGCAAAAGCAACCTGTTGAACATCTATGATTCTTTATTCCACTTAATTTATTTGCCTATTGCTCTCTGTAATTGAATGAGAATATTAATACATGCATTGAGTTTTTCTGGTTGTTCAGACTGTTCATTTCAAAATAGCTAGGGATATACATTTTTCCCTCCCTCATATTTTTAAAATAGACATTGAGAGTGTTTCCATGTGGATATGTTTGTCTGCATCTGTCAATGAGAACTGAATTACACAGCAGGTTGCTCCCTTCAACAAACAATAGGTACAGTAAGGTGATAGGTTTATGTACCTTTTGCCTAGGCAGTGGTTTCTTACACCATTACACTAGTGCTAGAAGGATAGAAAATTTTGCCTTGATCTTTTAATAAAAATGCTGTGCAGTTTAATGAAAATTAGTACAATTGTTCTGTAAGCTGAAAACAATTTACAAATCCACAAGGTGGTGAAACTGTGAGTCAAATCTTAAACCACCTATGGAGAAGATTGATGCTTTTTCTTTTGAGCTTCATACGGTGAACTTTTCACCTCCAGCTTGTCACATAAATTGAAATAAATCCTTTCTGCTGCCCTTAAGTTTAAGGTTTTGGTGTTTCTCTATTGACACAATAGGGTTCACAGCAGTGTGAGCAGCCCTGGCTTAGCAGAACTTTTCAGAACTGGTGCCCAGTAAGTTGCTCTGGGCTCTGGTTCCTAAGAGGGATTTGCCTTGAAGGAAAAGCCACCTCCACTTCCAAAGCAATCAGATGAAACTGTTCCAGTTTATACTGTGCTTGAATCTTGAAAAGTAAAATGGCCAACCTTCCTAAATTTATAGGGCACATGTCAAAACTGCCCATTTGCCATGGACTAATGATGCAGGCATGACAGGTTGCTCAAACCTGTTTTTAGCTACAACGCTCGGGCGCCTCACAAGAGGGAGACAGCAATTACTTGCTCTCTTTCCTGGTGGGCTTCCCTTTTGTGTATACTGCCCAGGTGTCAGAATTGGGTGTTTTGGTGCCATTTCTGGGAGCCTGGTTTTCTTGCTTCTGAGGCTCAGTTTGCCCAGCTGGGACTGACCTTTCATTCTGTTAAGCAGCCCTTGCCCTTCTTCACATCTTTTCTGGTGTTTTGGAGGGGGGAGAGTAAAATGGGGAAATTAGTGATGATGTAGACTAAAGTTATCCATCGTTTAAATATTGATGTTAGTGGAAGCTAATGGGGAAATAATAAGTAAAACCTACTCTACTAGAGGTCTAGGTGTTTTTAAATTTATTTTGTTCTTTATTATAATGGGTTATATTAAGACTCTTCTTTTGACCTGCTTTTGCAAGTATTCTGGTCTGTACCTCAGCTTGCTACTCTCTTGTCAAGGAAGATATAATACCTGCTAGGTAGGGAAACATTAGTGTGAAGTTCAAGGAGTAGGTGAGATGTTGCAGCTGTGCAATTGCACACTTGCACCTTTGCATACTGATGGTCTACAGGGTTCATCCTGTGTGACAGCTTGGAGTTACAATGTTAGTGCTTAATTTCCCTCCCTGCTTCTGAAGGAGAGAGTACAAGTTGTTCAGCACATCTAGATACCCTTATTGCATCTTCTTTCTGAAAGCCGCCACTAAAAAACATACACAGCTTGGGACAGCAGTGCTTCTAAGCCTGTGGTCTGTAGATGCTGAAAGTGGTCTTGTGTGACTTCTCAGCTCACAAGCAGGAGGCTTTAATCAATGAAAAAGACTGAAATACACATGGAAACAAATTAATGAAGTGAAAAGTCCTGAACTTTGGCCATCTTCATTCTTTATGTAGTGCATTAGTTTTTGGTATAAAGGGCACTTTGTTGATGTCCAGGGTAACAGAGGAGATGACCAACTGCATAGAGTGAATGCCCTATCATGAGCTAACTTTAAGTTATAATAACTTTAAGTTAAATCAAGCTTTCTTGCTCACTTCGATGAAGCTATTGCTAAGTTTTTTTGTTGCTGTTTGTACCTGCCATGGGAAAAGTGGAAATGGAAAACATAAGTTTTCCCTGTTTTCTGGATGGACGTTGATTATTTTTTCTTTGGTGTTGGTTATTTTTAGTATCTGAATCTGTCTTTGATGCTGACAGTCAAATAGTGACAGGATTAAATCCTGAGAAGTCAAACAAATATTCTGTAAAATTTGGTAGCCCTTGGATTTTAAATAGAAAATGCCTGCTGTCCCAGTACTAGTTTTTCACTTGTCTGTTCTGCCTTTGGTATTATTAAAAAGCAGATTATGTGAACACCTGCATATTAGCCAGTCATACAGAGTACCTCATCTGATCATACCTAGAGACAAAGCCACCCTGCTTCTTGCTGGCATGGTAGAGGTGAAGAGAGTAATATGTAGTAAATGCACTGTAAGGGCTAGTGGATATTGTCTGATCTTGGAAGAAAGAATTCTTTTAATTAAGATAGATCTATTGGATTTTTAGAGGGCCATTTTAAATAAAATTGCTCTTTTGTCTCATGAATGGGCAAAAAAATGGAGTAAAAAGCCTTCGTGTCTCCTTTGCCCAAGGAGTACAGATGTTTTTTGTAATTGGAGAGAAACCAAGTGAAATTCAAGCAGTAGGAAAGTGACATGCTACAATAATACTTGCTCAGTCTTCTTTGCCTTGTTCTCTCTTGTGACAAAAGGGTCCAGATCATATGAAAATTTGAAAAAGCGCTAAGGAAGAAGGCATGGTCATGCTGATTAGCTGCTATATTTTTCTAGAATTATTTGAGCTGTGTGGACTGTAGACAATTTCTTCTTCACCTAAAACAGCCTCATGACCTGTAATGACTAGGATTTGAATATTATAATCTGGATTTACTTAACAAGATAATTAAATATTTAATGTCAGTTCATTTAGAGGATAGAACGGGTTATTTCTCAACATTTGCAGATTTCTGCCCTTATTTGTATGCATGGCTAAATATGCTTAAATTTTTTGGTACAACTCTCTTTCATATTTCATTCTTAGCTTTTGCCATAACAGTTAGGACTGTGAAGAGGTTTTTGTTGTCTTAGAACTGAGGGAGAAGAAATTATGAAATGCTGAATAAGATGAAATGGGTTTAGTACTCATTGCACTGTAGAAAAGCACTCATAAAAGTTAATTAAGCTCAGGAAACATACAGCAAGATAATTAAGACTAGGCCTAATTTTACATGGCAGGAATTCTGTGATGTTTTCCAAGGGACATCATGTAGAGAAACTCCAGGCTTTCAGTCAGATTCTCAAAAGATCATTACAGATGATGTTAAACAGCGATACAGACTAATGTGATGAGGCTTTCTTTTACATTGCTTTAAAAGTAAAATTCTGCCATAAACATAAACAAGGACTAAATACACAGTTTATTATTACTGGCAGTGAGATATCTAAGGGAATCTGTTGCTGAAACCAATAATTATTAACACAAAAAACCTGGATTAATTTGTTGCTTTCTCTGTCAGACTGAAGTCCGCCATGATTTACTGCAATTTATTATGTTCTAGAAAACTATGAGAAGGATCTTTTGTTTAAATTAGGCATACAGTGATCACTTTCCTCCCATTGTGCATCTTAGACATAATCTGTAGTATTCCATGTGCTGGCAGTGTAGCTTCCTAATACTGTTAGATAAAGAAAATCCATACAAAACCTAATTATCATCTTATCAACTTCAAATTTTTATTACTAGGTACACTGAAAATCTTAGAAATGAAAATGAGGAATAAATTACATGGAGCTGTGGATTCTGGTTTGGGTTTGTTTTTTTTTTTAATGCTCCTACTAATTGAGTGTGTAGCAAATTAGTCTCATTTCTTATTAAGCTCAAATCAATTGTTTAGATACCAGTGCTGTATTCTGTATGCCTAGGCTCATGCACCAGAACTGTAAAAACTTTCTGTATTCTGTGTTATCAATCCCCAGGAATATTTTATAATTTCTTTAATATTTTACACTCAGTAACATTTGATTATATTGATTCTGTGTTTTCTTGTGTAATTGAAGACCTTTTTTTTATTTTTTTTGATTTATGTGCCCTTCCTAGGGAAAGAAGTAAGCTGATAGAAAGTTTGGGGATTTCTTGTTGATTTTTAAAAAACACCCAGTTTATATAAAGCTATATATACTAGAGAATATTCTCCCTCATATCTGCTCAGGGAGTAACAACAGAAGTGCAAATGAACATATATAAATATTCATTTTAAAAATAAGCTGGAATACATAAGAAATTGAAAATGTAATGATGTGATGATGAAAAATTAGTAGGTTTAGTACATGGTGCATGCATGTCAAACAGACAAGAAAAACTTAATAACCCTCAGGCAGATTAAATCCTGCCTGTGATGCCAGTATTGTGTCGTGGATGCAGATTACAAACAAATAATGTAACATATCTGCATGTCCTTCTCACATCTCAAATATGGCAGTTTCATAATACTGCTTTGACTGATAGCTTATGTTCCTGGATTCATGGTTACATCTACGTTTTACCTGTCATGCTAAAAATATTTTTAGTTGTCAATCTTTAAGGAAAATCTTGAAAACATGACTGAAGTGATTTCCTGAAAGAAGCAAGTGTTTTTTTGGCCAAAGGCATCCACCTGGCCTTTTTGTAAAGGAGACTTTAATAATAAAGATGGGAACAGACTTTTTAATAGGGCCTGTAATAATAAGACAAGAGGTAATGGTGTTAAACTGAAAGAATTTAAAGTTCAGACTCTATGTAAGGAAAACATTTTTTCAATGAGACAAGGCATTTCTTAAAAAACCCAAGCCTTCATTCATTTTAACTTATAAAATCTCTAAAATTAATTTGCTGTTTCAGAAGTCAGGGCCATCACTTTTATAGAATTAACTACATACTTGAGATAAAACAAAAGAAGTGGACTTAAGTATTAAAAAAGGAACAAACTGTTGCTGGATAAGCTTCTCCACAAAAGAAAGTTTTCATATGCTGACATCTGTGCAAAGAACAAGACAAGTCTCTGGGGTCACTCAGTGCTTTGACATTCTGCTAAAAGCATTGGATCCTTTGTTTGACTAATTTCTGCCATTTTTAATGTTCACTTTTTTTAACATCTCTCTTTGCTTTGGACTGGTTATAAGTAGACTGGTTTGGAAGGTGCAGTGCAATTTTTTGTCGCAGCTGTGTTGAAAGCCAAAACATGTCTGCCTTCAAACAGGAGTTGGATTTGATGATGCTTAGGAGTCCTTCAACTCAAATTATTCTATGACTCTCTGATTCAGGAGCAGTGCGCCAAAGGAAAATGTGCTCATTGCTGAAGTGCAAAATGAGTGTACAACTGCTAGCTGAGCAGTTCTGGTTTTTATATATATCCTCCAAGTGCTAAGATTTTAAGATCCTTTTACATGCATACTGTATGCCCTTATTGTCCTGATTGCTGATTATTTTCATATCTCTTTTCTTCTCTTTACATAACAGAGCACAGCTAGATGCAGCTACTGCACCTTGCTTACATTTATTGTATTTCCTCACGATAGTAAAACTTGTGTTGATATCATCATCCTCATTCTTTTAAATTCAGCAATAAACCTCACCCTTCTATTTGGCAACTAACCTTTTCTCCTCTGAATCTGAAAGTTTTCCTTTTATCTTAACATTGAATAAAGCGCTGGGATTTGTGGGTTAATTGAAGTTAGACTTTTTATTAGCTTTTTTCTTACCTTTTTATGTTTGTTTCTTTGTTTGTTTTGTTGACTTTTGGTTGGTTGTTTATTTATGGGTTTTTTTAATGGATATGTAATGTTTTTGAGGATGTCTTAATTGATGCTGCCTACTTACTAGTGCAATTGCTTTTTCTGGGCTGCTGATTCTAGGTATATTTCATGGATGCATATGTTCATAATGAGTGGATATATTTACGGTTTTGGAATGATATGTATCCATACAGTTAACCTGAAACCTAAACAAATCAAACTTCGTGAAGTTTTCTGTTTAACATATGCAGGTTTTTTCCTGAACATAATTTACTTTCAGAAAATATTTTTTTCCCTCACAAGGATCCCTGGAACATTTTATGTTACCATTTCACTCCACACTGTGTCATAGAAACACAGAATGGGCCAGGTTGTAAGAGACTACAGTGGTCCATGTCATGTGGTCCAACCTCCTCCTCAAGCAGGGCCACCCCAGAGTACATGGCACAGGACTGTGTCCAGAGAGTTCTTATATTTCTCTGATGACAAGGAGTCCACAGCCTCTTTGGACAGTATGTCTGGCTCTGATTTGTGTCCTGCTGCGCATATCCAAGCTTGTGTCTTGGCACTGAATGTTTAATTAAGACTTTGTAAATCAGACTTAATGTGTAGTTATTTTTTGCAAGGGTGGTTTGACACATTTATTTGCTTCATGCAACTGTTAAAAGGTTAAAATTCTGTCTGCTGACTCAAAAGCTTTGGCTTTTGGTTGACTGTGGTGCTGTGATAGAGTGATATGACTGAATTTGTGGCTGTGGCGTGTAAACATGCTGTTAGCAAACAGCCATCTGTTGTCAAAACCACACGCTTTCTAAAGTGTTGCAAACACTTGTCTTGGGTTTATGCAGAACATCTGCAGGTCACTCTCTTCCTCAAAATCTGAATGAAGCCTCTGTTGTGATGTTGCTGTGGTAGTGATAAAGGTGGTCATGATCAACCTTGTTCTCAGGCAGAGGCTGTTACACTCACAGCAGAAATAATACAGGGAACATATATGTTCATCTGATTTATGTCTTTATGTCTTTGCCTCTAAGGTAGTGGCATATGGTTAATATAATTTGTGTCAAAGGCTGGGACCACATCAGTTCGTGTTGCCCTGCTCCTGCCCCAAGACTGAGTAAACGTGAATCAGTTGCTGAATACTCTGGGTGCCTACACTCTTTCAAATGACATTGAAATCAGATCAGCAGTATTTTATCATAGTGTTCTGGGTGATGATCCCTACCGACTTTGTATTTTGACTTTATAGGTTGCAAGTTAAAACATGGGATTATGTGTTTAATGTCTGAGAAACAGATTTGTATTTCTGCTTAACTCATTTGCTATGCTATTCTGGAGTGCAGAGCCTTGACAAGTCTGTCAGTCAATGAAGTACTCTCTTTCCCCCTCCCTGAAACTGGGAATGCTCTCAGTTTCCAAGAAATATTTGGCTTTTGCTGCTTTTGCTGTGTTTCCTGGAATGTGTCACGACTGCATGCTGAATATCTGTGGTCATGTTTGGCAAATGTCTGTAGTAGGCTTGACTTGAAAATCAAACCCAGCCAGAGCTGGTTGTCTATCCCTAATCAGCTTAAAATAATTTCACAAAGGATTCTGTATCTCAAGAACTTTAATGCTTTATTGTGCAGTGACAGTTTTTGCACTTGATGATCTTGAATAGTTCAGAACATTCAGTAGCTGGTCCTTCTTAGAACATTAGATGCAAATAGTCATAGAATATTAGTTTGTGTTTCATCTTCATTTTTGTTTTGCTTTGTTTTTGTTCTCTCTGAAGTGATGGAACTAGTTCCATTCATTTGCTTTATCTCTATTTTCTGTTTTCCCAGGTGGTGCAGATCCTCTTGGCCTGCAGTAGAGCCATTTTAGATCCAAAAAGATAGTTTTAGGTAAAAAAAACATAGTGTTTATCTCTGGCACTGTTTACTGTACAAATCTAGGGAAGTGAGAATATTACATTTTCAAACCATAACCAGAAGATTTCTTTGGAGCACTCTTGTGACCAGAATCTATCTTAAAAATGTGTGTTCTTAACCTTTCAAACACTGAAAGGTATCCATGACTCCCATTCCCTTTTTTTGAATTGGCTTTGACACAAATTACTTAACAGGAATTAACTGTAATTCCATTTTTTGTTTGGTTTTTTTTTTGTTTTTTTTCCATTTGGTTTTTCCTTTACTCTCATATCACAAAAGGAATCAGTATCTGGATGCTGTGTTGCTTTGTTGCTTTTATCTAGTTTAGTGAGCTTAGGGGCTGGATGCTCTGGTCCTGTAAATGTGGCATAATAATCTGTACTACCTTTGCAGAGATCCCCTTGGATACTGTGGGCTCTGGCAGAATGTGCTTAGCGCTGGTGGCTTTTGCCTGAATGTCTGTTCATGTATTGTATGGTTTATGTCCTTGCCCTGCCTAAAATTTTTAGGCATTTTTTTTCCTCACCAGAATTTTGCATAGGATTTGCATTATCCTAATGTTGCGTATGTAAGACTGCAAGATTTATCTTCTTTCCTCTCTTCTGTAGCACTTTTTTTGGCTTCATGGTTTTACTTGTGCCCCACTGACTGCTTGGCATTCAGCTGACTGTTTGCCTACTGATGCCTTGTCTTTGCATCTGATACTAGTCTGAATTTTAGAAACCATTTCTTTATGCTATTTTGCATTGCATTAGTCATAAAGTGCAGAAACTTTCCTCTCAGTAGCTGTTTTGCTTTCAGAGTGGGTGATTTTTTTCCTTTACTACAAGCTTTAGCACACTGACACAGCTGCCATGTGGCCCAGTAGGCAGGGCGTTTTTCATGTTCTTTACACCAGCTCAAGGTATTAATTGTGTTCGTCTCTCTAGTTTTGAATTTATACATTTCTTTTTACATAGCTTCTACTTTATTTTTGCTTTTTCTCTATGATTAATGCATGTCCTCTGCTTATGTGTTTCATGCCATTAAGAAATATCTTTCATCTTGTTTTGGAATAAAAAGTGTTCTTGGTACTCTAATAGTCTATGTATTTCTCCCACGTCTGAGGCAGATCTTGTACTTATGAATATCTTTTAGTTTGCTTTCATATTTTTTCCCCCGTTCAAGGGAATATTCACATTGTTTTAATCTGCAGTATTTCAAACTGTTTAATCATCGTACCTTTAAATTAGTTGTCTTGGTGAAAAGACTCTGCAACCCAGCTGTGTTCTCCTCCTGCTTCTTGTCTCAATACTCTCCTAGTTTTAAAAATATGCAAGGTCATCTCTAATTTGTAAAATCTTGCTCAGCCTTCAAACATAAATGAAAAAACATCAAAAGTATTGTAACAATTGACACCTTATTATTTTTGTCTCTTTTTTGCTTGTTTGTTTGGTGTTTGGTTGGGGTTTTTGTTTTTATTTTGGTTTTTGTTTGTTTGTTTGTTTGTTTGTTTGTTGTTGTCATTGTCATTGTTGTTGTTGTTTTTCTGTAAAAATCTTAACTTAATGCTTCCTATTGCTAAACTCCTAATTTTAATACATGGAACTTATGCTACCAGAAAATTGCAGTCCTGGTTTTTTTTCCTTTCCTGTCACAGGCACTAAAATTATTCTTAGAATTGTTTTTGTGGGTCAAGCTAGAGACCTCAGATGTCATGAACTTCTTCAAAATTGGAAACATTTCTGTTTTACTTGCATGTCTAGCAAAGAAACAATACATACTCTTGTGGGCTATTTTTAGGTAGGAAAACAAGTCTTTTGGAGAAAGAAGATGATACAGGTTTCAATTCCTGTATTAAACTCCTGAAATGAGAGGACTGTTCCAGTAAGAGTATACACTCTCCTGAGAATTTATTTGCATGTATTTGTGTTTAAAAACCAGTTTACTTGAAAGCTGTCTAATATATAATTAAGATAAATATGAGGAAGTATATAAAAATCAGGAAGAAGTATAAATTCAAACAGTGTCAATATCTTTTTGTCCAGAGTTCAATAAACATTTTATACTATGTTAGTATGAAATTATATATTATAAAATTATTGTATTATTATTATTATTATTATTATTATAATTATTATATCAACTAATTGTTTGATTTCCAGCCTGGAGTTGAAAGTTGGAAGGAGCATCACTCTATTGAGGTTGTTTTCTCCTCTGTGTCTATATTTTCTAATCCTGAAGGAAAAATATGGAAATGTAAGTAATTCTTTTTATAAGAGTGAAGATGTACAAAAACATGTCTTTTCTCTAAGTCATTGACAAGATATGGCTCGTTCATATGGCCCACTTATGCATGATTATAAGTCTGGTTAGTTAGACATGTAATTTTTCTGCTATTTTTATTATGGATGCCTAGCATTAGTGTTAGTAAAATGATGACTTCAGTGAAGCTTTTTTAGGAAAGCGAGTTTTTTTTAAGAAAATGAGGTTTTTTTAAGAAAAGAGAGTGCTATTATCAATATATATCACAGAAAAAATTTAAGATAGTAAGTTTTGGTAAGAATTTATTCTCCTTCTGAGCTATATAAGATCACACTAATAGGAAGTTTCCATATTTAAATATTGACAGTGTGACTTTTCTTTTAAATAAATCTGTCCCTTCTGCATCTCTTTAGCTTTTGCAGTTATTTCCACTGTGTGAAAATGTAACCAGGAGTGTATTTTCTCTGAGATGTTGCCTTTTATGCAAATGACAGCAGAAATTTCAGGCTGAAGCATGAATGTCTGCTGATTTATCTCCCACTGTGACAATTTATTAAATTGCAAAATGAAATGTGTAATTGCAAATGAAAGTGACTCCATTAGAATAATAACTAAAACCTAAAAATCTGTATTTTCATCAGAGCTGGACAATTTCTTCTCCTGAAGTCTAATGAAACAAATCCACTTTTACTTCCTTGCTGGCTGGCTGGCACTTTGTTTGCATATGAAGAAAGGGTAATATTTGCTCTGCACACACGCGTGTGTATTTTCCCACCCCACATATACATTATGACAGTTGCATGTGTTAGTCACTTAGATAAGACATGGATCCTGGAGACAGTTGTGCTTATACTCAACATGGCATCCATTTCTGAATCAAACAGAGTTATATGTATTTATACTTGGAGAATTTGTGCCTAAATGTTTTGTGTAACTCAGTTCTAGTTGAGCAGAACTCAGCTGTGTGCAAAAGAAAGCACAATTGAACACAATGTGAGCTCAAAGTGATGTATCTGACATGCTTGGAAAGTATAATGAGTTTCTGGGAAAAATGTTCAGTAGAAATAGAACTTTTCTTTTTTCTGGAAATACCTGTTTCAATGTTTGGGGTTTTTTCCTTCAATAGGTTTTTTCCTTCCTTCCTTGCCTTCTAGCTAGACTTGGTAGACTTCTCAGGAACTTAGTGATATGGGATCCTGTTTTTGTGCAGGGTGATACTTGACTGCAGGATTCCCAGGTGTCCAGAACATAAAGATGGAGGCAACCCAAGTGTGTAGGCTGATGCTGCTAAGATTGCAGTGACCAGCAGTGCTTTGGTGGTTACAGAATCACAGAAACACAGAATGAACTAGGTTAGAAAAGACCTTTAGGATCATCTAGTCCCACCTATGAACTTACACCTCCTTCATGGTACTGAGTGCCACATCCAGTCTTTTTTTAAACATGTCCAGGGATGGTGATTCCACCACCTCCCTGGGCAGATGATTCTAAAGTGCAATCACTCTTTCAGTGAAGAATCTTTTTCTAATGTCTAACCTCAACTTCCCTTGGGGAAGCTTAAGATGGTGTCCTCTCATTCTGTCAATAGTTGCCTGGGTAAAAAGACCAATCCCCAGCTAACTGCAGCCACCTTTCAGGAGGTTGTAGATAGTAATAAGGTCACCCCTGGTCTCCTTTTCTCCAGGCTAAAGACCCCAGCTCCCTCAGCCATTCCTCACAGGCCTTGTGTTCCAAGCCCCTCACCAACTTGTTGCCTCCTCTGGACACATGCAAGCATCTCAAGGTCCTTCCTAAACTGAGGGGCCAGAACTGGACACAGCACTCCAGGTGCAGCCTCACCAGTGCCAAAGACAGGGGAAGAGGGACCTCCCTGCTCCTGCTGGCTGCACCACTCGTGATTCAGGCCAAGATGCCAATGGCCTTCTTGACCACCAGGGAACAGCTGGCTCATGTTCAGCTGATGTCACCAGTGCCCCCAGGTCCCTTTCTGCCTGGGCACCGTCCAGCCACACCATCCCCAGCCTGTAGTGCTGCATGGGGTTATAGTGGCCAAAATGCAGGACTTGGCACTTGGACTTGTTAGACTTCATGTTGGTGAACTCGGCCCATCTATCCAGCCTGTGCAGGTTCCATGTAGAGTCCCATGAGATAAAGCCCTGGTGGGCAGAGGGGCCCAATAATGCTTGTTGAATTTCCAGGATCACCTCCTCCAAGCCCAACATTGAGAAAATCCAGAAGAAGTGCCAAGAGGTCTCCGTGGACAGATAAGGAGCTACTGAGCAAATGGAGCAAAACCAAGAAGCTTACAGGAAGTGGAAACAAGGACGGGTGACCTGGGAGGAATACAGGGAAATTTTACACAAGGAAAATGTTAGTAATAACAATGATAGGGCAAGGAATAATGGGTACAAACTGAAAGAAGGAAAATTTAGGCTGGGTGTGAGGATGAAATTTATTACTGTGAGTGAGGTGATGCACTGGAACAGGTTGCCTAGGGAAGTTGTAGATGCCCCATCCCTGGCCGTGTTCAAACCCAGGTTAGATAAAGCTTTGAAAAATCTGATCTAGTGGGAGGTGTCCCTGCCCCTTGGTCAGTGAGTTGAAAGTATATGGTCTTCAAGGTCCATTCCAACCACTTAACATTCCGTGAATTTGTAGTTTTGATCATAATTTCATACATTTACCAAGGGCCTGTGCACCTCAAAAGTCATTACTACTTCCTGTGGAGAGTCATTTAGAAATGGAATATCAGTTGCAGACATTTGTTGCAGATTGAAGAACGAATTCTACCTAGAATTCTTCTTCTAGAAAAAGATAGGATGTTAGGAGACATCTAGAGACCCATGAGTATTATAGATATGATTTCATGCATATTTTTAAACTGAAGTATACTAACAAGTATACTTGTTATACAGTAATAAGAAGTGTTCCAATAATGTAAAGCCTAAGGAAGATCTTAGAAGAAATACAGGCAGAAAGATAATATTTGTGTGCTGATGAAGCAATGCTGATTTAGCATGGATACATGAGCAAATCAAAATCCTGGTGCAGCACTCCAGTGACAATTGAGAAGAACTCATTCTCCTCCAAATAACACTTAATTCCAAATACAGTTCTCTTATCAAACCAGCTAGGGTTTACATTGTACCTAGAAAAACTGTCATACAAGAACACTGCATTGCACTTCCAGCTACCTTTTTCTCCTATTTTCTGCTATTACGTTTAGTTAAAAAGAAGTCAATGTGATTTATATAACTTCATTTGAATGGATAAAACATTGTGTTGGGAAATAATAGACATGAAAATACAAATACAGGTCACTTGTAAGTATATTGAGCATGGTATGCAGCTGAGGAATCATAAAATTGAAAATTGAAAGGAAGTATTAATTATTGCATGCTACTAAGAGTCTTTAAATAATATTGCCTTAAGCCCATTCTTTGCTATGACATCATTATTGCAGTAAAGGAGCTGTACAACTTACATTAAAAATTCAGAGTGTGTCATGTGTAGGACATTTTGGGGAATGCTTCAGGTAGATTTGAATTTTTTTGGTAATAAATAGGAATTTGCCTTCAATAGCAGAATAAAAAATTGTCAATGTCCTTTTGGCAAAGAGTAAACTATTTTCTTATTAATATTTAAACATATTCTTTAGCTAGAAGATGTTATCTTGGCAGTGAAACTTCTTAATTGAGAAAAAAAAAAGAAAGTATTTGGTATCTAAAATCCAGTTATCAGAAGAGATGTAACACCTGAACAAATTCACCTAAGTAATAAATACACTAAGTCTACATCTTCTAGGTGTTTTACAGTAAATAATGACTCAAGTGTAGTCACTATGGGTATGCCTGCACCACTGCAGCTTTAGTAATGACAAAATGTCATCTGTTTTAAACAGAAAGGTGCGTTAAAGGAAAAGCACTGTTGGAAAATATATCCTGGATGACATTCATGGCACCAGTGAACTGCATTAAGGCAGAGCAGTAATTAAAAATTCACTTCAGAGGAGGTTATTATTCCTTAATTCACAGTTACTCCATCCATCAAAGGTCTCCTGGACCCAGGCATTGTGAAAACATGATGCCTCCATTACCTGCTAAATTTCTGACTTAAATCTTCAAAGGAGAGGTAAAACTTTCCCAAACCATGTAGATAAAAATAATGAATAAGAAAGACTTAGGAAGCATTTAGAATTAAAATAATTAAGCCACAGTGGATACTTTCAAAATATTTGCAGCTATGCCAGTATAAAAGAAAATTCCTAATTAACTTATGTGCTAGGTTTTACAAATCTAATATTTAGTTAACCAGTCACTTCTAAAATTTTATTAGTAGTATTGTGACTTAAGTTAACTGTGTTAAGAAAATCTGCACACGTGTAATTCTGGAATTATGTGAACTAGAAGAAATATATATGTAAATTTAAATATTTCTAGGTGGTGGATATTACAGGCTTTTGTTTTGTTGTTTTTCTCCCTTGTGTTTATTCGGGTTTCTTCTTTTTTTTTTTTTCCTTCTGTTTTCTTTTGAATTGTAGGTGTCCAGCATGGAAAGTATCCTGGGACAGGAAACTGGGTGTTAGACTGATATTTTCAATAACCCATCTAATTTAATCACATAATCTTTTATGACTAGAAACAGTCAACTTAGGAACTATCACTCTATATGCTTTTTTAAGTGCATTACCTTTTGTTTGCATTGCACTGAACATGGAAAGGAGGAAGGCTGCTTGTAAAAGATTGCACAGAAATCTTGTGGTACTCAGTCACTAGGCAGTAAAAAGCAGGTGCTCATGGCCTTTCATAGCTCATTCAGAAGGCCTGATCTCCTCCTCTCCCCAGTCAAAAAAAAAGAGGAAATGGTGAAGATGATTTTTTAAAATAAGTGTAGTGGATAATATTACATGAAGTGTTACAAAGCTGTTCAGGCTTCAGTCTGTGGGAAGAAATGATTCTCTTGAAGTTTTACTCACTTAGAGATCCCAGAATAATGAAGGCTTTTAAGCCTAACCTGTTTTTTAGTCTCCCTTTGAATAGGCTCAATTGTGTTTAGGCGATGAAATATTTGGTCTCAAGAAACCACACTATCTTTATTTTAGTATTATTAATATTCTGTTAGGTAGGCAGAATTGAGTATAAGTCAAGACAGCTAATGTACTTTTCTAGCAGTGAAAGATGCCTATGAAAAAGGAAGGATTTGAACCTAGATCAGTGATCTTAGGGATCTAAGCTATTAGGCAGGGAAAAGGATTTACTTTATTAATGATTTTAAATTGCACGGATTAATGTGTTTCTGATGAATTTGATGTATTAATCATTAATCCAATGCTATTAATCTGTTAATGACACCACATTTCTTGGAATCATCTGTCATATACTATGACCTGGTATCCTGGTTGCATAGGGGATGCCTTAAGAATCTCACTTGACAAGTCAGCAGCAGCTTAAATGTGTCCTGGGAACCTATTACTGGGAGATTCAAGTGCAGTGACCTAAATCTCCTTTTTGTTTGTTCTGCCGCTCTGTGTTTTTGTAGTGCTAGCTTGACAAAAAATTATTATTAAAACTTCTTTTTTTTTCTTACCAGAATCATCCCACAGAAGGAACCCCTGAGGCTCAGATCAGGATGCAGCTCACTTATCTGAGAGAGGAATACCCTGTATGTTAAAACAAGCTGGCCAGTGGCCCACTCCTGCCTTAATGTTGTTACTTTTTGTTTTTATTCTTCTTCTCAAGGTCCACAAATATATCAGGAAAGACGTGTGACAGTGAAATATTAGGACTTTTCTGGATGGTTATCTGACCATTTAACACAAGTGTAACACAACATGTTGTTGACAGGAGACTTTTACTTGCAACAAGAAACAAAGCAGCTACAAAGAATATCTACACTTACATGGAAAAATCTACATTTCTACAGGCCCTTAAAACACATATTTCACACTAATTCAGATGACTATTTTGCCTATGACTCTTGCAATTCTAGTTCACTATTGTTTTATTATAGGTGTGTTGAAGGTCAACTGCCACTAACTATACTGTTAAATATTGATTTAACAATTTGAATTAATGTAATTTTCTGTTGTTCTCTCTACTAAATGTGCAGCAGCACTTCAGTGCCCCAGTCAATCAGATCAATAGCACTCACGTGAAATTCAGGGTAAGGCTCTTGCTGGTTTGTTCTCACTTTCTCCTTGTTCTCTTCTCACAGGGTCCAACAGATTTTAGTAAATGCAAAATCTATGTTCCTGGTAATAGGCTGTGGGACTTCTCTAGCTGGATGCATTCTGTGCACACCAGTTACTCTGAAGCAGGGTATTTCCTGCCTCATACTGATTTTTTTTTAATCATGCTACTATTTCTCCTTTACTGAGAGAAAAAAAAATCAAACAATAAAGACATTTTTGGTGCTTTCTTCTAAGATTTTCTGCAATACTATTTATACAATAGTAAATTATACAAATAAGATTTGTATAAATAAGTAAAATTTATACAAGTAAAATTACATATTTGGTGATTTTTAAATAGCAAGTCATTGTTCAATAGCCCTTGCTAATCCTGATGTCAGAGCTAAAAGACCAATATTTAAAGAGATAAATGTGAAAAAGTTAAACATGTATTTAAACATTTGGTTAAATGGTTCAGAATTGGTGTACTAGCAACCTGGAAACCTTAGTGTTTTCCAGTGCTTACTAAGCTGTGCCTTAGTGAGGGTAAAAATATCTGGGCAGCTAAATATTAAGCATTTGGACAAAATAACACTTAAAATACAGTGTGCCTTGGTGTTGCATGAAAAAGTATGTGTTTTGTTCCATCCATAGAATTGTTCCTATTCCATGGATGGAACAAACCTGTCACAAGGGGAAGTCATAACTGGTAGTCAGATGGCAAAATGATGGCAAGTTTAAAATTGAGCATGTATGCCCTGAGTCAGTTTCTCTGAATAATTTTCATGAAATGTCAGTGGTCTTATTTTCTTGATGTCTGTGTCTTTTAAGCCAGGAATATACATGTGTGCATTAGCGCGTGGAAAGTATCTGTGGAAAAAAAAGAAACATGAGAGCTAATGTCCTTTGACTAATTTTGAGAATGGAAGAGAATATGTATTAAATATGAAACTGATATTTGTGCTTCCATTTAACAGAAGAATGGCAGTAGCTGCAATAATTAAAAAAAAAGGTAAAAAAGTCTTGGCAAAAGAACCTTGCCTCTACTTTCCTTCCTTAATTCACAGTGAGGTCTGGATTGCATTGTGATGATCCTGTGCTGCCAGACTTTTTTTTGTATTCTTTTCCACATGCAGTGTTGTTCTCACACGTGTTCACTCACATCTAAAGGAGGTGTTACAGGATGCCCTGCTTCTCCTTGAAGCATCAGTGGCTGGGTATGATAAAGATAAGGTTACAGAAAGCTAGCAGGATTGATGCAGTTGCTGAAGCCATGTGCTTTATATGCACAACAAGAAATGGAATATACTCCCTGACCCCTGCACTGTAAAACTTAGAGAATGTAATTAGAGAACAATAGTTTAACTTGGAAAGGTACTAAATGAACCCAGACAAGCATGATAAAAAGAATCAAGTTTTTTGTTCTGGCTCTGGATAACAAAATGAAGGACCTTTTATCTTCCTGCACTGGCTGATCGTCACTGAGGATATATTTCGAGAATTTGACTGTTCCATGGATTTCCTTATATATTTCCATGTGGTTCTGCTTTCTGAAAACAGATGACATGAAATAAGATGGAGGGGAAAAATAGGAGATGAGTGGTAACAGTTAAGATATATCCATCAACTTGAGAAAGCTAAAGGATGATAACTTTATATTCTAATTTATGGTGTCAGCAATTTACAGGTGTCTCCTGTAAATATCAAACTCTGAAGCTACTTTTCTCGGAATGAAGACTAGTATCTTTGTTAAAGAAAGGAAGTTGCCTTTGTGTTTTCTGTCCATTCTCTCTGTCCATTTTGCTACCTTTCAAAAAACCCTTTTAGCTATATGGAATATAACAGATTTAAAATGCCTCAGAGGATCTTTGTGCTGAATTGTTTCTTTTCTTATTTGTTTTTCTAAATTATTCTTAATAAAAATATAACCCATTTCCGTCTTATAAATAATTTTTCTTCTCTTCTATGTCTCTCACCTGCTATTCTACACTCAGTAAAATGACTGAGAAACATAATGATTAAAAATTCTCATCATCCCCATCTGCCTCTGTGCCCTGCACTTTGTCATTTGGCAGTTGGGTATCAAAGTAGCCTCATCAATGTTCTTTGAAAACTAAGCAGATTGGACATGCAATTTATATGTAAAACAATTATACTGTGTTAGCTTGCTTTTGGCAAGGGTATTAGGGCTCATCTTGGAGACAGGAAACAAAAGCAGCACTTCATCTTCATAAATTTTAAATGAGGGGAGGTGTATGTGTGTGAGAGAGCTATCTGACAGGGGCTTTTCCTACAATCTTTCTCTAACTAGTTCTTTCCTCTCTAGGATGTGTCCTAGTGTGTGCTATTGGCATTGGCAGGAATAATATGTGTTTTCATATAACACGGGTAGTGCTAATGATTTTCTCACTAGAGTTTCTTTCAAATAATTTCTTTGATATTCATTTAAAAAAGAAGATATCTTGTCCATACAAAATTCTACTTCTTGACCAGGGCATTCCTGGAAATAGGTAATATTTTAATGAGTAGAATAGAGATTCACAGCTGTTGAGTCAGCTCTGGATTCTTACTCATATTTTTTCACAGGAGAGATAAAAAAATAAAAAGGTGGTATGGGATGGAAAAGTTTTATGTGGTTTGTTGTTTCTTTGTTTATGTTTTTTTTCCAAGTCTGCCTATCTGAAATAATATTGCAGTATCAGATATGGAAAGGGATGTAAAGTTTATATTTTACACTGAGATCTGAATTCTATCAGTAAGCTTTTAGGGGCCAGTAGAGTGGCCTCTAAAATGAACAATAAACAGAAAAATTTCATTGTATCTAAGTATAAAGGTTTGCGTAGTTTCCACAGTCAGTCCCCCCTGAGGAAGGCAGAAACCTCCAGCCAGAGGTGCAGTTTTATGGTGCTCAAAATATTTGGGTAACTTTGGGGAAATGATTTTCTCTCTGCTGTGTTCTTTGAGGGAGACAGTCTTAAAAATCAGTAGCATTCTGACCAAGGATGTGAAATTTGTTCCTCTCTGCCTGAAAGAATGGTGAGGGTTGCCTAACTTATCACCTGTGGTAGGTGTCAATGTTGCCTGGGGTGAATTCTTGCTTCAAGGTGTTGATTCTCTCCCAGCTTGCTTAACAGTATCAAAGTAGCTGTAGCGTAACTCATGTACTTTTTACCATCCAGAAAATCTACTATGGTGTATTTTGGGGTGAAGTGAAGATTTTCTGTTGTGTATAAAATCCCTAAACAGCGGTTGAAAAGCTTGTGATACTTCACTGAGTGGTGAGAACTTTTATCTGGATGATCAGCTTGTTCCTTTCTTTATAGTGAGTAATTACATGATTAGTTGTGAAGCAGAAAAGAAGCAGCCAGAGCAGTTTTCAGAGTGCCAGGTAGAGTGCTCTAGGATGTTGTCCTCAGGAAGATACAGCCCTGTGGAAGGCTGTGGAATCCTTCACTGTGGAAAAATTAACCAATTTGCTATTTCTTTTAGTTCATGTTTTTTAGTAATTTGGAGATGGAGGCTTCTCTCTTTTTTTCCCTTTGTTACAGCTGCTCACAGTAAAACAATATACAAGTCAAGTGAAAAAATGTAATTTCTGTGGAAAAGAACCCAAAATTTTGTAAAGATGGCAAAGTACTATGAAAATGGAAGTAGGAAAATAAATTATTTTTTAACCTATTGATGGTCACCAAGAAAGACACTGTACTAGTTGCTCAGAAGAAAGGCACATGAGAAATTTTTAAGAGCCAGCACTGGAGATGGAGGACCACATTCAAGCCCATCTCTACTGCAGTCCACATGGAATTCTGCACCTGAAATTCGTTGCCATGGTCAGTACTGTAACTGGCCATGTAACTATAACAGCATTAGTGGGTATTCCTGTGTGTTGGCTGCCATATGAGGACTTAGAGAACATATTCAGAGATCAGATTCCCTGGGCAATGGCAGCTGTATGGTTTTGTGCATACCCACAGGGTCTGTTAAGGGTGGGGTGTTTTCCAGTGCTCCCTGACAGGTTAACAGTAAATGCACCTGCCTGAAGACCAAGTAGGAGCAGATCCCAGCTGATGCTGCAGCATGGTCTCTGCAAGCAGAAGCAGTCCTGGCCCTGATCTGACAGAAGGCTGTGCAGCTCCTGTACTGTGGCTGTGTCAGCCTGCCAGGGACAAATGCATTTTATCACTTGGTAGCAAAGGAGGACTGCTGTCTGGCAAACCCTCCCCTATCTGTTTCCAAAGCCGTGCTAGAAAAGCTTTGGCTCTTGAGCCAGATAAATATTGCTACCAGCAAGATTCAGTTCTCACTACTG
Source organism: Argya squamiceps (assembly GCA_037834095.1). Classification (NCBI taxonomy): domain Eukaryota; kingdom Metazoa; phylum Chordata; class Aves; order Passeriformes; family Leiothrichidae; genus Argya; species Argya squamiceps. Next base: position 17,864,765 of record JBBMKD010000115.1, read on the forward strand.
GTGGCCACATGTGCTTGGCAAGACTGGTGGGCCTGTGCAATCCAATCTTGGTTTGCTTCAGAACTCCCCATATGGGGAAGGATGCAGCACTTCTGGCTCTTGTTCATTTCCAACAAACTAGCTGCAGATTCCTCTATTAGATGACACAGAGAGAAGAGAAACAGTGTAAATGCAGGTCAAGTGAAATAGTTAAGTAATTCAAAGAAATCCCTTTTTTGAGATACTTATGGCCACTATGGTCTACCTTTCTGTTTTGGTACTGGTATGGGGAGCATATTCAAAGCACCATAGCAAATTTTTGCAGTCATTAAGTCCAGAAGGTTGTAATATTTTAAACTGTTTTAATATGTATCATTTAATTGAGCTGAAAAACAAAAATGTAGGAAGAAAAAAATTACACAACATAGATCATGGGTAGAGCTGTAATGAATGATTTTACCCAAAGGGCAGTGGTCCAATAACTTGGATTAAGTGGATTATTTTGAGCTCATAGGAAAGCTCAGTTCAGTACTAAATACTAAGCTGCTGATCTTAAAATTATCAACAGGACGTAGCTGTCACACAGGTGTTGGAAGAGACCTTTTCTTTGTTTTTAGAATGATGTAAAATTTAGTTCTAGTATTATCATGTGTGTTGAATATTCTTGAATTTTGAAGTAAGAACCAAGCAATTTTAATTAGCAGAAAATCAAGAAAATTATGTATGTTGGGCTCTAGGCATTAATTAAACAGAATGTTAAAAGCTGTTTAGAAGAACAAGTACTGAGAAGTGCTTTTGCATCAGGCAAAGGTGTGCCAACAAATTCACACTGGGTAGTAGAGGGTGAAAAATAAAGACTAAAATGAATTGACTACATATAAAAACAGCAAAGTTATTTCTTTCATCTCTCCTTGAGCGTTTCCCAAGAAAAGATGCTGATAGTTTTAATGATTCTTGTTTTGGAGTGTACAGCTGAAGTGCAAGAGGCAGGTAGGTCTAGGAAATTGTTTATCTCTAGGATTGCAGACTCATGAGAGTTTGTTGCTCGCACTTAGGATTATTGAAGTTCTAAGAGAATCTGCAAAAAAGAAAAGGGGGATGATATTTCAGTTAGTTTCCCCAGAAACGTTGCCTTGAGGAAAGCTAATCAATGATAGCCAGCTTTTTTCTTCATAGTCTAAAAATTTATACTCGTTATGGTACTTTTATAGCTCTGGAAAGTCTCTATAGAACAGGGCAGGAAATTCAACTCTTTTTCTTCTGGTGTACAACTGACTTGAGGGTTTGTGGTTGGGAAAAAAAGAATGAGATGAGTCCTTCACAAAGCACCATCTCATATCTGAACTTTATTGATCCTTTTGTTGCTTTTAATACTTTAATGCTTCAAGAATGTAACTAAGCTATCTAATATGCTATAACTCTAGTTTCTTTTCTCCCATTCCTGGCAATATCCCATAGTAAGCTGCTCCTAAATACTCTTCTTCCATTCATCTCTACTAACTTCTTTTTCTTTCTCCTTTTCAGGTTCAGCCTAGCACAAGGCAGGTATAAAGATATTGCAAAGAAAACGCTGTAAAAATAGGTTGCTAAGAGAAACAGACAGATGGCTTTAGAAGAAGGTCTCATGATTTTAAGAATGAGCTCTTTTATTGCATTATGATTTGTTGGGCTGCTGTTTCTCTGAAGGGTTTAAGAAAACTCAAATGGGAACTGTCATAATTCCCCCAGCAAAGTGTCTCTTAGGAAAATCATTTTATTGATTTGCTTGCTCATGACGAATAGAGAGTAAATTTGTGAATAAACAAATGCTTTTTGTCTCATGCAGATATCAGTTTATATATTTTCATTCCAAATGTACTCTGCAGCTTTATGTAGCCTTACCTGTGCATAGTTGTTGAGCTAACTAGACAACAGGCCACATTTCACAGTCAAGGAAATCTTTCTGCTCTTGGCTTCTGAGACAAAAATGTCACTGCCTCCTCCCAGTTTTTATGACTGAAAAGTAAAAAAAAATATTTATAAGATAAGATAATTGTCCTTCTCTCTTTCTTCTTCCATTTCACAACTTCATCCCTGTCCCAAGATATACTCCAGGGCTGTCCATACCTGGAGGCTAGAGTCTCCTCGTCTTCCATTTTATACTTAGATTCAAGAGATCCTTTCAACACAAATAAAACCCAACAATGTTTTAAATCTATGGTGGTTTACAGTCTATATATGCATATATATAATTTCAAAAGCTATTACATAGGGTTTCAAACTTGGGAATCATTATGTCTGTTTGAATATGTTGGAACTGCACTACATTTTAGTCATGAATGGTTTTAGTGATTATCTGGTGTTCTTTTGTATTTGAACTTTCTGGACTCACGGAGTTTTTTTCTTCATTTATTTTTTCCACACCATCCTGAGGACGGTATAAGTATTCTTTAAAAAAATTAAATAAAATTGAAAATTGAGGTTTTTGACTAATACATTAATTCAATGATTAGGTCTTTAACATAAGGGCTAGTTAATATCAAACCCACAGAATTAGTATACCGTGTTTCTGGAGTCAAAGATGCAAAAACATCTGAAGCTAGGGACAGGATCAAACCTTCATATGCTAAGAGTTACTGGGTAGCCTGGAAAACTCCCTGAAGTGGAATATGATTTCTTCCTGATCATACAGAACCAAGGCCTCTGAAGAAGCATGGTTAAGCAAACAAATGAGGAAAGTGGGATAACCCTGCCTCTCCTACCATTCAGCTGTACCTGAGAAAACTGACTTGCTTACTGACAGAGGCCTGGGATGGCACTGATGTCCAGTACAAGGACAGCATCTGCCTGGACTGGTTGCCTGACTTGAATGTTCAGGTGGTGATACCCTGTTCTTGTGTGCCAGTATTGCTCCTGGCAAGTGAATTATGAAAGCTGTTTGTAGTGAGAGAGAGTGGTGGAGGTGGTAGCTTTGGCCTCCTGAACTGTCAGAATCTGGTGGACAGAAAGATGATGACATAGGGGTGTCATTGCCTTTGCACTCCTTTGCCTATTTTGGGCCTCTCAAGCTCGTTTGGATCGCACTTAAAACGTGCAGGTTTTTACTACCCCAGAACATAAAATCCAAGTGTATTTTTTAATTTTACAAATGAGCTTTTACCATCTTAATGAGCTAAACAAACCCCTCAAATTTATATGCTTCTGTTTTTCAGGCTGTCTAAATTTAAATTTATTATATTGAGTTCATTTTTAATAGAAACTGTAGGGGATGTGATCAAAAGTCTTTTTAAGTTCAGCTTTTGTCCACTTTCATTGATCTGCAAATTTTTCTGTCAGAAGAGGTTCGAAATGCTTTTCACATTGTCTGATTCCTGCCTACCCCTTTGTGAAAGCCTATTTGATTAAAAAAGCATTGCACAATTCATCAAGGCTTCTGATCTTTTGGACTAAATGCTGGTTCGTGTTTCTGCAACACATCTCTAAATGGGAGACTGAACAGTAAGAAGTCTGTTTGAAGTGGGACACTTGTCCATTTGGCAGAGGTCAAAATGAAAAGTAATTTTTGCCGCAACTCATAATAAAGTAGTGTTCTTGAGATTCAAGAGAATAAAAAGGCTTCAAACATCTCTTCTTCTGCCACCCCCTTCCTATTCTATAGAATTAAACGTGCAGATATGACCTTGCATGGTAGGGTGGTGAGTTCTGAAATCAATGTGAAATCATGGCGGATTAAATTTTTTGGACCAAGGATTTGTGTTGTTCTGCAGTATGATTAACAGATTTTACCACCTTGTTAAAGGAAGGGAGTCTCTTAAATGGTATGGCTGACTCACACAGTGTGACAGACACAGACTCCCTATACACATGCACCCTTCTGCTGAAGCTGGCAGTGTCTGAGCCGTGCCCAGAACTAGGTGTGGTGTTTAAACACCTCCATGGGCAGCTTAACAGTGTGTTGCTGTAGCTGCTTTTCTTTGGTACCCAAGCTAACTCACACTTGGCAAATTGTACTGTGCCTTTGGCCAGAGCCATTGCTGCTAACTGGCATTTGTCTGTGCCATAGGACACTGTGTGGAGTCCTCTTCAGACCACCACATGACTTGGAATGACAAACCAGTCCTTGAGAGGTAAAATTAGTGCTCTCTGGGTAGCTAAAGGAATCAAAATCACAAAAACCATCTGGCAATAAAGTTGTATCTAAAATAAAGAAGACATGTTTACTTGCATTAGAACTAAGCACTGAAGCTACTTCCTTAAGACTATGTTAAATTCTTACTCCCACCATTCAGAGACTGAGTGTCATCTTTAAACAAAGATGACCCAGAATGCTTGGTAATGCAGATTGAAAGTCAATGGCTTGGGGTATTTTGAGGTCTCAGTAGCTAATAAGTTCAATTGCTGAATATGAAGAAGACTTGATTTTTTTTTCTTATTTTCTGGTAATTGATGGTAGAAGCTTTTAGGAAAGGTTTTGTTCACCGTAGTTTTACAGTGCTGGTACAATAATGTTCTCACTTGGGCATTTAAGCATGTTATACATGAGAGCATGAGTTAAATTTTCTTTTAAAATATGACTCTTCTTTAGGAAAGAGAATGATATAGACATGATCTGTATTTAAAGTTCATATGTGTATGCCCTCCTACAGAGCCCTAGCAACTGCAGCTTTAGTTGAGACAAAGAGTTGCTGACCTCTTAGCAGCGCTTTGTATCACCTGCTTGTAGCAATGTAAAGACACAAAATGATGGAATTTCATGTTTTTCAGATCAAAACCACTGTAATGAATACATATTTCCTCAGTTTTAGCTGACTTGCTGCATGAGCTTTTCTCCTATATCTCCAATGAACATTGTCATGTGTGTTTTGTAAAAGTTTTCATTGACACTAAGATTAGGGGCCCTACTTATGGTTGTACCAGCTTGGTACAGATATATTGTTAGGTTAGAAATAATACATTTCTATGCATGTGAGAGGTACCCATTTAAGATTTTTTAGAAGCTGTGATGTTCTGTACCAATGAGTCTTGCTTACAGTCACATGAAGAGGATATTTCTGTCCAGATATTGCAAAGTTTTCTAAAGCTGTATTCTAAATAGATGGTAGAAGACACTATAGAAACATGTAGTAAGTGTCTTTCTCTGATTTTTCTTTGGCATAAGTTAAAAATTTTAAGCAATTTAAAATTCTTTCTTAAAACCCCCTGCTTTTTCATCGTCTTGTGTCTTCATTTCTTTTAAGTGTCTGTGTTACCACCCATCTCTTATGATGTGGCTGTCTTGCAGATTATTTGATAAGAACCCAGTCCTCTTTGGTTTTATGTTGCTTTTTTGCATTTATTCTGTATGCACATATGTGACTATTCCTTTTTACTTCATCTTTGGTAAATAATCTCTTGGATTATCAAATGGACACAGATAAATAGGGAATGGAAACAAATTAAGATATCTCCATACTAATGTCTACATGAATTACTCTGCTGGTTGAAAATGAATCTTCGAGAAATAAAATTCACTGTTCCCTTGCAGTTTTCCCATGAAAAATCCTATACTTTGGAGGAGAATATACTTATTTTTGCACTATGCAGAAAAGCAACAGCTTGCTTCTCTTTTGCAGGTGAAACAGGGCAAACTGCTATGTGTAGGGTCTGCTGAAATCAACCACTCTGTGGAGTCAAAGGCTCCCTGCATTTGACTTTCTCTGATTTAATGCTGGCAGATCCCTCTCTGAATGCGTAATATAGATTTTAGTCTGAACCTAGTCACCAGTTTGCATTTTGCCCTTTATGTTATACAGCTGTCAAATCTTCTCTGCTAGATTGATTTCTCCCTACACCAAAAGACCAGCAATGAGACCAAGTGCCAATCAGTTTTCTTAATTAGGTTCCTTTTAAATGCTTGCTTGCTCTCTTTACAGTGTTATTTGAAACTGAATCTTGCACCCTGGTGGATCTGCCATTTTTAAAGGCTCATTTTTGCATTATTGTCTGCTTGAACATTTGGTTTTTAATGGTTTCCTCTTTTCCTAAAGCCATGTCAAAATGCCTAAACAGAGTATCAGTGAGCTGTAAAGTCATGAACAGAATTAAGAAATGGAGAGCTTGTTCCAGAATCATTGAAATGGTTGTGTTGCTGCTCTTCTGACATTATCCTGTCTGAGAGTGGCAGGACAGTGCATAGCACCTTTCATTATGTTTCATGGATCTAAGAATTATGGAAATGACATCTATGATTTAGAATTAAAGGGTAACAATGACATAATAGACATGTCTTCATTCCTCCCAGGAAGGCCTCTACTAGCACAAGAAGCATTGGCACTTAACAGAGCCCTGCTGGTCCCCCTGTGCAATGTCTTTTGTAACCTTAAGAGGATAGAAAGTAAACATGTTCAGGCAAGTAAGACTTTCGTTTAATGTTGCTCTACACTTCGCTATTTGATGTGATCAGTCTCTCTCCCATTTATAATTTATTTTCAGAGGATTTTTGTGACCTTGAACATGAGATGAAATGTCGCTTCCTCTGGGATCTGTATCTGAGATGTGTTGAGTTTTAAAGGAAATCTTTAGTCAGAGAATTCCCTCAGAATGTTAATGTCATCATCTTTAAAAGAAAATAAAACCCAAAAATACTTTTTTTTTTTTTTTTTTTTTTTTTTTTTTTTACTTTTTCATGCAGCACACTGCTTGAGATTTTTTTCATTGTATTCCTCCTCTTTTCTTGGTTTTAAGCTGGGAGAACAAAGCTGAGAAGAAAGATCAGAAGTATTGTGCCTGGCATGTGCCTATGTCAGTCCCTCTGTAACACTGCTTCCAACATCACAAACAAAAAGTTTGCTTTTACCAATTATCAGCTTTTTGATAAAGTCTACAAATTAGTGTTTCAGAACATGCCTGAACAAATAGAATAATTGTATATACAAATGAACTGAGAATTACACCCGTGGTGACTTATTTCCCCTGTTTATCTGCTCATCAGAAAGCAGCAATGTGTCCATCTGAAGTTAATTTAGTAACGTAACTGGCCATAAGTGACTCTGTTTCAGGAGAAACAGCAGAGCCTGGGGATACACAAAAGCTTCTGTGGGTAGAGGGCCAAAATGTGGCCAGATCAGTAAATATCTACAGTTGCAGTGAAAAGAGCAACCACGAGCCTTCTCACTTTTTTCTGGGCCCTAAAGTGAGGAAAGAAGCATTGCAGTATTGCCATTCACAGGCAAAGAAGTAGCAGGCAGATGTTGTCTTTAGGTTTGGTGGTGCACTAATTGCCCTACAGCTCACAAGAAAGCTGCTGTGTTACCTTAACGCAGCCCATATTGTATCCCATAGAATGGAGACTAGAAATCTTTCAAGGAACTTCCCTTTCACAGTATTTTTTTCCTCCCTAGTACTGCATTGGCTGGCTGTAGTATTTCGTGGTCCAGGCAAATCTGGTATGTAGCAGCACTTGTTCTCAGTGTCACTTCTGTGGCCTCTGGACCCTAATTTATTGTTTCGAGTCACTTTTGTAATATGCTGTTATAATTCTAAAACCAATAAAATGGCAATGCAACAAGAGCACCTAGTATTCCTGCAGTGGCTTGACTTAAATTCCCCACAGTTCTGACATAAGATATCTAAGCTGCTAAGAACTTCTTTTGATATATTTACATCACAAAGGTGCATGGAAGGCTCTCCACTTGCTTTTCAGTATATTAATTTTCATATGATTTTAAATATGTACATTAAATAAGGGTACTCTTTACAAGTACAACAGAGAGGCTTTTTTACACAATCTGGTATAAATAGATTTTTTGTACCAGACCATAAAAGAAGCTCTCCATTTCCATCATTAGAAGGTTCTGTAGCTTCAACTGATTCATTTCTCCAGGCATGAATCTTGTTCCTTAGCTAGAATTTGGTAAAAAAATTGTTTCTTCTTTCCTATATTCCACAGCTGTGATCAGCTAGAAGTAACCTGAGAATTTCTCTCCTAAGCTCACCCTGACCACAGTTGTTCCACTCTCCTTCACTACAATCACCCCTGCTCTTTTCAACGCATAGAGTGATAACAACTGGTCCCTGCTGGTATCCTAGCTAGTTGTCCATCCAGAAAAAAACATTTAATTGGTAGAAAAGCCATGTCTTTCCTTCAGAAGGTTTTCATTTGCATGAGTTTGATTATTTCAGAATACTGGCTTGCCACCAAAATTAGCTGGAATTGCTCTAGTCTTACCGGGACGCTGGCAGACATGAACCTAAAGCTTAATCTTACCTCAGAAATTACAACACAAATGCTTTTTTTTTTGACTGTACACAATTTTGTCACTTATTTTAAAAAGGGTTTTTTTACTGTATGCATGTATCTTCATACTTGTTATCACTTTTGTGTACGGTTCCATGGATGTAACAAGTGATGCTGCAGGCTTGACAAGCTGTTGATATGGATTATTGACACTCATTTTTAGTGACTTATGTAGAGGCAAAAAATTTAATGTAATGTTTTTACTTTTCTGTACAGTGGCCTAATAATGTCAAGTTATGAAATTTACCAATATCTATTCTTTTAGGATTAAAAAAAAAGCAAAACAAAAAGCAAGTGATTTCTTGCTTTTCAGGTCTCTAGCAATTGTTTCAGTGTAATTACTTCTTTTCTCTTTAAACTGCAATTCTTATTCTAGAGATAGTGCTTTCTCTTTTCCATTCTCATCTATGTCACTAAAACACTAATGCAAAATATGTTTATTAGTTTAAACTACCACAACTTTTTTCTTTACTGGTATACACAATGCAACAGATGCAGCTGGAACTTCTCACAGAGTGAGAACATAGAGCAATTTCTTGTAGTGGATGATAGGAGCTATATATAAAAAAACACTTTTTAAAGGGATATTGCCCATTTTTCTGTAATACTTTATCTTGCCTACTGAGTGAGTATTCAAAGTTGGTCAGTCATGGGTGAGTGAAGTAGCCATCTTGTCCAGTTTTCTCTTTGTAAAGCTCTCTCTAACATGCTCACACAGTAATGAAAGCACTTCATCACCAGATGGCAATGTTGCATGAGCCTAACCCCTGCACCTCCTCACAAGGTTGTAGCAGGAGCAGTGGAAGGAAGTGGTACAATTTGTTTGGGAGAATGAGCAGCCATATTGTTCAAACACTTTTATCTCCTTTAAAACTACCTACAATGGAGGTCAAATAGGATAATTTTCCACTTTGTCAAGTGCAGGGAAAATCTGGAGGGAAGTTCATATGAAATTCAGCTCGAGTAAAAAGATCAAGGACACTTTTCTTAAAGAAATATGTAGTTACACTTCTTTGTCCATTTTTTTTTTTTTGCAATTGCTCTTTATAATAATTAACACCCAGAGACATTTCCAAGGTTACACTAACTTTACACAAGAATACTGCCAATCACAGTTCCCAGAAAGTAACTGTGAGTTTTGTTGGGTTTTTTTTTTTTGTATGGATGGTTACCGAGGGTGTGAAATTAGTTTTTCCTAATGTTTAGGTGTCAGGTGACTGTATCTGTTGTGGCATTGCATAGTTTTAATGAGCTTTGTTTTTTTTTCCTGAAATGACTTCCTAATGTAATTCTGCTTACACAGGGTTTTCCCCCCAAAATTTATTTGAATAGAAGTCATAGTGTAAAGACGTACTTTGCATTGAATGTTCCATTGAGTTCACAGCTGTTCTGATCTGTTTATGTATTACACAGAGCAAACACACGTGATTACATGATTCCAAAAGAGTACTCACATATTCTGCTTAATGTATAAATGATAATGAATCTACTGTTAAGATTATGGTCAAATACCCTACTTCAAACATTGTAATAATTAAGTGGAAATCTAATTTATTGAAAGAGGAGAACAGATATTAGATGAAGTCTAATTGGAAACACAAAGATAAATTTTAAGGTTTTCGTAGTAAGAAACAAAATTTGATAGAGGCACTCTTAATTCAACTCTACCTGCAAATGCGCAAAATGTTCCTTTGTCTTTCCAGTAACTTTAATCTATGTCCATGCCATAACTATAGCTGAAGTACTCATAATATTAGTAAATAGTTTAATGTATTTTTTAGCTATTTCTGAGTTGAAGAAAGCCTGAGGAATATGCTTAAATTCAGGATTGTGTAGATCACTGAAAAGTAAACTGAACAGAGCATACTATGTTCTTGAAGTAAGTAGTGAGGGTTTTAGCCCAATCACTTTGTGTGCTTCCCCAAGACACTGATAATAGGTGTCTTCTTGCCCTTGGGTACACCTTTAATATAGCAGGTAATTCTGCCCATTGTTTTCCCATATTGACTCCAGAGGAAACCTAGGATGATTTAGTGGCTTCATTAAGCACTTGGACAGAGAGAATGAATCTGGGCCTGAAGTCGCACTATAAAATTAAGTATCCTTGTTCTACACTGTTTTCCTCATTCTCCTTCTGTGGAAGGCAGGAGGAGAGCAAAGGCTGGTTATTGGCCATATTTCCAGTGGTCCCTCACTGGTATTTTGGAGTGCCACCAGTGATGGATGTGTCTGTACCTTGAACTTCACGTTTATCACCCAAGGTGAAAACCATAAGGCAAGGTTGGTAAGCAAATTGTCAGACACACTGCAGGAGCGATAATTTGCTTTTCTCGAGAAGGGACTTTTCCAATGGGTGCTGGTAGGATTGTCCTGGTTTTGCATACTCACTAGCAGGTGCCAGCGAGCTTAACCATATCTCTGCTGGCTTCTATTTGCCTGGAACCACAGCATCCTTTGGAAGGTTTCCTTCTTTCAGAAAGGGATTCTCTTCACTGCCGTGTCTGTCTGCACATTGCAAGTGATGTCTTGGAAGATTGATTGGCAGCCCATGACATCATTCAGCCTAGAGAAGGAGGACTGAGATACTGGGAAACCTGATGTCAGATGAGATGCTTGGGAGAACACAACTTACAACTGTGCCCAGGATGAGGGCTCAAGTGTGTATGGACTGCTTCAATTTCATGTCACCAGGAGAGTTGTGACTTGAGTGTTATTGCCCCTCTGTTATGCTCTTGGTGAGGAAGTTTAGAAAGCAAAATGTCATTGGAACTGTAATTTGACATCTTCTTGTGAAGTGGTTTGTTTATATGTTGGAGCTGGGTAGGCAATGCATGTGTGCTAATATGGCAAGATATTCCATTACAATCCTGTTGCTCACTAAGGCTGACTCCTCCAGACCACTGTACAATAGGATGTCAAACAATTGTCACTGTGACAACACTTTTCCTTCTAATTTCACACTGGTAATTTTGACAGAACAAGAAGGGCTATATGTGAAGGCTACACCTTTTAAAGCAGATTTGGAATGACAGGATAAATTATAGCATTATTGTCTAATGGGTGGTAACAAAAATCTTTACAATTTCAGGCTCCAGCAAAATTGCTTCTTTTTTGAGGCATGGATATCAGACTTCAAGTGGATTTCACAAAATCTCCTCTAGATATCTAAATTAAAGTCTCTTTCAAAGAAAACTCTTAATCAGCAATTCTCAATAGGACTACTATCACAATGCACTTTTCCTTTTCTTTCTTTTTTTTTTTTATTATTTTTTTCCCTAAGGAAATTGCAAGCCTTGTATTTAATTTTTTTTTCCTGGAAGGAAAATACAAAGTAAGATAGTTAGAACAAAGAAATAATTTCTCTTTTCTGAAAGACTCAATGATATAAATTTAAAATCTCAAGTGTAAGAAACATTCTCCCTAATCCCCTTGGCTCTACCATATTATATATATATTTTCCCCACTGATAAATTAATTCCTACTGACATTTTATCAAGATTTACCTAGCACAGTTTGAACTTCGTGGAGGTCAATCATCTGTATTTGGGTTCTTTTTAGAGTTGAACAAGTCTTGAAGTGTGTTTGACTATGATTAATAAAAAGAGATCATAAAAATAGATCCCAGCTTCTCTGGGACATAAAATGATTTTAAAATGTCATTAATTGTTTTTTAAAATATGAGTAAATAATTTCACAAGGCAGCATTTTAAGCTCTGAACAATGATATGAACTAATTTAGTTTACCATCACAAAGCTGATGGAAAAGTCATTTTTTGTATGATGCTAATGAAACTCATTCTCAGTTGGGAAGCCTCTTGTGTTGTCAAAATAAAAACCCAAAAAAGGCTGATGCAGTGTTGTAGAAAATATGGGCAATTTACCTGTTCCTTTTGGACCAAATGGCTCTGTATTGACAGTCCAACTGGAATTGGAAAACTGTCCTGTGTGGTACTCTTGTGTTATGAGCTGGTGGCATTTCTTAGCCTGGTGACCAGAGTGGGCTGCCTGGCTAACTTCACCCAGCTCTTACCTGCCTGTAGCAGCTGTTACTAAAGAGAATGAACATGATGATGACAATCCACACAGAGATCATGAAAACCTCACAGACCTAGTCCACAGCCACTTTCTCAGTGTTGCTAGTAGGAGTCCAGTGAGCATTTGGCCTCAATTTGTACTTTCTCTTATAGCTCAGAGGTGTAACTCCAGTCAAGCTGCATCTACAGAAAAGAGCACCTAAAACAAATCCTAAAATCCTACATTTTTCATTTTTTTTCTCCCCCATTTTTATAATCAAAATAAGCTAGGAATTGCTTATAGGTCACAAAGAGGTCATGTGGTGGTGTTTGGTTTGGTATTTGTTCATGTTCCCTGGCAGCCATTTTGTTCATGGACTTCCATTTTGCTATTTACTGTTCTAAGTTTTAAGTTTGCCTGGCGACAAGGTTCTCATTGGTTAGAAGTTTGGTTCAGCAGTTACCTGTCAATTATGTTGTGTATCAGTTTAGGGGGCCTGCCTGCCATCCTGGTGCCTCGCCCCTCAGATGGATACATCTGAGGGGAGACGCCGGGTGGTTGGCTGGCAGCCCCTCACCCCATTCTCCCACCTAGTTCATGATTGGTTTGTGTCCCTATAGTACCACTCCACAGTACCAGGTTATTGGTTGTTTGCTGTTACTATGTTAATATGTTCAGAGTGACCACCCCATTATAAAAACCTCTGTACCCTCTACATTGGGGTCTCTCTGGAGGCACCGGTGGTGAGGAGCCTCAATAAACTCCCACTGTTCCGCCCATCCAGAGAGTCCCGTCTCTTTCTCCTCGTTCTATCGTGACTCTCCTTTGGTGCTGCGTCGCGGCCAGTGACGACCCACTCTTCAGGTGTGTGGAAGTGCCTTGGTTTCCTAGCCGGGGTTGACAGGCACGTGGCTGTTGCGGTGACTCCCAACAGCCTGTCACTGCAAGGTCAGTTGACATTCTTCAGTTTGGGTTGGAACACAGGGCTTACCTGTTCTCTCTTTTTCGTTCTGTGGTTTCCATTGAACTCTCATGCAATTAAGAAACTGGGAGACTAAAGGACAATTTTAATTAAGAGAAGTAGAACAAAATTTGGCTCTCAACAATAATTGGCAGTGAAAGAGAGACTTGCGGGCTTGATTTGTTTCTCATCAATGTGAGAAGATATGTCATGCAAATTACAGGCTGTAGTAGGAGTGTCTGCATATTCTAAAACCTGTTTTTAGAATAAAGAAGAGTTTTATTTACCTGAGACATTTTATGAAATGTGCTGCAGCTACCGAGATAATTCCTTTAAGATAAGAGGTTTAAGAACCCCGGGTTTCGAGAATTTATGTTTACAACCCATTTGAAAACTTTGAGTTACATTTCCAGAAGGTTGCAACTGTCCCATTTAAAGAACATGGAAGTTCCTTAGAGGTTAGACACTGTCTCTTACACAATTTCAGTGTTTGAGAAATGCCAATCCCATATCTCTTCTCTCCTTAGAATTCTCTAGGGTACGTGCCACTGCCCATTACATCTTTTAATTAATGTGATAATTACTGTACATGGAGTTTAATAGCAATTCAGTCAGCTTATGCTGGGAACCCTGATGTTCTGTATTTTTTTAAAATATAGATAAGACCAATTTTGCTCACTATGTTAATTAGGTAAGGCCCAGATGAAGCTCACATGTCCATTCCTCAGCACAGGCAGTTAGACCTGATATTAATTGCCATCAGGTCCTTTACAGGAGATGCCTTCTACTCCCATTTACACTTTGTCAACTCCACTGTGTTTTTTTTTTCCATGCCAAGCTGGCCATTGCTACTGCTCTATGTTGGACACCATCCTGATTCTTTTAACAGAGAAACCAGTTAGCAGTACATATAATAGCATATAAATTTAGAATAAGGTATTCAGTGCTTTTAAAAAACAAAATAGGTTTCTTTTCCTTCATAGGCATGCTAGGGGTAAAATCTTGGGCTGGGGAAGAGGAATAAAGCACGAAGAGCAATACATAAAACATGTAAAACTCATAAGACTTCTGAAAACACTCTCTTAAAACTTAATTGCCTAGTTTTGATGGCACACATATGAGCTGGATTTTGTCACAGAACTATTCCTGTGCTTCCTGGGACAAAGACTTCTTGTCCTGTCATCTGTAACATCTGTTACTGCTTGTTCTTGAAAGCGTACTGGCTTTAAGGATTTTATGAGAAAAAACAAACCTTTTGGTTTTAAAATTTTTCAGCTAATGAGCGTATCTTATTCAGGTGTTCTTTTGCCCAACACAGTGTGTAAATCAAGTTAAAAGAGGAATTCAGAAAAAACAGACTGCGTGCACGAGTCATAGGTACCAATCTAGAACTGTGGTTTTCATGAGGTAAGGTAGAAAGGATACGCTGAGAGGTTACTTGTGTTCAGTGGTTTCAGGAAGCTTTGATATGTTTAGGTTTTAGTTTAATGTGCAGTACAATAAGATTCATAGTAAACAATTCTTATGTGCTCCTCTAGAACTGCCAGAGATTTTATAATTTCAGTTTTAGAATGTGGAGATTTTACAACACCAAGTGATCTCTGGAACAGTTTCCTTGTTGTTCTTATTTTTCATTGTCATCCCTGCCATCTTAATCAAACACTTTGATCACTTCAGCAGTGCAAATGTTGACATTTTCCTATGCTTTAGGAAAAAGCACAGGATATCTCTGAAATGCCTTGAGATATCGGTTCTTTTGGTATTAGACTTTTGCATGATTTATGGTAATCATATCCAGTACTTGATGTTTTTCATCCATGTTTCTTGCAGTCTCAACTGCTTTTCATGTGAGTGTGTTGGTTTCTTTTCCACTGCTGGTTTGTGGAGTGCCTACCCCTTCTGTCACTGGAACCAGTGCTATCAGCTCTGCTGATGCATAGTCTTTGATGCAGTGGAGTATCCTTGGAGTTTGCACATCAGAAAAATAGTACTGAGGTACTCATCTGCTCACTACTTGAGTTCTTCAGCATCCTGTCTAAAAACTGATGAATGTATAGTAATTAATTGCTTGCTATCTAATCTACAGCTGTGCCCCTAGGGATAAAATGGACAAAAAAGACTAAAGAGAAGAGAATTGTTCAAATTACTGCATCGGTATTCTGGCTGCTTTAGTACACTTTATCCAAGGACTTCAGAAACTAGCTGCTTCAAGAAGGGTTAACAAGTTGTGAAATAGGCAACTATGGAACAGTCAAAGAGGAGGATTATTTTCAGGTTTTACTGAATTTATTAAAAGAAAACAGCTTCCAGAGCACTTTCTTATAACTTAATACAGAAATAAGCTCCAATGTTCTCTTACGCTTACTTGAAAGGTAAACAGAGATATTCCTTTAAATTCTCCTGGCCTTAAAAAATGAAGCACACCCCCTACCCCTTACACTCAGTGTCATTTGAATTCAGATGTTTGGGTAACATTGGTTTCACTGGCATTTTTCAAAGACAAGTATAAAACTTCTTGCAGTGATACTTAACGGGCTACTGGACAAGAATGGATTTAGCTAAACATAGGGAGAAGCCACATCTGCACTTTGACCTACTAATTAAATGAAGATCAAAAAGCAGGATGTAAGAAGAAACAGTGGATGATCATAAATGGTCTTTAGGTAAATCAGCAAAATTAAGTATATCCATTCAAGAAAGCTAATAAAAGTAAAAAAAAGTCTTGCATGTCAGCACATAAGTGAAATAATGTGGTTTCTAAACAGAAGAAGCTGCAAATCTTAATACACAGTCAGAAACACCATTTAATTAGTATAATGGGTTTTGTGGCATTACTCATTACTGGAATGCTAGTATTCCTGTGTAGATTTTGCTAAGGCAGAAAAAAGGTGTGATCTTGAACATGAGTAAGACAGTATGCTTGCCTTGAGGTTTTGAGTACATGTGGAGTTAGACTTGTTCAAAGTTTATGATACAAAATGCAGACTTATATGGTAGAAGTATGGGTGATAATTTATGTAAAAAATGTAGAAAGCACCAGATGAAAAACAGTGTTCAGTAAAAGATTGTAACAAATCCAACTGAAGACCCAGTTGTAACAAATGGCAACAAATCCAACCAAAGATCCAACGGAAGACTGTCCAACAGAATGCAGGAACTGACAGGTGAAAGATTTCTTTTGCTAAAGAACAAGTAGAGAGGGAAATCAAGGATAAGACTCGCTGAGGTTTTGAACTGCAAATGATTGAAACTGAAATGAAATTTTGTGATCTTTGGGAAGAGAAGAAGAAAGCAAAAAGAAATTATGGACTTCCAGAAAACAGATTTCAATTAGTTCTCAGAATATTTACTTAAGGTTACACAGGAAGAAAACTGGATAGAATAGGACAGCTAGGTAGAGTAAATAAGCCCAAGTCATGGCAGCTTTATTGAGTTCAAGGAGTGAGTAAACACAATGTTATCTGATTGACGGAAACTAAGTATAATGTGAATATGTAGTAACAAATTTGGAAAGTCAAGGTACAAAATGAGGTTAAGTAGCAGAAAATATCAAGTATTTTAAAACAAAAGCATTTTAAAATGAGTAAATTATAAGTTCTACATATCTATTGCTGGCAAAAGAAAATTGAAGGGAAAAGAAAATCCTTTCCAACCATCACATGATATGTATGAGCATTGTTACATTAAATCTTCACAAAATGGTCAGTCAAGAGCAAATGGCTAACACAATACTGATGACAAAGGATTCAAGCTGAACTCCGGGAAAGACAGATAAGAAATCACATCTTTATCTAAATTAGATGTTTTGAAATTGTTTGGTCAGATAAACTTCATAACAGTATTCTTAGTGATGTTGCCTAAACAATTTCAGAATGGTTGGAATTTGCCTTTGAGAAATGGTGGATGACTGCTGTGCTACAGGAGTGCTAGAAAAATAGCAAGAGTAGTGCCTGGTACTTACTTTCATGTAGAAAAAGGAGATTCTTTCCCTTACGTAGAAAAGGGAAACATGGACTAATGAGCTAGTTTAGTTCCAAGACTTTGAGATTTTGAAAAATAACAAAGAACAGAGTAGTAACTAGCCTGGATTTATTGAGAACAAGGTAAGTCAAAACAAGTTATAGAAAGGTGAAAAGGCATATATAGGGGAGATACAATAAATGCCACCAGCTTTTGACAGTGGTTAATATAGTAGCCTCAAATGCCTAAAAAATGAAACACTGTCTCAATTGATGACGATCCTGAATTAGGAGGAGCCGTGGACTTGATGATAGAGGGGATCTTGGAGAGAGAAGGGTTGAGAACCCAAGGGCTGGTCAGTCACTGGAGCAGTCTACCCAGGGAAGTGGTCAGAGGTCTGAAGGAGCATTTGGATGATCCTCTAATGGTTTAATTTTAAGTAGTCCTGTGAAGAGCAGGGAATTGTACTTGCTGACCCCTCTGAATTTCTTCTAGTTTGAGTTATTTTGTGATTCTATAATCCAGTATTCTATTTGAGGTATTTTGTGGTTGTGTAATCTATAAAAAACCATCTGGACCATGTAGAGTATGTTGTGTGAACCCTTCTGAGAGTGGGAAACAAAAAGCATTAACAACTATTACAATAACAGTAGTAATGTCTTTCTGTATATATACAATTGAGACTTTGTCGGGCTAGATGCTACACCAGAAAATGGAATAAAGAAAATGGCAAAGGGAGGTATGTTTTCTGATGCTCACTAAGGACTCCCTGTCTGAAACTCGATGTTAGATAGTCCACACTTTGTTTTCCTACAGCTAAATTTAGTCTTAATTAAACTTCTTTGTTTAATATGAAAGTCTGTAAATATGACATGCAGGGCATACCCAAGGAAATCAAAACAAAACGTGAAAAAAACCCACCTACATATTGAGTTAACATGAAGCTTAGCAACAATTTTCTGTTAAATGGTATTGATTTTTTCTACACTTGAATTTTAAAAAAAGTATATCCAGTGCTGCTAACCTTTAATTCATGTTCATTACAAAGACTGTAAAATTGTGCTTTCTGTGATCTGCAGACTAACATTGCTGCAGATTCTGGAAATATCGAAGATCCATTCTGGAGCTTACGAGAAATCCCACTAAATATAATGAATTTTCATGCTGGCTAAGAATCACAGACCTTGGTGTATTTAACTTGTATTTAGTTTATTTTATTACATTTTAAAACTTTAAGATTTTAATCTGTAGCTAGTAATTTTAATGCTGCAATTATCTGAACATACATTCTTGACATGAATTTACAAAGCTGTTGGAATGCTGTGTATATCTGGAAAAATGAGAAAATCAAAGTTGCAGCAGGCAAAAAATTGTATAATTCCAGTCAATTTCTATCTCAGAGATAAATAGGAACCCTGCATGCAATCCTGAGGATTTTGGGAGCTTGGTATTTTGAGAAAAAAAATGGGGCTTTTCTCTGCTAATTATTAGCATGAAAATAAAACATTTGTACTGCAGATTGTCCCTTCTTAAGGGTCTGTAAAACACCTACAGACAACAGGCTGAAAACTGCTGGGTGTTGGACTACACCATCTGTTACTTATCTTCCATGGAGGACGTGATGAAGTGGCAGCATGTAGTCTGAGGGTGACCAAAAATGCCTTCAGTGTCTTGGGGCAGTGGGTAAGGGAACCTGGTACACAGGTTATATTCTCCTTTATTCTTCCAGTAGAAAACAGCAACATTGGAAGAAACAGACAGATTGAACCCATTAATATATGGCTCCATGGCTGGTGTCACTGCAAAAATGTTGGGTTCTGTGACAATGGAAAGTTTTATGCAGCACAAGCATGCTGGCATCAGATATTTCTCTGGGAAGGAAGAGCCTTTTTGAATGGGAACACTAGTGTCTCACTTGCAGAGCTGGATGTGTTGGGACAGAGGGACAATATCAGACTTATCCTTGGCCAGCTGCAGGATGAGAGGCAAAGGGACAGGGTGCCAACAAGGTGCCAATAAGGGCTCTCTGCTGCTTACTCTGAAGCTGCAGAGCACTGACTGCACGGACACACTTGCAGTTTTATGAAGATGAGCCAGGGCCTCATGAGGTAACAGGAGCCAACAGGGAAACACCAGAGAACGATCTGACAGGAAGCAAATGGTGTACCTGTAGAGAGACAACATGGCCAGTTGCCCAGCTGAAGTGCCTCTACAGCAGAGCATGCAGTGTTGGCAACAAATAGAAGGAGCTGGAAACCACTACATTGCTGGAAAGCTATATCCTATCTGGCATTACTGAAGCCTGGTAGGATGAATTCCCTGACTGGAGTGCAGCTATTGATGGCTAGGGGCTGTTTGGGAGGGACAGGGGAGAAAGGAGGGATGGAGGGGTTGCCCTCTACATCAAGAAGTGGATTGAGTGTGATGAGCCATCTCTGGAGAACAACCTGTGAACTGAAGAAGAACAATGCTGAGCAGGTAAAAGCCTGTGTGTAAGAAACAGAGACTGAGGCAGCAAAGGGGACCTTGTGGATGATGCCACTACAGGGCCCTGACCAAGGGTAGCCTATTGATGAGACCTTCTTGTTCCAGCCACAGGAAGGACCACACTTACAGGCTCTTGTCCTCCTGAGAGACTTCAGCCACGCCAGACTCTGCTGGAAAAGTAGCAGAGTGAGTTGTAGGCAGTCCAGGAAACTCCTTGAATGCACGGAAAATAACTTCCTGACCCACAGGGAAGGCTAATACACATGGAGGGGCTGAGTCTGCTGATCACCAACACAGATAAGCTAATTGGGGCTATCAAGATGGGAGGCAGCCTGGGCTGCAGTGACCCTGCACTGGTGGAGTTCACAGTCCTGAGGGATATGGGTAGGTAAGGAGCAGCACAGGGAGCAGCACCAACATCAGCCTACTGGAACAAGTCCAGAGGAAAACTACCAAGTTCATTAGAGGCATGGAGCATGTCTCCAATAGGAAAAGCTGAGATGAGATTGGTCAGTCTGGAAAAGAGAAGGCTTTGAGGTGCAGCCTCCCAGTACCTGAAAGGAACCTACAAGAAAAAGTTGCAGACGGGCTTTTTACAAGGGTGTATAGTGAAACAACAAGGAGGTAATTAAAAGACAGTAGGATTAGATTAGGTATTTAACTGTCAATGTTAAGGAAATTTCCCAGTCTGACCATTAATGAGCCTCTCTTGGCAATAACACTCCCAAGGCCAGAGACTTCCGCTGATGGAACCAAAGCCCCTTCACAGTCGGTGGCTCCAGTGACCTGACAGGCCCCTGCTTTGCTCACCACACAATACACATTCAGACCAGATTTCCTCATAGCAAACTCTCACCTGTCTCATTCCACAGAGAAGTTTGTTCACAGCACAGTAATACAGAAATAGCCTTAGCTGGTGTCTCTGAGGAGGAGCCTCCAACAAAAAGGCCCCCCGGCTTTTATACTCTCACAGTCCACTGCTGCTCAAGTCTTGCTCTTCCTCTTGACTCCTGCTGCTCCTGCTGTGTCTCTCAATGTCTGTTCACCTGGCTGGCACCACTTGTCTTCATCCCCCTTTTATCCAAAGGGCTGGCAGTTCATGGCCTTTTGTTCAGGCTCCTACCCAGACCTCAATCTGCATCTCAAACTTCATCTCGATTTGCAGCTTACAGAGCGAGCTACAGACTTCAGATGAATTCCTCAGCTGGGAAGGTAGTGAGGCACTGGAACAGGCTCAGAAAAGCTGTGGGTGTCCCATCCCTGTAGGTGTTTAAGGACAGGTTGGATGGGCCTGTGAGAAACCTGGTCCAGTGGAAGATGTTCCCGCACATGGCAGGGAGGTTGAAACAAGATATTTAAAATCCCTTCCCACCCAAATTGTTCCATGATTCAAGGATTTTATGATAGCTCAAGACATATTTACAGGTAGAAAACAGATTGGGGAGGCTGTAAAGGCTTTCTTGGTGGTGCTGTTTTTATCATAGTATTCATCTTCATATATTATATGATGCTCAGCTAGTATTCAATGTCTTTCTCTAACCCCAACATAAGCTGCTTGACGGACAAAGTAAAAGATATGAAGTTATATCTACAGATATGCTTTGACAAGTGCTAAATCAAAATGCTTTCTTTGAGGTTCTGATAATTTTAGTCAAGATCAGATTACATGAGAAACAAATATCACAAATGAATTTATCTTATGCTCCTCTATTTAGCAGAAATGTCTTTCATTGCTAGAAATGCTAGCATGCAGAAACAAGTACCATGTCCCCAGATTAATTAGGAAACATGAAATGGTCAAATGGCTATGGAAATTAAGTATCTGATTCCTTGGGAAGGCAGAGCTGGAAGAGAGACTAGACAGAGCTAAGAGAATAAAGCGGGTACTTGTTAAAAGGCCTTTAAGGATACACCTTGGGCAGGATAAGACCCTGGCCAGGACTACACCCAGGATGGACCTAAAATGGTCACAAAATGGACCACCAATCACAAGGTCTCATACTTTTATAAGTTTTGGTCCATTTGCATATTGGGGTTAATTGTCCAATTACAACTTCAGATTGTGAAGTCCCATCCTTCTTGTTTCTGTCTTCACTCCACTGTTGTTTATGCTTTTGGGCCTGAAAACTTGTATTTGTTGTCCTTGGCCTCTATCTGAAAATGGATTTGTTTTGTCTACCTACTCTGTGAAGAGTGCTTATTATCACTTAATCTGAGGCTCAGAGCTACACCTCTAGGCAGCAGAGAATCTGAAAAAACATGAAAGCTAAAACTTAAGGAATCATCTATGAGAAGGTCTTCAGCTTCTTCTGAACTTTGGAGAATTTTCACTTAATTAGGAGCCTTGTACAAAAAGAAACATATTGTGGAAATAGTAAGAATCAAATTTTGATAGCCTTTGACAAAATGGAAGAGTTGAAAGCACTGAATTTGCAGTGCTTTCCTACTACCTGTTAGCCATTCAATAAAAAGCATGCTTTCATCAAGTTTCATACAATTTAATATTTTCATCCCAGGTTGGTATCACACTTGTGACCTGAAATCATTGGAAAGCCCTGTAATGTCCAGAGGATGCCTTTTAAAATGGACAAGTATGTCAGCACTTCCAGAAGCAGTTCCATCCATTACCTGGATATGGTTCTTCTCCTTGGATCTAGATGAGAAGACTGTGGAAGGCCATCTGAGATGGTATGGCAGCCCTGAAGAAACCTTTAACCCTCTACAAAGAACAATCTGTCAGTTGCACCAGGACTAGGCATTTTGGGTATCCAGCCTTAGGTGCTTGCAGTGCATGGCAGCTGTGGAAATTCAATTTCTGTTGAATAGAGCTATTAATGAGTAACAAAAGAACCATGTGTTTCAGTTAATATTAATAGCAGAACTCCAACAGGGTGCTTAGAGATGCAAATGTCATGGTAAATTAAAGCACATGTAAATTCAAAGTAACATTTATTGCAACCTGATTGTAACACTAGTAGTAAATCCTGCACAATTTCTTCTCTGAATAGTGAGAAGTATAAATTTTGGCAGGCAATGTATATCTGGGACCCTGTCCATTTCCGGTAAAAAATGCAAACTGTTTCTCTGATTATGACATGAGAGACAGATTAATTGAAATTGCTTAGAAGATCTCTTGAATATTCATTGCCTGCAAGGTACTGTAAGACATACAGTTAACAAAATTAAAACAATATATTAAGTTTACCAAGACGTATGGTCTTACCTCTTTAAATAAAAACCAAATACAGACTTGTGCTTGATTATGGACAGAAAAATTTTTAAAAGTATGAAAATTTAATATTACATACTGTCAAAGCAGTAATTAAAGTATTACGGAGTTCAGATCTCCAGTGCAAAATTTAGAAATGGGTTGTCAGTGGATAAAACCATCTACCGCACCTTTTTTGAATATTTATATGCCACTTTTTAATGTTTGGAGAAAAAGGAAACAAAGGATTCTTGAGTTGAGATAAGGACCAGGGGAAAACACTTAAAGGGCAAAATAGGCTCAACCTAAAGTTGCAAAGTGAAATTTATTGCTAACAGAATCGGAAGAGGATAATGAGAAGTAAAATAAGCCCTTAAAATACCTTTTTCCCCCTAGCCCCTTCCTCCATCCCACCAACAGCTCCGGGAGACAGCGAGTGAGGGTTTTGGTTAGTTCATCACTGAGATTTTCTTCCACTGCTCCAGGAGAGGAGTCCTTCCCCTGTGAGGCCATGGGGTCCCTCCCATGGGAGACAGTTCTCCATGAACT
>JBBMKD010000115.1:17889059-17925380 GCA_037834095.1 Argya squamiceps
TCCTTCTGCACTGACCTTGGTGTCTCCATGTTGTTTCCCTCACATGTTCTCACCTCCTCCTCTTCTCTGACTAGAAGCAAAATCCTGTTATGTTGTTTTGATTTTCTTCTTAAATATGTTATCACAGAGGTATTAGGAGCCTCTCTCATTGGCCCAGCTTTGGCCAGCAGCATGTCCATCTCCAGAGCCATGAGGGTTGACTCTGCTGGACATGGTGGAAACTTCCAGCAGCTTCTCACAGGAGCCACCTCTGTGGTCCCCGTGCTACCAAAAAACAGGCCATGCCAGAACAATACATCAGGTTAGAAACAATCTCTGGAGATCATTCAGTCCAACACCCTTGCCAAGGCAGGGTCACCAGCAGGTGACACAAGAATGCATCCAGCTGGGTTTTGAATGTTTCTGGAGAGTGAGGCTCCATGACCACCCTGGGCAGCCTGTTCTGATGCTCTGCCACACTCAATGTAAGGGCACTTGCTGTTAAATTACAATCAGACCTTATAAGTAGGAAAAATCAGAGTGGTGTGTGCTTTTTGATTTATTAGGAAAAGCTGCACTGAACCTAAGGGACTCATTTTGGCAAAAATAACCATTTTCTTTATGTTGTGGAAAAGTTATCCAACACACCTCACATTCAACAGTTTTCTGTTAGCCCTTTGATGCCTTCTGTAGTCTCTTCAGATGTTATTCAGTACATCAGGAAGGTTTTGCATCTGCACCCAATGGATTTTCCTCCTTTTGAGAAAGAAGATCATCCAAAAAGAGCTGGAGTTTTAGGACCTCTCCTGGATGTGGGTTTTATAATGAGGTCTAGTATTGTTACAAACTAATGTCTACATCCAGGTGTCATATCCTGCTGATTGGAACTATGACCACTGAGATGAGAGTACTTCTAGTGGAAACCATATGTCATGATTTCACCCCAGCCAGCAACCTAGCACCAGGCAGCCCCTCACTCACTCTCCTCCAGTGTGGCTGGGGAGAGAATGTGAAGGGTGAAAGCTGGAAAACTTCTGCGTGGAGATATAGACAGTTTATTAGGGAAAACAGTATCCAGGTACATAACCAAAGCAAAACAAGGAATGAATTCACCACTTCTCATGGGCAGGCAGGTGTTCAGCCATCTCCAGGAGAGCAGGGCCTCATCTCATGTAATGCTTACTTGAGAATACAAGCACCATCACTCCAAATGTTCTCCCTTTTCTCCATCATCCCCCTGGCTCTATGTTTTGAGCATGATGTCCCATGGTCTGGAATATCCTTTTGGTCAATTGGGATCACCTGTCCCAGCTGTGTCTCCTCCCAGCCTCTCAGGCACTCCCAACTTCCTCACCAATATGGAAATACAAAAGCAGAAAAGGCCTTGGCTCTGTGTAAGCCCATCTGAGCAATCACAAAACATCTCTGTATTATCAACCCTGTGCTCAGCACAAATCCAGAACAGAGCCCCATACAGGCCACTGTGGACAAAATGAACCCTACCTCAGCTGAAACCACTTCTAGTATGGCAATAAAAGTCGACTTTTGTTTCGAATGCTGTGCCTTGGGTACAAAATGGAATAGGAGAACTGATTGAGTTGCTTTTACTACAGAACTGCAGGTTTCTCTTGGAAAAATGCTGTTTTGTAACTTTGCTGATTTTTCTTAAGAATTTTAGAGTGTTTCATGTAACAGATGTAATCAATTCATGTGATAAAATTATAAATAATCCTTTTTTTTAAAAAGGAGTTTCCTGAGTTATGTTGAAGTAACCAGGTACTATTCATCAGACTCTCATAATTCTAATGCTACTTCTTTTAACAAATGTTAAGGAAGAAACACTTGTTTTCTTGTTTTCATTAAGAATGCAGTAGAATTTGGGTATACAATATAATTGTGTCTACTTGCCCAACCCCCAAAAAATTAATGAGGTTTACATTTTAATAATTTGAAAACAAAATTCAGTAAAGATATTTCTCATTTTACTTTCATTCAATATCTATTCTTTCCCTATTCTTTCCTTATTCTTTCTTCAATTCTTTGACAGCTCTAGAGATAGGTCCAAAACTGAAAGTGCTTTTGGACCTCTGTTGGCCTGTCTGCTTTTTCAGTCAATCCACATCATCGGTGAAGGTGCCTTTGATGCCTCTTTCAGACCCTTCAAGGGGTGATACTATCATTCTTATATATCTCCCTGTTTCATTCATTTCTCTTTAAGATCTACCTCCGTGGCTAGCTGCTTAGTAGTCAGATTTTTTTTTGTAGCCTTTTTTTTCCTAAACAAAGGAAGTTCTTTTGCTAAAGGATGGGTGTGTGGAGTGGTCATATCTTAGAACCATAAAACAATGGGTGATCCTGATCAGTAGGTAAAATTATTTTTTAAACACTGCAGTGAAATGTATTTAGCAAAGATAACCCAAATTTACAGGTGAAAAGTGGTGAAGACATACAGCTTTCAATGTTTCCAAGATATGTAGTCTTCTGGAGGTGCAGATATTTATGTGTTCAAGTTTTAAAAAATGCTAGTTTTCGTGCTTGTAAAATATTGAAAGACAGTGATATGCAAGAACCTTTTGAAGTATCCGCAAACGTGACTAGATGCTTTAACAAGTGCTTACAATCTCATGGCTCCAAGAGGCACAGCTACAGATCAAGCCAGAAATCTTTCAGAGTACCAGGAATTGAAGCCTTTGGCATATAGCCGTGGCATTAGCTACAAACCTGTATTTCCTTCTCTTTGATAATCACAGTTTGAAACCAGTTTTAATGAAGGTGCAGGATTACAGTTATTTTATCTTAGCTGGTTTGTTAATTCCTGGTTGACAACACATTTTCTAATACCAGAGTAATAGCACATATAGGAACTGTAATCATGCCAAGATATCCTGTCAGACTTTATAGAAACCACACAGGAGTTCAATAGGACTGTGTGCAAGGCCAGACTAGCAAGTAGAAGCCAGATAAAACATTTGAGCATTCAGATTTGATTAAAGGGCATGGGACTGGCATCGTCCTTGATCTCTCAGCAGAGGATTACATTGTGAAGAGGTGCAGCAGCACCATAATGTAATATAATTTAATAGGGAAGAGCTGATATTTCATTAGCAGCCAATGATTTGGAAGAATGTTTTCAACACATTGCTTTTGAATAGGTTATATATTAAATCCATATAACTAACAGTGCTTAACTAGGTCTGAAGGATGGTTATGGCATCAGTCATTGACAGATTCCAGAATGACTGTCTTGGAGAAAGAAAGAAAAATGAGATGTCTTGGGAATTTGACTAAAATTGGCTAAGAAAGTTGTTTTGACTGATGACTTCAACATATGGAATTCTGCAAAACTGGGGCTGGTTTGGAAAGAAGGAAAACAGTTATTTGTGATTTTTCCTGGGTTTAAGCACTTTATTTCTAGTTAATGAGTTGTGAATAAGAGAGAGTTTCTTTTTTTATGTGTGGATGCTATTTTAGGGGTTTTTTTGTTATTGACTAAATCTTTCATTTAAGGGAATATGTCCTTCAGAATTTTGATAAATTTCAATCCATGAAATATCAAGAAAAAAAGAGTTTGGGTAGGGCTCCAAAATCTTGTGAGTATGAACAAGAGACCTTGTAGGTGGTTTATGTATTTCATAAAATGTACTGGATTTTTGCTTGGTTTTCAGTTTACCTAGCAGGTTCTATAGCTATTCTCTTCTCTCTTCACACATACACACACCCTCTGCCCCCTCCCACCACTTTCCTTCCTCCTTTTCTCCCTTTCTCTCTTATTCTCCTTCCTGATGGATCTTGACATTGTGGTGGTCTTCTTAAGCTGTGCACTCTTTCTTTCATGCCAAGCATTTTAAGCATTTTAAAGGAATGCCTTAAAATTTATTAAATGTATTAAAAGGCATGGCATTTTTGACAACACCTTCTGTCTAGGTTCAGTGGTGCTCTTCATTAGTGTTACTGTAGCTGTTAGGTAAATAGAGTTGGATCATACCTGATAAACAGCCTCAACACCTCGAGGTATGCAGCAGATGACTGGTTCATTATGAAAAATTATGTGAATTGTTTATTTAGGTGAGACAAAAGTCTGGCAAGCCAGGATTTGGAAGCAGAAGCCTCAAGGGCCTACAGGACATGGAGGGCACCATGGTGTAGCAGCACAGTAAGTACACCTCCTCCAAAACAAGGTCTCAGTTTTTAGAAACCTGTATCTTGGGGATGTCTATATTTTTATTTAATAGCCTGGTGTTTTTTACTCTCCTATCCCCTATCCTATCCAGTTGCTTTGTGGATGCCTGTAAGTCACAGTGCCCCATGTCAAGGATTTCCAAAGCTTGATTGATGTGATGAATGCCCATTTCATTCAGGGGACACATGCACCACCTTGGCTGGTTCATTTGCTTTGCCAGTTCTTGGGATCTTAAAGGTTAGGCAAAGACTGTTCTTTTGTTTCTCCAAGTGGCCGGAAACCTTGCAGGTCCCTCCTAGCAAACCCTTCTCCACTTTTCCCCTAAAGAGAACTTGGAGAAGAGGACTAAAGAGACCTTGTTTGTCCAGTGACTCCTTAGGCAGATACTGTGTACCCCTGATCATCTGCTTTGCTCCTTCTAGCTCAGTCTTTTCGGACGCAGGTCCAGAATTACATGCAGCATCAAAATATTTGTGTCCCATGGATTTGCACTGAGGCGTATCACTCTTCCCTGGTTTTGGTCACTATCCAGTGACCAAACCACAGTTTTATGAAGTTAGGGCTTCTCACCACCCTATAAATTACTGACCCGAGGTAAAAGCAATAGGAAGACTGCTCTTTCTTACATCACAGCTATCATACTGTCTTCCCACAGGCTGAGTATTAAATCCTCTTATGTTGCTATCTGTCATTATGTTGAATTATGTAAATTGTCTAAAAATTAGTGAAGCTTCAGACACTATACCTGTTTCTAACAGATATCATAAATTATTTAAATATTATTATACTTTGAGAATGTAAAAGTTGATATTAGATGGGCAATTATGAGTCTGCTTTTAGCCTCAAAATATAAAGAGAAATTGCAACTCTTTGGACAACCTTCTGGGTTTTTTTGTACAAATTCAATTTTCAGGTCAGAATCACCACAAAATAAAAACACACTCTATCCTAACAGGAACAAAACCCTTGTCAGTGCATAGTATTCTATGTCCTGGGTGTAAATAGACATTAATTAATCAAGCAATTGAATGTTCTCTCCCATTCAGAATAAACAAAAGGTTATTTGGGGTGAAAAAGGACATTATTTGTATTTTGAATGTCCACACAAAAAGCTGGACTATTTATTTTGATGTAGCCATTACAAATCAAAAGGAAAATTAGAATATGTTAAATTATATGCAGTTGTTTTAAATAGGTATTATTTTATAAATGCTGTGTCAGCTAAAAGTGGTTTCTAGCTTCAGGGGTAAAATAAAAATCTTGATATTAGTTACTCCTCTTGCTGTACATGTTACCAGCATTCAGGGATGTAGTAAAACTTACCTTCTATCTGAAAGATCTGTTTTGATGTATGTTATCTCCAGGGGACACTGCAGAAATCATCAATATTTCATGAGGCATCTTAGCTTGCTCCCAATATTGTAGGTACATCATAGATTTTAATTTCCTTTGCAAATGGTTTAGTTTGTGAATTTTTACATGGATTTTTTTTCCCTAATAGAAACCTTGATCTTAAGTTTGGTATTAAAAAAAAAACAAACCCATTGTTATTTTATCCCAATTTTAGTGGACTATTCAGAGGTTATGGATATTTTGTGGCATTTACAAGGCACATGGATGTGAATATGAAGCGAAAGAAATGAGAAAGAAAAATTACAGGAATAGGGAAAATACTGTAAAATATCAAGTCCATTTTAATTACTGCAGCTCTCTTACTTATTAAATTACTTTCCTACACAAAACTACCCTCTCCAGAGACTTTAAAATATCTATTGCTAAAACTACCAAAAATTGTATCCACCAATTTTAGTATCCTATAAGTACAAAAATCTGCAGATCCACATTCTCCTTGACATCCAAGATTTAGCTGCTTTTGTTTTGTTTTTTTTCTTAAAATTAAGCAAATACATTGCCTACCACTGTGACTGTTTTAAGTTTGTGTGATCTTGTAGGACACATTTTGTGAGTGGTCAGGAGTGTCACAGCATCTCTTGCAGACACCATCCTAATTTAAAGTTAACCACCTCCAGGGAGCTTAGCTGTAACATTCCATGGCAAAGTACAGGCTTGCTCTTGTTCCCTGTGTCAGGAGGATATGTCTTCAGCCCACGTTTTCAGCCAGCTGCTATCATTTTCCTGGTACAACTGTCAATTAACTGGTTTGAAGTGAGCAATGGCATGCTAGCCTGAGTTATCACACTCTACCCCTGGTATGAACACCCTAAAATGAAGTGCACACCCAATTTTTCTGGGAGGACCAAGAATGTTTTTATTGGGTGCTTTCTGGGTGAACTGATGCAGTCCAGCTCCAAGCAAATAAGAAGCACTCTGCTTGATGATGATAATACATAACACTAGATAGTGTTAAAGTCATTAGTGGCAGTGTGTTCTCTTTGTTAAAAGTGACTCTTGCAGAACATCTTTATTGCATTATGAAAAGCTTTCAATATAATTGCTTATGCTTTTGGAGATTCAAAAAAAAAAAAAAATTACAAACTTGTAGTATTCATGATTTAGCTCTTTCATGCCTTAAAGGTAACTTGTCAGACAAAAGTCAGCAAATGGTTTACAAAGAACTACGATAAGAAACAGATTTTATTCTTGTTCTGTGCTCAGGTCTGGGCCACTCTCTTTACTGTAATCTGATAAAGTTGATTCAACCCTTATGTAGAACACAGGCAGCTGGTTGGATTTCTCCTGTGACCTTAAAAGAACACCATTAACATGATCCAGCATTTGTGAGCTGATAAAGACCAAATGATCAATTGAAATTCTTGCAGCAAAAATGCAGTCCTCTTTTACATAACTTTGATATATCTGAGTTTGAATGTTAGCTTTAAAATTTTCATATAAATGTGTTTTCAAGAAAATATGTTTTTTTGACAGTGCAAACTCCAGATGTGTTTTCATCATCTGGATCTCTTTCCATTCCTTAAACAAAATATGCAGAAGTTCTAAGCAGGAAAATGTAATTTTAAATACAATCTTAGTTCATGAAAATGAGAATATTGGTTTTTTTCTGTGTTGTCTCACCCCCATTATTTCTGTATAAGGAAAATGGCAAAATTGTGATGAAACAATTACTTTTCTTCATAATTTTCTTAGGAGTTATTAGTATCTCTTCTTTTCTTGTTACCAGGGTAGGTTTTTTAGTGTCACTTTTAATTGCATCATTCAAAGTACTTACAAACCTGCTTTGGTACATCAGGCTTACTTCAGAACTTTTGACCTGTTTAGTTGATGAAAAAGCAGGTAACACTCATAAATATTTTCTGAGCCAGAAACATCTTTCTTGGGTGTCTTTCCTATCACCACTTGTACACACTGACTGCCACTTCATTTTTCCCACTCAACAAAACCTTAACTAATAGATTTTGGACTCAAATGCTGTAGTGTTTTCCTCAAAATTTCCTCGAAAATGAAATTTTTCTTGAATTGAGTGTGAGGCACTTGAAAGAAAGACTTTTTTGAATATATTAAGAGCATACACTGGGAGATTATGTAAATATCAAATATGACTAATATGATTTTTAAAATTCTTTTACAGATTGTTCTTTAAAGAAAAAAATATTTTATAGCAGTTTTATAAGTAATGTCTTAGATCTCAAATGTCCTTATGAACCTTGTGAATGGTAGAACTCTATGTATTGATTTGCAATAACTAAAGGTGTGCATTTTAATTAAAGCCTTTTATTTACTAATTTTAAAGAACTGTTCTATTCCTAAAGATATTTTCTTTCAACCAAATGTTTCAATGGAGTTGAAAGTAACTTCACAGCATGACTGTGACAGAACTAAGTAGCCCACAGGCCAGAGTCCCAGATGAGTGGGAGGGAAATTGAGGTCATTCCCTCAATCTTCATGGCAAGAGTTAAACTGCCACATTGCTGTGTATTATTTAAATTCTCTTTGTAGGCAAATCTGAAAGAAAATATGCTGTCTCAGCTGCAACTGCTTAACATGTGTTAGTGTTTGGTCGTTTTTCTAGTCACAGGACTTTTAAAAAATGCAGGGTTTAATACCCACTTTGAGGTCAAAAGGTACAAGAGAGCATTCCCTGTGGAAGCGTCCTGCAGCATGAGGAATATCTAAATAGACCTTTTCACACTCCCTTCTCCTGAAAACTTTCTGCTGCTCTGCCACTCCTGTGCCATCCATGCAGGAAAGCTGCTGTACTCACAGGGAGCCTGTCCTCCTTCTATGGTAGGGAAGTGAGCTGGATTTGTTTTCAGTCTTTGTCTTTTTACTTTAGAGGAAGCAGCAGAGGCAGACATGGAGCTCAAGATCATTCCTCTAAGTTGGTGTCTATTTTAATCGACTAGTTGCATTCCTCACTGAATTTGCTTTCCTTATATGTAGACTTTCCTTTCATGTTGGTAGACTTCTGTATTCCTTCTGCCATCCAATTTTACTCTCATTGCAGAAGTTTCACGTGTCTTTTTCCCAGTAAAAAGTGGCTGTTCATCAGCCTTTGAGCAGCCTTTGAGCTTGTCATCACAGATTTAAAAGGAAAAATTTACTGGCTTGTTTTCTCGTTACTCTTTGGCATTGTCCATGTGCAGCTGGTTTCTGCAGATGTTTTCTGAACAGACCTAGGGACTTCTAAAACCTTGCAAATATCATCAGTGTTACAAATTTCTACTTTGATTAGAGCTGCATCGCACAAGATACATATGTCCTGTGCAAGATCTGGCTGCACTTCTTGCCTTCAATATAACCTTCACCTCACTGTAAATATGTTTTCTCATAGCAGTAGAGTAAGTAAACGTGTATCTGATATTGATGCTGGAATGGCCTTTCTAATGCGAAAAGCATAGTTTCAAATAAGCTGTGTGTTCCATTCACAGACTAATCATGCTTTTATTTGCAGCTGAACTTTTCATAAACTCTTTTTTTTTAAGTTTTAATTCTTCTTTACCCTCTACATCCTTTTATGTTATTCCTTGTTGTCTATTTCCTTCCCCCTTTCCTTTCTCCATTTAATTTCTTTCAAATGAAAAACATTTGTGCACATGAAAATCTTTCATGTGTCCTTTCTTCTTCTGACTCTGAAGGTTCCTACCTTCTGTAAAGCATTTTCTGCACACCACATCTGCCAAGTGCCTTACCTTTTGAGCTTTTGAAGGCATGTTAGAAAACCAGAAATGCTCCTGACAAATACCCTTTATTCTGTTACACTGACTCATTTGTTAGTGGCTGCTTAGGGTATAGGGAACAAAGGTCATATATTCAGTAGCTGATACTTGTGTAGGCAACCTTGTACATATTTCTAAGCATTGTAAAACAAATAGTAGAAAGTGGAGTTTGGTCCTTGGCTGTGAAGAATTTTACTGGCTAGGGTATGCATCCTAAGGGTGGGGGTGCTATCCCCAAATCCTGCATGGTATAAAATCCCTGAAGACAATTTTTTTTTCATTATTTGGATTTTGTTTCAAAATAGTGAGAATCTTGCTAGTGACAACAAGCCATATCTCCTAGCTTTAGAACAGAATTGTTCTACTTCTGGTGATCCATTTAAAAAGGAAATTGCAGTGGGAAGCCAGCCTAAAGCCCATTGCTTCCCTTACATTTCTTACCTTTGAGGGACTGTGCTTGACCTAAACTTTACAGGAAGGAAAAGACATTTCAAATGCTGATTTGAAAGTGTCCCAGAAAAGAGCAAAGATGCCATTGGTGAAAGTTCTGGACAGTTCTGGTAGCTTCAGTCTTTGATCCCAAATGTAGGGAAGCCAATGCTATCTTCAGAAATTAATGCTTTCTTCAGACTGACTGCTCTCATAAATTAAAAAGAGGGGGAGAATGACATTGGATTTGGTACTAATTATGTTTGGATTTTGTCTTGTACTTTTTTAATACAATGTGTACCTTTAAAAATTCTTATGATGAATTATCCAGTTTTTTTTTAATTGGTTAAATATTTTCTTATATAAATATGATGATTTTCATAGAGGGGAGTATGGAAGGGATAATATGAAACAAGCAAGGAAAAGGATGACACAAGTCTACTTTATATTCCTTTATTTTGGGAAGTTGGTCCTAAGTGAGATGCTGTAAGGATACTGTATCTCAATAGCACCAATTGTATTAAAGAGATTGTGATGTTCCCAGTGTGTGGAGAACTCTGCTCAGAATAGTTATGTCAGATTTCTTGAGCTATTCCATATGATTTGGATTTTGTAAAAAAGGTATTTTAAATTGCTTTCTTTACTTTTAGAAACAGATTTTAAGAGGGTGCTTACAACTAGTCTAGGATTTGATATGACAGATATTTATATTTAATGCAGAGCAAAACACAAAATACACTTAACCTTTATTCAGTTGCACTGTAAATGTATTCTACATTCTTTCAACTGAAGTGAATTATATTAATAACTTGTTATTGTTAAAATGTCAAGGGTATTTTCTTTCTCTTTGAATTATCATTTCTTTGCTCAGGGTATTGGGTTTTGCTTATCGGTCCTGACATGGAAAGGAAGAGATGTAATCATACGTGAAATGTTCAGACTTCTCCTGAATAGTTAGGTTATTTCTTTTAGATTAGCTGAAGTAATAGTTACAGAGTTGACATACGGAATGTGGAAGGAGACATGAACCAGACAATGCACTGAAACTGAAACGCTTCCTCGTTTAAAGATACAGCCTCCCTGGGACTAATAGAGCGATGAGCACAACATGTCAGGCATTGCCGTATGTGGCTCCTATTTTTATTTTCACCAAGCTGATTTCAAGCATGTAGCTTTTATTTTTCTGTGGCATTGTCAAAATAATTTACATTCACCTTGCAGAGTTGAAGTATACCTGTTTTGGGATGAAATTGGAGAACTTCAGGAAGAAAAAATGTACCGCAAGGAGTTTTGAATTTCACTCCGTCTCTGCAGCTGATGAAAAATATTCACTGTAAAGTACCTGGTTAATCAGATAGGCCTTAAATGGTTCTCCCCTCTCACCACTTCAGAGATAGATCATTCTGGCTCTTAAAGGAGAGCTACATTATGGGAAATATGTTAGTCCTCTGTCAGTCTAGAAGAGTTGAGGACCGTGTGGGTTTAGTGGTTGAGAGCTTTCCAGCTTGACTTGCAAAGTTAAGAGAAAAGTGAAGTTAAACCTTTGAATAATGGTATTGTTCATAACCAGAAATATATGAGATACTCCTTCTAATGGCTTTACTCCAGCAAGCCAAAAAAATTCAAACTGCTGTCCTAATCAGAAACTCTTTTTTCAAAGATAGATGTAAGGTTTCACTTTAAATTATTGTCTTCCTTCCAGCTTCAGAGAAAGTTGTACAGCTTTGTATTTCATCAGCAAGGACAACCTGGATACAATGCTGGCAAAATTTTCCTTCCAGTAGAGTTAGTTTAATCCAATATGTGTGTATTTTTATATTCTCATTTTCAAATTAATTTAAGCTTTCCAACAGCTGCTACTGATTCATTTATAAAACTATCAGTGAAACAAAAAGGTCCAGGGTAACCTTATTTCTGTGTATTTTTCTTTAAAGTAAACATTTGGCTCAACAGTATTAGTAATAGTATTGTTTTCCAGATGGAGTGTTTTGTTTAAATATTTATTAGCTATTATTTTAAATTTATTAAATTAAAGTACAGTGTACATCACTGGGTCATGGCAATCACAGACACACCCACAGGCTGGGACCAGAAGGGATTGAGATCAGCCCTGTGGGGAAAGACTTGAGGATGATAGTTGGTGGAAAACTCCATGCCCTGACCACGAGCCCTCACAGCCCAGAAAGCCAAATGTGTCCTGGGCAGCATCCAAAGCAGTGTGGGCAGCAGGGTGATGGAGGGGATTCTGCCCCTCTACTCTGCTCTGGTGAGATCCCACCTGGAACCCTGCATCCAGCTCTGGGATCCCAGCACAGGAAGGACATGGACTTGTTTGAACAAGTCCAGAGGAGGCCACAAAGTTTCTCAGAGGACTGGAGCACAGGGCCAGGCTGGGAAAGTTGGGGTTGTTCGGCCTGGGGAAGAGAAGGTTGTGTGGATATCTCACGGCAACCTCCCAGTGACAGAAAGGAGCCTGCAGGGAAGCTGAGAAGGGCTCTTCCTCAGGAACTGTAGTGATAGGACTAGGAGTAAGGAGTAGGAATTGAAAGAGGCTAGTTATTAGAAAGAAATTCTTCAGTGTAAGGGTGGTGAGGCACTGGAACAGGTTGCCCGGGGAAGTTGTGGATGTCCCAGACCTGGAAGTGTCCAAGGCCAGGTTGGATAAGGCTTTGAACCTGTTCTAATGGGAGATATCCCTTCCTTTCACAGTGGGGGTTGGGACTATATGATCTCTATGGTCCCTTCAAACCCTTAACATTCCATAATTTTGGCAATGAAAGGAATGTAAAAGTAAATCTTAGTTGTAGTATCTAAACCTTATAGTGATGCCAGAAATTTTCATGCTCTGTCTTATCTATAAGAAGTCTGCATATACTTTAACACTACTGTTGTGATTTCTTTTGTGACTTTAAATTCTGAAAAAGTACCATTGTCTGGTCTAATGTCAATCTCAGCTTGTTTTTAATTTTTATGACCTTATAGCTTCAAAATTAAAACTGTAAAAGGGAATACCATTGAGAGCTGGGGAAAGTACCACTCAAATATCATGCTGGCCCACCCACAGAACAAAACAGTCAAACAAAGAAAGAAAGAAATCAAAAAGAGATGTCTTTTATATTAAAATCATCATCATGTATTGTTCCATGTGAGACAAAGAGGTTAGGATAAAGCCTGGGTTTGTGTATTACAGAGTTTAGGTGGAGTTCTGAGGGTAAGCTCATTTATGAACTTCCAGGCATGCATCCTATTTCTTTAACAGAAATTTTAAAATATTAAGTCAATTTACTCTGCAGAAAATTTAGCCTGCGTGTCTGACATTTACAAATTTTACTAGATTCCTCTGGAATGGAGGACCTATTACATAGAGTCACTGTTTTAAAATATTATCCATTGTCAATGAGAGATTTTTTTTGGCGCGTACTCACAATTTATCTCCCCTACCCAGTCCATGGAAAGGAGTGAACTGAAGAAGTTTTGGAGACTGATGTTCTTACTGTGACTGGAAGGGATAATAAGAAGCATTTTACCCGTTCTGGAACTATATTCCAGAGAACAATTACTCGTCATTGAATGTGTCTAGAAGAGAAAGCATGGAAACAGTAACTGATTCCATAGTCTTGTCTTGTAATACTGAAGTGAGGTATAGTACGTCCCCTTAGTGGTGAGCCAGTTTGAATGAAAAATTAGTCCTGAGCTTTGTGTTTCCCCAAGAGCCTCCCAAATGAATGGGTCAAGATGTTATTAAGGGCATATTTATACTGTGTTTAAATCCTCTTTATTATGGCATAATTTGAAGTTAAGGATTGTTAATGAGTTGGATTTTTACCTAAGATCAAGTGCTTGCATGAATATAAACATAGAAAAATCTTGTGTTCTTTTTTCCACCCAATAAAAAACATTATTTTTTGAGTAAAAAAAAAAAAGGAAAACAAATTGGTGTATTCCTAAAATGGTTTGTAAATAAAAACAAACTTCCATCTCTTACCTACTTATAAGAATTATCCCTTTATTCAATTGTGTTTATTCTTATTTAATGTCTTAGAAAAAAAAAAATTGCCTGTGGGATAGAACTTCTGGAGGAAAATTCTTCCTTAATGTGCCAGAAAATATCTTAGTGAGTAGTTAGAAAGCCCAAAAAGTACAATTTTGCTTTGTAAAAATGTATGCGTTTTGTAGAAATCAGTTTTGGAATGAACAGCTGTCTAGACATTTCATATATTAAATAGTAAAGAACTGAAGCCCTGGATTTATTTAATACAACTGCTTGAGTGGAAAGTCTTGTGTTTTATATATGGGGCCAAGAGCCATAAAACCTCGGACTCTGGTCCCCTTTTTGATGCTGAGTGACCTTAATAATTCTTTGCACTTACACAGCACTTGGCAAACATTATTAATTTAAACTTCACAGAGTCCCTGTGAGGTACAGAGGTGTAATTATCTGACTTTTTCAAGTGTGAGAATTGAGACTCATAGAGGTTATGCTCTGCAATAAAACAAGTTCAGAAAGAGGGTGGAAACCCAGGTCACTTGGCACTTACTCTTGCTCCTAATCTGCTGGAGTACTGCTTAAATCCTCAGCTCTTTGGCCTAGCACACAGGGTTAATGCTGCTTTCCAGCCTATAGATGGTCATGCTGAGCTGTGTGCCAGGGAGATAAGGGAGATACATATTTGTGGCATCTGTCTTCCCTAAAAGGTACCACTGACCTGCTTTGAATTCATAGGAAATTCCTTGCAGGCAAGGATGGACAATTCTAACCCAGAAGAAGGCAATGAAATGGTTTTGAAAATCCAAGAGATGTTGCCACAAATGCACTTGAAGTGGATGCAGAGCAGAACAGTAGATTGCACAAGAAGGACCTGAGGCTGTCCTGGCTGCTCACTGCATGAGTCTGAAGCAGGTACTCATCCTTTTTGAGCCTCAGATTCCTTTTTGCATGTTCTTAATTTGCTTTTAATCCCAGCTGTGCTGCCAAAACATGGGCTTAGGAAATGTTGGATTTTAGTGTGATGTTTCATGACTTTCAGATTAATCTGACTGAATTTCCAGTGCAGAAGCTTTTTCCTGGCTAAGGCTTTCCCTTATTTGCTTTCTGTTCCTGAGATGGGCCAAATTGCTGAAATCAGAAGACAATGGTGGCCAGTTTGCAGGAGGGGCAACACAGGAACCCTATCTGAGCCTTCCAGCTCATACTCTGAGGTTTTCAAATCCTGAGCTTCATTCGAAGGCACTGTGGACCAGGAAGAAAGATGAAATTTTAATTCACCTTTCTGACAGATCCTGAGTGCCAGCTACAGAACAACAAAGTGCAATGGTACTTTTAATTTATCATGATCTTCACCAACCTGCCAAAGTTGGTCACAGTCTAGATGTGTCTTTTCCTCACAGTGTGTATGGGCTGCCCCTGGATCATGGTGTTTCCCCTACCCAAACAACATTTTGCTTTCTGTGGATAAATTTTACAATAACAAAATATGCTACCCCTTTGCAGGATCTAATAAAGCCCTCCTGTTTTTTTACTTTATGTTTTGTTTTTTCTCTTTTTGTTGTTTTGGGGGTTTGTTTTGTTTTTCCCCCAATTAACAGTATTTCCTGTTGTAAAAGTGGTTTTCTTTGCTATGCATCCCAACGCCTCTTATATGTCACCTATTCATAATAATTTTGATGTAGTGAATTATTTTTTATACAAGTGTGCTTTCCTTTGTATTTTTCAGAGCCTTATGTTCTCTCAGTTTTCCAGTAAATTTTTATTTTCTCTGTATTACTTTACATGCTGTAATTGCTTTGTTATCTATAAAATAAAGGTAGGCTTAGTTTAGTCCTTTCATCACTGCCAGAACCTCAGTGAATGAACTGCAGTTCCTCTCATTATCATAGCTTTGTTCTGCCTTGTTCTAGTGATAATTGCCCTTGTCATCCTCTTGTAACATTTGCTGTGAAAATTTGTGTTTAAAAACAGAGAGAAAGTAATAGGTGGTGTTGGAGAGAGATTAATTAGGCAGAATATTTTGCAAAATGAGTTCATAAAGAAATGATTGTATTTCACATCATTAAATAACTGAGTCAGAATTGATAATGTAAACAGCAGCACACATGGAAGAAAGGCTAAGCTGCTTTACTGCAGCAGATACAGTAAGAATATGGCTGAGACAGTTTGCATTGTTGATTCATGGTGTACTTTTGGTCAAGTGAAGACAAATTAAAATTTTCAAATGTCTGTCTGTCTTTAAACTTTTCTTTTTCCTTTTTCTGTGGTGTCCCTTGCCTTTCCTCCTTACAGCCTACTCTCTCTCTTTTTACTCTTGAGTTATTTTTGTAAGATGGTTATACTGCTTTTTAAACCATGTCTTTATGAATCCCTTTTCCAAAGGCAGTGAAAGAAATGAGTTTTGCTCACAGTGACCAAACTGATTAACAAGTTTGAAGTTAAGGTCTGTTTTGTGCAGCTGAGGGAGTCACAAACACTGTCAAAACCAGTGGCTGGGATCTTGCAGCCACGTAATTTTGGTAAAGCCAGCTAACACTTGAAATGGAATCCCTTATTTATGACAAATGTGTGTGAAATGACCAATTGAAAAAAACAAATAATAAAAAATATAAATAAAAAAAGAGGTTCAGCTTCATGGATATGCAGACGTTGTTTCCCTAATTCTGGAATGTTGAGTCAAGCTGCAGTTTTTTTTATAATATCCTTCAGTAAACACATACTTCACTGCTCCTCATTCAGCATTATTTGTGTCCTGGGAGTCTTCCAAAGGAAACTAAAGATTTGGCAGAGCCTGGAAGCTTATACAGAAGATTGTTTATTGTAGGGGAATTTGAAAGATAAACTAGTCATCAAGGAAACTGAGGTTACCAGGTGAAAATGAAAGATAATGTTACTGTATAGCAGGACCAGTGATGCAGGTGTTCCAAAACAGTGGAACCAGTCTGGGAAAATGCCTGAGACAGAAGACAGGGAGATAGCTCCAAGGGCAATGGGTGTGTGTTGCTCTGGTTCCGTGTCTCTAACAACATTGTGGCAGAAGTACCCCGTGTCTGAGATGCAACACTGCACTATAACTCACGGGTGTATCGTCTTCTCAGCAATTTTAAATAAAACACAGATGAGTACGTTTTTCAGGAGACCTGGTTGCTGAAATCCAGTTCTCACTTCATCACTTGTAGGTAGAGTGGAACTGATACAGGTCCTCATGGTGAGCACAGCCACAGTGCAAATGCAAAGGTCATCTGTTCTTGGAGGACAACACAACAGTTTTTCAGAAGACTTATTAACAGGCTGTTGGTAGAGCAAGGGAATGTGTGTTTGAAGATGTAAAAATTCTAGAGACCACAGATGTAGTCTTGTCTCCAGCAATGTTTCCAAGCCTATATCCATTACAGCAGAGAGCAGCAGCTGCTGTCACCACAGGGTGCTTGCTCAGTTCATATGGAGAGGCGTGGAAACCCACAGCAAATTGTTTCATCTTGCTCCCTCCAATGGAAGGTACACTCAAAGGGAGAGAGCTATTTGGTGATTGCATTCATCTGTTGAATACTGGTAATTACATATTCATGATGTACCATCAAACTGCACAAAAATCAAGCTGAAAAGTCGACCCCGTTGATTTTGGAGGCTGTTTATGTGTGTGGTATGCAATGCAGAAGAGGAAGGAAAGCACTCTGTGCTGTGAAACAGCTGCCAACTGTACCCCGGTGCTCTGGAGCTGTGGTGTCTGGCCTGTGACCTAATTGTCATGGATAAAATGAATATATCCCAATATTTTCACAATTTTAAGAGACCCTTTGGTTAGATACACAAAGTCTCACAGAATTAAGTAAATGAGAATGAACATCTGCCTTTGAATTTTTAAGGAATGGTCAAACTAATTACAATTGACTGTTACAAATGTGGGCATATTTTGCCAAATACACAATAAAAATACTCTGAATTAAATCAGAACACTTGATAAAGAAAAAAAAAAAAAAAACCAGAGAAAAAGCTTGGAAAGATAGGGCAAAATATTGAAAAAGTGAAATGGTTTCTCTCTATATAGCTATGGTTTAATGTCCAGTATGACTCCAACTGACTTACACATCAACAGAGGAAGGAAATATTTTCTTCAGCTGATTATAAAAGCAATTGATTTTTTCCCTAATAGATTATATACCTAGGTATTTGTCACAGCAATGAGAAGTGGTTCAACTGAGAAGCTTCTAAAGCCTCTTAATTAGGAATGGACTGGATATAGCTCTATGCAATCTGCCCATAATCTTTCAGAACCAGGCTAAAAATATTCTCTCTGTAGATGGAGTTCAAGTCAAGTTAATGGTGTTTGTCTTTCTCTACATTTTTATTTGCTCAGTCTGCTTCAGTTCATTGGAACTTGCTAAAGAGCTATTGAAAATGTTGACCCAATACTCATATCAAAGTTTATTTTCTTTTTTGCCCCTGTGTTTAAGCATTATGTCTCAATTCAGTGATGGTTTTCTTGCCAGAGAGGTAAGTGCTTTTCATGTAAGAATCATTATATCCAGTAGGAATTCCTCATGAACATAAGCATTTGATGAACCATTACCAGAATATGTTTGTGCAGGATGTTTATGAGACCACAGATTTTACCCTCATATACTTTACCTTTCCATGTGTTTCCACTCTTGCTCTTTTATTTTCAGAAGATAGTTTTTTCTCCATGAACATTTTTTTCACTATTTTATTTAACAAGACAAAAGAAAAGTTTGTTTATATTTAAAATAAAGAAAGGTTTATGATGCAGATAAATGGTGCAGATGAATGATAAAGAAATGAAAAAATGGTCTGATCTCTCTGTTTTCATTAGTATTCTATGTGACTTATATAACTGTCCTCTATTAATGCTGATCTCCAAGAATAAATTCCTACCAGTAGGAGTCTTTTTTGAATATGAAATGCAGTGTCTTCTTCAATTTTACTACAAAAAGAAATGAACATATTTTTTGGTCCCATCTAGAATCCCCATTTTTTATTTGATGGGGACTGAATCTAATTATCAGAGAGTCTCTCTTCAACCACTTAAGGGTATCAGTATAACAGTATAGCAAGCAGTCCCTTGACCTGTAGGTAATCATTTCCAGCTGTGCTGTTGTAATAGATTTGAGACTCTTCCCCTGGAAAAAAAGGTGAGTATGAATTATGTCAAATTGTTCAGCTTGCTAATGCAACAATTAATGGGAAAGAATTAAAATCATAATTTGAACCACGAATATTTCTGTCATCATCAAGTAAGTAGCCTTTCACCACTAAGTTATAGCATAATCAAATAAATTATTCCTTCTCTGAGGAGGCAAAAATACTCAAGAAAAAAACTGCAAGGTCTTGGATTTAATGATTTGGTCATAGATAAAATGTTAGAAGTTGAAGAGTTAGAAAAAGCCCTGTATTAACATACAAGTCTTTGGAAAACAAAAGCATGTACACTTGTTAAAGGCATCAGAAAGAACCAATATACTGCTGAGAAAAGCTGTTGTAGTCTTGTTGACACCAGCCAACAATGTATTTCTGCTAAATCTCTTTTCTGTGCTTTTTAAGTTTCCAGTTTTTATTTCCATGGGACAATTGTATATCTTTCTTGGTTTTATCACTTTCTTTGGTCTTGTTGATGACTGGAAATGCTTCTAAACTGATTTTGGATTAGTGATTTATTTTGTGGTTTATAATCTCTTTATTCATTATTTGCAATATCCTTTTAAAATCCATTTTCATTTGTGATGTCATCTTAGCTATGGCATGTTTGTTCGTTCAAGTCATCAAGGACATTTGAATATCTGGGATAAATATGTAGCAGTATGGTCTCTTTATAGACATAGTTTCAATTTATTGTTATTAATTTTGCAGTAAGTCTACTTCTATGGCATTCCTTGTATAATTATGTTATCTTGTAACTTTTATTTTGAGTATAACTGGACTCAGGTCACGAAATTTTAATTCAATTTATTATTTTTTAATAATTTGAAAATGTTTTCCCTGTATGGCTATTTTTCACAGCCTAGAGAAATAGTGTAATTCTGTCTTCAACTTTATAAAAGAGCATTTTAATTTGATATGGCTTAAATGTTAATTCCCCTCCTGTACCAAGAACTTAGTATTTTGAAGAAGCAATTCAGCTTTTAAACTGAAATATATTCCTTCATGCTTATCCCTGTGTTTCTGTGCAGGATTTCTCAATGCTTTTGCTTTACAATCTGAAGATATAGCTAATGTATTCTTTTGTATCTCTTTCACTGATTCTAAAAGTAATGCTATGAGGCAAGAGTGTTTTAGTTTTTGATTTATGCAAAAGCTCTGTACATAAGTTAGAAATTGCCTGATGGCTACTTATTATCCTTAATATGTTCCAAAGGACCAGGTTCATTGCAGCTGTATTTCTTAATGTCCAGAACTACTAAAGAACAATAGTGTTACTGCTGCGTAAAGCCATGAATGGCTAATGCTCAGAAAGTGAAACTAGGAGCAGTAGTAGTAGTAGATCAGCTGAGAGAGAAAAGAAACCTGTTCAGATGACCAGGTGGTAATTTTCTATCTAAGTATATCTACTGATAAAATGGGGGCATAACCAAAGGTGGAACAGAGGAATTACTGTAATATTTGGGTGGTTGCTAGTGAATACGCACTGTCTTTTCTTTAACAGTATCCAAAAAATATTTCTGAAATCATTGGGAAAAGTATACCAAAGATTATGGGTTATTTGCAAAAGCCTGCATAAATATCCAACAAATTATCCATGATGAAGTTATTGTGAGAGATATTTTCTGAACCAGGGCAATAGGAAGAGCTATTCATAACAATTCCTTCACTTTTAATTCAGTGTTTGTGAGATAAAAATAAGAATCTCTACTAGTAGTAAAGTGTAGTATTTAATTCATCTAAAGTCAATAAAATTCTGAATTGAGTAAAATAACTGAAATATGTAATAACAATTACTAATGATTTTAAATATCTAGAGACTTCGATGTCTGGAATTACT
Source organism: Argya squamiceps (assembly GCA_037834095.1). NCBI lineage: Eukaryota > Metazoa > Chordata > Aves > Passeriformes > Leiothrichidae > Argya > Argya squamiceps. The sequence goes on from JBBMKD010000115.1 coordinate 17,909,765, forward strand.
GAAGCATTTGGCAAGCCTCTTCTCATATCTGCACATAAAATCTGTCACAGACAGGAAGAATTGAAGAGATTTCCAATGTGCTTGGAAAGGTTAAACAAAAGGTTATGTAAGTGGATTTATTCTGTTATATCTACCTCAACAATTGATTCTCCTAAGAAATGATTTGTCACCTGAAGTCCTTTTGTCTTGTTGACCTTCAAGGAGTAAAATATTTTCTTCAATGGCTTCTCATGGTTGTGGTTTGAATATTAATATTATGTTCTCATAAGGAAAGGGTACATTCTTCAGCTGTTCCTCAGCTGGGTAATGTCGCTATACTCCAAGGTCCTGTTGCTTCACTGTGGTAGTAAAGGTGACATAAAATCACTGACAAAGGACTTGGCTGAGAGGCTTGGATGCTTTTGAGAAGAGTAATGATTCTGTAACTTCCATAATTTGGGCTTGGGATGATTTGAGTACTTTTGCTCTGATTCTTGGAATCATTTTATTTTTACAGAGAGCAATATAGTAGACCATTTTTTTTAAGGAAAAGGCTTTTTCATATAGTATGGAGTGGTGATATGTCATACATCATATATGGATGTCACTAGATACACTGACTGAAATAGAGTTTGAATTTCTGTATGTGACCTGAAAAATTTATTGTCAGAAGTGATGGGACTTGGTGGCAAATTTCAGAGAGATTGAGGAGGGTTTTCCCTGCTTGGTTTCCATTGGACATTCCCAGTCATCAATGTTTTCCCATGGATTTCAGCAAACCAATGCAATGATGCAATAATATTTATTTGAACAATGTCTATTAAGCTTGATTGATCTTTAAGTTGTTAGCTTCATCTGAAATATTCTTCCGTTGATTTTTATCCTCTTTTTCACTGCCTCTTGAGGTGTTTTCAGTGTCATCATAGTATTTTTTCCTCCTGCTGTATCTATACAGTTCCCACCTAGTTAGCTAAACTGACAACAAGGTGTAGCTAAATATTTGCCAGGGAAGGCTGTTTTGTTACTCTGATCTTCCCACCACCTGTGCTCTTTGTTCATGTATGTTTTATCTTAGGTTAGCCTTGCTTTTCACATCTGTGGTTTTACAGCTCTGAATTTACTTAGGTTTGTTGGTAGGCACTGGGCCTTTGGCCTGACTTGAGGAATAGTAGTTTTGAGTGTTTTGAGTGAATATAGAAAAATAAAATGTTTCAAGTGAAGGAATACTATCTTTTAGAAAAATATTTGTCAGAAAAATATTCTGGAAAATAGACAGCAAATTTCTTGAAGAATACAGTAGTTTAGACTAAAACAACAACAGAATTGGTTCCTGTTGGAAATTTCATTCCTTTTTTTTTCATATGACTATTTGTGCTAGCAAATTACATCAAGGGATGATGGGCACCAGACAGACAGGCAGATGGATTTGAACAGGAATGATGCTGAAAAGGAGAATATACAAATGTCACAGTTCTCAAGGGAGAATTAATTACCTATAAAAGGTAAGGCTATGCATAAAAGGTGCTATTACCTACCAAATGTGATGGGAACAGCTCTCCTTTTCATCCAGCAGACCAGTTGAGGTCTGGACATAAAAGACAAAAGCCCAATTAACTTATTTGTGAAAGGAAAATTTATGTCTTTCTAGTCAAAAATATTGCAGAGAATTGCAAAGCACAATGATTATCGTTCAAAGGACCCATGCCTGTGTATAAACAACCATATATCAGAGGCAAATTGTGAGGAGTGTGGGACTTCAAAGGCACCCACTAGCTGATTCCAAGCAGGGGAAGAAGTCCATGTGCCTCAGTTTATTGGGAAATAAGAAAGAAATATGTTCATTATTCCCCATGATTTCCAGGCTTCAGTTTTGAATTTATTTTGCTGAGGTAAAATGGGAGAAACAAAAATGAGGAAAAGATTACACACTTTGAGGTGATGATTCAAAACAGGTGCCCTGTAATAGGAGCAGGAGTGAATGGAAAGCTTGTGGGAAACCTTTACTACAAAAACTTGCCATTTATAGCCATTCAGCCCCAGGCCTAACTCTTCCGACTTTTTTCTGGGAGTTAAGATAATGTGACTCTGTGAAATGCTGCAAGGGAATCAGATTCAGTTTCAATAAATGTATTTAAAACACTATTAAGCATATACCATTTTTATATCCCCTAGTAGAAACATGTAGGAAAATGAGGACAGATGTACTCTGCTCAGGTTTATTCTAGACTTCAGCAGGTCATCCAGAGTGCAGGGAAAAAGTGTTTAAGAAAACTTGCATTCAGAAAGATGAACAGCTACTGAAAATCTTTGCACTTATTTACAAATGACATCATTGTAATGTTAAATGATGCTTCTTTTTCTCTCATTTTTCCTTAGACCTGAAATGCTCTGCTCTTTCATTTGTATGCTGACTTCTGAACCTTGAAGGATTTTCTTGAAAAAAGACTGCTTGAGGAGAAGGAAATCAGATAACTAACAGACAATCTGAAAAACAGTGATGGGCAGGATAGTAAGTCATTGCTTTATAACTCCTTTATAAATGACAGTGTGGTTTACTGTGCAAGAATAGAAATACAGAAGAATATCTGGACTTAAAAGCATGCCTGAGATTACAAAGAGGAGATAGTTTTTGCCACTAATCTACTACGTTTGGTGGAAGAAAGAGAGCTTGGAGCTGGAGCTTTAAAAATTGGGCAAATGTATGATAAGGGATATCCATTATTTTCATTATCCCTTTTCTTCATTCCTGAATGCTGTTTTGTATTTTTTGCAGAGTGTAAAACTCTTGCTAATGACAAATCTGTTGGAGAATAGCCTTTTCATTTCATATATTGAAATAGAGATTTTGGCTAATATGGTATATTTGGCTAATATATTATAAATACAAATAAATATATTTGGCTAATCCCAACTTCTTTTTCATTTCTTTTCCTGAGTAAAAAGAAAAATTCTGTTCCCTACCGCAAGTGTTCTGCTTCCAATTTTCATGCTAACTCTTGATTCCTAGCCATCATCAGTAAAACCAAAAATAGATCTGAACATACCCATATTATTTCTGAGTAAAGTTCTCCTACTTCGGTTTGACATGAAGGCTACAAACACTGGATGAAAGATAAAATACCAAAGTTCCATTGACATACAGGGGACAAAATTATGCCTTAACATCACTGTAATTTTTTACTCTACTTGTGCACAAATTGCAATAATTTCATGGGTTTCCATGAAAATGCAAGAGGACGTAGATGCAAGTGGTTTTGGTTTAGAGCTAGGGTCTTTTATGTGGATTTTTTTTTGTTTTGTTTTGTTTTGTTTGTTTTTTCTTTTTTCCTCTTTTTTGTTTGTTTGTTTTGTGTTGGAGAGGGTTTACAGTTAGAAGGAATACAAAAAATAATGTCACCTTTTACTTGTTCAAGTCTTAACAGGTAGCTGTTTGATCCATACTTTTGAATACAGTGTATATGTTACCTTTCTTCATTAATCAATCTTTCTGAATTTATTTGATAGTTTCATTTGCATCTGAACTTTGGAGGTATTTATATTATGAAACTTGTCACTGGCTAAAAGTCAGATTTTTTTTGTTTTCAGTATTCTTATTTCTGATGGTGAATGGCAACATATTAGAGCAGCTTTGTCCTTTAGCATCAACATTAATTCTTTCTAAGTCAATGGCTTTTATACATAAAGAAGAATTTCTCTTAAGAGGAACAATATAATTTTATGTTTTATACATATTTGTGGCAGTTTTGGAAGATTTTTGAATCATATTTACCTAAAAAATTATGATCTGTTTGAATGACTTGTCAGACTAAGAGAAGTGGTTGTCAATGTTAGAGAAATTGCTTCAGATTTTGAAGACATGGTGTATTTTGGTTTGGAAGGTTAAAGTCATTAACTGCAGGTCTTTTTCAAATGATCCCATTTGAAGGACTGCCAAAATGTAAAGAAGCATATGTTCATATGAATGACGAAAGTAGAAGATAAAAAGTGCATTATGTACATGCTCTGCAGGATTTAAAATAAGGTATGAAGGAATATTAGAGCATAAAGCTTAATGTGAAATATGCCCTAAGGGAGGTACAGAGAGTAACAGAAATGCATGATTCCTTTCACCTGCACAAATCCTTCTATAGGTATCAACATTGGTCTTCCTTGATGTTTTTTGTCATATTTAATAATAGGAAAATGGCGTGCAAATGACACCCCTTCCTCTCTAGCCTTTTGGTGGAGGGAATGAAAGCAACTTCATTCTGCCTTTTGGAACTATTTTGCTTTTACCGAAGATGCCAATGTGGGGAATCCAGCTAGATGTGTATTTGTGGGTGGGAAGTGATTGTGATAGTGTTTAAATATTAAGGCTCATTCATTAAAAGGAATTGCAAATATTTTGATGCCTTAGAATCTAAAACCAAATATTTCATGGAAGTACTATGGCACTCAGATGTCAGAATAAACTTTATTCAGGGCTTTTTATATCCTCTTCCATTCTGGGTTAATTTTCTTGCCCACTGCTTCAAATGTGCATTCTCACAAACAACCATCCCAACCACCTTTCTTCGTAAGTTTTTACTTCTTTTATGATGACATTCCAGACTGTGGTGCAGTACACTGATCCCAGCTGGGCAGCTTAACGCAAGCTCAAAATCAAACTGCAGTCAAGTGGAGGTCTGTCAGCAAATTCATCTAGTGGGTCCATTTTTGGGCTACAGAGTATAGATTGGAAACACATACTAGTAACATTTTTATGTCCCAAGTTTTTCTGGAGAAGCAGAATAAACTGGTTATCCTTCAGGCCAAAAACCAGCTTGAGCATATGCATTATTACCCCAAGCATGGATAAAAATTAAAGTGTCTATTGATAATTTACACCTGGTTGGAAGCATTGAGCTTCATCTGTCTGCCAATTCACTTAGGGTTTGTAGAGGAAAGAGGGAATTCTTTTGCACTATGCTGTTAAGGAAAACAGGCAATGAGTGCATTGAAAACCAAACTCAGAATACCATATCCTCATGCAGCTCTTAAAACAGGAGTAAGAGACAAAGCAAGAAGCTGTGGATAGAGCACATTCTTGTTCTTGGAATATTTTCCTTCTCCTAATACCATGTGTTTAGATTCTTCAGCTGCTTGCATCGTCATCATTCGAACTCTTTAGTCTTCCTTAAAATTGCTTTGTTCAGAGATCATGCTGGAAGAGTACATGCCAAAATAAGATGATAAATCTAATGATAAAGTGGCTTAGATACTCATGAGCAGACCTAAAATAATATATTAATAGCAATACAAACTGGACTTAACTCTTTGGGTGTTTTGTTTGTTTTTGTTTGGTTACTTGTTTTTTGGTTGGTTTTATTTTGGGGGATTTTTTCATTTAGTTTTTTAAATTTTTTCCCCTATATTTTTGAGCCCTAATCTACTTAAGGGCAGCAATTTTATGGGATTGGAGTTTTCAGCACATGAAAATAAATGATCTACATGGTACAGTGCCTCAGACAACCCACGTCTCTGTTTCTGTTGAGATTCAGAATATTTATACAAAGTGCTGGAAATCTGTATCCACCAATACAAGAAAAGTTGTATCAGTGATCAGTTTGATGAAAAGATGAATCATTTGCTACACAGCTGGTCCATGCAAAGAAAAATCAGTGACATTCTATTTCTAATGCAAATTAAGGAGAATAAAATTCAGCTGTGAATTTTGATACCTATTAAGCGTACCACAAATAGTACGCTTCAAAAATATCAGTTCATAATAAATAAATGTAGGAGCAGATGACTGATGTACATATTTTTCCTTTGTTTTTCTTTGTTTTTTATCAATGAATAAGACCTTGTTCTTAACCCATTATTCCATCATTGGGCATCAGCATTATTTGGACATATTTGTTGTCTTGCTGCTGCATACTGATTTTATCTAAATAGAAGAGTAGCCCGAAAATAAATAGCTAATTTCAGTTAAGCTTTTCCTGCTGTATATCTATATCTGCCTTTCTTAACATAACAATGACAAGTGACATGGACATAATTTTAAAAATCCATCCCTATAGATGTTACTCAGAGCCTTGTCCAACTAAAGAATGAATGTTTGCAGGAGTGGAAACTGAATATACCTCTCTGGGCAACCTGTGCCAGTGTTTCACCACCTGAAGTATTAATTTTTTTTCCCCTTTATTTCCAGATTAAATCTACCCTATTTTTGGTTTAAAACAATGACCCCTTGTTCTATTACTATAGGCCCTGCTAAAACTTTGTCCCCATCTTCCCTATAAACTCTCTTTAGGAACTGGAATGTGCTATAAGTTCTCCCTGAAGCTTCATTCTCTTCAATCTGAAAAGCCCCAGCTCCCTCAGTCTTTCCTCACAGATGTGGTGTTCCATCCCTCTAATCATCTTCAATGCACTTCACCTAAATGTCTTCAGTCATCTGAACTTGTCTTTCACTTTCATCTGTGTATTTGTTTTCTGTTATTTTTTTCTTAGTTGATTTGATAATCAGAATTTTCAATGGGCTAAATATACCTTGTACATTAAGATTTTGTAGCATGGAGTGAATCTGGGATTTCACCTTCTTGGAAATGATATCTTGACAGTTGCAAATGAGAGTGTCTTGGAACATGAAGTTTTCACATCTTACATATTCTGCGTTGAGACAAAGGCATCCAGCTACCAATATTTGTCGCACAGATGAGCTGACTTATGCAATGAACAGTCAGGGGAATAAAATAATTCAATTCAACTGCTAATTTTGTCTGAATACTCCAGGTATTAGAAAAATCCAGGAATGCTTTCAAAACTGCCTTGCCTATATAGAAAACTGCAGTTTAGGTTTTTCTTTTCAAATTTCCAGCTCATTCAGACTTGTCAGCTTGGCCCATTTCTCATTCTAGAGAGTGAAAACTCTCTGCCAGTGTGAGTTTTCCAACACTCTGCTCTTTGATCCTACAAGTATTGTCAATTATGGTGTATATTTTTTTACCTAATCTTCTCATAGCAGCACTTAAAAAAAAAAAAAGGAATATGGATATATGTGAAAAATAGGCAATATCTTCTGCTTAGAAATGCACCCAGACTGATGTTAATACATCAATTCTGCCTGCCCAGTCTTCCCAATTTTCTTGTCTGCTTGATGTAGTCTGACAGCAGAGTCTTTTTCACTCTTCAAACATCAAAATTTGGACCATAATATCTAGCACGTGTCATTATGGTTTGGAACGTCAGTCTATTCCTACCCTCCTTCTTCCTGGCCACTAAATTATAGATTTGGCATTTTTATATACATAGGAAGTTTACAATATGATCTCAGTTCTTTACTATAGGAAATTTTATTTATATTACTTATAGCTTTTGTATTACCAGTATTTGTCTCTTGTAATGTTGTCAAAATTTGAATTTATAAGAATGAACACAAGAGAAAAACAGCAAATTGTCAAGGAATCACTGTGGAGGAAGGTAAATATGAGAGTTATGATTGGCTTGTACTGTTTGATTGTGTTTTTCAAAATACTTTGCTTGCACGGATGCAGTGATGCATTATCCTTTACATTGTCTTCTGTTTTAACTTCATATATAAAGTTTTCACCCCTATTGGTACTGGTGCTGGTTTTCAAGATGAAAGCATCTGTCCTCTGGGAATGGGCTTAGACTTAGGGCTATGAAACATGTGTAAGTTGAGAATTATTTCAGTCAGGAAGTCTCCTTTTCTACAGAAAGACTTTTAAAAATATGAAAGTCTGGTTCTTTAAATTCAATTTCCAACACTGTAAGACTGACCCATAAATACCGATCATGTATAATCTTGTTTTAGTTACAGATATTTCCACATTTGAGAAGCATTTATAGCAAGAAAAATGCCTTTTAACCAAACTAATTGGACTGAGGCAGTGTGGTATAGTGAATTGTTGGAAAACAGAGAAAACCCATCAATTTATGACTGGCAAAATATTTCTGGAACTTTATTGTCTGGTCTTTTTCTAATTTAAAAAATAAGAACTCACATCAATCTGTCAGAATAATGTTCAAGGAAAGATGTCCAAACCAAATATGGGTTTGTAGACTATCAACTGAATTTGATTCTTTAAAATATGATTAGTGTTGTAGCCCTAATTTATCTGAGTCTCTTAAATGGTATTGAGGGAATACTTTCACTTACTTTTTTTTAATGGCATTTCTTACAGATGCACATCAACCCACCCACATCCCGCCCCAGAAATAAAAAAACAATCAAAAAGCCCCCAACCAAACCAAAAAAACCCCTCAGGACTAAAGAATAATTCAGGATTTTAAATCATCTTTTGACATGACCTACAATAGTACTATTCTGCCCACCACCTCCTGTAAAATACTGACCTGTCAATCTTCCATGTTTCTGCCTGTGTAAAAATAATTGTAATTGAATGAAATATGGGACGAGTGAAATGGCAGTAGAAAAATCTTATTCTCAGATTCACTACAGTTTTGTACTGGGAAAACGGAATATTTTATTATCGGAATAGCTTAAGTGTGACTTTTCTAGATAGATTTTAAATGCACCTCTTTAAAATGTCTAGAAAACACTGTGTCTTCCTCTTGTCCAACATCCCACTCCTTGGCTAGATCAGTAAAGCAGAATATTGCAGAGTATTCAGGAGAAGTGTTTATCATGTGTGATCATCAGACTAGTCTTGAGCAGCAAAAAGGAAAAAAACTTCTGGGAGTCTGACTGGATGTGTGATGAAACTAATTTCACAGAGAATGTAAACTCACTGTCCAGCAGAGTAAGGCTGAATAGATATGGTCATGTCTCTCTTTCATCAGTACAGCATTGTCCTCCAACATAAATATAAAACCAAAATGTCAGCAATAGAAATTCACAGTGAATATCAATGCAATTACACACACTTATTTCCTTTATTTTTCATCTTTCTTATCATATGTCTGCTCTAACCAGACATTGTACAGTATATCAAGAGTTCTGTGAAAAAAATTGTTTACCAAAATATTACTGTTGAGTCTGAAATATGTCTGTGCTGAACTATGATGACAGAAGGAGCTGGAAGGAGACAGAAATTAACTAGATGGCAAATAAAAATGACTTCCTAATATAAAGGGAAAAATACAATGCTTTCTTCCTTCACTCTAATGTATAAAAATCATTAAATAAATTTCCAAGCACTGGAATTTAACAAATTGATTATAAATAATTTGTATTCTGAATTTTTCTTCCTTCATTACCAGTAAACTATCAACTAGAAGGTTGTCTATTTCTTGTTGTTTTCAAGGGCAGTTGTCAGGGGAAACCATTTTACCATGCAAAATGAGCAAGAATTGTGCTACATATCCTCAGCACCAGTGACAATCTTCTTATCTGTTAGCAACCATAAACAAGCAGGCTGTGGAATGTCTCTGTACAGTTTTCATAACTTAAGTCACTTCTTGAATAACTCTTGCCAATACATACCAATTACTTTTTAGATTCTCATTTTTGAGTGTACAAAATTCAATGTGTGAGCAATTGATGGGTTCTGATTTCTCATATATATGTCATTATCCTCCAAATCATATGTGTAATAGGAATAACAGAGTTGATAAACTAGGAAATCCACTCTGTCATGCTTTGACTTCAGCCAGCAGTCACCCAGGCAGCCACTTGTTCATCTCTCACTAGCCAGACTGGGGGAAGGGTAGAAGCTGGAAAACTCTTGGCTTGAGATATAGACAGTTTAATAGGGAAAACAAAATACCTATAAAAAGCAAAGAAAACAAGGAATTAATTCACCGCTTTTCCAGGCAGGTGTTCAACCGTCTCCAGGAGAGCAGGGCCCCATCAGATTTAGCACTTACTTGAGAAGACAAATGCCATCACTGCAAATGTTCCCCCCTTCCTCTTTCTTCCCCTCAGCTTTTTGTACTGAGCAGGATGTCACATGGTCTGGAATATCCCTTTGGTCAGTTGGGGTCACCTGTCCCAGCTGTGTCCCCTTCCAACCTCTCAGGCACTCCCAGCTTCCTCATCAGCATAGAAATAAAAACATCAGAAAAGGCCTTGGCTCTGTGTAAGCCCAGCTCTGCAATAACAAAGACATCTCTGTATTATCAAACCTGTGTTCAGCACAAGTACAAAATACAGCTCCATACTAGGGACTGGGAAGAAAATCAACTCCACTCCAGCCAAAATCAGCACAACCGGGCATTGAAAAGTGGGCTTTAATCTAAAAGTATGTATGTCAGTCTGCAGAACAAAGAGAATGATTCTGTAACTTTGCAATTATAGAAAACAACAAAGTCCATAACTGTGATTATTGGAATTATTAAAAAATTGCTTACATTTTAACTAATAGCAACTTACAGGCTTTAGTTTCCAGTGAAGCAAAATTAAAAAGTGTGGTCTATACCTCAAATGAAAATATTGACTGAAATTGTCATATGGTTAGAATGGAAATATTAGATATTTGCAAGCTTTATTTATATTTTCTCCAAATATAAAGATTTTAATGATTCTACATATAAAACATTGTGTTTAAGTTTCAGAAGAAAACCATGATAAAAAAATGGAAAATCAGGTGTTCTGGGGTTTTTTTAAGACTGTTTAGAGAAAATTATTTACTTCAGCTTTATTTTTTTTTCTGGACCCTTTTTATTGGCTATACTGGGCTTGGATATACTCTCCATTTTCTATGTATTTTCAATTTCAAATGTTTTGATATTGGACAATCTAAGTGGAGAAATTTATACATATAGTCTATTTTACATATTAAATGACACAAAACATGTCATTTTCTAGTCATTTTGACTAATGGTAACTTTTTGTACATGGTTTAGTGAGTGGAAGAAGAGACTGAAACTTTTTAATACAAACAGAAGTTGCCTGTGTTCATGCTACCTTGGAGGTTTGTGGAAATCTATATTCAGAATGCAAATTTTTGGGGGTAAGTCAAAGTCTGCCAAGAGCATTGCCCATTCAGATGGGAGCTGACTCATAATCTGGAATGTGGAACCATAACTCAAAGTTATTTGGATAAGCTGAATATTATTTTGGGACTGGTGCTCACAGCAAATTTTAAAGGCCTAAAATAGCATGAAGTGGTTAATCAGGGGAAAACTGTTGAAAGTCTGCATGTTTTCCAGGGGAGATTGCTGAAATCCCCTTAGCACCAAAAATTCCACAAATGTCTATCTTAAAACCCCTTGTTGTCTGTGTTGTCCCACCACATTTTTGGGATAAAAAAGACTGCTGAAGTCCAGGACATACAGACCACAGTGAGAACACACAGTTGCATTAATACCACACAGAGTTCCAAGAAAGCACTTGGAGTTCTCCGTCACAATGACTTGCACTGGAACTAGATGTGCTTTCTGGACCATGTGGCAAGACAATTACTTTTTCTAGTCTGCCAGCTGCTCTATCTGGAAATGGAACACTTCTGATTTTTTTTTTAAATACATTTCTATACTCCTGTGAAGGTAAGCCTGACTCTAGAAACAAATAAGAAATGACCACACTATGTTATTTTAGAAAAGAAAATGCAGAAAAGATGATTTCCAGTACATACATATCCACTAGTCCACAAACATGATAGTCTGAACATTGAGAAAAAAAGATATTATTTTTTTACTCCATGAAAATAGTTTACATCCCTAAGTATTTATAATCTAGACACCCTGATTCAGTAGGTTGATTTATTGTGTCAGTGAGTACTACAGGGCACGCACTAATAAATAAGGAGAGAATGTCAGCTATGTTGGCAGGAAATGGCCAGTCATACAGCTGACAGCCAGTCTTGGCAAGGAATATGTGTAATGGTTTGGTACTGCAAGCTGTTTGTAGTTAGCTTTACCAAAGCTGCCAGCCAATTGCCTCATCAGGTCTGCTGACAGGCAGTAATCTAATCTGGCCTCCCATTTGTTCTTTGTTTTTATCTGCTAAACACAACTTCATCTTTCCCGTGGTTGAAATGTATGCTATTTGAAATCTGAACATTGCATTCAATCTTGTGGACACAAGAATAGCAGAGGTATTATAATCAAAATCATATAGAACTGGTCCTCTGGAAGCAATTTTTCATGAAGATGTGCTCAGATTTCAAAATAAACTTACTATAAAAGAGGAAAGAAATGTGGTTGCATTATTTTCCCCATATATGCCCTGTTTCAAGAGAAGTTTGAACACAGGGATGTTTTCCATTGTAAGAAATTCTAAGCAGATATCAGAGACAGACTGTAGGGAGAATTGCAGGTACATTGGAAAATAGATATGTTATATAGGTGTATAATATATATGTATATTATATTTTAATAAAAAATGTTCATATTTTTTATTTTAGAGATGAACTTTGGCACATCATTTTATCTTTATATATGAATGGAATTTTGGCAAATGTATTTTTGATCTCTGGGGACTTGGGCTGGCAGACAAAGACTTTTTTCCTTGATGCCCAGAGGCATTCATGGCAACATCCTGCTGGTATAATGGACCAGGTATTGCATAACTCTTGCAGGCAAAATGAAATGAGCCTATCTGGTTTGTTGTGCCTACCTCTGCCCAGATTATGTTGCTGAGGAAGATGTAGCCCCAGGAGGTGCAGGGTCATTTCTGTTCTGTGGTGAAGCGAATCCCTTCCCTCCAGTGTGGTGTTATGAGACCCACACTGAAGTGCTCTTTGGAAACCTTGCTTGGGGAAGTGCCTTCCCTTCCACCCTGCCTTTCTTTCCTAACAACATATAATAGAGGGGTAGGAATATTCTGTCTTAAATGAGATCATGTGGAAAAAAAATTGAAAAATTAATCTCTTTAAGAATTGATGTCTGCTTGTCAAAGTGTACCTTGGTTTTCATTGTCTGCATTTCTCAAGGCTGGCAGGATGTTTCATACTTGTGAAGGAATACAGATGATAAAGCTGCTCAAGCATGGGAATTGTTTTTTCTATAGTGTCAGGGGGGTTACTAAAAAATCTGAAACTCTTACCCAGAATCAGCAATTTTTAAAGCAGTGCTGGTAGCACAGCTTATGACAAGGTTCTGTTTCTTGACCTGGAAATATTAAGAATCTGTTGGGTGAAGCCTCTGGGCATCAAGGAAAAAGTCTTTATCTGACAGCACAAATCCTCAGAGATCAAAAATACTTTTGCCAAAACCTCATTCATATATAAAGATAAAATGATGTGCCAAAGTTCATCTCTAAAATAAAAAATTATGAACAATTTATATATTAAAATATAATATACATATATATTATACACCTATATAATATTTTATATTAATTATGCATCAGAACATAAATTATAAAATAACCTAATTTTAACAAGTAAAATAGATTGAAAAATTACCAGTATGAGTCATTATCTGTTACCAATCTATTACTATTTATTACTTAGTAAGAAAATATGCAACAATTTAATGTAAATTACAAACCAAGATCCACTCTTTTTTTCTCTAGTTATTTGGTATATAATATAGTAAATATTCAGAATGTATTACTGAGGAAGAAAGTGTAGTCACCTCTAGATAAAAGTAAAGCTTTTTCTCTCTTTGATGGGAAAAGAAGTGGGAATTAAAGCTTGAGAGAAGGGAGAAAAAATTAGGCCAACTACTTGTGTTCTCATGGATTTACTAACTGTATTGTGCAAAATGGATATGGACAGTCTCATCTAGAATAAAAAGTGGTTTTTTATGCAAACTCCATTAAAAGTCTTCTGTTTTGCAATTTGCTAGAGCAGTGAGAGAATAATTAGACAGGCAATTGACACAATACCATTTGATCTATTTACATGATTTCCCTTTATTTCCTACAGCTTTTCTGTTTCCATTCCTAATACAGGTGGTGTTTGATCTTCGTCTTGAAAGGACAAGATGTACCTCCCCTCTTCTGTGAAATGCCTGCAATTTCTGCTGCTTCTGCTGCACCTGCTGAAGTCTTCCCTTGTTGCCTCCCTATTCTGACAAGATCTTGAGAAAATCAGGCATGCATAAGGAGATTTGCCTGCAATAGACAGAGGTCTGCTTTCTAGGAACCTCTCAAAAACAAATTCATTAAAACTTCTTTTGTATAATCTGAAACATTTGTTTCCCTATAGGAATTACTTCTTTTCAGAATTTATCCCTCTTTTCTTAGTTCAGTGGGAAAAGCAAACATCACCAGGCTCAAAAATCACTGAAGCCGAAAAGAACTTGCCCAGATCACGTATGAAATATGATATGATGAAATATGGTGCTACTGTGCCTGATCCTCAAGCCCGGCTATCCTCGGCACCAGTATCACTCCAGTGGGATCTTTTCACGCAGCAGCGTCAGCGTGGCGATGGCAGGAGGATGAAAGGGGAGACTCCAGAGCTGCTGGGTTACAACGAGTTTATTGGTACTCCTGGGTGGAGCCCTCACCTCGTGTGTCATCGTGTCCAGAGACCCCGACTGAACCTCGATGGGGACCTTTTAAACGTGGGTGTAAGACAGGTAGGGAACCAATAAGGTTTGATGGGGAGGTGGCTCATATCACAAACAAACATATAAAACAACCATACACTGAACATTAAAAGGTGACATTCAGGATCCTGCCCAATCAGCAATGCCTCTCTCAGAATCTTCCAGAGCTAGGGAGAGAACCCCAAAATGATGGACAAGAGCAGGAGGCTACCTGCCAGGTGATGGGCAGATTACTGTCTTTTGGGGGGAAAACTTAGGGAGAACACAGAACCAATCACAGAATGGTCACTGGGGAGAAAATAGGGATAAACCAAAAGTGGGTAACAGAAAGGGTACAAGGAACAAACCATTTTACAAAAGAAACATTAACTTATGAATTAAACTTAAAATTGAAAAATACACTCCTTCAATATCGATATCTTTGTGCCTGTAGGTTTTTCTCCAATCAATAAAAATGTAAATGATAAAAAAATATGTGTTAGATTAGAGAAATGGGGGTGTGTTTAAGAGTTAAAGAAGCATTACAAGAGCATTTCAAGATTATGTTATTTTACCCGGCTAAAAAGGAATTCCCAATCAACACAGCTGTTTTTGCTTAATATTTGTAATCTTTGAGATAGATTTGAATTAGATTTGAATTAGAATTTTTAAAGTGATCAAAATGCATTTATGTCTCATCTTGAAAGTGAAAAATTGAATGATTACAGGTTTTAGACTTCTCAAATTCTCAAATGGCTAAACATTTAAAGGAGGAACATGAGGGGAAGAGAAATTTTCAAAACAGTTCGAATCACAAAACACATTGTGACAGACTATGATGATGAGAAAGTGATTCAAAGCATTCCCTGCTCACTGTGTGATTTTCACCTCCTATTTGCCTATCACTTTTTCCAGCATTTCTTGCTAGCTTCCACACTGAGAGAGAACTTTCAGACAGAAGTCTTGCTTTAGCAGCCTTAGCTGTTGAAGCATATTATCTATAAATAAAGAATTACTTGAGAGGCTTGGGAGGAGGCTTTAGTTTTTCAAGATGAATTCAGCAACAGAGACAGAAGATTTTGTCATCGTTCCAACAAAACATGACATATGAATTCAGAGCTGACTCAAAATTATCTTTTAATGGTGACGTGAGGTTGTTGAATTAAAACTATTGATGTCCTCTATTTAAAACCCAACCCTTCCCTTCCCTTCCCTTCCCTTCCCTTCCCTTCCCTTCCCTTCCCTTCCCTTCCCTTCCCTTCCCTTCCCT
>JBBMKD010000115.1:17934334-18031174 GCA_037834095.1 Argya squamiceps
GTAAGGTCCCCCGTATTGTCCCAAATCCCAGATTATATCCAAGTGAGAATGCTTGGCTCCTCCCCCTGGGCGGAGCAACTCACAATGGGATAATGAGTCATACAGGAGGTCCTTGATGGCCCATTGAAGAGAGATAACTCCTGGTGGGAGTTATCTGTGAGTCATGCAGCAGGCCATTAACAGAAGACCCATTAACAGAAAACACCTTAACAGAAGAGGGAGGGGGAACCTGGAAGAACACTGCTTCAGCGATTGGTTTCAACAGTTCATGAAGATGGTGATAGAATACTTTGTGCATATCTTATACTACAACCCAGGACAGGCCATCATTTAATATTAGAATTGACATAAAGAAAGAAGAGTGAATGACATAATTTTAATAAAAGCCTAATTATTTGCAAATGGAATGGATGGATGATGTGAGTAGTATTTATTCATTGTATGTCTTCTGCAAGGAGAGACTAAACTCTGCTTGATTTGCTACTGTGTGGTTTCATTCAGCTCTGGGCTAAAGTAGTACACAAAGTAAAAGTTACACAAAAAAAAAGGTTACACAAAGTAAAGGTAGTACACTAGTACACATAGTGTGTGTACAAATGGCTTGTAAATTTGGTTTGGTATGTGAAATGGAACAAAAATGTCAGGGTGCCTAAGTAATTATTTTGTGTGTTTATTTTCATAAAACATAATTGTTCAGCTATTAATAGTCAATGGGATTACTTGTGTTTATGTACTGGCAACATGAGGGAATTGTTAAATATTTTAACTGACTCAAGATTTCCTGTAGAAATTAGTGAGAAGGAGGAAGGTGAAAGTTCTAGTAACTAAATATAATGCATAGCAACATGTTTTAAGTAAAGGCTGTGTGTTTGATGAGATTACAATTTGTATTTTATTTACAATTTTATGCTACAATGCTGGGTTTTTTTCTGCTGTGGCTTGCCTCAGAGGTGAAAAACACCTTTTCATTACAAAGTGGAAAATTTTGTAAATCATGAAGTAATTCAATTGAATTGCAGGAAAGAAAAAAATACATTATCTTTTCAATAATCAATTCAAAATTTTGTTCAATCTGGGAATAAATGCTCCTCTAAAAAAACCTTTATGCCTCTCTTGGTATTGTATGTACTTTATGAGTAACGTGGTAACTAATTGATTTTATTTTCTTAGTTTTAGTGAAGCAGTTTTTATTGGAAAACCAGTCTGGTAAGTGCTCATGAGCTGTAAGTTAGTATAAATCATTTAGAAGTCTGATAAGGAACATTTTGTAGGAACTTATCAGGTGAGATTCTGCAAACTTACAGGTTATATTTTTTCTTAAATTATGCAAAGCCTTACACTGTGTCAAGCCAAAGTAACTTTCCTAGAAATAATGGCTTGCTGTATGGAAATAAATCAGAACTTAATTTCCATCCAGCAAAATTTTGCACCCAGATAAAGAAATTGAGCACAAATAAAGAGTTACTTTTTTCCCCCCTTGATTAATGGGGTATTCTGACTGAACACTCCACAAACCATTTCTGCATTTCAAAACAAGTTCCTTTTTCTGTGAAACTTTGAAAGATTCAGTATTATAATCTGGGACTGGGAATACACATTCCTCCAGTGATATATATCAGAGTGGCTTATCTGAAGGCACAGGTTCATTCATGTTGTGATATCAAACCAGGGATTTTTCAATTATACCATAGTTTTAGCTTTATTTTCAAGAATCAAAACACAGGAATTAGATAAGTGCTCCTTGCAGTGTTTCCTTACTTTGGATGATGTGTTACCTCCCATGGAAGGAAGCATTCTTCTGAGCATTAAAAAAATTAGTGTAGTTTTATGACCAGCATGGAAAGACTTGATAATTCATTCTTTTTATCTCAGACCTGATTCCACCTTCTGGTACTGCCATAGCTGACAAACTTGCTGGCAATTCCAGATGGGAAGCCCAGTACCCAATAAGCAGTCAGGGCAAACGCTCCAGCAGATGATTCCTTTGCGTCTGGCAGGAGACATATTGGTGAGGAGGAGAGCAGAGGCTGGTAGGACATCTTTTCTCTGTTTAGCAGCAGAGAAAATTTAATGCTACTTCAGGCTGTTACCTTTCCTGGGTTTAATCTGTGGTGACACCTATGCAGTCAGGTCTGTGTGAAAATCCATGATGGTAATGTACAACTCACAGCAAAATATCTCAGCAGACAATTCATGCAATTGATATTTACAGTAATCACCAAGCATTATGATCAATTCATAATGAACTATTTAATCATATTAAAGAGTCCACAGTCACTTATTCTGTTCTTGTCTCACAGTTCGTGAAGAAACAGCGCCTCAAACCATAATAGTCAAATGATCTCAGGATGCAAGGATCCTTCAGATGTTTCCAGAGTCTTCTTGAAACATACTTGCATTTGACAAAAATAGGAAATGCTAATTTCCAGCCCTTTTATATGAACAGTAATTCCCTGCAAAGGGAATTCAGCTGCCCAAGTACACTTCAGTGACTCAGACCAAATTAGTGGTTTATGTGGTTCCCTTTGAGTATATTTGCTGATCTAAAAACCCAGCTGTTTGAGTTTGTGTGTGAGATAAATCCACTTCTTTACATTTCCAAGATATTTCTGATTCCAGCTCACTCACATCGTTGCTATGTGAAATTTAGAAAGTATTTCATGTCATTTCTTACCCTTCCTTCAGACTCCTTTATTCTTTCTTCTCTCTCTACCCAAGCATATGACACTCAAATATGTGCCTTTGGCCACTTTTTTAGTGGTAAAAAGAATTATTTTGATGAACCAGTCAAGAAAAATACTCGTACATTTTGCAATAACTCTATGTGCTAGCAGTATTTAAAGAAATTCAGCTACAGCTTCTCATGGATTTTCTTTATTCCTGCTAGCTGATGTTTTCCAGGCTGGTTGCTGTATTAAAAACATGTGTTTGCAATGCTAGTAGTCTGCACTTTGTTCCAAGAAAACTGAAAACAAATGTGAGAAAGATGACTTAGCATTCTGTAGCTTCTATGTGGAACAAGATGGTGAATGTTTGTGTGTGAGCTTAGTATAAAAGTTAGTTCATGCGTTCATTTTATAGCAAGGAAATAGTTGCTGAATATTTTCCATACCAACATAACAGAATAATAAGTGTGCTGTGTTTAATTGACTGGAGGTCTTTAAAATTGCTTTGTGGCTGGTAGGAAGCTTTATTCTTGATTCCACTGTTCCCCATGCAGCCTATTGTTACGGACACAATAATAAACTCCAACTCTGTAGTCTGGAGCCACATGCCTAACTCCACCACCCTCAGACATAAAGCAAACAACTTTGGGTATCGGTGGGAGGGGAAATAATGTCCTACACTTTTCTCAGAATTTCTGTCACAAACATGAAAAGATGAAAGCTGATTTTGATGATTGCAAACTGGTGGAATATCTCCACGTATGGAATAAACCATGTATTTTTATGAGCAAATCAGGGCCAGATTTTCCAGGGAATATTTGCAGATTGTTTTCACCAAAAGAATGCATGAGTCCTTTTTCTTTAATGCTTTTTCTTTCTCTAAGCCACAGTCATATTTCAACTTATAATATTCTCAAAAAAAAAATGCTCATGTGGGGAATAGAGAAAGGAAAAGCTGATTTTCATCAGAAATTGTCAGAAATAAGAATACTCACACTCAAAAAAAAAAGCTTTTTACTAAAAAAGGTAATGCATATACTTTCTTATATAAGAAGGCAATATTTTTAAACTATGATTTTTGTAGGCCTGTGTGGGGAGCTACACAGACTTTTTGCTTTCCTAAATTGCTTTGAATATTTAAAAGACAATTCTAAATATAATTGCATAAACTTAAAATTCAAGCTTTCTGATAGCAGTCTATAAACACCAGTTCTTCTCTCCGTAGGATTAGCATTACTCTCAGTCTCATAGGTTTGTGTCTTATTGATGCTAGAGTATCCATCCTACAGGTATATGTCATTTTACATATTTTTTAGGAAAAAACAAATTCTATTGGCTGTAAGGAAAAAAAACCCCATCTGCTAATTCAGGGTAAGCAGTCAAGTTTCATTTAGAAAACCCTGACTATCAAACAGTGAATTCATCCCTTCTCCTCAGAATAACCCAATAACCCAAACTGCATCAATGCTTTGTTCATCTCCTGTTTTCCAGGTTGGCTTAGTGGAGGGACAGTTAAGCCACTCTTCCATTTCAGCAGTGATGTCTTTCTCAGGAAGTTCAGTTCCTTGTGTAATACAAATTATTGTTTTCACTGACACTGTCAGTATCCCTTCACCCAGATTGACTCATAACACAATATTTCCTTGGCAGTGAGGGGCATAGGTAGGATCTTCATTCCTCCAGCTCTGCTTCTCAATTGTGAGTTTACATGTATGGGAGAGTGTGCATAGTTACAATTGCAACCAAGCCAGTTAACCAAGCCTTTCTTTCTGTTTTCTTTAGAAAGGCCTTGGTAAAAGTATGAGAAATTTGCGTTCTGAATTACCATTCAAATTTGAATTTTTCTTCTACACTCTGCCTTGTTTAGATGAAGAAGGGAGAACAAAATAGGTTGTTGACTGGTTTTGTATAGAACTTGTATTTGTGAGCTGACTCACTGCAAGATCTGAAACATTAATGAAGCACTTCCCTTCATTTGCAAGTTCAGTAGCTGTGCAAAATTTTGTCTGTGAGCCCTACCACTGAGAGTCCTGGTTGTAGAAATCACATAATCAAATTTGGTTTCAGGGAATCATAATAAATCTAATTTGAACTAAAAACCTCAGAGAGAATATAGGGTAGATGCTATGTGCTCATGTGAATCAGATTTTTTGTGGTGGATATTGTAAAAACAAAGGGAAAAGAACTTGGATTACTTCTAGTAAAATAGTCCAAAATATGCAGTTTAACTTGACCCTGATTTTTCTGGAATTCACAGAGCTTTATAAGAACAGAGAGGAAGCCCAAGAATCATATGAATACAGAATGTAGCTATAATCAGACCACATATATAAAGGCAGGAGGATTAGTTCAAGGCAGAATGGGATGAAGTCACACAGGATGGAAGGATAGCCTGCTTGAGCTGTTCATATCTGAAATTCAAAACAGACTTGAGAGAAAAATGAATAAAGCAGAGATCACTGAACTTAAAGTGAACCAAAACAAATGAGATTCATATGTCTCCATGAGCCAGCTGATGAAATCTTTAAATACATGAATGTTCTTTCAAATGTAAGTGCAGCTGTGACTGTTTAGGAGCATGTGGTTTTGCTAGCTAGCAAGTACTTTGTGCAATGATTGATCTCTACAAATTAATTTGCTAAGAGAAACAAATAATGGTGTAAGTGTTTCCATTTCTCAGGACACAGCCAGTTTCTCCCTGTTGGCTGCTGCCTGAGTCCCTTTCCAATGAATCAGCGCAAGACTAAAGTTAGTGTTATAATTAGGTGATTACAATCTTTGGCTGTTTAATTAAATATGACTTTGTGCAAATATTTTGTCACCAGGCTGTTGAAACTTGCTAGGTACACATTTTTAGAAGCAGCATGTAAACTTGGAAAATGATAGCCTTTGATCTTTGAGATTTTCTGTTCTTTGAAGTTTTTTTCTAAAGTCAATGCAATACAAGTGTTAATTTAATACAGCAGAGTGGAAAAATAATCTTAAGTCATGGAGTATTAACATACAAAACCTCCTAGCTTTTCATGTGTCTCTTAAATTTAGTAATCCTCCCTTTTCTAAAAAAAGCTCTCCTAGGAGATTTTTTTTTCTGAACTTTTAGCAACTCCACAGTAAGCATGTTTTTTACCAATGTGCTTTAGCTTAGTCTTCTTTCATTCTCAATTTGTTTTTAACCTTTTAGTCCACTTTGAAAGATATGTTTTATTCTACACTTAGGAACATTATTGAAAGTATAAATGCCTATTTGTTAAAAGTTCCTTATGTCTCTGATTAGCACTCCTTTTCTTTTCCTGATGTTTCTTCTCTCAGACCTGTATTGCAACGATTCCAGAGCTTCTCATGATGTTTTCAATGATCATTTTCAGAAATATTGTTATGAATCTAGCAAGTATTATTTCCAATGTGTGAAACATAGAAGCAAGATATCTGAATGCAGGATTTCCAAAGTCACAAGTCAAGAACATCAGAAATATTTTACTGGTTTTTTTTTAATCTCTCCATATTTGTGGTCTTAAATGCATTATGTACATACTTGATTTTTCTAGAAATATTTCTCATCTCCTCTTAATTTTATATGGTAATACTCAAGTATTTTTTTAACAATAGAAGTTTCTGGGGTACCTCTTGAGCGTGGAAATCTTGTTTTCAAGGAATATGTTTATTTAGTCAGGATTTTGAAAGGGGCTGTGGACTTGGGAGGAGGATGTAACCTACTCTGTAAAGGAAATACTGAGTGTACTCGATAATAAAGTAGTGTTAGGGGCAAAGATATTTCCATGGTTATTTTCTCCAATTCAGATGTTAGAGGGTAATAATTTATAGTGTGGGGAGAACAGAGTAGGATTGCATTGCATTGTTTGGATTGCAGGAAGACACAATACTGAGTGTTTCACTTTCAAGGGGATTTAAAAAATGTGTTTTTCTTCCTATATAAGGCTTTTAATTTTTAATGCTTCACTTTTAAAGTATGTCTTGCTGGAACAAAAAATTGCTTGCTTACAGATTAGAACAAATTACTTCTGCCTAATGTGATTCAGCAGGCTGCAGTACTGAAATAGATCCTTTTGCAGTTTTCTGTTGCTGTCTTTCCAGCAGACAAGTCTCTGTCTTCATGGCACAAGGCACTACACTTCTGTTTCAGGAAAAAAATCCACACTGCTGGGGCTGAAAGGATGTGCTTTCCTAGATATGTTTATTCAACCATATCAAAACAGCTTCATTTTGAAAAATGTGGCTCTCTAGAGCCAGTGGCAACAACTGTTGATTAACAGTAAATGCTCAATAGACTGTGATACATTCTTTTTTGCTTCAGAATGGTAGTGTCTAAGTTTCAGTGTATATATGATTGAGCTATTACAAACAAGAGAGATCCTACCTCTTTTATAGGAAGTTACCTGTGTTTGTTCATTTCAGAACATGTTTTTTTCCTTCAGAACCTGTGCGGTTGTGGTTTTTTGTTTGTTTGTTCTTCTTTTTTGTTTGTTTGGGTTTTTTGTTTTTTTTTTTTTTCAGATATAGCCAGAATTACTTGAGTTTGCCAAGTTTTAGTATATGCTTGTTACATTTTTTTAAAATTTCCTTCTCCTGAGTGATGGTGAGCAGTATTATCACTTTATCTTATAAACTGTATTTTCTGTTCTTGCATCAAAATCATGGATTTGAAATGGAACGAACTCTTTACTCAACAAATACTAGTTTCTTTTCTCTTAAAGAAAACAGGTTAATGAATTGACAGAACATTTTGGCAGAAACGTTCTTCTAAATGTGATTAAATTGCCGTGTTTTGCCATGCAAGTATTACTAGAAGTATTACATTTTCTGAGTGAGTGTACCAGTGTTATAAGGTATCTTTATGCACTTTCTACATCTTTTCATATGAAATGGCAATAAAATCTGTGCAACTGAAGAAGTGGAGGGTTTGGAAACAAAAAAGGATGAAATAAGAAAGAGAGAGAGGCAGAAAAATCTTTAATTCACCAATTACTTGTAAATTCAGGAGCATAGTGGTAAGAAATGCATAAAACAACTTTCAAAAAAGGTATCTTGATAGCAAGGCTATTCCTTTCCTGAGATGTCTGATTTTCTGCTATACTGAAATGCCATTTTACATCTGAATTAAGCTTTCCAAATGGAAACTCACTCACAACTGGACAATTTCAAAAAAGCCGTGGGTTTTTTTTAGACAAAGTATTATGTTTCCGAAGTAGAAAAATTGCACAACTACTACCTGAATAGTTTTACTAACCTGAATTTAAAAATTACTGACCTGGAGCATAGGCTTTTTTAACCCACATTGGTATCTGCATATTTACAAGAGAAGATTATGTTCACATTTAATGCTCCATTATGAGATTTTTTAGTCGACTGACATTTACTATATATTGTTAGATGCAATTTTATTGATTACTGCTTGGACAATTAGGAAGCAGTGGGATCCTGATAACTTAGTGTTTCTGGTATTCACAATATCTGCATTAGCTTGGTTGGCATCTAGGAATGTGGCTAGCAGGACACAACTGGCTATAATGCAATTATGTGAGGTAGGCTTTTTTATTTTCTTGATTCCCATTTTTTTTAACTTGTGTAAATAGTTATATGAGATTAAGAGTGAGGTCATAACAATTCATGCATCTATTTTTTCTGTTATTTGCAATGTCTCTATATTTTCTCTTTCATCTATCCTTGCACATTTCACTTTTTCCTGGTGCTAGTATGAAATTTTCCCCAAGATTCCCTTGCAGCTTCTGTAAGTTAGCCACTCTACACAGCATTAAATGATTCACACAGCCTTAATTTTAGCTCATATACTATTTCTAAAATGTTTAATTGACTGAAATATTGAATGTTTTAAAAATTGAATGAATTTGATATAAAAGTCTTTCAACCATGACAAAGAAAGGGTGATAGATAAATGAAATAGATAAATGAAATTTGTTTCATTACTCTTCAACTCTTTTGCAATGATAGTTTAGTGAAGTTCAAAAGGCAAAGAAGAGCACAGTTTTATCTGTAAACTAAGGATTGTCCCCTTTCACTAATCACCTTTTCCTTCCTAATATATCTGTTGTGTAAACAAAGTTTTCTTTCCCCACAGTTTATTTGGGAGAAATAGAATAGAGATTGCCTCAACAAGGTGTTTGCAAGACATTAGGGTAGCAAGATAAAATTTTCTTCTCTGCATAATAATGCCCTTAAATGACAACATGGGAACCTGGTCACTTCTGAAAAATATTCAGATGGTCTGGCATGTTGAATTCTGATTTTTTTATTCATTTGTAGGTTCCTACTGCTATTTCAGATGCTCACAGTTTTCTGAGATAAAAGTATAGGGATTGCATATAAGACACTGGAACTATGAAGAAGAGTGCTTTTTCTGGCATTTGAAGGCTAAAATAAATAAGTATTATAAAATAATATAAAATTATATTGGTATATATGAAATGGCACCAAACATATATGATGAATTTTAAAGGGTTCTTCATATCTAAGATTTTATTTACCTACTGTCTTGCTCTTTAATTTTAATGTTTTGATTGACAAAAATTTAATAGTTAGATGGCAGTAAAATTTTTAGCACCCTTTGTTATTCATCCAGAAGTAGCTCTGTACTTTGGACCTCACTGCAGGGAAAAAAATTCCTGAGCCATGAGGGTGAACCACAAAGTTCCTGGATGCTATCCATACCCAACCCTCTTTTCAAGGGTGACCTGCAGAAATTTTCTCTATGGGAGTAGGTGGGAGATTGGAATTAGAAACGACAGTTCTTTCTTTCCTTTGACCTTAATCTCATTTCAGAACTCTTCCTTTGAATGTTATCTTATTAGGAACTCATTTTTCTGTAATAGAAGAACATTATTAAATATGGTTTATCCTTTCTTTAGAAATATACATCTATTTATCTATCTAGATATCTATCTATCTAGATATCTATTTATGTCCATCTAGTGGAAATGCATGATGCAGTGGCCCAGAGCATCACCTGACTTTAACTGAACACAGTTTGCTGTTCAGCAGAGACTGATAATCTCCTGGGATCCATAGCAGTCAAAAGAGCTAAGGGTAGGAATAGGTAAAGAAGTGCTAACATAGTGCTAAATTAGATCCACTAAAAGCTCCTACATATCAGCAGGGTATTTTAATGATTACTTTGGGCTTGAAATCATATGAATGCAGACATTTAGCTTTTTTTTTTCTTCAGGCTGCACCTAGACAGATCAAGATTTTTTCTGCCCCTCATCTGAGCAAGAACAAGATTGCATTGGTTTGCAACAGACAGTGCAAATGTAACCTTTGCTGGCAATGACAAGGCTTTTTTTCTAGAGATATTCTTGTTAGCTGTGCTTATCTGAATGTGTTAGCAGTTGACTCATGGAGAAATACTTATTGTTGGCTGTAAAGTAGTTCTCGAAACTGAACATGTAACTCCTAAGGATTTTCTGCCTAAAGGCCAAGGTCATAAAAAGGTCTGTGAGCCCTGAAATCTCTTTTTACTGCCTCAAAATCAGAAGTGACTGAAATATTGATCTTGGATTTGCAGTCAGATTTCATTCTTTACAGAAATGGATTTCATTCCAGTTCAGAATCTCTTTACAGTGTTACAGGATAGCCATACAAGTAAATTAAAAATTAAAATAATGGATTGTGAGTATTGCTGACTCTTCAGGTAGGATTAGGCCATCTAACAGTGTAACAGGTTAGAGAAAATCATGAAGATGCCTTGGAAAAGAAAGCTGCATAAACATCCTGATTTATAAGAAACAACTCCTCTGGCAATATAATTTAAGATATATCAATAGTCCTTAGTGTGTCAACAGATATCATGTATTCATATCTCCAAGGAGCTGCTTCATATCTCCAAGGAACTGGTCTCAGCAGAGGTCATAATTTCCTTGCACTTTCGTTCCCTTCTGGATGAATCTTGCATTCCCTGCTGCCAATATTCCAAAGTACCTTTTTTTTTTTTTTTTTTCCTGAAGCGAGCTGGGTTTATAAGAGACTGATTTATGTTTAAGAGATTATTTACAATTCTGTATCAATCTGTCCCTACACCTGAGTCCCTAGGCTTTTAAGTATTGCAGTAATATTGAATTCAGGGTAAACTGTTAAATATTGAAATATCATTGGAAAATGTAGAACTCCTCTAAATACTCACATTTCCCAGCTGAAATGCATCTACACCAATGCACATGTGTGGTGTAACAAGAGAATCTGGAAGCTGTGGTGCAGCAGTAAAGCTGTGGTGTAGCTGCCATCATGGAAACATGGTGTGATGACTTCCATGTCTGGAGCTCTGCAGTGGGTGGTTATAAGCTCCTCAGGAGGAAGAGGCGAGGCAGTAGGGATGACTGTACATTAGGGAGAGTTTTTGGGAGACTGTATAGGTCATGGAGGTTAGCATAAATTTGAATTGAAGTATTGGATGGAAAAAACAGGGTTTTTAAAAGCTGAATTTGTGATAAAATGATAAACTAGAGCTGTTTGTTCACATTATCTGTCATTAATGTAAGCTCTGTTGCATTTACCTTGTGCAGACTTCTTGCTAAGTAAGGCTCCATGACATGAGATGCATTTCAACTAGAAAAATGCTGTCTGCAAATGTATTCCCTGAAGACTACATAGACCAGGTACTGCAAGATACAGAAGGACAGCAGAACAGCATGGCTTTCTTAGATTCTTCTTTTCTTTTCTTTGGGTTATGTGTTTGTTTTTTTCCCCTATTATTTGGCTATGACATTAGTTCCATATGTGAAATAGTTCATGTTTCAGTTTTTTCGCTGTTTCTCACTTTTAAAAATCCTTATGGAAATTGCCTTAAACTAGGTTGCTGACTTTAGGTGGTGAATAATGAGTTTCATTTCTTGAAATACAGTTCTGTAGAATAGCTGTAAGTCTATTCATTTGGTTTCCCTAATTTTAGTTCTAAATCTGATCAATAACATAAATAATATATTGCTTTTGACCACTTCTATGTATTGACTCTTATGTATATATCTTAATGTCCTTTTTGTCAAAACATAGGATACTAATCCTACGTGTTTGTCATCTGGTATGCTTATAAATAAAATTAGCTGAAGGTACATGGTCAAACAGCTCAGCTGAACAGAGGCTGTTGTTCAGTCTGTGTTCTACTTCCGTGAGGAAATTTCATATAAATAACAAGCCTGCAGTGACAGTACAGCATGTATAAAACAAATCCAGAGTTACTATGCTTCAAGTTCTGACACATTCTTTCTGTTGTTCTTACTGTGTGTGCCTGCTTCCATGCTGTACTCCTTGGATTGCATCAGTGAAGGGTACAGCTCTTGTTGCCTTACCTCATTAGCATGCATTTATTATTTGTTTTCTGTGTAATTATTGTCCCAGAACAGTATAAAATTACATTAGATATTAGAATTCTACAAGCTGTCAAGATTAAAACTACAGCTTATTTATTTTTCTACAGTAGCTGACATTTTGATTGTCTGTCACCTGGATCTGCTGGATAAGCTGAATTATAAGGCTCCTCACAGCAAGGCCAAATGATTTTTCAAGATCTTAAAAAGAGAAGGGATCTTCCTCCATTCTATTTCTTTCTCAAATTTGTTTTTCTGGTGCATATAAATTCTGAATATGTGTGGTTTTGGAGAAATTAATTTCACCTTGGAAATTCTCAAGTTTGTGACTGATTATTTTTAAAGTACAACTTGCATTGATGTTTGAATGTCTACTTTTGGATCAAAGGCAGACATTTGAATTTGAAACTTACAAATGTTTTGGGAAGTATGTTGTCACAAACATTTGGAAATTGTTTATATGATTGGAAAAGACCACAATTGTTGATATGATCTGTGGGGTGGAGAGGGTAGGGGTACAGTCATGTTCTGATATAGATACTTTATAGTGTCATAGCTGTAGAAGAAGAGTAAAATCATAAAAATCATAAAGTCTTTTTTGTCAGAAAATTGAAAATTGTACCCATAGACAATGGAAAGAATATAAATTATAGTAAGTTATACTTGAAATCACATCTAATCAGACAGGCAGTGAAGATTTTTGAATAGTTGAATAATTGCTCTAAGCATAAAAATATGCAATAAAAATATTTTAAAACATATCAGAAACTGGAAGCCCGCACTTGACTCCATATGGCTGATAGATGTCTGGCATAAAAAAGGGAAAATTGAGGTTAATACTGATAAAATCTAAATGTTTTCTTCATATTTGTGTCCATTAGTCTTAAATAGGCACATTACTGGAAAAAAATTTAGAGCAAAATATAAAAGTAATGAATTTTCAGAGCAAAAGGTTTCACCCAAGGAGTCTAGAGTGAGTCATTACCAACTTTATGATATAAAACCTGTTGCTTGAATCCTGAAGAGAGTAAGGAAGCAAATGAGAACAAGTTTTCAAAAAGGGCTCAAAAATCTATCTGGGGATCTACAGGTCACTACATCTTACTTCTATAAAGTCATGCTGGTAGAAAATATAAGAAAGGATAGACCTAGTTAGTCAGCTGGGAAATAAATGTGGCAAGTCACGTCTTGCATTTCTGCTGGTGTACTTTAAGTCACACCATCAAACACCATGATGGCAGCTGGCTGGCAGAACGTTGGATTTGCAGAAAAATGGTGATCATTTGCTGAGTTAAAATAAGGAAACTAGTGATAAGTTTCTACTTTGAATGTATGCTGTTAGTGGTGTTCCTTGATTATCTCTGCAGATAAACAATTTGATGCTTATCTTCAGAAAACTTCTATAAATGGAGTGAACAATCAGATGGCAAGGCTTCAACATTGCAACTCTGCTCAAGGTAGGGAAGAGTTGCAAAAGATTGTCAATAAACAAGTGAGTAATGAGGAGCTAATATCTAAAGTCAATAAATATGAAGCAATCAGATGCCAAAATAGTCTTGACTGTGGACATAATTAATTGTCTTGAAATAAGTGGTCCCCTATTCCTGTGTCAATATTTGAAGTAACTGTGAACAGGACTCTGAAACACTCATTTCTCACAGCACTGAGAAAGGTACACAAGGTGTTTACAGGAGAGAAGAAATAGAGAAAAAACCAATGTGGCATCACACAACTAGCACAAAGTCTGCAGGTGTTTTAAAATGAGCATACTACAAGAAATTCAGTCTTAGCAAGATTTTAATGGAACTAGGGACAATAGAGAATGAAATGACAATGATCAAAAGTAATGAGATATTTACTTTGCAGAGAAAGGAAAAGAGTCTAAGTCTTCTCACTATAGAGAAAAAGATGACTGCAGGTGATTTTGGTAGATGCCCATGTAATCACAAATTGTATGGTCAGAGTGAATAGGGAGTAATTGTTCACTGCTTTTCATTACAATATATGTGCAACACCCGGTGTAGCTACTTTGCATGCAATAAAAAATAAACTGAAGTGTTGTTACTGAAGTATGGAATTAATTGCTAAATAAAATACTATAAACACATTTAAAATGTCATAAGGAAAATTTCTGAAAGAAAATGTCAATCCCAGGTTTATAAATTGTAATTGATGTTTCCAACAGAGGATGGAAATAGAGAAGATGCTGTCAGCATAAGATAAGCATCACCTATCTTTCCACTTATTTTTTTTATGCCTTGCAATTATTGTAAGATACAAATGCAATTACTGTTCTTAATATTTTAAAACCTTGTTTATTATTATTATTATTATTTATTATTGCTGTTGTCATTAATTATTATTACAAGACAATGGAAGTGCCTTCACACTAAGTAAAGTAAGTGTCAGAACATCGTTAACTCAAGCCCTCTATAATAATTGTACTCTTTACCTCTCTGTTGAACAGTCAAAAACACAGCTCAAGAATTGCTGCACTGTGCAGGGGCAGAACTAGACCACTGTCACCCAGGCTCGGAGGGGGTGGGAGAGCTCCGAGGAGCCAGGTCTCTCCTCAGGCCTGGGGGACTGACAGTGACCCTGGGGCCAGCTGTGGGCTGGGGGAGCTCTGAGGGAGCTCCACCACTGCCTGTAGCACCATGGGCCAAAGCGAGGATTGGTCCCTTCCTGGGTGCATTTCATGGATCCATTCTTAGGACCCGTGTCTTAGAACTGTGCCTGGCTTGTTATCAGTATTGTCCCTAGTACTCCAGCTGCAGCTGCTTGCAGGAGCTTTTAATCTCAAGGTCTCTTTCATTTAGAAAAGAAAAACAGGATTTTTATTTTTAGCCTGTAATAAAAAATTGCTTCACTGTGAAGAAATCACTGTAATATTTGTAAATTATGTCAACACTACTAGAACACCTTCCCGTACTCACCGTTCTGTGAACATCACTGGCCTAACTTTCTCAGCTGTGTTGGCATTTTACTTTCTGTTGGATCCTGGTTTGCAAAAACAGAGCCTTTGTTGTTGTGGCAAAGTTCAAGCTTGGTCTCCCTCATAGCCTGGAGGTCGCAAGGATCTGCTCTCTTAGGCCGCAGTCTCCTTCCTCATTGCAACCTTGTCTCTCGTTGTTTGTAGGCAGAAGCAAGATGTTTAAAGTTCCTTTGCAGAGTCCTCACTTATTGCTGAAAGGGCTGCCCAAGACAACTCTTTTCCTGCAACTTTTTGAGCTTTAAGTGTTTCTAAAATAGCTCACCAGAGGGTAAAAAGCCAGCGGTGGTCTTATCACTTCTCGTGTCTCGGTCCCAAAGTCTCACTCCTACTTCATTTCACAGCTCCACTGTAAAAGCTGTGCTGGCATTTCACCTTTTAACGTGTGATTGTGCCCAGTGCAAAATCAGCTTAAGAGAATGAGAAGCAATAATTTTCTTGTGCTTCTCTAGAAGTTTAGACATAAGTTCAAAAACATATCTCTCTTCTGAGGACATATCTCTGTCTAAGTTCCCCTCACCTTCCCTGCAAAACCTGAAGGGATTGATGCTAGTGGCCTCCTGCTTCCTTTCAGCAGCACTTCAACTTCAAGTCCCAAGGGGCATCCTCCACTGACACCAGATAAGTGAATATTCACTTCCTCACACAGGGCACCTGGATTGGAGAGGATTGGCAGACACAGACTCTGATATGCCAGCAGAGCAAAGCCAGTTTATTACACAGGTTACTAGTATTTACAGGTCACTACATTCATACAAAATTTTCCACACTGACTCTTTAGTCCTGGTCCCCTTAGAAACACAAGCTTCTGATCATTTTTCATATGCTAGTGATGTCCTTTGTTATCTCTTTTGTCAAAGCAGTCAGTATCAGAGGGACAGTGTGACCAGACGTGATGTCTTCACTTCTGTTCTTGCCTTGAATTTATCTCCCCCTCATCCTTCACTGTACCAGGACCAAAAGGTCTGTGGTACTACCCAGTTCAGCTTCTGCAGCTGTCTGCTCTCCAACATACCTGTGTGTTCCAGACTTATTATATTTATATGCAGACTCTTTAAACATTCACCAAGGTCAGGAAGTACCTGAAGTATTTCCGTGGAATCTGTCAAATGCTGTTCAATATCGTATCATGGTAAGCCTCCTTTAACTATGAAGAAGTTGTATTCTTCTTTTTCCATATTCCTGCCAGGAAGCAGCCATATTCTACATTTGAAGAGAGTTTTTGTGTGATCTGGCGTTTGTAGGTTTGGGTTGGGACTAACACTATATGCTGAAATCTAACATAAATCCTAGCACTCCAGTTTGCTGTGTGTGACTGGAGTTTTGAACACTGGATAGTATATATTCCAAAATACCTTTGGGATATTATATGTTCTCAATTAAAATATTTCTAGTATGTCAATTAAAATTTTCAACACCACCCAAGTTAAACTTTAATAAAGTTATTCTAGTGCCACAGTGAAATTTTAAAATAATTTTAATAATGAAAAATTGTTCCATATTTTAAGCATCACTATGAACAATATGTTATAATAAATTCATCCTTAAAGTAGGTGAATTTGTACATTTGAATTGAACGTTTTTTTATTTGAATGGAAAAAATTGTGCCTTCTCTTATGTCAGCCTAATACAGGAATGCTCTGCCTAAGCAGGGGTAAACCAGGATAAACTCTACCATATTTGCGAAAGTTACCAGCTGGAGAAGTTACCAGCTGGAGAAGGGTGATTTATTTTTCAGTCCCAAACTTACACATTCTGAGCAAGTGAAGAACAAAATTTCCTGACAGAATATGGTGGACATAGAAGAGGAAGTACCTGATACAGGAACCATCTTGTGATAGTAACAGATATTTGAAGTGGCTAACAGAAAGTCTGCTGAGCTGAGAGAGCTGGCCTAGAAATCTATGACTCACCATCAATCCCAGGCCTACTTTTTAAGAGCGGGATCTTCTAATGTACCCCTTCTAGAGGGCATGTGTGGAGATTCCTCCCTGAAGGGGGAACTCAAGTTATTCCTTGAATAAGACGTATTTTCCCATGGTCATTGGTATGGGTGAGTAGCATCAATCTCTACTTGACAATTACTTTGATGTCATTGTTTCAATATGACTTAAAAAAATGTGCATTTGATTACACCTATACATAAACTTTTAGACATGAACCATTGATGATGTCTGGGACTAGGATTAGATCCAGCTGCACTTAGACTCCTCTCTGAGAAGAAGTGTAGAAAACACAGCGGTCCTTTCTGCACCTCATGACTCAAAGGGAGAATCTCCCTTATAAAACATGTCCAAAACTTCCATTTTGTCTGCAACAAGACCCTTACAGAAAACAGTAGATGGTAAATATAGGTAAAGGATACTCTTTTAAATTTATGTTAAAAATATGCTAGTAATATGACATTTTCCCAGGAAAACCTACTGGCTTATATATGTCAGTTTCTGGGTCTGTTTTGACAGTCTGTTGTGTGTTCATTTTTGCATGTGCCACAGACTTATGTCATGGAGGCAAGAGGCACCTGTACTAGCACTCTGTGTATGAGTCAATCAAATGAACTGAATGTAGTCATGGGGGGTGGAGTGTGACTGAGGCTCTCAGCCTCTTACCTAAACAAGCAATATTTGGTACAGGCTCCAAAGAAGGTAAAGCAGAGTTACAGGAAGAAAAGGAAAGAAACTTAATTTGGAAGAACAGATGGAAATTATCCTCATGCAAGTCCCATACCTGCCTAACCTTATGCAAAATAAGAACTTAACCGTGTGTCCAGAGGACTGGGATTATTATATTGGAGATGATCTTAATGGCTATGATGAAGGAAAAGACAACCTCTTGTTCTCCCTTATGTTCCTCTGAATATGAGCATAGACCCATCTTTAAAGCAGATACACTTAAATTCCAGTTGGTCACCAATGACGGTTTTTAAAATTTCCAATAGATACAAGTACACAATATTCAAACCCAAAACATGGTACTGAAAAGATGGTGGTACAACCCAGACAGAAGGGAATTAAAGTTACAGAAGTAGATGGAGCATGTGTTATTCACCAAACCACAGAAGTTAATTTATGGCTCTGGGGGCAGAAGCACAATCTCTCTATTTGCTTTGTAATTAAAGAGCATAACAAAAATATTTGGGGGTTTGATGTTTTGACTAGGTGCTTTCCAGATGGCACCACGTGGTTCTTCAGTACAAGTGCCAACCATGGCCCTAGCAGAAACTGTGAGGCTGCAGTGCAGATATTCCAACCAGTTTCTGCCCTGCCAATTCAAAAATTACCTATGTTCCATAGTATCTGATTCCTGCCATCTGTGCTGTGGAACAAAATGTATTTTCTGATGTAATAGCAGCCTTAGGAAAATGGCACAATATTTCCATAACCCACTTCTCATACAATTCATGGCCAGTCCAAAATTCAGATGGGGGACAGAACCTAATAAGTGCCTTAATGCCAGTTTCATGGCATTCATCAGTAATGGCTTCAATAACCAAGATTGCAGCTTACAGCAACACTACAGAAGTTTCCCCTTCATACACTAGAAACAGTCTGTGCAAATCAAGGGACCAATTAATTTTTATAGCAACATTCCTAGAGGAGGTTGCTGCTCCAGAGGAGTTGCACAAATACTTTAGTCAGAAAACGGTCTGTCTACTTGACAGTTAACCAAAGAACATGCGAGATTTCCCAAATTACAGATGCCTTTGAATTCAGATCTATTGGCATTACAACAACTTCATAAATTGTCACCAATTTTAAATGCATCTCTCCTCACCAAAGAAACACCAAAGTAAGATATTTGGCTCACTGATGTCTCAGTAAAAAGGTAGTATAAAGCTGCTCCATGAATTATTGCAGCTGGCAAACAAAAAACAAGATGTGGTGGATGTAGCACATAAGTAGGAGTATAAGGACCATTGTTTTGCAGCACCAAATGGAGCAAAAATTATATATGTGAACTCCTATCCTATATGGGTTGGTGCCACACAATGACAGTGAGAATCACTGAACTGAGCAGGAAAGTGATCTCCAGTTTGGAGAAATAAAGCTTGGCAAATGTTACTAGATGTAGACTAGGAAAGCACCAATCAAGACAAGATAGGTGAAAATTCATGGAAAACACAATAAAACAGGCTAAAAATGTAGCCAAAATGTAGGCGAATTCACTGAAATTATGAAAATAAAAATAGGAGCTCCTTAAACCTCAAGTAGTATCAGCTGGGAGAATGGCTACACCAAAATTTGTGTCACGCAGGTAAAAAACCACATTATTTTGTTGCACAGAGCAGTGTTTGGCCAGAGACAGAGTTACTGCATAGTGGATTTTTCCTTCTTCCTAATAGCATGACCTGCTGGGACTCTTCCCTACAAAAACATCTCTAATTTCCCTTGCAGCACCCTAGAGGATCCAGGCAAAAGTTCTGGTTTTATGTTAGTCCAAACCCTGGTAATGCTGCTTCTCCAAACCAGTGATTGAAAGAGTGGCTATGATCTAAAGCTTATATTAGGTGCTTTCCAGGAGAGATGTTTTGACAATATATAATGTTTCAGTGTACACTATACACCCTATAAGTGTGCTGGGAAAAAATCACTATGAAAATGTCCTTTATCCATTAGTACATAGATTACGGGCCCGACTAAATGGGAACAAATGATAAACTGTTGGTGTTGATGCATGGGTTGAATGTGAACAATAGGGATTTATTTGTGAAAATAGTACCATTAGGTCCCAAGACATTTGTCTTGACACTGAACAATGTATCGGTCACTTTGAGATACATCCTTATGAGACCCCTGAAATATCTGTAATAGTAATCTTATTGAAATTGTGGGATGTGACTTTAACTTTTGAGCTCCTGTCACAATCCAGCAATAGCTACAATCTAACTATAGATTGTTTCAAATGTTCCTAATGTTCCTGCTTTCCTCCCTTGGCATGAAACTTTTGTAAGAATACAATTGCAGTATGATCGCTTGAGTATATTGCTGAAGAGAATCCAGGGCAGTGAAGTATCCTGATTAACATCTATCTTCACAAAGTGAAGATACACCACGTCCTAGAAAGACTAGGATGGGATGGAGAACATAACTGATGGGACATCAGCAACGGGAACTTTGAGTCTAAAGCTTCATCCAGTTGTGGGTTTTTTAGCTCCAGTATTATGTTATTGCTTAAAATAATTTTATATGCAAACGTCTGGTAAATAAGGAAGCAAATGTCCCTTATTCATTGTGATGAATTCCCCTATAATATAATTAATAGTAATATTTTATGCTAAGAGCTATTTGTTTACTTTGAATCTTCAAGTGTGCAAATATAGTATAAAATTAACATTAATTTTGGCACTTAAACTAAACAGTTTATCAAATAATTGGACTCTTACCACTGATCTGCTATGTATTTATGGTATAGAGGCAAGAAGTAACTGTACTATGCATTTATGAAACAATTAAATAGCTTGACTGTATTTGTGGGGTGGTCTGTGACTTACGGACTCCACTCCTTAATCAAACTCAAAATAGTTAGTAAAGGCTCCAAAGGAGGTACAGTCCTGAGTGATAGCTGGGCCAATGAAGCCAATGAAGAAATCTAAAGAGGAGCACAGTGACTTTATGAACATCAATGCACATGAGAGTGGAACACCAATCATACAGTTAAGGAGTGGTTTTTCCAAGATTACTATATAAAGAAACAAAAAGTTGTGAATACAAGGAGTTTTGTGCACACCCTTCCAATTGTAAGTGATTTGACCATAAGCCAGACACTTTACCCCATAAATAAAATTACCTAAGTGAGCCTTCTTTGAGTTCTTCTTGCTGGTCAGTGTGGCTGAATGGTGATGATCTCCCCTGCAGCTGGGATAAGTCGCAAGGTTACTCCTCAAGGCAGAGAGACCTTTCACCAGTGACAAATCTTGGGGTGAGCCCAGTCTGAGTTTTCCCTAAATTGC
Organism: Argya squamiceps; assembly: GCA_037834095.1. Classification (NCBI taxonomy): domain Eukaryota; kingdom Metazoa; phylum Chordata; class Aves; order Passeriformes; family Leiothrichidae; genus Argya; species Argya squamiceps. The sequence goes on from JBBMKD010000115.1 coordinate 17,955,275, forward strand.
AACTGGTCTGCACTCCAGCTGACTCTGCTCGAGCCTCAGAACAAAAGAGAGGGTAAGGGAAAGTAAAGGGAAATATATTTCAGGCTGCATCTCACCAGTTGTCACTGGGTGACTGAATAGCACTGGCCTGAGAGAACAGACTCCTTTAGTAGCTTTGTGGGGTTGTTTTTCTGCCTGAGAACCATCCCAGAATTTTACAGCATAGGCCAGGTAATAAAATACCCAAAGAAACTGGATTCTGAAATCATGGAGTCTTCTGCAACTGGGAAATCAGGCAACAAACAAATGAAATATCTTGGAAATAACTCTTAGAACCGAACAGAAGGTTTATAATTTCACTTTACAATCGCACACATGAATGAATAAACAGTTAATTTGGATCAATAACATGTCAATGAATTTAAGGGCAGTATGCAAAGAGTAGTCTGTAGGAGTCAAGCATCGTGTTTTTCAACAAGCTACCTCATTATGTTTATTGAATAGACATATTGGGAACATACACTAAAAATTCCTGCAAGAGAGGTATTTGTTTCACCCTTAGAATGAGATTACTTTCATGCTTTTAGTTTTATGTTCTCATCATCTGTCACTGTGCTTCATGCAGTATATTGAAATTCATATTACAAGCTCTACAGGATTTTTGTTTTGTAGGCTTATATACTTGTTTTACTCCCTAAAACATGAATCCCTATTTGTCCTTTTGCAGCCGAATGAACTGCCTCAGATTCATCTCTGTCATGATCGTCAAGTATCAAGGCCATATTTTCTTTGCATGAACAACAAATAGTTCAACACCCTGAAAAGAAAGCTATGCCACCTTTAATTTGTGCTTGGTTATGATAACAAAAAGTTGGCTGTGTTAAGAGGATGGATTTTCTGAGCAGACAGGAGAGAAATGTGGTTAGTGTGAGCCTCTCCTGAGTCCCTGGGAAACATCTCAATGATAAAAAATTAATGCATTTTTCTTTCCAAAAGGATGTATACTGATGCTTCTTTCTTCTCTTCCAGGGCCCATAAATAGCTGTATAGGTCCATGACAAATGAAGATCTATTTATCTAGCTGCTGTGTTACTTGTCAAAGTAACTTAAAGAAAAAAAAGTTGATTGAAGACAAATAGAATGTGTTGCTTAAAGTGATGTGATTTTTGAAAAGTGTTGCACTTGTAACACCTTTTATGGAAACTTTCAAACATACATGTAATTATTTCTGTTTCTGGGATAAAACTGAAAGTAGACGTTCCTACAATTTTTATAGCTTTCATATTTCTACCATATAAAGTATATTGCAAGTAAAGTAGCTTTATTTTTTATGGGATTTTTTCCAGATAGACAGTAATTTTTTTTTTTTAGTCTATATTATATTATTTAGTATATATTATATTATTCTTTTGACTTTCTTATGAATTGGTCAATGGAAGTTAGAAGTCTTTCATGTGCATCTACAATGAGAGGAAGACTCTCTGGAAGTACAGACACAGCAGTGATGCAACAGATTTTTTTGCTTCCCAGTCAGTGCAGAGAGGTGGTATCTTCAGGTAAGTGCTTAGGATACCCAGTTTAGAAATTACCACCTAACCCACGTGTCAGAGTTGGTATTGGTGGTATTGTTTTCTTCCCATGAACAGTTGAAGGACTCATGCCTCAGGAAGTTTATTAGAAGTTTACATATTGTAGTAAACCTTTAATAATGAGAGTTACAAAATGGATTTGGTCTGTGTGAGGAAGTGCAGCTGCTCCTGAAATTTCAGCCATGGTACAGCTTAATATGATTTGAGTGGTAAGATGGAAATTCATGAAAAGGCTGAGGAAAATACAGTTGCCTAATATGACATCCTTCAAAAGGGCTGATAAAAGGCTGTGGTATTACTGCTGAGCTTAAAATTCAGTGCTTGTTAAATCTAATTATTTTCAGGTAGTGAAGAACATAGGACAAATCGAAATTTCAATTAATATTATCCAACAGTGTGCGGAGTTGTCTACAAGCTTAACTTGCATTTTATTTAAACAACTGAGACAGAATTAATGTTTTTCCTGCAAACTGGTGCTAAATCAAAATTCATCCTACTGTGTGCTTGGTGCTTCACCCAAAACAGCTGGCCATGTCCCAGCAAGTTTACAGAGAAATCAGTGAGAAGAAAGTGTTGGGAGGAATATTGTTTTTACAATACAATACAAGTGTGAGACTATGCCACGAAAGGAAAAGACTATTTTCTTAAGTTTTGGGAATCTCTGTCCCAGAGAGAATTCACACATTCCTAGGTGTGAATTACCAGGTCTGAACTCCATTCTAATGCTTTGAATTCTTTCTCCTTGCCCCACCATATTAAAATTTGGTTGAAGAAATGAACAAAGTAATTCCTTAAACCAAGATAAATTTCCCTTCGGGACCATTTTACTGTGTGTGATCTATCAGGTTTCCTGTCCTTCAGAGAAATCATCTAAATAAAGAAGCCTGGACTTCAGAAAGGTATTCAGTGGTTCCATGAAACATACAGAAATCAGAGTCAAAAAATGGTCCTAAAAGCATTCAGAAAATTATTGCAGAACCTAAAATTAGATGAAAAACAGAGACAAGAGAAAGAAGGAAGATGATGATGAAGCAAAAAAAAAACTTGTTTGTGATGTTTCTGTTTTTACATATACATTAATTGTGGAGGCCTGTTGATTTTATGATAGTAGCAGGTTTTCCCCTAGAATTTCTGAATCCAGAGAAAAATAGTTCTCATGGGGATGTTGGGCCAAAACTTTGCTGCAGACATGGAATGTATAAATGCTTTTTAGCAGGATAGGTTCTTTGTAAAAGTTCTTTGAAAGCAAGCTTTAATTTGACTTTTCTCTAGAGTTTTTGCATCCAAAGCAGCATTGCAATCACCACTGTCTTTCAGAGAAAACTCCTCCAGAAGCCAAAGAAGATGTTTTGCAGAAAGACAAAAAGATGTTGGAAAAGATGTTAATTTCAAAATCTACTAGGGATTTTTTTTTTTGAGGGGTGGATGTGTGTGGGTTTGGTTTGGTTTTTTTTGTTTGGTTTGGTGTCTATTTTTTCTTTTTTTTTTTGCTTGGTTTTGTTGGTTTTAATTTTTGTTATTTATTTTTTTCCTAAATAAACTTTTAGTTTATTTTAAAAATAAGGATATTTCAAGCAATTGCAATAGTTTGTTTTGTATTTTTAAATTATTGTTTCTTTGTTGCCGTGCCTGTTTTTCAAGCTGGCTAGCCTTGGCACAGGTAACAGTCTTTCTTTTCTAGGGGTTCTTTTTCGCTCGGGCTGCTCCGCGTGGCAATGGCTGAAGGAATGAAAAGGGGGGACTCCGGGACGGGTGGGTCAAGCGAGTCTATTGGAACCCCGGCGTGAGGTCCTCACCTCGAGAGCTGCGTGCCTGAAGACCCCGGCTGGCTCTCGGGTCAGACCTTATAACTGGGGGTGTTACACAGAAAGGGAACCAATGAGGTTTTACAGGGAGGTGGCTCAAATCATAAACAAACATACAAACCAACCATACAGTGAACATTAGAAGGTGACAATCAGGATTCTGTCCAATCACTCGATGCCTCTCTCAGAACCTTCCAGAAGTGGGGAGTGACACCAAAATGATAGACAGCAGCAGGTGGCTGTCTGTGAAGTAATGGATAGTTAACTGTCTCTGGGGGGGGAAACTCAGGGAGAATACAGAACCAATTACAGAACTGTAACTGGGGAAAAACAGGGATAAACCAAACGTGGGTAACAGAAATTGGGGTACAGTGAACAAACCATTTCACAAAAGAACATTAACTTATGAATTAAACCTAAAATAAAAAAATGCATTCCCACATTTCTTTATGAAGAATACTTCCTGACTGTTTCTTTCCAGAAGGTGATTTATTTTATGGAATAGAACCTCAGTGTTTCTGCAAGTACATGACTGATGGTTTTCTTCTCCAACTTGTGCGCTGTAACAAGTTTAATGATGTCATTTAATTTAGGGGTTTTGTGCTAAGCAAGTTTAACAAGCCCATTTACTTGTGGCAGAGAGAACATTTCTTTCATCAGATCTTTAAAATATGCATTGGGTCAAAGAACTGTAATTAATCTTTGCCATTGGTTCTGTATTGTGAAAAGCGTACTTTAGGTCTGTGATCCAAAAGAAATCCAGTTTCAGTTTACTGAGGTCAGTTAAAATTAATTCTAATGCAATGCTTTGTCACACCCAGGAAATATCAATTTATTCCATGATGAACAGTTAAATTTATCTGTGTTTTTAGGAAAATCTTATCCATCCCATCTGTTTGTTTTTGTTTGGTTTTTCTCTTTTGGTTTTTCTCTTTTGTTTTCCTTGTGGCTATTTTATATACTGCATATTACAGCAACCACGTAAGGGAAGTGTCTGTGCTATGGAGGATTGGGTGCTGGAAGTGGTTGGTTCAGTCATTTCTTTATACTGGTCACATGAACATAAGGGGTTGTCTAGAATGGAAGTCATGCTCATTTTGTTGTCAAGACTTACCTGAGGGCATATGTCGTTCAAGAGTGACAAACTTGAAGCAGGTTTGTATATCGATTGCTGCAGCACTTGAATTTAAATATTCATTATATTTCCATTGAATTTTTAAATCATAACTTCAAGATGCATTTATAAAATATTCAGTTAGAAGATATGTAAAATACAGTCATCATGGCCTAGGTGAATTCTACAATTACTCATAATTCATATGTTAAAAAATGCAATCTTGTAAATCACAATAGGTTTCAATACGAAGTATCAGATTTGCACATTTTGGTATATTGATTTACAGAACAGATTACCTCTAACACCAGATCTGTGTAAATTACTTTGATAGGTTACTTTTACAGCTGTAAGGTTGTTTTTGTGTACTTTATGTTATTCACTATAAACCCTCTAATTGCTAACTAAAAAGCTTTTTTGACAACATCCTTTCCTCTTAAAAGATAAATTGGGGCTCTGATATTTAAAGCAAAATAAATAAAACAGGCGTTTGCACAACATACAGTTTCCTGAGAAACACCTTTTAGATGCTTCCCATAAAATCAACTCCTGTACAGATGCACCTGTAGAACATCTCTGCAGTATGTATCTCTTCAGGTAAAAGGAAGTCCCATGCTTTCCAGACCTTTTAAAGTGTCTATAAATGTGTCATGATGTGGTATGATTGCATACTTCAAATGCTGGAATTCTCATGGGCAAGGGGATTATGAGGGGTGACCACATGGGCATTTGTCATTAATGAACAGTACTGCCTATAAACAGAGAAGTGAAGAAAAGATGTAGTGAGGGCTCTGCCATGCAATTGTTTTCATACCTCATTTGCATCAACAAAGATTTCATCTTAAGGATTTTTGTGGCATAACAGAGCTGAGGATTTCTTCTCAGCTGCCTACAGGAGCTGACCAAGTGCAAGCCTTCAGTAACATTTTAGAGGTGATTGTGTCACCTATCAATATTTTTTAAAATTTCACTTTCAAATGCTTTGCTTTGTAAATGATATTTTGTTTTTTGACTATGGACAACATCAGTGTGATATTTATTTATCCTTCCCACCCGAAGTCTACCATACCATAAAACTTTTATTGCCAAAGTACAAATGCATCAGTGATTGAATGCCAGAAAAGGAAAAGGGAGCTATAGTTCAGCCATTAATATCAAAATTGAGGGTGTAAAGAAGCATCAATTATATATCTTTTATATGTGGCTTGTGACAATGACAGTTCTAAAATTGGAATTTGACAGCTTTTATCAATACTGGCAATTAATAACTGAGCATAAAATTGAGTCACTGGTAACTGAAACCATGAAACCTGTAATATTTTATGTTTTAGCTGTTTTTACCTCTGGAATATACCTTGCCTGGTTGTTTTTACTTTAACATATGATGCTTACTTGCCACAAACCACTTTTTAGGGGTATTTAATAATTTAACTCCTTTTTTTCCAGTTATATGCATTTTGATACTTTTGTGTTTAAAATTTTCATCTTTGTTTCAATAAGAGTACTTTTCATTAAATTTTGCAGAAGCCATTGAACTTCAGTTCCTAAAGTGTTCTTCAGAATTGCAAACCATACAATTTTCAAGCATCTGCTTTCCTGAAGATAGCGCATTAAGATGTATGTGGGTTTCTTCCTGCCCTGTTCCCTCTTCACTTAAAGAATATTATCTTGTTTCATCTTGTATGCTTTGATGTGAGGAAAGGCAATTGGACACCTAGCAGTATTACTGCTATTGATGCCAAGATGAATTTTTGTCTTTTACATAATTTTTATATAACTTTTATATATCCTCAGTATTCTTAGCATGGATACTTGTAATTCCTTCAGTCTGCTAACTTAGAATATCCTTAGTATTCTGTTAGGCCAGGAGAACAAAGATCCTAAAGACGTTGCAGCTGGAGGCCAGAAAGCCCCACGGTATCTTGAGAAACCAAGGTCCCCTTTAGAACACATCATATAAACTAGAGATTTGGCTCATCCAGGGGGGAATTCCTCAGATGGGGGAATATCAAGCCATTCATCCAGGCCTCCCGTTGGGGCATCCTTTTTAGATATGCTAATTTGTAAGGCCTATAAATTGTATCCCTGACCTATCATATGTATGCATTGCAGCGCATCCCACCTTGGCAAAGCAGTGCACCATAAAGATCCTTATTAAAATACCAAGGTAAAACCCCCTCATCCCTTAACTCTGTCTGGCTCACAATTTTTTAAGACCAGGAAAGGCATCGGTATCAATCATTTTAAACATTTTGTTTCTTCTGCAATGACATGCAGTTTGCCCGAGTTTCCAGAATTTCTCCAGATGGACTGTTGCCTCACTCAGTCACTTAGAAAAGTTGGTATGAACTGCCTCTAGTGGAAATATATGTCTATTTGTAGCAAAGCTGCACTTTTTTGGAAATACACCATCTAAGAAGCAACATGAGCAAGTTTGGATTTACCTTGTCAGTGCTGGTAGAGAATAAAATTAGCATGACCTTATTTATGTTCATCCATGTCCCCATGGCACTGCTGAAATTAAATAACAACATTCAGATGTATACAAGCAGAACATAATGAGAAACCAGCAAAGAGCTGAATAATAGTGTTGTGTATTATCAAGACTCAGTGGTGTACTCAGATGTTACACTTTTTTCATTCTTTACTTTGCTCATTATTTTACTGCCCCTATCCCCTTTAATTTAAACACCTGATTTATTCAGAAAAGAAATAACGTGTTTTTTGGTTATTAATCATCTGTAGTTTGAGCTTTTCCGTGCCTCTATTATATCAAGGGCAACAGTAGTCAGATAAATGCATGCTCACCCATCACTTTTGTTTCATCATTGCAACCTTGATCTTTCTCTTTGTTTATCACATACATACACCTCTCCTCATTACAGCAGATTGGAGTCACTGGTGCCAAAATCTGAATTTTTATCTGTACCAGCTATCTTATACACTAAGCTCACATTATAGCATTTGAGATCACACTGAGTAAACTCATGGGGTAAAAGAAAAACCTGCATTATCCTAGATTAAGATTTCTATCAGCACCTATAGAGAGATTTTCTTGTATTTGAGTGTCCAGGTGTTTTGAAGTAACAGACAAAGAAAACACCTCAAATATAATTAAATGCTTATTCACTAGTAAATGACACATGAAGCTTAGCCATTTGGAAACAGAATTATTGTCTTTGTAAAACTAATAGAAAATTGCCTATGTGTTCACCTTGAGGTGTTAATTCCATTTTTGGTTTGGTTTTAATTTTTCTTTTCAATTCCTTATGAAGGTTAATTAATTAATTAATTAATTAACAAGATTGAATCAATCACTCTTGGTGCCAGACTCTGATAAGCTCTTGTCCACACTGTAGTGAATTCAGATGATCACTGGACTAAAGTATAGTTTGATTTCATTCTCTGAGAAGCTCAATATTTTCTAGGCAGATTTACATTGGAATGGTTACATAAGAAAATTTCACAGTCTCATGAATGCAAAGCTAAGTTCCACAGGGTGATAATTGATACATTTTATGGGTGAATTGCCAGGGAAACCCTGTTTTCGGGCAAAGAAGGATTGGTTGTTTTGAATTATGGAACTGAGAAATTTCTTCTAATGATCAGGAATAGTGATAGAAAAGGTGTAGCTGTGTTTTAAGATGCCTTTTGAGATCAGCAGAAAATGGTCTCTAAAAATTGTTCACATCACATTTCCTATTAATCTGTTTCAGGTTCTCATTGTACATTGACTCTATTCTACAGCTAAAGATATCAGCAAAAATTTAGGTCCTCTGTGAAGCAAAGATTAAGATTGAGTATACCTGTTACATGCAAAATTACAGATAAAAACCAATTTCCAAATACAAATAAGCATGTGGAGTCATGTATCTGTGCCTTGTCAAAGATCTTTATAGTAACTATTAAATCATCTTTCTCTTTCAACTGTGTTGTAATTATAAATAGGTTCACAATGAATTCTCAATTCTGCACATGTAAATCATGCCACATATCATTATCTGATAGAGTTGAGTAAGGCATGCATGGCTGCTGAGGTGCTAAAATATCAAGCCAGGCAGTCACTGTATCTCTTAGCAATAACTGCTGTGTGTTACAGACTAACAGGGTGGCAATAAATAAAAATTCAAAATTTTTCTGAAATCTGGAGCAATACCTTAGATGAGTAATGGTTTGCTTGAAGTTAAATGCAGACAAGAGTGAAAAAGGTAAAAAGAAATCTCAGCAAAGGGGTAAAATATCCAATTAATTGTAGACAAAATTTATTTATGACTTCCTGGTATGTTTATTCCTTCTTTAGATGCCTAATTTTGATAACACTTTTCTCCATTACTCTTCCATTACTCCTTTTAAGAAGATGCAGCTTTAAAGGAAAAAGTATGTTTTATCACTAGAGAAGTATGTTTTATCACTAGAGAAGTAGTACCTGATGAGATTTATCCTATTTGTGATAAAAGTTCCTCGTGGAAGAAAGCATGGTGGGACAGGGGAAACCTCCTGGTGTGCCTGGTAACCAGTACAGTTCAGTGTAGTTTGTTCCTAATGGTCAGAACACACATGCTTTCCACCTGCTCATTAATGACAAGGACTGTTTTCTATCAGCCCTCTTTCTTAAATTGAAATCAATTTACTGCCTAATACAAAAACCATGGAGAGAACATTTTTGGTGCAGCCCTGTTTGTTTGTTATGGACTGCAAAACAACAAGCCTCTTTGATACCCTTCTGTGAGATTATTTTTCTTCCCTAGCACTCCAAGAACATATGTGTGTAGCACCTGAAATCATGTTCCTTTAATGAAAAGGAAAAGCTAACTGACTGGAGTTTACTTAAAAACAATTTTGATTTCACTTGACTGTAGCTTTTTATGTCCAAATTGTGTTTTAATTAACTATGACACAGAGATTTAGCTGGTAAAATTTATTCAGATGACTGCAGCACACGATGAAAATTGCAGGATTGAGTGTAACACCATGCTTTTCTGTTTTTCCCCTCCCCCAAATTTCCCCTAACTATTGTGTTCTTCTATGAAACCAATATCAGGAGGAAAAAAATGAATACAGAAGAATGGAGCTTTTCCATGACGAGAAAAATATTGTTGATTCTGCTGGCAGAGTAATTCACCAGCTCATTTCCATCAGCTTTTATTTCACGGCAATTGTAAAATAAACCACTCGTAGCACATGCTGTTAATCTCTAGTCCCTGGGGTGCAACTGCTGTTACACAGTATGGGTCATGTACTAGCTAAAGTGTGCATTAAAAAGGTAGAAATTAATAGTAGTAGATCTGATTCCAACCTAAATGGTATTCAATGGGCAAGGCAATTCTCTTAATGGCTGCCACCAATAGATTTTCGTGCATGTTTCTTTTTTTATTCCTGATTTCCTCCATTTACAGAGGAAAAAACAAACAAAAAAATCCACTATCACAGAAAAGCCTAAAGAAAACTAATTCAGAACAAAGCCTGTGTGCTTACTGTGTTGTTTATCCAGCCTCAGTTTTCTTCTTCCCTGGCTCAACTTGTGCAACTGCAAAAATTTACCACTAGTGTTAATATGTCAGCATTATATTTCCCTATGGGGTTGTTTACATCACCTAGCTTCTATTATCAGTCTCAAAAACCTTGACATTAGTTTATGTCTATTCAATGGCTCTCTCATAAAATATATTGCAAAGAAGAATATCAGTGTTTTTTCTTTCTATAAAATTTTTCACCTATAAAAAAGCATTGAACAAGTTTCAAAACATATAGGTTACAAAAAACTTTTGTAAACTGAATTTTTATTCAATTCTTTTTTACAAGACTATTCTAATTTTAGGGAACAATGAAATCCTTGACAAGAGCAAAGCTGCAAAGTAGAAAATAGAGACAAAAAATATGTCCACAAGCTGCTTTTCTCATTGCACGTGTATAAATAAATTAAAACTCGAATCTGGGTTCGGAGCACGTTGAGAGTCTCGGTAGCACTTTGCATATCTTTGAGAATATTGTGGTCTCAGGGATTTGTTCTTTGTTTTCAGAATATATTCAAACTTCCTTTCCCAAAGCATGAAACATCCAATCTGGTTCTTAGTGAAGCAAGTAGAAAAACAGGCATTGATTTCCATGTGGGAGAGGGAAGATTGGTCCCCAAATGAATTTACCACTTAATGCTAGCTTTATGTATTGTAATACAGGATAAAATATTCTGAATAAAATAACTCTCTCCTTGCCTACTGCACACCTCATGGTACTGCTGAGTTGGCGTGTAGGGAAGGAGCAATAAAGAGGAATAATCAACTACTAGCCTACATTTACATTGACAAAAGCAGACTACTTCCCTCTTGAGGCAAAGGAGGCAGCAAGGATAAATGTGTAGTTCTTAACTAGACTGTTTCAGCAGCTGCTCTGTCTCTCTGCAAGGAAGATTAAGTCATCAAGCCTTAACTTCTTATAATTGTGTTATAAGGAGTGTTTGTTAAAGAACAATAGAGAACTTCAGATGGAACCCCACCAAAAGTAACCACTAAACCCTACATTTATAATCACTTTTTTTTTTTTTTTTTTTGACTGCTCTGTAGTGGAATTTCCATGCCTTTCTACCAATTATTAGTTTATTCTTGGTGTCTCCTTGATAAATACATACATTATCTGTAGTAATGTGCATTTGGGTTTTATTTTGTAGCTTTCTCATTCTGCATCAAAAATAAGGCACCTGGAAGGAAATAATGCTGTACTAGGTATTCTTTAATATTAGAAATACATTGTCCTCTCTCTTTTTGCTGGTGAATTATAATTGTTACAGACCTGTCTTTAAAAAACTTTAAAATATTGGAAATTTATCATCCTAAATCTTATCACCATAACAGTATTCCTCTTGTTATTTCTTAAATTGTAGAAGAAAAATATCTGGAATACTATTACTGCATTCATCTACTGCTGTTAAACACTTGTATAAAGCATAAATAGGTTGAGAGAAAAGGAATGCTTTATATACAACAGAAGAATGTATTAGTTAAAAATTTTTGAAGTGCTGAGTGTTTTCAGACAGTTGAAGAAAGTCTTTAATTTTATTGTGTATGTTTTTGACATTTTGGTGTCATATTTTAGTTGACCTGCTTTACTTAAACAGGACTCATGCAACTCAACAGCTATATTTTATAAATACAAAGATGTTTGATTTCTCATAAGAAAACACTTTTGCCCTCTACCTCTATTTTGGGTAGTTTTTATTCTTTAATATTCAGGCTCTGTTTCTGTGTGACTGGAGAAATGTCAATGTTTCTTGACCTGACTGAAGCCTTCTAAAACAATTTGTCCTTTTAAGGCAATCATGTAATTAAAAATTCACAGAGCTGTTTTTACAGGACTATGTCAGACCAAAGTCTTAGTAAGTCGCTTGTGTTTTGATATTACATAAATAAGTCTTTAAAAATCTTGATTACCATGAGTTTGCAGGTCAAACTGTGGTACTTCACTCCCTAGTGCTGGTCTTTTCAAGTCAGTGTACAAGGAAATAATGACAGTATGTGGGGAGCTTGCTGGATGAATTATGTAATTGAAATATATCTGCTTTACCACCACTAGTTTTTGTCTTGGCTTAAATGCTGAATTGTATGAGCAGCTGTAACCTCTTGCTGGTTGGATTGAATTTATTATGAGTTCCAGGTGTTTGGTTTTTCATAGGAATTAGAAGTTAAAGAAAAAAATTTAATGAAGTTGAGTATGAGGGAAGGAAAAAGAAGGCAAGGGTACTAAAAAGTCACTTGGAGAGGTTTACTATTGAACTAGAATAGAATAGATATGCTTTACCTAAAGAGTCCCTTCTTCTGTGGGCTCAGGATCAAGTTACTCACACCATGAGTCTGAGGAGTCAACTGGCACCAATCCAAGGCAAAACATTCACCAGAGGTAAGAGTTCAAAAGGCCAGTTCTGCCTTCCTCCTGTGAAATGATGCTTTCTCTGTGATACAGTGGTTGCAAAATCAAACCAGTAGTGGCAGAGATTAAAAGATACTTTCTGTCCTAAATGTCTTCTGTATTTCTAGCAATGGCATACTTGAAATATTTGGATATCTCATTTCAGTATTATTTGTTTAAAGAAACTCAGCTGCCAGATCAGCAGGTATGATCCCACAGTCCACACTGATGGAGAATACAGAAGGTGAAGAAAAATGTCACTATTATGTATTTGGCATCCAGAAATTTATAGTATACTTCTTGTACTGTGCATGTTATATTTTTATGTGTCATAATGTCATATTTTTAAGTGAATGCTTTATTTTGTACAAGGTCTACTTAAACATTTCAGAGATAAGTCATGGCTATTTATGTCAAATATATTCCAGTGTAATTTTTCCCATATTCTTTATGTTTATTTTTTTTTCAAAAGAAAAACCTTCATTTATGTTTTTAATACCTTGATTGATTTTTCTGATTTCTTATGATATGTATATTTCAAAACACAGAAGTAACATTTCTGTGTGTTTTTATTTCTTTGGCAAATATGTGGTTTCTGCATGGAAAATGAAAAGACACTCTGAGCATGTTTCTAGCATGACTTAAAAGAAAACTGTAAATCCTACCATAAACAATCTGCTATGTGAAATGAAGAACATAGTGGAGATATAGTAAAGAAGAGAGATGTAAAATGCTGAGGGACAGTAAAGAATGAGACCAATCTTTTAAACTTTTTATTCTTACTGTATTCTTGGATGTTCCTAAATTCTTCCCACAATTAATATACAATAGCTTCATCCAATTTCTTTATTAGGCTTATAATTGCTTTTCTAATAAAAATAAGTAATTTATGGTTAGCAAGTAATGAGTGACAGTTAGGTTGATAAAGACTAATTTAGAATCTGCTTCGGACTCCTATGGATTATTACTCTATGTACCTGAACATCATTTTCAAGTACCATCCGTTTATTGTTATCTTTTCTAAAAGAAAGAAGTGCTCCTCAAAAACAAACAAAACAAACCAAAAACAAAAACAAAACAAAACAAAACAAAAAAATCCTCTTCATTTTCTTTCTTGTACACATCATCTGTCCATCAAACTGGTGTTCACTTTTTAGTACTGAGAGTAGTCCATCATCAAATGAGCTCAACTGATTACAAGGTTCAGATTCTAGAAGAATTGTTTCTGCTAAACCATGTTATACTCAATAATAATAATAATAATAATAATGAAAAAGCTCAGATATCTATAAATAATGCATATTGCACAAACTTCAGAGGCAGCATCACTCTGAGTTGACATGTCAGCTGAACACATCTGACATATTTTTTAAAAAATTGTTTTTAGAGAATGTGACTTATGTTATTAATTCTTTATCTTTTTCTGCCAACCCCCTTAACAAAAACTGCTGTTTCCAAGTATGTTTGAAATTGCTAGCATCACATGCTAACACAAGTGGTGCCTAAGAACATCAGATGGTAAATCCAAGCATATTAATTACATCATTAAACTAACATTTGGTATACCACTGAGATACATTACAATAACAATAACCTTCATGTGTAATAAGATGCACAGCCAGCACATAATGTGGGAGCTATGTACAACTGAGAGATTCTATTCTATACTTGCATGGGGTAATTGAATTGACTCAGAAAGAAAGAACGTACTGCCTTAAAACTAGTACTGTCCTGCATTTTATATGTCTCTATATATAAGGGGGTATGTGCATTCGAGTCTGAATATTGTCACACTCTGAAAGCCAGATAAACTATTTCAGAGAAGTCAGAGTTGCTTGGTTGCATCTGTTGAAAACAGTCTGTTCTGTGTATGACAGCCCATTTCAGTACAGTAATTACCATAGCTGAGATAAAGCCTGTGCTAAATGCCATTTTCAGCTGACAAACGCATGAAACCAAGCACTGCTAAATGATTCAGTTGTTCTGAGAGTGTTTAGCTCTATGACTGGGATGAAATCATTTGTCCTGGCTGCAAAATAAATAAGTGCAAAACCAGAACAGAATGAAACAGCTTAGACCAGAAGGTGGAAAAAAGTCAGTTAAGGTACCTAATCAAGTGGGGAGAGAAGTCTGAGAAATATCAAGTAATAATTCCTAGCAATTATACCAAACACTTTTTCTTTTGCTAAAGATTGTTTAAGATTGTTTAAAGGTCATTAGAATGCCAATTTCCACTATGTTAGCAAGTAACCAGAAGAATGTTGTTCCTTAAATTGATAGCATTCTAAATGTGCTAAATGGAGTATTTTTTAACAGATTGCCAAAATATGAGACATGCATGTATTACAAAGTGGGGCATTGAGTTATACAATATTGTTAAAATACTCCTAACCAGGGAAAAGAAAAGAAGTAGTTTTCCAAAGCCCTTTGCACTAAAAATAACCAGTTTCTAAAAACGTAACGAAAAAAATACTGCGTGTGTTTGGGAAGTCAGATGTCTTTCTTCACAAGAAGAAAGAGCTTTTCTGCAAGCAACATTTTTTTCTCACTGCAAAAATGTTGGACAAGTCCCATTGAACTAGAAAAAGGTTTATTGACTTCAAAAGGTTAATGATGCCAGGTGACGTTTACTAAATATTTTATGTTGCAGGAGAGGAGTGTGATGTAGCTGCCTTTGAAATACAGCCACAAGCTGAGAAGTTACTCTAGCTCATGACATATTGTGATACAATACAGAGAACTGAGCTTGGTTTCCAAAACCAGAGCAAAATGACTAATATGAAGTCATATTAAAGGTAAAATGTCCTTCCTCCACACGGTTTGTGCTCTGTTCTTCATCTAGATGTGATCCACAGTGAGTAGAGATGGCAAAAGTGGTGTGTGTATCATCTGTAGGATTTCCTGCATTGTACTTCCAGACCCAGTTAAATTCTTGTTAGCTGAAAGCCTGCCAGAGACCTAAACTCAGAATCCATTATTTATTTTATTTTATTTTATTTTATTTTATTTTATTTTATTTTATTTTATTTTATTTTTATTTTATTTTAGTCTTTGAAATCCAGGCTCTATTTTCAGTTTCAGATTTATTGCACAAAGGAGAAAAAATCCTGCTTTTCATTCACTTTTTTGTGTAATAGGCAGGATAGGAGGTGTTTTCCCTCTCTGAAGACTTTACAGTGCATTTCTTTCAAACACCTGGCTATTTGCAGTGCTGTCTGTCATGTAAACAATATGTAATACCATGCTGTTACAGCAGGAAGGATACTGGAGCTGAATGGTGTGCTATTAGTAGCAGGAGAGCTTCAGTAAGGCGGGAATGTGTGGCAAAAGTCACTCAGTAAATTCAAGACCAAGAAATATTAGCATCTGAGAGAGCAGCTAGTCAAAACCTTTTGTCCCTCTTTGTCCTTCTAAACATTTTATCTGTTGATGAATGAAGAATGGATGAACTGCAACTTGTGTCACTCATCTTTTCTATCAGTGAGAGAGATGTATGTATAAATAATTTATAGCAACTATATGATAATATGATTAACTGAATTAAAAATTGATCTCAAATTTTACCTGTATGAAAATCAAACCTGGAAAGGAGCAGAGCAAAACACAACACACAAAATATACAAAGGATTACAAGATAATATCTTAAAGCAAATTGTCATAAAGCAGTTTGCAGTAACAAATATTTGTTTGCAGACAATAATACATTATTATTTTTTAGACCATGTTGCTTTTGTTAAACATCATATATGAATAATCAAAAAGTAGTAAATTTGCCAAGTTTTCTTTGCATTGTAGAAAATTTCTCATTGCTCATGTAAAATAGATTACTCTTATAGTTTAAATCAAAAAAATTACATTTTTAGAGAAAGAGAGAACTCCCATGGAATAATGAGTTAGGATGATGAGAGGAAATGTTGATTTTTTTTTCTTTATCAAGTATTTTAATGAAACTTTGTGCAGATAGAGATCTTATTTTTCAGTGGTCTGTGGCAAACTGTTTCAGCTGAGACACTATATGCAGAGGGGCTGGTACCTGAGAGGTCTGTCCCTGTGGCCAGACTAAATACCACTCTATACTGTTTTCAGGCAGGAGCCTGTGCAGATGAACCAGCAAATTTGTCCCACTGCTGGGTATGTCCAATATAGGATTTTTTCTTTAGCATCTCATGTTTTCTGGGGGGAAATCATTCTAAGGCAAGCCACCGTTCTGGTGTGCAAGCTCTGGGTGAAGTGTGCAAATTTTTCATAGAATCACAGAATGCCTTGTTTTGGGACACCCCTTGCAGATTGTCTAGTCTGAACCCTCACACCACAGGGACACCTTCCACTAGAGCAGGTTGCTCAGAGCCCCTTTTTAACCTGACCTTGAACACTTTGAGAGTGCCCACAACTTCTCCAGGCAACCTGCCTCACCACCATCGCAGTAAACAGTTTCCTCTCAGTATCTGATCTAAACCTGTCCTCTTTCAGTTTGAATCCATTCCCCTCTGCCCTGTTACTTCAGGGTCTTGTAAATAGCCTCTCCTCAAATTTCTTTTAAAGTCCCTTCAGGTACTGGAAAGCCTCAATTAGGTTCAAAGCCTTCTCTTTTCCAGGCTGAACAATCTCAGTTGAAAATCTGTTATTCTTTCATCACAGGAGAGGTGCTCTGTCCCTCTAATCATCTTCATGTCCCACTTGTGGATTTGCTCCAACAGGTCGATGTCCCTCCTGTGCTGGGACTCCAGAGCAGTACTCCAGGTGGGTCTCAAGAGAGTGGAGTTTTTTGCCAGCTACTCTATGGATGGTTTTCTGTAGGCATGAAAGCAGAATTTCAGATAATGTTGCTAGATAAGATGATGATGATGATGTAGCACAGTTCCTGTCATGAGAAGCAGAAGTATGCTCTTGTCTTATGACAGCTTTGCAGGTCACCAGGTGCCCTGCTGGCAAGCTTTTGCTGAAATTTGAAGAGAAGCACAAGCATCTGCCCTGCCAGTAGCATCAGGAGTGGGAGTAAAAAGAAGACAATGGGGATTGACATTTCCTTGGATCAGATTTGTACTCCGGTAAGTAATTTCTGGACTTCGGCAGTACATGCTGACTAATGAGAAAAGATTGAGCTGTAAGGTTTTGCTGACCAGTACTGGCTGCAAAATACTGTGATGGCAAGTGACACTTTCCTGAGATGTGTGCAGCAGCTTGGCTTCTGTGACAGCATTTTGACAGCAGAGGGGATTTTTTGCTCAGTTTGTTTAGCCAGATGATTAATTGTAGGTAGGCTCTGCTATTAAAATAATGTTTCTTGGCCCAGAAGTGATGAGTGTTAGCCATAGATTTGCATGTGGAATGAGACTTACAGAAACATTTTCAGTCCTTCAGCAGTGGGCCTTACATTGGAAAGGTGGAAAGAAACATTTCAGTACAATGTTTCAGTGTTGACAGGTCTATCATTTTCAAGACACAAAGATATGAAAAGATGTGTTATACCTGGGGAAACTGGAATTTTAAATCTATTTAAATAATACTGGACAGTTTAAGAGAGACTAACTTGCATTAGCTATGAATTTGAGTTCCAGAACTGAAATTCCTTTTTTTTTTTTTTTTTTTTTTTAAAAATTTAAATATGGGTCCTTGGTTATCATATCTAGCTGTTTTTTGGACTTAGGATGATGATTTTACTTTATGATAAGGTTGGGACTCTTATTTTATGAATGCATGGTGTTTGCACCATTACCTAAAGCAATCTGTTTGAAATGATAAATGTACTAGCATTTTCTGATTATATGAATATAGCTGGTGAAATACATGCAAAAAGTGTGTTCTGCTGGCATGTGGTCAAGTTAATTTTTTATTTTTATTTCAAGATTAAAAGCTTCTATGCTAAAACTCAAATCAAGTTAATTTTGTGAAGATTGGATTTGGTGCTACATATGGGCATTCAGAAGTACAAAAATATTTTGTGAAATTACCTGAAATATAAATGGAATTTAATAATTTGCTAGTGTTCATATAATTCTCCTGCAATATTTCACATAACATTGAGAAAATTCATGAAATCGTACTCTCCCTTATGAAATATTTATGAAATTGCAGTATTTTTGAAAACTGTCCTTCTTCATTTAAGAAACGTGGTTTTCATAAAGTTACATGTTTCTTTAATTGTGATTTACATTATTATTATAATATTTTTTAAAAATTAGTTTTACTTTTTAAAAAGGAGGGGAAATTATATCAAGGTCTGCCAAACTGTGATATTTGAATTAGCAACAAGAAAAATGCAGAAACAGAACTCAATACACTGAAGCAGTGCTGTAAAGCCAATCACCAAAAACTCATGACTGTCCAACTCTTTTCTAACTGTGCAGTGTGCAACTTTTTAAACTATCAGTTTATGACTGTGTATAAATTCAGTCTCTCAGACTTGCCTATTGACTGACTGCAAATTGTAAAGCAGTTTTTTATGCTCAAGCTCTTTATAGATAAGAACAATTGTGCTCCAGCATGTTTTCAGGTAAAAAAGGCTACCTGTTCATGAGCTTTGCATTTCCTGGTCCTTTACTCTTTTTAATTTGCAGTTGAGTCCTGTCCTTCCCTTTGTAAGTACAGTAAATCACTCTCACTTATTTATTTATTTATTTGTTTGTTTGTTTGTTTATTTATTTATTTATTTATTTATTTATGTGAAGACTGCTGTTTTCTGAAGAGTTTTCTGAAGGTATCTTCTTTTCTTCTTTTCTTCTTCTTCTTCTTTTTTCTTTTCTTTTTTTTTCCCCCTTTCCCTTTTTCTGTTGCATTTGCCAGGCACCAAGAGACAGATAAAGCTCCAATCCTTAAAGGCAAGTCAGTCCAGTTGCATTGAATCTGGGAGGTGAGGAGAGGAGCAGGCAATTACTGGGTTTTGTTCAGTTGCCATGGTACCAAATAGAAAATGTTTTCCATCTCAGTTTTGAAAACCTGTCATTTGAGACTCTTCCCAGTGTCGGCAAGTGATAGTCTATGCCTTGGAGACCCATCTCTTTTATTTTCTGCAGTTCTGGGAGGATTTGCTTATTATCAGTGTACAGTGGTATGTGATTGCTTTGCAAGTCTGAGGATCAGGATGTTGTATATGGCTTTAAGAGAACACAGGAGTCAGTGGAGTGGAGGGAGAGGGATAAAGAGGACTGGGAGAACTACTCATGAAGAACAGGAGCAGGTTAGCACTACTGGTACTTGTTACACTGGAGGATCACTCCTTTTCTTGTATAGAAAATAAATGTGTCCATTTGTGAAAGCAGAGGCCAGTCTGGAGAGCATGGAAGCACTTTAATAACATTATTGCAGATGAGACAATAACCAGAACAGTCCCCGGTGAGATGTGGCAGAACTGAAGGAAAATAGCTCCCTGTGCAGGAATGAAGCAGAGCAGTCTGGTCTTCAAATATTAGAGCTCAAATAGAACATTTTTTCAGTTGTAAAATTTATCTATTTATCCATTGTAAGTGTGTAAAAAGCTCACTGTGAATATTTTGCAAAGATTATTTGTAATTTTCAGCAACATTCTGAGTTTATCATCTCACTGGTGGCATATTATCCTTACGAAGCTCCATGTGATATACCTGTTTAGCCTGAGAAAATATTTCCTCAGAAGAATTGTATACTCTTCTGCTGTACTGTCCATAAGCTATGTCAATAAAATAATAAAAGCAATGAAACCCCTTCCAGTATTTTAGGACATAGCTTGACTTTCCCTTGTCCCAAAGCACAGCTAAACTAATACAAACCTGGTGCTTTAACATTTTGGCTTTTTGCAGTAATATTGTTCAGACAGTGATATACACTAATATAGATATTGTATAGCTTATAGAGTATTCAGTAAACACGTAAAAGTATTAGGTTTTTTAATTGATATTTCTCTGACAAACAGTAGTATGGCAAAAATAACATAAATACTTTGAGTGTGTGTGTCATGGCACTTTTTCAAATTTCACTTGTAGATTTGGACTAGTAATCATCAAAACCTAGATGGTAGCTTGGCTGAAAATAGAATTCATATAAACTTTCAAAGAAACCATGTACTTTATAATTTTTCCTCCTACTTTCTAGTTATCAGTTATAATGAGGGTATGAAATAAAAAATTAGGGAAAGATATCTCAGTCTGGTAAATTATTGACAGCAAAATAAATACTCTATATTTGTTACTGAACCATCATTATTAAAATTATTTAGTCACAATGGAAGTAGTTTAGGCTGTGATTTTTCTTCAGGGTTTTCAGATGATGCATGCATTCCAAACATGAGTACCATTCACAGCTTTTATAATTGGAAGAGAACTAATTTACAGAACAGACCTTTTCTCATGAGCTCTTGGTTCTCTGAGCCGTGGTAAATATCAGAGATCTGAAATAAGATTCTCCTGTCGTGCTTTGAGTCTGCATAGCCAAGAAATGGCCCAGTTAAGAAGTATCTTATTTTATTTTCCTTCAAGGCTCATTTCAGTGTCTTTCTGGTTATTCAGTCCATCCAGGTGTCATCTATTTTTACCCTTTGTTTCAAATTTGATTCACACCATGGTTCATTCTGGTTATTCATCATGGGGGCTTCTTGATCATTCACATGGTGGGGCACAAACCTTTATCAGATAGCAACTGCTAAGTCAGTTTGTGACTGCAGAGTAGTAGGATGGATGCAACAAAGATGGCAGGATACAGAATTATGCAGATTCATAGTCAATGAGTGCAGTGTAAAGCAGAAGACCTTCTGTAAAACTTTTATCCTCAGAATTTAATGCACATTACACTTTGCTGGAAATAAAAGCATGTATGTCAGAGAACTGTCAAACCAATATGTTTATCCCATGACTAGGTTGTTGTGGTTCACTTCAGAATACAAAGTAAGTTTTAAGAGTTACTGAAAGAGGCCAAATTTTAAGTGAAAAAATTTTGCAGACTCCTGTTCACATTGGTTAATCTTCAAAACTGAGCCTTTATCACTTATACCCAATGCTGTGGAGCTGAATGCAAAAAACAGGCACATTGAACAGTTATGTTTTCAGATTGTATGTTAGCAGGCATTTAAACCAAGATATCATGCATAACAGTTTAAAAATGCAGCAAGCTCAGCTGTTGTATGTTATGAGACAATGCTTCAGGAATGATTACAGAATAAGTTGTTTGCCAAATTACTGAAGCTCTTTGGAATTTCATGCCAGATTTCTGATCTCCCTTCCATGATGGATATTTGATGACAGTTAAACGATTTAATTTTGGGAAAGTGAGCAGGGGAACAAAAGCTGATATGAAGGCCAAGGCAGAAAAAGACAAAGGTGATACAGTTGCAGAGTTGGTGGTTGGTAATATTCAGCAGATTTTTTTTCCAAACCCAGATATTTCTTTGTAAAACTCATTTTCACAAGGATCTCTTATCTGCCACATGCTTTCTCATGGTGTATAGGATTAATGGCAACTGCTAGCATTTAATATTTCTTTAGCCACTAGTAGTCCATTTATTCTAAGTTCATCACTTCTCTAAAACTATTTAATTATAAATTAAATAGCAAATTTCTTTTCTTAAAATGAAATACAACATTAACCAAAATGCTAATGCCAAAAATGCAAGAAGAGTTAGAAATTAAAATAAACCTAACAATAGCTTGGTGTTATGACCTAGAGCTGTAAAACTGCTGTTTGGGAAAGAAGATAGGTGGAACTGGAAATATGATAAACTACTTTTCTGAAATTAAATCCAGGGCATAAAGAAAGGAGATTACAGGTAATTCCATTCTCTGCCTTCCAGATGCCTCTAAAAAAGACAGCAGAGTTCATAGCAGATCATTAGGCTGTCCTCAAGACCTCAAAGGTTTTTTGCAACCTAGTTGATTCTGTGGTTCTGTGACCAGAGGTGTTGGTGGAAAGGAGAGGGAGAGGCTGTACCTGTGCTCCACTACACCAGGGTACTCACTTAGGCACACCAACAGCTGCTGCTGCTGCTGCTGTGGACATCATCATCATCATTTTGCCATCTGATGTCTCCTGCTGGTGAGGGTGTGTAAGCAGAGAGCCTTCACAAGAGAGGGAACCCTGCTGGAGACACATGAAATGCCTCCATCTCCCACCTTCTACCTTCTTCTCTTCCCACTCTCCTTTCATAGACCAGAGCCTGAGCAGCAAAGGGCACCATCATATAATGGGATGGAGAACAGCACCTTGGTTAACCTGCAAAAACACCAGTGCAGCTGGTCTGGTCAAACCAGCCAGATCATCTTTATCTTTACCATAATTACTAGGTTTCAGACCCCATTTATCAAAGTCAGGAAAATGTCCTTTCAGTCATACCTATGAATTAGTCAACAGAGCTAGCTCTTTCTTCCTCAGTAAAATAACTTCTCAACAGGATAAAGCTCTTTGAGCTCTCCTTGAAAAAGGGACATTGATAAGTTTTGATAAAGTTTTTGTTGTTTAATATTAAAGTACTCTGCCATGTTGTGATTCTCATTCTTTTGACTATGTCATTCAGACTAAGTCATACAAAAAATAAGTCATGCAAACTTTGGCATGAATCAATCTCTTGGTGTGTTTGTCACAAAACCCCCAACTGTGCTGAGGTCTTGGTAGTCAAAGTCAAACTCTGGGTGTGAAACACCTCTAACTGAATGTACTAATTACAAATTAATGTACTAAAAAAATCAACACTGAGCTGACCCTGACAATGTTGGTGTCTTGTAGGTTGTTTTGTTTTGTTTGGTTTAGTATTTTGTTGTTGTTGATTTTTGTTTGGTTGGTTGGTTGGTTTTTGTTTGTTTTTTTAAAAAAAATTCTGATAAAACCCAGTATTTTGTTTTTGTTTTTTCTGGTTGTGCTTTTTTTTTCCCTCTTTTTAAATGTACTGTATTCTACTTTAAAAAAAAATCACACAAGTGTAAATTGTTCCCATCTTTTTCAGTTCTAAACATTATTTGTATGTGAAAACAGGTGCACATCCTGTGGCTATAGTGTAGCACAAAGATTGCTCAAGTATAACATACGCAGACACACAGATCCCACCCTTGTCAGGGGATTGGCAGAAATTCAATAAGGAGACAATTTAGGAAGAGTCCTGACGTCCTTGGGTTAGCAGGTAGTGGTTATAAATTGAAGGTGATATGCTTGGCCAACAAGAAAGAGAGCAGATAACTTGGAGGAGAGCCCAGATAAAACCTCCCCATCTGGTTTATACATAGGATAACAGCAGGGACAGAGCAGTAGCACTAGCAGTGGGTAATTTCATTATTATGTGAAAATATTACTGATATCAAAGGGTTTTTTAGTAAGCAGTTACACACACAAAAAAAGACAGGATTTTGATAATGAAATATTTCTGTAGGAAATAGCTATGCAGATTCTATTTTTAGTAAAAAAACGATCACAAACTAGGTGTACTTAAAATGACAAAAAATGCTGAAGATCTCTCTCTGACTGAGGAGAAAACAAAACAAAGAATGTAAAATAGCTATTTCTTAATGTATTTTTCACATTTCAAAACTAGGCAGGTATATTTTGATATTTTACCTTGCAGTGTTTTCTCTTTTTTAGGTTATTAAGCAAGTTTTGAATAGAAACATTAACAAATACTAGAGCAGACTTGATTTTCCCCTCTCTGTCTCACTGCCTGTGATCCTTCAGGTTAAGGTTGGGTGAATTTGTGAGAAAATGCTATAGCTGGACTCAGGTTACTGAGTTTACTCAGGAGTAATTTTTTAAATCTGGAGATGGTGATATCAGCTAACCTATTATCACAATTCCATTGGTGCCCTAGGAAATTTTACTGGTCTCTTTGTCACATTTTGTTTACTGACAACAAACTGTGGTAGGTGACCCTGCCATGGCAGATGAGTTGTCGTAGAAGATCTCCAGGGGTCCCTTCCGACCCTAACAATTCTGTGATTCTGTGATTCTGTAATGCTTTTCACTAAAGAACAGTTGTCAGGACTTGCAATTCCTTGATTTTGATGCGTAAATGTCAAATTATGTTTTAATATACTGACTGTCAAAAAGCTGTAATTTTAAAAAGTGAGAAAATACAGTTAGGGATCCTAAGGATACACTTCCCAGATGCCCTAATTGCATAAACTCCTTGTTTCGTGTGCTTTTTAAAACAAAATAACAATTTTCGTGATTGTTAGTGCCCTGACAATTGCTTAGGTTTGCCTCCAGAGCCTACATACTAGCAGGGCTGAATAGTGAATAACTTGCCTGATCAGACATCCCTGATTGTGGCTGAGCCTGTCACAGGGCTTGATCTGATAACATTTCTTGGTGTGCCACCATGTAGATGCCACCATCAGTAAGTCATAAATGTCTTAATAGAGACAATGGCTCTCCCTTCTGCAGTGTCTAGGCGTAGACAAGTACATTCTCAAAAAAGGGAAAGACATAACCCTCTCACAGGCAGGGAACAGAACTCCTCATCTAGGCATGGTTTACATGTGTCAGGCCACAGAGTAATGTTTCTTATTCCCTCTTTGACCCAATCTTTTCCACAAGGTGCATTCAGAGCAAGGTGAAGAGTGTGGCTTGGATATTTCTGTGTCTGAGAGATTTTAGCCTGCTAGCAGCTGCTAACTTTTTCCCAAGGAAAAATTTCTCAAGACAGCTTCTTCTCAAAACAATCTTGGCAAACAACTATTCTTTCTCAAAACAACCTTTCTCTATGTGGTGTTTTGCTGTTTCTCTAGTTTAAACAATGTGATTAGAGAACTGTCATTCCTATTCACGCATCATGTCTGTATCAGAACACCTTATAAAAGGTAGTAAGAATTAGAAAACAAAGCCTTTTTTCTATGGTCTTTGCCTTCTGAAACATTTAGAGTCTCTCTTTCTTTTGTGTCCTATAACAAACAGAAGAGGGCAATCTCTCTGCTCACGCACAGCACTTGGTCTTCACATGGACAAACTGCTACCTTGGCACCACCTCTACAGGAGCACAAGAGTAATAATACAAGGTAATACAGCTCACAAAGGCAGTCCTAGCTTTGCAACAAGGACTCTGGGTCCCATCTGGAGCCCCTCTGACAGGAAGAAAATTAATACAGAGCATCTGCTCCACTGGTATATCTCTAACCCTACATATGAGGAACTGTTTCCTAAAAGACAAGAATGTCCTGTCCTCTTGCCTCCTGGGAAAGTAAAGCAACAATTCCTGTTTAATTTTTCAAAAGTGAGGTGATGGCAGCCACAGTCATGGAGGCAATTTGAACACAAATTCACATTTCATCTGCAAGGGGGGGACTTGCCGTGCAAGCGTTCAAGACTCAGTTCTAGGTCTCTCTCTGTTGACTAAGCTGGAGGCAATACAACTTTAGGAACCAGCTGTTGGAATAATGGTTACAATAATGGTACCATTTTTGAGGAAATCAGTTCTTTTTATTGAATAGTGCATTTTTTCAGGCAACTAAAAACCATTCATAAGCAGGCATTAAAAAGTCCGTTTTGGCAACATAGGGCTGGGCTCATTGTGAAGTTAACAGTGGTGAAAAGCCTTCCAGAAAATGTATAATCTGCCCTAATATACCAGGATGAATATTCTTTCTAGGCAATAATCTGCTACTGAAAAATACTCAATAATATTTTTCCCTCTATTTAATTTTTTCATATTCTTCAGTTTAGAGAAAAAAAAAGAGATGAAAATGGGAAAAATAAGGATGACTAGATGGAGAAAAGATCATTGCTATTAAAAAATCTGAGCACTCAGCTTCTGTATCCAGGAAGGGTGTAGGAGACTACTCCTCCTGCAAAATGGTCAGCTCTGAGCCCTGCTGATGGGGTAGCAGGTGGTGTAATGAGCAACAACAAATGTAAAGGTAACTGGAATTGTTTGACAAACTACTTCTGAGAAAAGAGACTAAATGAACAGAAAAAAACTCAAGAAATTTGGAAAACAAAAAAAGAAAATTAAAAAAAAGGAAAAATGACAATATGGTACTATCTGTCTTTCATTAGCTTACAGAGATCTTTCCTGGTCATGGAGCTGGGGAAGAACACAGAATATGTCCCCTGGAGTGAGTGCTGAATAGCAGCACCTTACTAGAGAATTACATACACTCAAATATATTGTGTTAGTGAAATCCTGTTACAAGGATGTGTAAACATGGGTTTTTGACATATCAGGAAACAAGCAACACAGGACTTAAATATCTTTCAAGAATCAGAAAACAAGTTTTTGAAAGAGTTGTTTCCAGAGCTTTTTTCCTGCATTGCTCTGTGGTTCACTTATCATGTTTTGTTTTATTTCTGGAAAATTTCTGAGGACCACTACAGTTTTAAGCAAAACACCCTAAACTGAACCTAAATTTGAATTCAGTTGATGGAATTTCTCTTAGACTGCTGCATTATAAACGTACTGTTTTGTTTTCTTGTCTACGGCCTGCATAATTTTACGTCTTTCTGTAATTAAGTCAAAAAAGCCTAGCCTTCCACACCTGTCAGTCTATAAGTCATATATATATTTATGTATTTGATTTATTTATATATTAGCTTTGGATATATAGTGGTAACTGGTTTGGATATAGGTGTCAGAGATGGTGCAGATTATCTCTTTCAGGTTGAAATCCAATGCCTTATAACTGTTTGCAACACAACTAATATACAAGTATCTCAGCAGACTATAGTTCTGTACCTAGTGGTTTCAAACTTTTGTGCTTTACTCACCTTAAATTCTGGATGAAAATAAAGGCTTTTTACTATTTCTAATTATTTTTACTCAAATGATGCAGTAGTTTCTAGGTAACTGACACTTTCATAATACAGCTTGCTTCACATTTTGAATTAAGTTATAAGTTGTATGTTTATTCGCTATAGGTAACATTGTCCTTCTTTCCATCTTCTGAGCATTAATGCATTTCACTTTTATAAGACTGGGTA
This sequence comes from Argya squamiceps, assembly GCA_037834095.1. Classification (NCBI taxonomy): domain Eukaryota; kingdom Metazoa; phylum Chordata; class Aves; order Passeriformes; family Leiothrichidae; genus Argya; species Argya squamiceps. The sequence continues at coordinate 17,982,520 of JBBMKD010000115.1, forward strand.
ACAGTAAAATAATATTTCAACTTAAAACATATAACTGTAAAAAATGAGAATCTCTCTTAAATGTGATAGCTAGCATTGTGTGTCAAATGATGCAAATGTCCACTACAGTAATAATTTAGAAAATAGGGCTCCTGCTAGCCAGCTCAAAATACAGAGGAATAGGTTAAAATAGCCTGATATTACAATAAAGGCTGGTACTACAAAGGACAGTGATTTACTATAATAAAGAAAGAGAGATGAGTTCTTATCCCAAATACATTGATTTTTATTGAGATCACTTGTGAAAAGCAGAGATTTTTGTTTATCTCCTGGTTCAGTTTTCTGGATGGCACTAAATATGTCTATCATTCATTCATTCATTCATTCATTCATTCATTCATTCATTCATTCATTCAGAGACACACTCAACATATTCCAGGGGAAACAGGTAATATAGTAGTGAATGTCAAATTTCTAGCTACATATTCAGTTCTACTCATCTATGGGTACATGGCAATGCTTGAGATTTTTCTGTGGACAAAGATGTGCTTGTGATCAAAGGAGTGCAATTCCTTGGATAGGTCCCAGGTACAACAGTGAGTATTCTGCAATGTCCTTGGTGCTTTTGAAGGAGAGACTGGTCTCACAGGAAAATAAATATTTGCCCAGCACCTAAGCTTCTGTGTAAATTGTTGGTTGATTAAGTAGTTCTCAAATGTTTGGATATAACTGTAGGTCCCTGTGCTGTATGAAGAATTTCAGCATGAGTTGATCTGATGGTATGAAGATTAATGTAAAAGGAATTTTTAGGGACACTGGAAGTGTTTGCTAACAAGAATCCATTGCATAGAACAACTGAAAATATCAAAATCTAGAAACTTTCTGACATTGCAGACGACTGATTAGTACACATGCTTTTTTCATATTTCCAGTGGTGATGAGGCTCTTGTTTTCTATGATGTATGCATTAGTCCTTGTTGCACGCATACACAACTACACTGCACACAAAATTCAAGGCATGGTAAACCTTCCCAAAATACACATGTTTAGTAAGGCAAGAAGTCAGCCTAGTTTCAGGTCACCTTCTTTCTGGTTTTATGTCAAAGATTTTTGTATCCACAGTGGTTTTATTTCAACAAACAAAATCCTGTATATCAGCAAAACAGTTCTACATAGTTGCAATTCTCATCAAAATGTGAGTTTTAGAGCTGAGGTGAGCAATGATTACACGTGTATGCCAGCCCAAGCAATAGCGAAGGACCATGTTAGCCTAAAAGGAACCTATGGCAAGTTTGTGGGTGAGTTACTGGGAACTCCAGCAACTCTTAAAGGTGTCTTTGAGGCTTTTAGACATGACAAGGTCTATGCTAGATTTCAGATAGTCAAGGAGGAGCAAAGAAGTTGAAATGATTCAACAATTCATGAAGATCTGACTGCCAACCAAACATATTTTCTGTTATCCACTGCCCACCAGAAGACAGAGTTATCTTTTGTCATTGTTTACAAAGGAAAACTTTGTATTTAAGGTTGTTTGGTACCCAACTGTTTGTCTTGCTTAGTGATGTCAGGACTCACTTCACTACCAAATTGCCTTTAATAATTAGTTCAATAAATATTTTCTGATGATAATTTGTTCCTTTGTGCTGAATATTCTGAAACTCTGATCTTCTGCAGAGGAGGAAGAATAATGTACGTGTCTTCAGCATGCACAAAAGACTGGTGAAACTGGTAGAAATTGATTTGGTAATGTTCTGAAATCAAGCTAAGAAACAAACCTGGACTTGTATTTTATCCTCATATTTCCTTGTGGAAATGATCCACTCTGAAAGGGGCAGAGGGAGAGGGGAGAGGACATTGTGACTATCTCCTCTTTAATCTCTCATCCCCATGTTCTTGGTTTGTTTCTCAATGACTCCTAGAAGGGAAAATGATTCACGAGGTCTTTCACCAAAGGTAGGATTTAAGTCACAAAATCTGAGTGACTTTGAGATATTCAGGCAGCTGTGCAGTAGCTGACAACTAGGTTTATTTAATCAGGAAATACTATTTTTTGCATGAATTACAGAAAACTTAAAAATTCTCATATGACCCTTTTTAATTTTTGCATCAACTTTAAATTCAGTACTAGAAGTTTAAAAACCTGATTCTAGTAACCTTCAAATGGCTTACTACTGTTTCTCGCTTTCAACATTGTGTGCAAATACCCTTATATGCAAAAGAGGTTTTCATCTAGCATGATTATATACATAATCTGACATAAAAAAAAAGTACCAAGCTAAAATTTCAATGTGGGTATTTTGGTATGACACATTTTTCATTACAAACCAGATGTTCAGTGCAGTCATTGGTCAGAGAATATGCAACAGTTTGATATTTTGTGCAATTAGGCCCTGTCTCAACATAATTAAATTACCCAGCATTGCAAGTCTTTAGAAAGAGTGAAGAAGAATATTTCTCATCCTGGAAATGGTTCATCAGTTTAAGCAATTTTGGAAACTAGACAAAATTCTTTATCTACACAGTTTTCCTGCTGTTTGTTCTGAAATTGCCTACTATTTGCACTTAAATTAAACTGGGTAGGAGGGTGTTACATTATCATCCCACTTCTGAGATTCATATATGTCACTGAACAGCTTCCAAGTAAAATGACAGAAGGCCATCACCTTAAGCTGTTTAATTAAACTGGGAAAATAAAAGGAAAAAATTGTGTGGACTTATGCTGGGACTTATTCCTATAACTTATGTTATATGAATATTGTAATTTTAATATTTTTTTCTGCACAAAACTCCTACGAGAGATTTGTTGCTTTGGAGAACATTTGAGAAAATGAATACTTTGTCAACAAACGACTTCTTCACATTCTGTTGGGGAAGATGTTTCTTGTGCTAAATTTAATAAGTATTACTTAAGGTATTTATAAAATAAAATGCTTCAACAGAAGAACAAAGCACCATAAAGTTATGACATATTGGTATCTGCAGTACAAAAATGAGAGCAAGTCTAATTCCAGCAGTCCAAGTCACTTGCTTTGCCAGACCGAGTGATCTTAACAACATATTTACAGTATCTGGCTCTAAATAATCATGTAGCTGGAAGTAAATGCCAGAAAAATGGAATTTACTTTCATCTAATGTTACCACTTTACAGGTTAACTTATTGTGATATACATCAAACAGGTCAGTTTACCTACCCTTTTTTATTTACTGCTACACAATTGGTTCTAACCTAGTGTGATTTATACCAGCTGCTTAATCACATGGGAGTATACCTGCCACTGAAATAATAGCATTACCACCTGTTATTTGCTGCCTTTTCTATGACATGCATTTCTATGACATTCTGCAATTTACTAACTGGTCCTTTGCCACAATCCTGCAGAACTTCTAGTAGGTTTGCTGCAAGTCTACTCCTTTTTTTTTTTTTTCATAGCAAAGTCTCAGTTTTGTGACTCTGGAATTTGTCCTAAATGTCCAAATATAAACATACTTAGTGTGAAGACTTTAGGGTTTTTTTTAAATTCATATTCTGTTGTCATTCATATTTCCTAAAATTATAACACCTTGAAATCCTATGTGTAACATCTGAACCTCTCAAACAGACCAATGTATATGTTCATTTATTTTGTAATTCATTCTACTGCATTAAATGGTAGACTCATACTATAACTCTCTGATCAAGTGGTGGTAAGGTTGCTGGAGTGCTACCAGTACATTAATAACTGAACTTGCTTGAAGTCCTAACAATTATTATTTATTCCTACAACTTAGCTCTGGAAACTCACCTGCAAAACGTAAAGAAACTATTTTTTAAATGACTGTCTGCTACAGCAAAACATTTGACACTAAAACTTTCAACCTTATGCAGGATTGACAGTCAGTTTTTGGAGGAACTACACCACACCAGTGTCCAAAAAGCAAAGTTTCTCTTTCAGAAGAGCCATTCATAATGAATGTAACAGGTTTTACTGTTATTTACCAGTGGGAATGAGCATCTTTCTGATGAGTAATGAAGCACAAAGCTGAGCAGAAGATAGAAAGTAAGAGAGAAAGTAAGTTCCTGTGACTGTGTCTGATAATACTGTCCTGATGATGTTAGATGAATGAGCTATGCTCAACACATAGCTATGCACAGGACATAGCCCATTGGGTGATATCCATGGCAGTCTAGAGAGCAGGAGATGTCAGAAACAAAGTATTCTGTTTGAAGAAAGGATAGGGTACATAATGCTCCATGCCTGGGACACTATCAAGACACCAGGTCTCAGTGTAGCGTTAAAAAATGGAGTAGAGTAGCTCACGGTGGAAAGAAGCTATTCCCCTTCTTTGGAGGTAAAATACTTTAAATCATATGGATTACACTAAATATGGCAGCTAATGTTCAAAAAGGTCCTCTGGAGATGAGGCCCAGACTTAGTGGAGATGTTCTAATGAAATTAATACATTTTCAACTTCTTTTCTAGAAATAAGGGATATTGGACCAAGACTGCAGAAATGCAAGTAAGCACTTTTGTCAAGATCCCTACCTGAGTGCAAGGGAGTGGAGTAACTGCATAATCTGTTTCTCCCAAAGTGGTGCCTGAAGCCATTGAATAGGAAACCATTACTGCTGAGCAGTGGATGTCTGCCAATCATGGCAAGGGGCTGAGCAGTATCAGCTGTTTCATCATGCTAACTGCTACATAAACACTGAGTTTTTCCTCAGTCTGGCAGACAATGGGGAATTCCAAAGGCAAAGGGTGAATACAATAATAAATACAATGAAGTTAATTTGACATCTGTAGTAAGAAGTGATTATGACTACACTGTCCAGTTTATAAAAGGGACAATTCCACTTGCCTATACAATACCACCACAGGAGGGATGTATCTCTTTTCAATATCCAAATTTGAGTGGAAATCATTGCACTTAGATTATCCTGGGTTAACATTGTTGACATAATCATTTGGGAATAGATGAAGCTTTGCAGGAAACCTAATATGAGTGAGATGAAATCAATAAAATTCTCTCCAATAAGCAAAGACTTCTGAGGAATTAAGCACTTTGAAGGAGGATTGATGATCATGATACTTGCAACAATTACACCCTTTAAATCCAGCTGCTGATTTTAAACAGAATCATCAAGTGTTTCAAAGACTCTTTCAGTTCCTTGTGCAAAGCTATGTAAAAGATGTTAAGAGGATAACCCAAGAAAATATTAGATGATGGTATTCAAAATAACCACATGCAGCTGACACAACAGAAGGAAGGGAATCCATCCAGAGAGGAGTAGCCCCATGGGAATCTCATGAAATTCCGCAAATCATGGTGCAAGGTGCTGCACCTGGATTAGGGCAATCCCATAAGTACTGACCCAAAGAAGAAGTCACTGAGAACAGCCCTGCGGATAAAGATCTCCAGAGGTTCTGGTGGATGACAATAGGTCCTGAGCCAACAATGTGCACTCACAGCACAGAAAGCCAACTGTATCCTTGGCTGCATCAAAGCAGCATGTTCACGAGGCTGAGGGAGGGGATTCTGTCCCTCTGCTCTGCTCTGCTCTGCTCTGCTCTGCTCTGCTCTGCTCTGCTCTGCTCTGCTCTGGTGAGATGCCACCAGGAGTGTTACATCCAGCTCTGGAATCTGTAACATAATAAAGATGTAAAACTGTTAGAATGCTGTAGGATGTAGAGTTGGTAGAGGGCCATGAAGATGATCAGACGTCTAGAAAACCTGTCCTGTGAAGGCAGGCTGAGACAGATGGGGTCGTTCAGCCTGGAGAAGAAATGATCCAAGGAGAGCTTATGACACCTTCCAGTATGAAAAGGAGGCTTATAAAAAATGGGAAGATTGTTTTTTGCACAGGTATATAGAGATAGGACAAGTGGGAATGGTTTTAAACTAAAAAATAAGAGGATTAGATATTAGGAAGAAATTCTTCACAATCAGAGTGGTGAGGCACTGGTCGCCCAGAGAAGTTGTGGGTGCCCTGTCCTTGGAAGTGTTTGAGGCCAGATTAGTGGGGCCCTGAGCAACCTGATCCTAGTGCATGGCATCCATGCCCATGGAGAGGGGATTGGAGCTAGATGATCCCTTCCAACCCAAACCATTCCATGGTTCAATGTTCAGTTGATGTTTCTTGCTTTCAACAAAGATGTACAGAATCAGCTTGAATGTATTCTTTTGGAAGATTTGTAAAGGAATTGTTTATTTATTCATTGGGTGAACCTTAGTCAGGTGTAAAATGTCTTTTAGGTCTCAACTGTGCTATTGACAGTAACTTCCAGAATTTAAAAATTTTAAGATTTATTAGACTTTTCTGAGCTGTAACAAACTCAGGAACGTGATCAAGAAAACTGTGTACAAAGTGCCAAGAATACAACCACTTTTAGACAATTTCTTTCTTTACAGAGCATATTTGCTTATGAGTGTCAATGAATAAATGCTCAAGAAAACAGCTATGCCTCATTAACATTTAGCCCCCAAATAAGTGTGATCTCAGAGCTAAAGAAGTTTGTACTATTCTGGTCTGTTTTAAAAAGACAATCTGAACCAGAGAGTGTGTAATATATTAGGATTATATCCCTTGGGCTCTGGGGAATAAAATGCATCTGAGAGTTGTTTCTCCCATTTGATGGAAAGGAAATATTAATGAGTAGGTCAGACTCTCTGACAAATTGATTCCATTTAGCTGGCCTAACACAGTTAGCACTTTAGCAAAGTGCTATATTAATAATCTATCCTTTTTAGCCTTTCTGTTTTCTTGTGGAGGCAGGTGCCACTGTTTTCCTATTACTTTAAATAAATGTAATTAAAATATGATTCAGTGATTTGACTTCATGAGCCAGACTTTGATGGTTTTTTCTGGGCTGAATCTGCTAAGTTGCTAAGCTTTTTTTGTCTCTTTAAAGAAGATCAGGATCTAGCTTTACATGTCTCAACCTTGATGAATCTGCTCAGTGATGAAAGCAGAGACTTGCTATTTGATGACTCTTCAGTAAAAAACTAGCTAATAACCTCACAGTTTTGGTTATCTAGGTGTCTATATGAGTAAATGAACATCTCTTGCAAATTGCAGGTTTGACTTGTCAGAAAATACATGAAGACTTGTAGCTGGACTGTAATAGAGAAGGTTATTCATGGATCCACAGTATTATTGCAAATCATTCTACTACCTCATCTATATTTTACTGCAATTTTCTGCACCACATATTTAAATAGATACCTAGAAAAGCGCAGATATAGTGGTAGAAGAGAGTTTATTGAATACCATCCCAGCTACAGGAAGTGTAGTGTTAGGCAGCATGCCTGAATTGCACCATAATCCCAGCAGTCATTCTTGTGCAGGCACCTTGACTCTACCTGTGTCCTGAGGGCAAAAATGTTGTCACGTTCCACCAGCCTCAGGGAGATATTTTGTTTTGCATCCAGTTTATAGCATAAGCAAAACTCCAAAGTTCCAGAACTGGATTGGGATCCTGCTTGGAAATTTCTTCTTACCCAGAAAGCAACATTTTTATTGGTCCATGGGGACCACTGGAACTGGTAAAAGGGGCAGCTTGTCAGAAGGAAGTACTAGGATATAAAGTGGCGTGCTCGTGGGGGTGCTTTTGCTGGCTAGTAGTTCCCCCAGGCCAATTTATAGCAGTTTGTGGGTCCTTCAATCAGCTGGCAGAAGCATGGATAGTCTTGGAAATGAAGCGGAGCAGGCTCTGGCTTGGGTTAGGAAAAAGGTGTTTATTTCTATCCTGGCCCCATGTACAGAGGAAAGCAAGCGCTCAGGAGCCAGGGGAAGCCAGAACAGCCCAGAACCTGTGCTCAGCCCTCTTAAGTACCCAGGGGGATGGGCCTGGGCAGAAGAGGAACTTTGGACCAATGGGGAAAAGAGAAGGGGGTGGGGTTACATCAGGGGGAAACCAGGTGTATTCAGGGGTAGGAATGGGGTGAAAGGGACATACCATTACAAACAAGTAACAAAATACAAATACAAATTCAAAAACCTAAAACGCACGCCGCAACACTAGGAAGTAATACAGAATTTCATAGCAGCCAGGACAGGCTAGTGCTAGAGCTAGGGAGAGAGAAGCAGGGTAGGGGGGCTGCAACACAGGAATAAGTGTTCCTGCAGCTGAGAGGAGTAACTAGATGCTCTTATGCTCTTGAGCCTAGATCCAGAAGTTTTACCTAGTCCGGTGATAGAAACAACTACAAAACCCAGTGACTGTCCCTTCTGTCCCTCCTTTGCTAATTGATTTAATAGTGAAAGAATCTCCTTCTGAGGCAATTGTGTCATTAGTTCAGATACTGTCTGCTCATCTGCTGGAATTAACAGTTTAAGCATCCTAAAACTCTGTGTGGGTTTATGTATTAAAAATTTATTTTTAAATTTAGGAGAAAGGGAAGAAATTATAAGTGCTATTAGGGATGAAAAGGTAAACACTTCAAAGCTAGGAATTACTAGTATTTGAGGCAATAGCAAGTAATCATGTAGTAGGTAATCATGAAGATTGTATCAAAATACATATGCACGAGGGAGTCAATTAGGTTTGCTTAAGCAACTTTGCACACTGTCTTTTTTTCCTGAGTAGAGCATTGGGTTTTGAAACCTGAAGGATCTTTAAATGCAGGAAATCATAACCAATATTACAGTAATGCCTACTCTTGGCATCCTGCTAAGATACTATTTTCTAGTGATATGTTCTACCAATGATTTCTGCAGATGGAGTTTTGTTAAAGCATTTTTTCCTTCTATAAATTTAAAATTTTCTGCCTTTCACTGTCTTCTTTACCTCTTTATTTTTATGAAGAATGCCATGCAGGAGATGCTTCATGTATGTTTTTCTGTTACAAATACGCTTTTTTATATATCTATCTTATTTTGAATCTATACAGCTCCAACTTTCTCAGTTTCTCATGTGGTTTTATGAGCTGACATCCCTAGGAGGTAAATAGAGCTTTTTTACAGTCTCTATGCCTTTTCAGAAAACTTAAAATTATGTTCAACATTGAAAATTGATGAACTGGTCAGGATCTCACAGAAAAAAATAAAGTCGTGATAGATGTAGGAAAAAGAAAAAGACAGATAGAAGACAGGGCAATTTTCCCTCTTTCTGAAAAAGAAGGGGGAAAGGCATGGTTTGCAATGGCAAGATATAACAGGCAGTGACAGGAAATGTTAAATATTTAGCCACGTAAATATCTCAGAATTCGGAACACTGTATGTTCACATGCTTCTGTTCTTCCACCTGCCTTTCCCACTATATCATATGGATAATTTATGACTGGATGACAGTCACATTTACTGTCTCAGCCCATGCTGGCACAATATTGAATGACATTCAAACTCCTAAGTCCTGAGGGCCTTCAGCTATTGTGGGTTTTGGTGTGCAGAACTATCACCAAAACTGCAGCCAGCAGGTTGAGGGAGATGATTGCTTAGCGTGTTCAGTGCTCCTGAAAACCACACCTGGAGTGCTGTGGAAGGAGTCCAGTGGAGGTCCTCCAGAAGGGGTGAGGATTGGAGGAAGTGGTGCATAGAAAAAGGGTGGGGAATCTGGGTTTTCAGGCTCAGAAAGGAAGTTGAGGTGAGACCATATTGCAACTTATGCTTACAGGAGAAAATAGAGGAGATGTAGTTAGACCTGAAAGTGCAGAGTGGTAGGAAAAAGAGTCAGAAGCTGGAAAACAGGAAATACTGACTATATCAGAGTAAAACATTCACCATGGGGACAATTAAACACTAGAACAGATTAACTGGTAAGGTTGTGGGATCTGTGTCCTGGGAGAGATTCAAATCCCTGACTTGATGAAGCCCTGAGCAATCTGACTTAATTGACTTTAAGTGAGGTTTGAATTACTCATATCCTCTTCAAACTCAACTCTTCCACAGATTTGTGTGGGATCAAATAGACTCCAGTGGTCAAGAAAAAAATTGATTTAATAAGATTTACGCAAAAAAATCTTAACAGTTTATACAATAAGTTATTGATATCCACTTAAAATAGAATTGAATGGGAAATGTGCAATCAAATAAAACATATCAAAAATATTTTATATCAAAATCTTTTGCAGGAACAACCAACATTTTCTTGTAACATATTTTAAGATTCTTTTGTCAGCCTGCCCTCTTGTTGTGAAATCCTTTTGTATCATGTAAAGATGCAATTCTTGACATTTAGGGCTTTTTCTGGTCCATTTTGAGGGCATGTTAATCACCACCAATACCAAATGTAGTAAATAAATAATTTTAATAATATCCCAACTAAGAGATTTTGTCTGTTAACTACTTTTTGTATGTGCAGTCTTGTATGTCTGGTGATTTGTTTCTCCAGAATCACACAGTATGTTTCCCAAGTACACCATAAAAATAACATAATCATGATGTTATCTATTCTGTTACAAAGTATATGGCAATATTGTGTTTATTGTTAAATACAGCCTCAAGGACCTCATGAGAGTGCCAAACAAGTAAGTTGTTTTCAATTAAGGCCATAGTCTCAGCGCTCAGTAAACACAGAAGATTATTTATGTATGAGCTTGATCTTGTTAGAAAATGTGTAGCAGAATCATGCAGTTCAGCTTTTGTTTGGATGTAACTAAAAGCAACAAAGACCAAGCACAACTATAAAAGAAATTATGCCTATAATAAACCTAGGTCATAGATGGTTAGTTCATTTTGTATTGTTCCTAATGTAGGGGTACTCCTAATGGTTCCATTAGAGTTCAAATAACAGAATTCAGCACAAATGTATTTCTACTGAACAGTAGAAACAATTTCTCTGGAGCTGCAGCTGCTGTAGTTGAAGATTAGTCTCCTACTATCCCTTAGGGAGATGACTGTCTCTGCCAGCTGACTTAGTTTTTATACTGCCAGCGATTTATTAGATTGCTTTGCTCTTAAGTGTGATAATAGGCCTTATGCTTAGCAAGGTTTAGAGACTTCCAGTGCATTAATATTTTATGGCAATGGCAGTCAAGACACATTTTGTTTACCTAACAAGACAAGCCAAGCTACAGCTGATGTGTACTGGAGATTAGATTTAACTGGTAGGAGCTCTGCCAATTATGCCTTTAATGCTTTGCAATGATTTTTATAATTGTAATCTCATAATTTACATATTTGATGCATCAACATTTTGTTGCACTACAGTTTTGTGTGACTCAAGTGCTACAGAAACCTTTTGTCTGTAGCCATTTTACTCAGTTCTTTGGTATCAATATATTTTCTTTGGATAGTTTATTCAATAAGATATAAAAACATTTGGAGGCTGAGAAAACTCTCACCTAGGATCCCATATAAACCTGCTTGGGGAATTCAGTTTACAATGAAATTGGTTGAATGTTTCAATATTGTGAACATAAACCCCAGTTGCTGTACTTGTTCTCTATAATGGTCAAAGTAGTATCCTGGTTTGCTGTCACTCAGTTTCAGTGACAGTGATAGTTTTTGCTGCCCAAATAAATATTTCATATGAAGGAGTCCTTTCCTGATTTCTTTTTGCTTCTTCTCAACAAAGCAGATTTATCAGCTATTATTAGTGGTGGAAGACAGAGAGTGAAGACAGTAGGTCGGGTGTCTGGCATTGATTCACTGTTATCTCCAAAAACCTCCAGGGACAGGACTGAACATATCTACCAAGCAATTGCATATGGAAGGGTTTGGTGCCTCAATTACTTAGGCTCGAGTATATCAGAGGATGTTAGGTGTAGGTTCAACAAGTACTGATATTAACAGTTGTATGGCTTCAGCTGGAAATTCAGTGGTGCTTGTGGCAAGGGGTAGAAAATAGGGAGGCAAAGTTCAGCTTTGGTTATGAAATGTGTTGTTCAGTGGTTTTAAGCACTTAACTTCTCTTTGCATCAGGTTCTAAATGGACTTGTAAGATTTGAGTTCATATATTTCCTCAAAACCATCTAAAGAAAGCATTCTCTGTAGAACTTCAAAGTTATTAGCCACAGGATAATAACACATTTATTTTTCTCCAACATATCCATAAATATTATGTAATAGAGTAAGAAGTTGCAACAGATCTGTATTGTTTCTGAGGATGTTTTTTAATTGACTGATGGTGTTTGTTGGGGTTTTTTGTTTGGCTTGTTGTGGTTGGGGTTTTTTTTATACCTATATTGAATATAATGATTTTTTATTTTAGTGGTCCAGAAACTGAGATGCGATCCTGGCGTATATATATTCATAATAATGTAGAGGACAAATGAGACTTCCAGTCTGCAGCCCAGGGATAGCTGGTGAGCTGAGCACTGCAGTTTCTCAACTGCAATGATTTGCAGAATGTGCAATGGGCTACTGCCTCTTCCCAGACATCCTTGTAGGTGAAAATGTAGTAAGCTGTGATCTTAACCCCAGAGGGTCCCAGTGGAGTTTTCTGTGTGTTGGTCAAGAGAAAATTGATCACATACAAACAGACAAACATCTGACACAGTAATAATAAGGGTGGGTGTGTGCACATGGAGGCACAAAACAAATTTTAGGTAAGGTGAAAATAATTATAATAGTAATAGTAATAATAATTTTCTCTGTTAAAGTCATTCTTTGTCTCAGTGAAATTTGGCTTGAACATTATATGTTCATTTGGCAAACCTCTTGGGATGCACAAGGAGAGAAAGAGATATGATCAGTCACAGAAATAATTATGAAGTCTGCCTGTCATTCAGCAAGCCTAACAACACAATTAGGAATGATCTCATTTATAAATAGCAGGGAGCTAGGTAGGATTTTCATTTTCATAGTAAGTTAAAAAAAGGACTAGACCCAAGAAGCTGCAGTAGGCTGCCAAAATTATGATTGCAGGATCAAATTTTTATCAAAACTCTTTTGACATGGCTGGTGGGGTTGAATACTACAGTTTTTCAACCTCATTTGTCACCTATTTGTGTGCACCTATCTGCTAAGGATGGTTAGATGTCTGGTCCCCTGTGTTTCTGGCACTGTGGAGCTTTGTGGCCTGCAGGATGCTCAAATACAGCCTGTGGGAGTGCAGTGTAGCAGTGGGGGTACAAGCAAACCATGGGTTTTCAGTGAATTTAAATAGTCAGGATTATCTTGTCAGTGGTACTAGCCTAAGCAATTGTCATGGTTGTGTGTACACTTGTATTTTCCAGGGATGAAAATATATGTAGATGTGAATGACAATTAGGCGTGGCCCTCAGGCTCTTGGCAAGAGGCCAGGGTGATGACTGAGGGCAAAAGACAGAAATGTTTCTCCTGTGGGGAATATGAAAGTGATTTTGGCTCGAGTGGCTTTGGGGACATCACTGGGTGCAGCATTTACCCAGATCTAACAAAAGAATGGTGAAAAGAGAAGGCATCAAACAATGGCTAAAAACTTTTAGATAGATGCTCCAGCTTCTGCTTTTTGTCTTTATGGAGTATCTGTGTCACACCATGTTATTTTTGTACTGGTAGACTCTCCATGTACTCTTCAGGAATTTTCTGAGTCTTATTCTACAATAAGTTTATTTTAACAGGAAAGTATACCTTGTGCATATTTTAGGAAATTATGTGCTAAGGTTTATTTAACAAACAGTACAGATTTATGCACTACAGCCTACATTTATGCACCTACTTCAAACTTTCAGATAAGCAAGTTATTGTTTACTCAATGTGTGTGGGAAGAATGTGTCATAAGTACTGATGTGGACAAAGGAGCCTAGCTCATGTGAATTGCTTGTACTGAAAATGCTTTTAAAAGTATCCTGAAAATTTTTCTGTGTGTTCTGCCAAATTGGTATAGGGAAGAATACCATATTGTTTAGCTAATCAAATATTTAGACAAATATACACATAATCACAGCAAATCACAGATTAGAGGTAACCTTTTAAAACACTGAAAACCTCTGAATAGTATTGTCTACAGGCACCATTCTGAAAAGCAATTAAAATTTGAAAATTGGCTTCTCTCTTTATACAATCTGAAGATATAGTAAATAACAAGTCTACCTTCAGTAGTTTCTGAAATCTAGTTTTGCATGAATATTGTGAAAACTAGCACATGAATTTATTTACTGTTAAAGTGATTTGAATATCTTTTCAAGCAATTTTCACTTAGACTGAAATGTAGTCTAAAGCAATAGTTTCCTTCCATTCTAATTAGTTTCTTTTCCTGATTACCTCCAAGAAAGGAAAGCAGTTAAAGCATGAAATAATTACTATATTTGTTTTTATTATTTAAATTTATATTTCTTGATACTTAACCACTATTGTGCATGTACTTGTCAAAACATGAGGAATAATTAGTCCAAATATATGTGACCTTTACTGGAAAATATTTGCAAACTGCGTCACCTAAATGTATATATGATATGAATTGAGAGAGGGAAAAATAAAATCAATTCCTCTGTTTTACAGAAAAGAAAATTCCCCTAGAGATCTGACAAATGAGACCATTCATTATAGAAGAGAACTTTTTAAAAATGTATAACTTTATATGAAGTGTACCTTTAAAATCTATGCATGTCTAGAAAAACAAAAAGTCATGTTAGAAAAACTTTAAAAAGTTGTAGCACCTATTTATTTTTCAGGAGAATTTCCAAAGTATACAGGAAATAGAAATCTTGCTCAGAGTATTTTAGTTTATTGAGTTCTCTCTGCCTTGAATATCATAGTAGAAATCTCAAAGGACTCCTATAAAGATGTATTACATCATAAAGCAAACTAAGGATAGTAACCCATGTTATTAAACTGTCAACATACATTATACTGCAATCTGTCCACAATCCACTCAACTTAAAGCCTCACTCTTGGCAGAAACTTTAAAACATTAGACTACTCTCTAATCATCTAAAGCCCATGGTACTTTGGAAAAAATGTTGTAATAATTGCTCGACTACTCCATTACAGTATGTGTGAATTTCATTGGTTTAGTACTGCAAATGCTCAACCATTACTAGGAAGGGTTCTGAAGGATTATCACTTAAAAGGCTTTATTAGTGGTGTTGTAGATTTCTTATTTCACAGAATGTTAATAAAGGTTTGGTATAACAGACAAAATGAAAAATAAATCTTAAAACCCAGTGCTTAAACCTTGCTTAATTTCCACATTAATATTTAATAACAAACCAGATAAAATTATGTTGATATAAAGTCTGCCTTCTCAACTAAAGAAAATGGGGCTATTGCTTTGAATAATGAAATACTGAAGATCAGTGTTATTTGGCAGGAATTATGAAAACTAAGAATTTCAGATCTGCTGATAACATATGTTGACAGAAGAAAGTCCAGTTCTAAATATTAACCTACATCATTGTTATTAATTTTAGCATTACCAATGAATCTTGTGGTTTGTTATAGGTATTCTTAAACCAGACTTTTTCATAGGAGGTATGGCCCATAAAGGATTATGGATACAGAACAGAAAGATAATTTAATCAAGTAATTACTGAAGAGAAGTCAGTTACGAAGTTTTTGTGAAGTCTTAGTGTCTAATTTTTTGTCTTCTTCTGTAAGATGGAAGTGGTTGGTACTTTCTTTTTTTCCTTCTTCTTTATTACCTTTCCTCCTTCCCTCAGGTACTTTAGGAGAGAAGACATGGAAAAAGAAAGAGGAAAGCAACAGACACTGGCTGACTGCCTGGGAGGAGTCAGGGTGGGTGGGGATTGTAAGGGGCATCCACTTGGATGGATAGATCCTGAGTTGATAGTCACAGATGTGAAGACAGCAGAGCAGCTATACTAATATATTAATAATAACAATTTTTATCTCTTCATAACAAATAAATTGTGAAACCTCTTGCTGTAAAATGCCAAATAACACAATTACGTTATCAAGAAAAAAATGTCAGCCCTGTTGAAATAATTCCTCAGAGGTACTTTAAATATGTGTTTCTAAGTTGAAACATCAGAATCTAAAGTAATTTAAGCTCTAGGTTGTAGAGATTAGAAGCAGTCAGAAACATGAGTTAAGACAGGAATGTGGGAAATGGTAGGAACTTAAACTCTGTCTTTGTTCTTCCAATCCACCCACAATCCACCTGTAATTAAACACTTCTGCTAGAAAATCAATAATTAAATAAACAAGTAACAGACTTGATATGAATTCTTACCAACTTATGTCAGCAGTAGTGCAGTAAAATGGACCACTTGTAAAACTTTTTTTTAGATTTAAAGTTTCACCTCACTGAACTGTCAAAAAGTATATTTAACTGTCTCCCTCAAAGTGGCAAACTATCATCCAAACTACACGGCATAATGTTCTTTTGAAACCATCATTTCTCATTATAGCTACAATTAGATATAGCCATTCTTGTTCTATGGAAAATAAGTTAAGGAATGTACTCTGCTTTCTTGGACGTATTCCTGTCAAACAGTTCCCACAGCAGGGAGCTTTATTAGGAACATGTGAAAATAATTGAGAAAAAAAATGTTTAATGTAAAATGTATTTACAGTTTTCCTGATCTAGACTGTTATTGAGGTTTTTGTTGCTAATGAGAAATTACAGTATGCAACACAATGCTGCCAAAGAAAGCATCCATGCAGACCCTGTAGTGCGTATCTGAAGACTAACATTTCCTGAATATATACATTTTTGGACTGAGTTGCACTTTGACACATTTTTTTCTGGGATACTTCAGATTTCAGCCCAGCAAATGCTGGCTATTTTTTTCTCCACAACCTGTGGGGTAAGGAAAGAAACCACTAGACAACCCACAAGAGAGGAAGTAAAAATCAGTAACACCTTGCAACCTCCTTCCTTTCCTACAACCAGGGGCCCTTAATACTTGCTGATGAGCATCCTTGCTGAGCACCTCTTGCTTCAGCACCTTATATGTGTTTTAATGATTAATAATTAGAATTGGATCAAAATAGGATAGCAATTGTGATTCTTCTCTGTATGTATTTTTTCCCTTAGGTGACAGAATACTTCATCTCATGTTGTGCCTATTAGAAGACATAATTTTGTATTGAAGTGTTGGTATGCAGTCCTAGTTTTGAAATTAGAGTGTGAAAGAAGGACTCCATAGTTCATGCACCAGGCACCTGCATTTTTAACTGGCTCATCTGTAGGTCAGCTGGCAGCCTAGCTTTTAAATATCCTGCTGTGAAGTGTCACAGTTTTAGGGAAACTTCCTCAGATAAGTTATTTAGAACAGTAGTGGCTATTTCATTCAATAATTCTGCAATAAGCTGAGGAGTATGTGGTGTCCAGGTGCCCAGAACTTGGGGTTGGACAAAAAAAAGCTTTCTTCCTTTCTTCAGGACTTGAAGTTGAATGTGAAGGATTGAATCTCCCAACAAACTAATATCACTCTAGCAAAATGTAAAGCCAAAAGCAAAGCAAAGAAACATAAATATATTACTTTATATTTCAGTATCAAATTACATGTCTCATCACATTGATGAATTATGTCTTACTCATCTCACAGAGGCTGGTGGATGTCTCTGCTGAAATGACAACTCCAAGTTGCACATTTGTGTGCTTGCCTGCATTTCTACTTTCTGATTGGAAAGTGGATTTGCAGACAAACTACTCCACAGGGAAGAATTCCTTGTAGCATGCAGACTCCTTTGTTGCTGTGAGTGCCATCTAGGATGGGGCTAAAGAAAATTCATCTAATTACCCACAGGGGTGCAGAATTCACTAAAGAGGGGTTTTAATTCATGATGCTCCCATTCTACAGGCATTTGGCCAAAACTGAAGGTTTGCTAATGACCTGAGGAAAAAAATTAATCCTTCAAAAAGCTAAAACTGCTGAATTTGAAAGAATGAAATGGAAGAAGTATTAAATCAAGTATTCAAACAGTCAGGACATTGACTTCTTTTTGTTACTCCTGTATTTAGAGTTGATGCTCCGTGGCTACTGAGACAGAAAGAGTTTCCATTGTGTTGTTTCCCTGTGTTTAGATTGTTATTGCATCACAGACAAATACTAAGCCATGTCTGACATTCTGTGACCATGCTTGTGTAAAAACTGTCACAGTAAATAGTAAAACGTTTTTTAAAAGCTAAAGAAAAGGTGCATTTAATTTTTATTATAACCTTTATTTCCATATTCCAATGTAACAGCAGAATTTAACTTTGCAAAAATGTGAAAGAGTATTCCTGATAACTTGATTTAATTTCCTTTGTACTGTGGGGATCGTTCATATCAGAGACTTTTGTTGAGATGTTGCTGTAACTAGCTGTTCACCAACAATGCCAAGAGCATTCATGTGCTGGATTTATGTCCAAATATTGGGCTAAAAATACACATATTTGCTGAAATAAACAGTGGTCAAAAGACCACATATGCTCCTTTTTAACTGTGTTCCAAGATATTTGTGAGTTACTCCTTCAAAAATTATCAGTCATGGTGAATCTAGCAATAAAATGGTGGTGAGCTGCTAAATGTTGCGTGCTTAATTAATACAAAGTTTAGCAAGAGAGACTCTCTCCCCATCTTTCCCATTTTTATGCTCCATTCACAAAGGGAAGAGAGGTCATTCCAATACACTTTTTCAACACTTAGAAAAAGAAACCAAATCTTACCTGTAGTATTTTAATGTGAGTATTAAATTATGACATCAATAGCTTTAGTAAAAACAAGAATGAACCAATAGCAGATATGTCAGCAGAGAGTATTTACAGGCTCTGTAGGAACAAGGACTATATAGCAAGCAAATGGCTAAGATTTTCATTGTAGTTTTTAAGCAAATGTAGTATGCAAAATGACCTTTTGATCTTTCGAAATGCAGTCAGTTGTCAAAAATCAATTTGAGCAAAATTTTGTCCTCATCATAAATAATCTCACAGAATTTGTACTGTTCTTTGCCAGCTAATTAAACCAAAAGACATCTGGGGTACATAACCTGGTATTGTTCAATTCTATGGGAGACTAGGACTCAGACATAAAATTAGTGTAGAAGGTGTTTCCCACACTTGTCTGATCAGTTTATGAAGGCCAAAAAGAGCCTTGCAGCTGTGAATGCACTATTTTATGTTTCTGAGCTAATTTTTCCACGATCTGGATTTACTTTCCAAGATCTGGGGTTTTTTTACCATAGAAGTCAGATGGGAATGAATAGTTGTGTGGAAATTTCTATTTGGACTTCCTCTTCTCCGTTCTCTTCCACACACAGTTTCTCAGTTGCTCAGCCATATCCTTTGGTGATGTAGTCTTATGGTTGTTCACAAGTTGGTCATAACCTTTAATTAGGGCATGGATGCCAAATGAGCAAGGATTTAAACGTCCAGCCTCAGGCATGACAAAATGACTTTCTTGCAGAAAGGTCTTACTGCAATCATAATTTTGTTCTAATTTGTGATCCCTACTCCCTTATCTCATTTGTTCCCCTTCCTTGTTCCGTTAATTTCCGTACAGGTATACAGGCATCTGAGTCGGCTATTAAAATTGGCTATATGCCAGTTGTGAGAGAACTTTAAAGTCTGCTTTTCATTTTTTTACTCCAGGCATTTTGGAAAAGACATAGCTCAGTGATGTCTCAATGACAATAGTTCCCTGTGCTACACAGCAAGACCTGGGAGAATTTCAGAAGTATAAAGTAGTTTTCGGAAATGCCAAGCAGGGAGGAAGAAGCAATGCATCCACATCAGAGATATCCCTTGATGTCTCCATATGGCCTAAGCTTCTCATTTTTGGCAGGTTCTTTCCTCCCTTCATTGCTGCTTCTCACTGACTGTGTGGACTCATTACAATTATAAGCCAGTATGAAGTTCAGAACAAATGCTTACTTAAAACAATAAGCCAAAGATATCTTTTGCTATAAAAAGTTTTGAAAACTAAACAAAAAATAGCTAACAAAATCAGCAGCTGATCATGTACAGTTTGTGACTGGGACAAAGTGCAAGAACAAATAGTTCACTGAGACTGGGTACAGATGTGCTCAGCTCAAAACACACTTTGCTTAAGATGAAAATTTTCAAATGTTTTTCCAATGTCATATCAATCATATCATATCATATCATATCATATCATATCATATCAGTACAAGTAATGCTTGTCGCCCCTGCAGAGACCAAACAATTCTTTTTGCTCCACCAGCTCAAGTGGAAACTGATTCTTTTCACTGGTATGAGCAGGTCAGTTTCTGCCAGTGCTTACTGCGGGTGTTGCTACAGAGCTGTGTAACAATCTGGGACACTTCTGCAATCCTGGCTTGGCTTTTAAGCCCTGTGAAGTCTGTGTGTTAAAGCTGAAGTCTTTGAGTCAAAGACGGGTTAAATGTAGGTTAATAATGAAAATATTTAAATATGGGATGATCTGATCCTGAACAGGTTTTCAAGATCTGGCTCAGCACTACTGAATGAACACTACTGAATGAAAAAAAACCCTCTACTACTTAAGGCACATTGTATTTTTTTCTCTAGGTTCTAACTCTTTGACAAATGGAAAACCTGAAATGCACTGACATGACAGCAAACAACCAGCATCAAAAGTGAGAACGGATGGGTTTCTTTACAAGGAAAAATATTTGGTCTTGTGAATATTTCAAGTGATATCAGAAGAGTATTTGGTTTTGAAGTATTATATAACCTATGTTTTTCTTGGTCTTGTGCATAAGAGCAAGAAAAAAAATTCTTATGCATGCACATCCTATGCATAAGAATTCCTTGTAATACAGAACTTTGGGAAACACAATTTGCTCTTGCTAGTAGTCATAATCGATTTGTCCCATCTTTACCCTGCTTTATGGCATGTATGTCCTCTGCTCTGTTTATTTTTCATTCTGAGCATTTAAAAACTGACTTCTTCCACGTAAACTTGTTTTCTGGTTGGCATTACATCCAAAATGAGTTTCAGACTTTCTATCTGGACATATGCTCAAAAGCGTACATGTGTTGTTTCTGCTTCTGCAGGGATCGATATTAAAGTTCCCATATGTTTCAGTGGTGCTGGATTAAGCCTAATGTTACTAACATCAAAGATAAAGTATTATAATGAACATTTGTATTTGTAGAAGCGTAGCACATGTTATGTACAGTATGGAATTTCTGTAGCAATCAATTTACGTTTAAGAAGCATCTTTTAATCTGTGGCTAGATGCTTATCAGCAAAAATATTAGTTTATAACTAATTAATAGGTTTGAAAAGCTATACAAAATCTTATAATAGTTATCTTTTTTTTTTTTTTCTTCTCCCATTTAAAATGTGTGTGACAAATATTTTACAAGCAGAAAATCCTCAAATTTTAGGATCTTAAACCAACACCCATTAGAACTGATTGCAACTTGTCAGAGACTACTTCAGGGCTTGACTGCACCTCTTTCATCAATGAACTGCCATTTTCCTGTTGAGAATGAAAAACAAGGAAAAAAAAAGTTTCCGTATAATGACAAGAGTTGTTTAAAAGCAAGTATTCTTTTTAGTTTCCAGGTTGTTCATCAGTACCTAACTATCAAACAGACCTCATGAGTCTGCTCAAACTGCAGCTGAAATAATCAAGGATGCTGACACGTGAACAAGGACAGTATCAGTTTTTACAACATTTAAATGGGCAGGGACAAGAATGTTAAGGAGAGATATTTTATATCAGACTGAAACATGATATGAAAAGCAATAAAGTAGCAACTACACTGAAATGACTAGGTGACCTCCCCAAAAATTTGAAGCTATTTTCATAATATGTGAAAATAGAATAAAACATGGTAGTTATAAAGGCACCATCCCTTTATTATTACAAAGAACTCTCCATTAATCTCTGCAGTAAATTTCTATATATAGAATATTAATATTTTCCCCTTTATCTTTCTTTACTGGATAATCTGAGTGTTAATTACTAAGTTATTAAATTTTCAAAGGCAGCTCAAGTTTAAATTTCATCTCAAAGTTGTGTATTTCAAGACTGGCATCTGATGGTACTTATAACAAAGATTCATATCTGGTATCTCCTGTTTTGGGTGATGGCTTTTAGGTGTTAAGCACTAGCCCAGTTCGAAAGATGTGTGTAAGTTTCTATGTATTTCTATGTATCAAGATTAAAAAGTCTTGAGATTTTTAAAGATATTTCTGATTAAGTGAAAGAAATGTTTAGAATGAGAACTTTTTAATGTTTTAAAACCTGAAATTACTTTTCAAATATATCTTCTAATATAAGCATGCCAAGCAGTGACAAATATAGCTACAGGCATATATATATATTATATATAATGTAAGTTTTGCATTATGAAACAGCACAGATGTGCCATAGGAAAAAAAAAAGGATATTAATAACATCCTAGATAATTGTCACTGATGTGCATACAGCTCTTGGAAAATCTGGTACTTAACAGCTGTGCCACTACTGAGAGTTAGGGCAGCTGTCAGGTCTGAGGCTTCCCTAGTGTAACATGCTGCGGAGAGGTGGGAGGTGTAGCAGAGTGCAAAAGTTCTGTCATGTTAAACTCTGTATGCAGCTTTAAGATGTCCAAACTGTTTCCAGAATGCTACAGAAAGTTGTTAGCAAAATGAACTGTGCAAATTTCAAAGATACTGCTTTTAGAAAAATAAGAAAAAACCTCGGTACTGATGACAACCATCAAGACAAATGGTGTGGCCTGTGTGTGGGGAAGAAACACGAGGGCCTCCATGGCAGAAGGAGAATTTTTTTCCATAAATCATTGCCTAAATATTTTCATATAAAACAAAACGTCGAAAGTAGTTTTTAATTCTATAGACTTTGGTTATAATAAAACATATGTTAATGAAAACTTTTGAGGAAAAGAAGGTAGTCTAAGGCTGTGGGTGGTTGCTTGCCTGGTATGACTGGTCTTGTTTCCTCTCATTTCTTCACCATGCCAGACCACAATTTGCCAAGAGCTACCACAATGGTGATCTCATCTGAAGTGGGTTTTCTCTAAGCAAACTGTGAGACAATTTTATCACAAGCAGAAACTGCACCTTTTCCTGGCAGCCAAGGTTTTCTTGAACAAGACTACTCATCTTCTCACATGTACTTGGACTCAAACAGCACAGAGTCCTCCTGTCAGGAGCAATTTTACACCCAGGTGATCAGCTGTGTCTGCCAGCAGCCAGAAAGCCAATACAAACGAGAGGGGGTGGGGAGGGCAGGCAGTGTTTGCTTTTTGCAGGAAGGGTAAGCGAACTGTTGCTAGGCAATATGTTTCTGGATGACAGATCCTCTGCTTTGCAAAGTGACCGGAGTAATTATTTTTAGCAAATCTATGCAGTACTCTGTGGGCTGTCATTGGCCTGCAAAGAAAGAAATGAGTGTAAAAATATACAGAACATATTTGATCCTTTTATAAAACTGGAGGTTTGCAATAATTAGTCATCTGGAACACATACACTTTCCTTTGCCTGTTTTTTCTTTTGTCTTTCTGAATTGGTTACCTTGGCGTGAATTAGGGTTGTTCTGATCCTCCTCTAAGGTCTTCTCCAGCTGCTGTCGAGGTGTTTGATCCATGTCATATTTGTTGGCACTTCCAATCAGAATGATGGAAAACCAATGAGCCAGTGCTGCTCTTGGATAAGCTGCTGCAGCAGCAGGTGCTAACAGTGTGAATTGATAACAGCCACTTAAAAACCCAGTGCCCTTGCCAGCTTTCTCCCAAGCAGAATTGTGCTGTGTTTGCTGCTGGCTGCAAGGAGTTCTTCCAATCAACACTGAAATGAGAGATGGAGATAAATAGCTCTGACCTTTACTCATAGTGTCTGAGCTAAATGAAGAAGCATAAAAATACACTTTGAAAATTTTTGGTAGTGTTTTCAACATCCATTAAAAGCTGATTTGGACCCTGAAGATGAGGAGCTTGCTTGCTTGGTAATCCTGCGGAAGGATCTTCAGGGCATGCCCTTTAAACCCTATGCCAGAGACATAAACTCTTGTTCTCAGACTCCAGAGAGCCAATGACGTTTTTTGAATTGAAAAAAATTCTGAAATAAAAATTCTACAGTCTTTCTCATAATTATGATGTTTTTCATCAGAAGGACTACAAGACATATTGTAAATTAATGTGCTTACTTATTATCTTAGGGTTGAATATAAACTTGTGGCTACTACTTGTACTGGAAACTTAGAAATCCCCTAAACATAGCTTGTTTTTGTGTTCGACCGTAGACTTGAAACTTAGCTTGAGTTCAGGGAAGGGGTGGTGTGGTAAGAGATTTTTTCCCCTTTACACCATTTTTTTTTCCACAAAGCTTTTTGAGAAACCTGGGAGTGATTTTGAGGTTTCGTATTCAAAACTTAGAGAAGCTCAGCCATTCTACTTTCCTTCGTGGGAATATTTTTTAACATTTCATTTGAACTTGAAAATCGACCCAAACCTCAGGAAAAAAAAAAAAATTCCCAAACACTAAAAGTGAAGAGAAGGTTTGTGTAAACAGCTGACAAGCAGAACAACTACTTTTACTCAGCCTGTGCATTTTCACTTCTGTGTGAGGTGCTATTCTCTCCTGCTGAGCTTCATCCCCCATCTTGCCCATTTAAGCAGCATATTGGCACTGCCAATCCCAAATCCTTCTGGAAAAAATCCCAATGCGACCCAGGGCAACTTGCAAGTGACATGGTCAGGGGAATGAGGTGAGAAAATGATGCCAGGAGGGGCCAAGTCACCACTAGACTGTCTGGGAGAAGTGCTGCCACAGGACATCACCCTTGTGCCATTTATCACAAGGTGTGATCTTTGCAGAGAGGATGGCAGAGAGCGGGGGAGAGAGGCCTCTTTTTCTTGATTGAAGTTTATGCTTAGTCGTTTAGGTTGGTGTTCTGGTGCAGTTCCCCTTGCTAAGGGAGGGAAATCAATCCCAAGTATCTTAAACAAAGATAGGAAGATGCAGCACACTGTAATTACCTTTGAAACATGTATTTTTTTTCCTGCTGCGTGTTGCTGCTGATACAGCTTTGGCTAAAACATCTTGCCTGGAACATCAGCACTTCTTTTTCATCTGCTGCTTTGTTCTCAGGGGGCTTTCTGTAGTTGCCAGCCTTAGTGGAAGAAGATCAAATAGCTCTGGCAGCTTTCAAGCAAGGTAGGATGTCATTTAAATAAAATGATGCACATGTATGGTGTAAGCCAGCCTCCCTGCTGAGAGGGCATAACAAACAATTAAAGAGCAGTTTCCTCTGGGGATGAATGGCTCTTGGGCAACTATTTCAGTTATATGTGAATTATATATGTATTACTAGGGACAAGTGATCTTGTAAAGTGAAACAGCTGAGAAAATCCTCTGATGACACTGTGTGTAGTCACAAGAGAGCTTCCCTGTGTTTGCTGAAGATGGGGAGAACTTTGAGTGAATTGCAGTCAATAAAAATACATTAAAAAAACCCAGAATAATCATAGCTCCTGGTAAAACAGCAGAATATGAGCTGAAAAATTAAAGTAAAATTATCTGTTTAATTCTAGCTTGAAGATCAGAGCAGTTTACTGACTGCCATACTGCTGTCCAAATGGAATATGCATCAAAGCCAAAATCCAATATTACATGGAAAAATCAGAAACTAAAAAAGTGTGTTTCTTATTTACTGGGAAAAGGAGTAAAATGAGGGATAAGGAAACAAAATAGAAGATTTAAGAAAACTATTGTAATTGGCATTCATCTTCTTGTAAAGAGGGAAATTTTCCATAGGTGACTCCAGAAGATTCAATATGATGTTGGATCATAGCCCTATACATTGCAGAGGGAAAGCAATTGAGGTTTCATGCTTACAAGAGCTGATGGCTGCTAATGTGGTGACTGTGAGAACTGCTCAGTTGTATAGCTACTGAATTAACAGCAGGAATCCTTTAAAGAAGTTTTAACATCTTTTGGTAAAGCGCTCTGGTATGGATTGCTATCAGAGATGTGCAGAAAAATAGAAAGGGAGGTCCTCCAAAAAAACTTTTAGAAAAATACAAATCCTACAAAAGCTTTTCTGAAGTATTCTTTGAAGTTGCATCTGTGGGAACAACAGAAGAAAGTGGACATTTACTCCAGACTCGAGCTGTAGATGAAAGGAAATTGAAAAGTGGTTTGACATTTTTAAGTGATGACTAATATTAAGAAGCTTGACCCTGTAAAATAAGAAAGCTGCTGTTTCAATGATTGTGGAATCGAAGACTGGAATTTGAAACAGATAAATGGAACCACTTTTTATACAGACCTTAGCCCAGTACAGTGCATTAACTTGTGTAATTCTTTATTGTGTGAAGGGCTCTACAGGACTCTGAGAAGAACATATTATATGAACAAATATATATCCAGTGGCATGAGTATTTTATAGAAAGGGATATAATTTCCTGTAATTTGGAGCACAAGGCTATTATTTTGAGAAAATAGCAGAGGAATAAACTTCCCTGACAGGCAGCTTTTTCCATATATTGTGTATTGTGTGTTATACAATTCTCTGGTTCTTTACTGCATACTTTACTGGGTCTTTACTGCATTTTTTTGTTCACTGTCAGCTATGCATTTGGTTGCACTGTCAAGTACCTTCTGTTTCTAGAAACTAAGAAAAAAATGACAGTTCACCTGTCTAAGCTGAACGGTTTTCTCTGAGAAACACAACGTACCTGAACAATTAGTTTATTTGGTGCTTTCTCATGTTTTGATATCTGAAAACAATTCTTCAAAATTTTCACGTGATTTTCATGTTTGCAATCTGATATACAAACATTACATGTTAAATCATTGCTTCACATTTTATAAAGATCAAATCACCAAGGATTGCCTAGATACAGCATTTATTGCTGATATATGATAATTAATTACGATGCTATTTTGGCATCGGTGTTTAATCCCATCTGCCTGCCTGAAACTTAGTTGTTCATGGGAACAATCAACCAGCATTTCATTCTTCCAATTTTAATATAGAAAGGAACACAAGTCACAATATATAAACAAAAATACCTCCACTTTCAGATCTGACTTTAAAGTCTAAAGCTTTCATCTACCAGAGAGCACTGTAGTCTTGCTACTGTTGCCCTTTCACTGAACTCTTAGAGATATTTTATTTTATGGAAAGCTACTTGGCACAATTTGCTTCAATGTGCTCTTATTTGCTTTCTTCTGATCATCACACTCTGTGACTTGCAGCACTTTGAAGTAAGAGCATTTCAGCTCATATCAGCTCTTAAGTTAATGTTAACTTATCATTGTTTCCAGTTTTTTTAGCAAGAACAGTCTTCTGTTGTTTTTTCTGCTGTACTTAATGTTTGAAGTTTTCCATTGGCAAAATCTCAGCTTGAACTGCCTCCTGCAAAACACCGGAAAGACTTTTATTTTGTAAAGTATATTTTATACCTTTATGTTGTACATATGCAGCAATGTCTACACAGTGATCATCTCTTATATGTATTCTGAATCCTTATGAATATTTTATTCTGAGACAATTTTCCAGACAAGGTCCTTCTGTTATTGATAGAAGAGACTGAGAAATTATGTCCTAAACAAGTGCAAAGGTACATAGAAGTTGTAAAAATCTCTAATGGGATGACATTTAATTACAACTGTGAACAACCTAGAAAAATAATTTAAAAATTCTTTTATTATTATCTCAATTTTATATATGAAGTTTGAGCTGAAAATTTTTTATTCATGAAATTAGCATGTATCTAGTGTTTAATGAAAATTAAGCTGTGCATGAGGAAGGCTGATTTTGAACATAATTGAACATTCATAATATGGGATCATAAAAATATTCTTATACAACCTCTGTATTTTTATGTAGGTATTTTGATTTGGTTTTATTCCTGGGAAAATATAAATCATAAATCAGCCTTCTCCAAAAGTTTATATTACTATTCTGTCACTTAAGATCTTTTTTACAGACTCTGAGTGAAAACTATTTTTAATTTAAAAAATAAAGTTAGATTTTTGAGCATGCCCATGCAGAGTAATTTACAATTTTTGAACTAGTTTGATTAAATAGACTGTATCTCTCTAAGAATAAGAAGCACTCACATTACAATGCACAAGCTCACAAGTCAGAACCCGATTACTTCCAAACTGAAAAGCTTATAAAAAATGTGAAGTACTCTAATAATTTTAAATTACTCTATATTGCACATTTTCAGGTCTCTGATCACCTCCAAATTCAAGTGCTTATAAAACTGCTCCAATAATTTTAAATTGCTATGTGCTGAGTGATTTAAAATTGTTAAAGTGCTTCAAATTTTTTTAAATAATTGCTTTAATTTAGAATTGAGTTGAGCAATACTCCAGTATACCTTCAAGAGATTATTAAACTGATGCAAAATTTACCATCTGGAAATAAAATTAACTATTCATTTTAAAAAAGGAAAAAGAAGCGGGGAGAGGAAGAGAGAGGGCAGAGGACCAGGTGTAAGAGGTAGTAACATGTTAGTGGTGAAGAATACAATGAGAAGAAAAAAAATTATAAACCCAAACCTCACAGGGTAAGACGTTTGTTTGTTGTGTGAGAGATAGACAAAACTTAAGGCAGCTGCCTAGACATAGCCATAAAGCTCTCTTTAAAGTTATTACAGCACCACCCAGAAGGTCAGATCAGGTTAATAGTGACAGAGGATAAAGGTCTTTGCGGTTTGGGAAGCTCACACCTGACAGACACTGCATCTCTTAGGCTTTCAACATCTACGCTGTTAACTAGGCTGGTATGCAGTTGCACATTTTTTCCTTAACATTTCTTATGCTGTAAAGTTCTGTGGAACACTTCAGTTGGAATTATTTGTGTGAAATAAACAGCTGGTTTATTAACTGATTTCTGAAACAACATTCTAAGAAGAGGATTTCTGCTTAATAAAACATCGTTCCCATAATGACATTTCTTGATCTTGTTATATCCCAACCCATCATGTTATTGGATTTTTCTGCTAGAAATTTGTAACAAAGATACAAACTTATTAAACACAGCAAATATCTAATTGCCATTGAAGTAATGAAATTTGCACTTCAGATGTTTCCTCAGCTGATGTAACACTTTTTTGGTTTTAATAATTTGGCTTGAATGTTGACATATTAATGATATGCCTAGCAGAAAGAGACCTCTCTATAAATAGTAAGAGAGGTGAAATATTAGACCATCTACTTGTAAACAACCAAATCAAACATACTAGCTATCAGTTTCATATGAAATACTCATCCCAGTAGGAGTGCTGATATGATAGCCTTAGCTGAATTACCTTGTATGGATATGTGTGTTTCCTGGATGTATCCTTGCTACCGATCCTCAGAGCCTGTTCCAGGCAGTTTTGACAAATACAGCCTGTGTTCAGATTTCTGAAATACAAGAAAAAACATCCAGGTCTTTCTTCTTGAGAGATATCCAAGCAAGTAGTGTGGTCAGTTGGCTGCAATGATCCAGGAGGAGCTGGCAGGGGCACAGAAAGGACAAGGATGGTGTTGGCAGCTGGGGCTTAGAAGGCAGAAAGGATGAGACAAGCCGCTATTTCACCCTCTGTTCTCTTTTTCTTTTTACTATGGGAAGGACAGTGCTTTGTTTGGTGGGAGTGTACACTGTGTTTTCAGTACTTGCTTTGACCTTTAATCAATACTGATTGATTTTATGAAGACCTGAAGTCTCTGACCTCTGGCTGGCTTGGCAAAACTGAAGTTAAAAGGTGCTAATATCTTTTAGTTACTGAAAATACCGTAAATACATCTAGGGCAAAACCAAACTGCTTTCAAGCCCATATGGTGACTCTGGTGTTAGTTGGGGTGGGTGCCCAAAGGAAAGATTTTTATTTTTCAAACTCAAGATACAGAAGTGTGACATTGAATGTGCATTGAAGAGGAACCACACATCGCCTTAGAAAACTATAAGCTCTTTCATAAACAGCAAACAATTACACAGTTCGCAAGTGTCAGAGACCATCCTGCCTTCATAGGCTCATTTTAAATTGGTCGAGAGAAAAGACTGAAATCAGGCTGTATCTCCTTTATTATAGTGTAGGCCTGTCTTTAGTTCACTCATGAGAGAACTAATTCAAGAACCATGTTAACTGTCTCTTTTTCTATGGAAAACAATTATTTGAGAATAAAAATATCTTTCCTTATGGCCATAAGAAAAGAGCACTTCAAAAACTACTCAAATAGTTAGTCATACATTTGGCCTTTAAAGAACTGAACAAAAAGATCAATAACCTGATTTCCTTTTCATCTGCCTGGACTGTGAAGCATAGACCACTTGCTTTGTTTATTGTGTAATGAAGGAGGTAAGGCAGTGTTAGCAGAAAGAAAAGATTATCTCCCTCTGGTAAATATATTGACGTTACAGACAGAGGCACAGTATAGCACAGAGAGTAATGAAAAATTTGACTGCTTTTCTTCCTTTTCTTCCTTTCCAGCTTAGCACTGATGCATCCCAATGAATTAGCTGCTACAAAGAGAAGGAACTCTTTAAAGACTGGCAACTGAGAGCATTTGCAATTAGCTGAATTGATTAACCTTTACAAATGCTGTTACTCTACAAGGTGTTTTTTCTTCTACACTAGTTGAACAATATGCCTTATTGATTAAACATAGTTCTTTATGGTAGCACTGATTTGTCTATGGCTTCTCCAGTCATAAAGCTGCCTGGGATAGCTGCTCTCTGTTCCTGTGGAGGACTTAACACTGGAGACTGATTGGAATTTGGCTGGAAAATGGAGACTGATGCAAACACTGGAACAGACTTCCCAGAGAAGTGGTTGCATCACCGTTCCTGGAGATATTTAAAAGATGGGTTTGACGGGGAGCTAAAGGATGTGGTTTACTGGTGGCCTTGGCAGTGCAGGCTTAACAATAAGACTCAGTCTTGAAGGTTTTTACCAATTTAAATGATCTTATGATCCTGTGATTCTGTATGTGATATGATTATGTAAATAGCTCACCATGTCTTTAGCGTCAAGAATCACGCTGCAAAAGCAGAAGAGGCAAATTTGCATTTCAGCTGCTCTTCTAAAATTAGGGCTTGCTGAAACAAAGAGAGTTATCCTTTCTATTATATGTCAACTACCCTGCACAAAATACATTTTCTTGTCTAGCTGGAAAGACTGACAGCTAAACATAAACAAATAAGTAGGGAACACTATCTGTAGCAACATTTATGGCCTAGGTTATGGTATTCTTTTGTGTGTACATCACATGGGAATTAGGCAATGGGAAGATTCTGGTTTTTTGGTGATACGCATTTTTAAATCTCTTTGGAAGCTTATTTTGGTGGGTGTGTGATTGGCAGTAGATTGGCCTCCCTAAAAGAAAAGGCTCTGAGAGATCAAGATCTCTTGGAAGATGCATGTGGTGCCAAGTGGGTTCCCTTCTAACCTTGCAACCTGTGAAGTTTCAGGAGGATGTGTGCAAAATATGACTTGATGCCTCATTCTTATTTTTGGAGAAGGGGTGTGTGTGGGATTCTCACGATTATGAAGGCTAATGACAGCACAGGCTGTTTCTCTAGAAATTCATCATGATCTTCCCAGTGTTAGTACTCACCTGGGAAAACTCTCTACTTTAAGAAGGGAAGAATAGAAATTTAATTTCCCTGCCAGCTCAAGCTGAGGCTTCTTCTGTACAGTCTTTGATGTATTATGAATCATGCTGAATTACACATGTTGTTCTACCATTTGCTTTTCAGCTCAGCAGGGACTGAGCAGAGAACGCCAAACTCGTTTCACCAAGAACTGTATGTGGGTTCAATGAAATGTCCTTCAATGTGTAAAAAAGCCCCTAGGCTTTATTTATTTATATGAATCACTAAGACTCAGGATTTTAACAGCACTTTTCCAGGTTTTCAGAAAAAACTGGCTTGCCAGTAAAAATTGAGGACACACAAAACATGAAGAGGCTTAAATTAGACACTCTTTCCAATGTATATAAACCGGTTTGAAGAGATCTAGATTCTAGTGAATGTTGACAGTGAAGATGTAAATAGTATGCATATACGTACAGTTTGTATATTGAAATATGTGGTAGCATATATACATATAATATATTAAACATATATCTTCAAGTATTTAATGGTTAATATGAGGAAACTGATGTCATTACATGGATCAGAGGAACAATGGTGGCACTCAGCCATTTCTTTCCTGAATAGCTGCTGTGTTTTTAAAAATAAAAAATCAGGGAGCTGCTGTAGCAAAGTCTGTAACATTCACAGCATGACAAACAAATTAGAAAACAGCAGATGCAGCACAAATTAAGATGTATTTAGCACAGCAGCCCATCAGATGTGTGAAAGTCTTTTGTATATCAGCTTTGCAAGGTTGATGTATTGCACTTTAGACAGCTGATAATGAACCCTTCTAGCAATTAGAGGTGGAAATACTGAGGATTTGAAATTGTGCTGTTCCCAGTGGGGGCAGGGGGGAAGGGGGAAAACCCTTAGTGAGAAATTTACTGCTTTGTGTGTGTGCACTGAGTAAAACAAAGCAAATGTTTCAGTTTATGCACATGTAGATTTTGAATTTCTCATTTAGATTTTTTACACTTAATACTCATGTAATAATTATTTTATTTTTTTGTAATTTAAAAAATGTATATTTCTTTGTTGCAATTATGAGTTTTATGGCTGGTACAATCTCTCTTGGTTTATGTAATTTATATCTTTGCAGTTCAATTGAATTTTGCTTTTTTTTTTGTTTCTCCAGTGTTTCTGCTACACTTCCTCTCTCTACCTCCTTTCCATAGCCTAAAGCACAGTTTGAAAACCTTTGGAAGCTTTGCATAAGTAAAGGTTGTGAGTTTGAAGCCCAGACTCTGTTCCGTGCTTGATCCTCCAAGATGCTGAGTGCTCTCAGCTGCAAGAAGCTGCAATGGAAATGGAGAGTACTTAGCAGCTCACATGCCTGAGCCCCCTGAGAAGCAGCATATTACAGCAGAGCTGCGATCTGTTTGCTATATAGATAATAATAGTTTCCACTTATATGGGGTCTTTCATTCTGAGAATCTCAAAATGCACTACAGATTATGGATGTGCTACAGCAGCGGCTTTGCTACGGCTGCACAGAGATTTGAAACTCAGGGCAGGCGTTAAAGCTCTTTGTTGCTTGTGAACAAAAGAATGTATCTTAGCGTACCCTCACCAGGCTCACTATGATCAGGCTTTACAAAAAGTAACAAATGCTTTTTCTGTGAACTAACCTGTCTACATAACTCGAATTATAGTTGCTTAAAAATGTCTTTGGGCTGGTGTGTGTGGCTATTATTTTATTATTACTACATGTGGTATTTGTAGTCCCCACTCTCAGCTGCCGTGCTGCATGAAGGTGAGTGCCTTTTGAGAAAACACACCACCAGCATCATGCTGGGCAGCAGGGAAGCTCAGGCTGAAAGCACAGCCTTGCCACAACCCTCTGCATAGAAGTGTTGATGGCAATCACTATTTCCCACAGAAGGAGCAGCAGTTGGTCTCACCACTGATATGTGCAGGACAGTGGCATCATGAAAATGTTCCAAGGGTCTTAGTCTCTGTGTTACTATTATGCAGTCAGAAGACTGAGCCTTAATTACATGAACTATGCAGATCTCTGCAGAGGGAGGGATTTTATGAAAACTGTGTTCTTGTACACTGTAGAGAGTGGATACTGCCAGGATACTGCACTTGGAGGCTGTGGGGAAGACGTGAGGGATCTTGGGTGGGAATAATTGCGGCCCCTTTCCTGTCATTCAGCATTGCACCTACATTCGTAATTAAAACTTGCAGCTGATGACAAGATGAACAAAAACTGGGTTTTGACTTCTACTTCTGTTTATTGATTGTTGGAGAAACTTTCCATCCTTGCTTTGTGTCATGAAGGACAAAAAGATGACAACTGCTGGCATATATCAGTGGTGTGAAACCTGCCTGTCTATCTGGTGTTAGACTGGTTCACTGCCCAAGAAAACTAGGTCTCAATGGCTGAACTAGGGGTGGTACCTACTGTACTTTTCTTTTATTTGCTGTTCTTTTGGCTTCTGGGTGCTAATTCTTTGCATTTTCAGTGGAAATGAACTTCAATGACACTTTTCCTTTATCCATAATAGGCTTCAGGACAGTCTAGTATACGCACAATTTTGATGTACTCTTTCACAACTTCTGATATGGAATGACTCCTTCTATGTAGCTACAGTAGGAAATTCTGTAAAATTCCATAAAGAGTATAATCCGAGATTCTGCAAATGGAAAAGTTGATTAAACCATATCATTCTATTGGACTTTTGTTAGTGTTATTTGTTTGAGGGGTGAATTAAATATCTGCTATGCACAATTTGTCATAGGCACCATTTGGATTGTATATCAGGGCTCTGAGCAAAGAGTAAAGGGCTCTTTTCATCAGCAACAGTAGAACTATAATCCTGTCTTGGCTTTCAAACCACAGCTTTTGACCTTCATTTCGAAGTGGTATAATTCTAGTAGTTATTAACAGTGATCATTTGGTATGATAGTTTTCAAATTAGACCAGACTGCCAGCAAAAGCACGCTGATTGCATTTAATCAGGAAATGGAGATGATTCTCTCTGGGCAAATGAGTTACCTTCACGTTATTAGAAAAAAAATAAAAAAGCGATCAGGCAAGATTCTGTCATTTCCGGTTCTTGTTTATCAAGATCCAGAATAACAGTAATGTCCAATACATAAAACATTGCCTAACTCTTTTGATTTTATGATGCCATGCTACAGAATTATTCCTTGATGCAGGCTAAGTATCACTATGACAGAGACCAAAATGGTTGTTTTCTGGGTCATACATAGTTCAATTTTTATACTTGTCTTTTTTTTTTCTTCTGACTGTGCTCTGAATGATTATCTTAATTTTCAGCTTTTATTGCATGGATGTAAACTAGCCATGGAAGTTGATTGTATACTAGTGAATTAAATGTCAGAAGTTTTAATAATGGTATAATTCCTAAGTAGTTATAATTATTATGGAGTATTAACAAATATGTACATATGTAAAAATGGATAATGCTTGTCATGGGTAAGTTTTCTGCATGCATAAAAGAGAAATTTATTATTTTGGGGGATATTTTTTCCATGATTTTGTTTTACTGTACGTTGAAATTGCAAAAATGTAAGACTCACTGCTGATAAAGAAACACCCAAGGGTTTTCACTAAATAGCTGTAGAAAACGTGGAGTTAGGCACATGATGGACCAGGTTATCAGAGTAAGCAGTATTTTGCTTCTGCTATTTTTCCCTTGTTCTGATATGAGACTGGAGAATAATTTAGGGTCACATGAAACAGCTAAGATTCTTGAGAAAGTATCAAGTACATGTTGAGGTCAGTTTTTTCAGCAGTTTACCTCCCTCTCTGAACCTGAGAAACAAAATTTAAATTTTTACAACTTTCCCTTTTTCATGTCCCTTACATCAATGTAAGAACAATTTCCTTTTTATCATTACCAGTACTAGCTCTCAAAATGTGTGAATAATTTTAATTAAAATATGGCAACTTTTAATCTGAGCAGTTGGCATATTTATATTGTGTCTGTGAAGTAGACAGAAGTGAAGGTAGAGAAGGTTTATGTGTGTGCAGTGTGCTCAACGGCATACTTTCTGGTGTAAGTTGTCTAAAGAAGGCCCACCGTGCAACATTTCTAATGCACAGCCTCTTTCCTACTTAGTCAATGGTAAGCCTTTGAAAGGGCTATTGCTTCCTGTGAAGAAAACTCAACAGCCCATCCTCTCATCCTGATGAAAATGCAGACACTTAATGTACTTTATCCTCCACAACTGCAAATAGCTAATCATAATTAGGAACCCTGCTGTTGGGAAAACTGCTCACCCTGGCACTAAAAAAAAAAAAACCCACTGAAGTTGCAATTTTCCTTTCTTGTATTCTTCAAATCTTTCTAAAGCTAAATGTCTACACAGTTTGCTTGAAAGTAACATGGACTCCTGCAGAAACAACTCTTCCATTGACCCGTCAGTGCTTCCAATACATTTTTCTGCTTTCTGACTGTAAATGAAGGACTAATTGCATATGATTGATTGTCCATTCTTTCCTTCGTAGAAAGTGCCTTGGCATGAGACTAGAGCATGCATTTATTTCACTTCTATTTTTCTGATTTCCTTACAAAATGCCCTGATTTGTTGTGCTTACCTGAAAATGATATCTCTGTAAGCAGAATTTTCTAGCTAAATGCATGACAGTATTGAAGAAATAATGGCTGAGGTGTTTAGGAAGGATTCATGATCACTGGAAAAATAATAATAGTTTGAAGCATAGTGAAGGATAATTCACCCCTGCTGGGAAATCACTCTTATGAAATTCCCTGTGCCAGCTGTAATATAGTTGCAATGTAAGCAAATATAAAACATTTCCTTTCAATATTTGCCTAATTTCCTGTGTTTTCAGTTATAAGTCATGGAAATCTGTTTTGGTCTCTTATCTGTGTTGCATATGCCCCACACATTGGCCTGTAAAATTGTGCACCTCCAATCAGTCTGTAAGTGTGAACTCTGATGCAGACATGCACCCCAAATTTTAAGGAGAGTGTTTATTCCACTTTGAACCAGTTCAGCAATATTTATAACAAATCCCTCTTTTGAATTTAGGCCATTTTGGGGGTGTAAGGTGGATGCAAGTTTCAGCTTGCCTTGTTTTCCTGTTCCTGGTAAAAATGCTTCTTTGCTGGGGGAGGGGACACAATAAACTGAATGATGCAATTTTTTTTCCTGCCATCTGCATTCTTGTGACATTCTATTGAATTTGATTGGCATGCCATTAGCTTTACATTATTTAAAAGAAATTCCTACAGTATTTCCAGTGCAACCAAATAATTGAAAGACATGTCATGCAACATCTTGTTTTAATGACATACATCACCATTCAGTACCATTGTAATGACATGTCTGCCACTTAAGATGTCTAAA
The DNA here is from genome assembly GCA_037834095.1 of Argya squamiceps. Classification (NCBI taxonomy): domain Eukaryota; kingdom Metazoa; phylum Chordata; class Aves; order Passeriformes; family Leiothrichidae; genus Argya; species Argya squamiceps. Next base: position 18,019,166 of record JBBMKD010000115.1, read on the forward strand.
CCAATATCTGTGGTTTTCCAGTATCACCCTATATTTCAGTATACAGAACCAAAGGTTTTGAAATTTTGTTATTTTTTTTGTTGGGGGAGGGGGTAATGAAGTTAAATATAACCCTTCAAAACTGAGCCAGGTCATAGAAAATGTCACTCTTTATTTGAAATACATCATTAACAGGTTTTTTTTAATATCATCACCAAGGATTTAAGATCAAAACAGGAAGACAATTTAGCTCTGTTAATTTACTACATGAGATCCTAGTACCAAAATTTCTTATGAGCAGGAAAACAATGGTAGTTGCCTGCTCAGACTCAATCACAGAATCACAGTATTAACTAGGTTGGAAAATACCTCTGAGATCATTGAGTCCAGCTTATGCCCTAACACCACCTCGTCAATTAGACAAATGGCACTGAGCGTCACATTCAGTCTTTTCTTAAAAACCTCTAAGGGCTGTGACTCCAGCACCTCCACGGGCAGCCCATTTCAATGCCCAGTCACTCCTTCTGTAAAGAACTTTTTCCTAATGCCCAGGCTAAACCTCCTCTGGCACAGTTGGAGACTGTCCTCTCATCCTGCCAATGGTTGCCTGGAAGAAAGGTTCACCCCACCTGGCTACACCCTCCTTTTAGGGAGTTGTAGAGAGTGATAAGGTCCCCCCTGAGCCTCTTTTTCTTCAGGCTAAACACTCCCAGCTCCTTCAGCTGCTCCTCATTTGGCTTGTGTTCAAGACTCTTCATCAGCCTTATTGCCCTTCTCTGGACACTCTCCAGCATCTCAACATCCCTCCTGAATTGGGGCCCAGACCTGGACACAGTACTCAAGGTGTGGCCTCACCAGTGCCAAGTACAGGGGAAGGATGACCTCCCTGCTCTTGCTTTCCAAATGTTTTTTTCCTTTTCTTTCCAAATTTTCACTACTGACTTTAAGTGACCATTTTTGGCTCCCAATGTTTAGATGGGAAGAACAACACAGATGTGTACTCACTGTATGATATGTATACCTGTACAGAATCTCACATATATAAGAGATAGATAGCTACTCTCTGTGCTTTCTACAAAAAACAGAAAGACTAAAAGACAGACAAGAAAAATTCACAGAACAGGTCATGTACAAATATTCCTGATACTTTAGTGAATAAAACTTACCTTAAAAACCTGTAAAGCAAGGCAAATTCTTTCTTCAAAACCAGAATTTTATGAGCTGACATTTGTCTCACAGCTTTATAAATGTTCTAGGTTAGAACTTCTTCTGTAAGGGAAAAAAGGGAAAAAAGGGAAAAAAGGAAGAGATGCTTTCAGAAATGTATCATTATTTACATTTAATTTTTAAAGGAAATTTTGTTGGTTTTAGATCCTGTTATGCTTCAGTATCTTGTTAAAAGATTTTGAAAAACATGTCATGTTCTTATGAAGAAAAGCACCATGGAATTAAGAGAGTTGAATAATGTGTTCTTCAAAGTGTGTACTTGAAAAATTGAAAATATCTGGATTTTGGGTGGTTTTAGTTTTGGGTTTTTGGTTTTCATTTTCATATGCAATTAGCTAAACCAAATGTTCCTTTAGAAATCCTGCTTGTTAAGAAACTTTAACTTGGGAAAACTGTGTTCAGAAGTAAAGCAAATTGGAAGGACTAGCAGTAAAAACCTTAACTGTTGTTTGTTATGGGTGTCTTGTTCAACGTTGTACTTTTCAGGGCAGAGTAAAGGAATTAGTAAAATGGTCTGTTAAAACACTCTGATATGACAGGATAATGTTTGCATTGTAATGATGTTTTTCTTACCCCCATTTGATATTGCAATTGTCATCAAATTATGTTTTCCATTAAAGCATAAGAAATTGAACAAAATGATATTTCTGATAACCACTCTGCACCATTGTGACACACGGTTTTACCTCCTCTCATCCCATATGTACAAAGCAGTGGTACTTGCCTGTTGGACTTCTCAGGTAAATGTCACAGGTATGTCTCCTTTAGAGCTTTTGGGTTTACATCTCAGATTTAGCTAAAACAAACATAAAGATAAGTGTAGCTGGATAGTTCCCTATTTGTTGTATTTATGAGGACATAAAATTATGTACATTATTTCTTTTGCTCTTCACTGTAGTTGGTGCACATTGGTTTCCTTGCATTCTTTTTTTTTACCAAAGCATTTTTTTAAAAAAAATGTTCATTTTGGAGAGTCCTGTTAGGTTTTAAGATACTCTCAATCTCATGGAATGAGATTTTTAGGAGACTGAATACTAGTATACTCACAACAAAAAATGAAAGTCAGCCTGTGTTCTGTGAATATCAGTTTTTATTATTAATTTTGAGTGGCCTGTGCTCTGAAGACCAGAGCTGCATTGTTTAGTTGTAAATGCATAAACAGTTATTTGTCACTTTTTCTTCATTTTTTAAGGAAGTTGGTCAAAGTCTAAGGTCTAAGGACTTATTTAAACTATCTAATGTTAACAGCAGTAACCGATATTCCCAATAACGCCAAAGTCATTGAAATTATTCTGAAATGATACTGTTTTCAAGGGTTTAAATATTTTTTTAATTTCCAGCAAGCTGTCTTCAGCCCTGCACTATGAAGGGAAGCATCTGCCTGTATTTCCTCTCTGATTTCATGAACCTTTCATCTTTTTCTGCATAAACCAGTATATTCTGGTTATTAGGACAGTTAGCTGGGCATATGAGTGCTATGCATTTAAATTCTTCATGCTGAAGTGACAAATTTTGGTCTCCTGTTTCCTGGGTGAGATTTTGATAGTTAAAACAATAACAGTAACCTGAATGTGGAAGGAAACATCACTTTTATTTTAAAAACTATGGCAGTGACATCTGTGATCTGTGTCACATACACATCAGTGTTTGGGTTGAACCTGTCTGTCATTGAAGAGAAAGATGAATTGAGAACTTATAAAAATGGGGGCACCTAAATTGTGAGTAGTCCAAAATGACCATAGAAAGAGGAAGAAAGTGCTCAAAATATCTGCTTTATAATAGATGGATTAGTCTTTTCTGGAATGGATGAAGGGAAGGATCCCCACTAAAAATCCTTCTCCAGATCAGAGATGGTGTAATCTCTAAATTGGAGAGAGATGGATTTGATGAGTGAACTGTTAGATGGATAGGAAAGTGGTGGGATGTTCACATCAAAAGGGCAGTGGTCAATGGCTCAGAATCCCAATGGACAAGTGCATTGACGAATGACAAGTGTTGCCCTCAGGGCTCTGTATTGAGACTGCTGTTAGCTAATACCTTCATTAATATAATAGATGAAGGTACTGAGTTCACTCTCAGCAAATTTGCAGAAGACACCAAGCTGAATGGTGCAGTTGGTATATCTATCCCATCTAGATGGGATGCCATCCAGAGGGACTTGGACAAGCTCCAGCAGTGGGGACAGAGGAACATCAAAGGTTTGACAAGACCAGATGCAAGATGCTGCACCTGTGTAGGGGCAACCCCTGATATCGACACATTCTGAGGAATGAACAGATGGTGAGAAGTGCTGCTGGAAGGACTTGGGGGTGCTAGTAGATGAGAGGCTGGACATGACCCAGCAATGTGCAAACCATTTTGCAAGCCCAGAAAGCGAAACATGTCCTGGACTGCATCCAAAGCAGCTGGGTATGGGGGGAGTTCTGCCTCTCTGCTCCACTGTGGTGAGACCCCACCTGAAGTGCTGTGTTCAGTACTGGATTCTCCAACACAAAAAGGACATTGACTTGGAGCAAGTCCAGAGAAGGGCCACTGAGATGATGAGGGTGTTGGAGAACTTCTCCTAAGAAGGAAGGCTGAGGGAATTGGTATTGTTCAATCTGGAAAAGAATAAGCTTTTGAGGTGATCCAGCTGTGGCTTTTCAGTATCCTCAAGGGACACTGAAAGAAAGAGGGAGAAGGACTATTTACAAGGGCATGTAGTGACAGGACAAGGGGGAGTGGCTTCAAAATAAAAGCAAATAGATTTAGATTAGATATGAGGAGGAAATTCTTCACTGTGATGGGGTGAGGCACTGGAACAGGTTTCCCAGAGAAGATTTCGATGTCCTAATTCTGGTAGTGTTCAAGGCCAGGTTGGATCGATCTCAGATCAACCTGGTCCAGTGGAAGGTGTCCCTGCCCATGGCAGGAAGGTTGGAATTGGTGATCTTTAAGCTCTTTTCCAAGCCAAACCATTCTTTCTATGAAGAGGAAGCTGATGTGGTTTGACACTGACCAAATGCCAGGCACTCATGAAAACTGCTCACTCACTCTCTGCTACAGCTGGACAGAGGAGAGAAAAATTAATGAAGCATCCATGTATTGAGATAAGGACTAGAACAAAACACTTCAAGGGCAAAACAGGCTTGACTTAGAGACACGAAGTGAATTTTTAACTAAAAAAAGCAGGACAGGATAATGAGAAGTAAAATAAGCCCTTAAAAAAACCTTTTCTTCCCTCAACTCTTCCCTCATTCCCACTGACAGTGTAAGGGAAATAGGGCATGGGGATTTGGTCAGTTTATCATCTGAGATTTTTTTCCGTTGCTCAGGGAGTGATGTAATTTGGTTCCTTTCCCATGATTCTTTGCGAACCTCTCTGATGTGAGTCCAATCTCATGGGCAGACAGTCCTCCCAAAACTGCTGTGGCATGGGTCACATTTTCCATGGGATGCAGTCCTCCAAGGACAGGCTGCTCAAGGACCCTCTCACTCCACCAAGTCTCCCACTGGATCACAGCCTCCTTCAGGCATCCACCTGCTCCAGCATCGGCATCTTCCCCATGGATCTCTGCATCCCCTGTGGATCCCCACAGGCTGCGGGGGCACAGCTGCCTCACCATGGTCTCACCACAGCCTGCAGAGGGATCTCAGCTCTGGCACCTGGAGCACCTCCTGCCCCTCCTTCTGCACTGACCTTGGTGTCTCCATGTTGTTCCTCTCACTCCTCATCTTCTCACCTCCTCATCTTCTCTGGCTGGAATTAAAACTGCACCACCACCTTTGTTTTGATCTCTTTTTAAATATGTCATCACAGAGGCATTGCCATCATCTCCAACTGGCCCAGCAGCATGTCCATCTCCAGAGCCATCAGGGATTGGCTCTGCCGGACAAGGTGAAAGCTTCCAGCAGTTTTCTCACAGGAGCCACGTCTGTGGATCCCCCACTCCCCCTCCACCCTGCCACCAAAAAACAGGCCATGCAAAACCAACACAGAAGCACTTGCTGGGGACACACCAAAAACTGTCAAATGGCTACAGGAGGCCACCATCTTGTGAGAATCTGCCTGGTCAGGACATGCAATAAAAGAGGGCTTGAAGCCTGGAAGTAAAATTTAAGAAAAGCTCATGCTCTGCCTACTCCTGCTTTCCTGATCTGATGGTTTGTGGAAACAAGTAGAAGCAGAGGTGATGTTAATTGTCCTTGCACTTACCAAAGTTTGACTTTAAGCAAGTTTACTTTTTAAATGCCTAGACAATGTATTCCCAAAATGCATGGTGATAATAAATGCAGAAATATGGATTCACAAAAAATTATCTTAAATGGTCGCATTCAATGCAATGAGGATTCTGGTGTTTCATTTCAGAAATGAAAGAGATGCCTCCAACGCAGCTGTTTTAAAATTCAGCCCCATGAAAGTATATTATTGCTAGAGAAAACAAGGTATGACAAATATAGAATGTCAGTGACATTTTTGTTCAGGTGACTTTCAATTCTGTAGGAAACTTTTGTACTTTTAAAAGTTGAAATATATATATATATATATATATATATGATCTATAAGCATATTTTCCCCCCAACAGTTTTTGCAGAGTCAAAACCAACTATTTCCTTAATATTCAACTTTATTATAATAAACTCATGTTTGTTTCTTATTTTGTTAACCTTTATAATGTTAGTTTGCTTTAATGTTTCGTTTCTATTTTGTCTTATGTGTCTTGGCAGCATTAGGGCAAAAAAGGCTTGATTTTGGAATGATTATTCATATTATTATGCAGATGAAGAAAGCCAAGTGAGGAAAAGGTCACTGTAAACTTTTCCTTGTTAGGTTTACAATTATCCCAAATAGCATATTTGTAACTTCAAGTGTAAATATTTGCATCTTTTTATTTTTATTAACTATGCAAACACTTAATCCTGAACACAAGGATAATCTGAATAAGAGAAATCTGAAGTTTCCAGACCATTTAGATCTGCATCTTTAGGACTCTTTCTCTAGTCCCTGTCAAGCCTCTGTTTGGAGCAGGGACCAAGGTATTGTCATTACCCTGTCAAAAATGTTCATTCCCACAATTGACTGAAGCTGACACTTGTGATCTTGTTGTGCTTGCCAACCCAAACCATCTGATTGAAATATATTCTAATTCACAGTATGCGCCCATGAATCAGAAACATGATGAATTCTCAGCATTAACTGGCAGGTGTGTTTCTAGAAGGTAAAGACAGTTTTGAACATATCGGTATTTGTAAGGACTGGTCCTCAACAGATTTAGTATGAATTTATTTCCTGAAGTGAAATGGTGTGGGTTTTTTACTAATACTACTTTCAGGTGGTGATAACAGATGTGTGACTGTCCAGTTTGCTTGGACTCCTGATTTTCTAGAACAGTGTGGTTGATGATCTTGAACTAGGAAGTCTGAGCACTTGTGGCATAACTAACTGTTAATTGCTTTCTTATTGTTACTGTCATATCATAATATTTTCATCACACTAACCGGGTGAGTAGAACAGCAGATATAGTTTTTTCTTAAATAATTTTATTTTCTGGTTTTATATGTTGAGGTAGAGCATTCAAGGTAGGCCATTTAATAAGTCAGGCTTAATATTTTCCACTGAATTATACTTCTTTATGTAGCTCCTCTGTTTCCTAGTAAAATATATACATGGTTGTGAAATCTATTTTCTTGAGATATTGAATACTGATTTATGGATAAGGGTTCTTTTCTGTATCAAAAAATCCCTTTTGTGATAAACTGCTTCAAGTCAGATAATGTAGAGTTAGTAAGAGGTATCAATATTATGACCTTACTTTATTGTTTGCCACATTTTATTTCATTGTTCACAAATGAGGAATTTAAAATATTTTTATTGAGTGAAACAGAGTAGTAATTAATCTTTCAGCCCTCAGATATCACTCATTCATTTTTCACGGCATTTTATCAAGGTCATCATAACTCCATATTGTAGGTGTTAATACTTATAACTTGTGGGTTTTGTGAATTTTAAAGGTATTAAAAAAGATGAGTATTTTAATTGCTTGTCACTCAGCAAAATTGCAGATGAAATTACAGGCTAGCAGAAGATGATGAGGGTGGTAAGTCCTGAGTGAATAAAAGTTCTTGCAGATGTGAGTCTCATAACTTTATTTCCTTGAACCTCAGTGGGAAAAAAGAACATGGAAATAAAGATCTTCTACAATGAAATAGTTTTCTTCAGTCCATTGCAAAAATATGGCAAGTAGTCTTTAGTTCGGTGATCTGCAGGAATCAGGAAGAGCTGATTTTATAGATTATCATAGGTATCATGAAACTCATATTGCTAAAAAAATTCTTGTGTTGCGAATGAATCTAAGACCATTTTTTATATTTGGAGTTGGATGTGGTCCAGCAGTGAAAGGAAACCTATGATAGTCAGGAATTTTTCCATACCTAAAGTGGTTTCTTTTTTGTCTTTGTCTACTATACCATCTCCATCTTGCTTGTGTTTTTCTTCATCTACATGTTAATCAATAAATTTTTCTTCTACTGCTGATGAAAGCAGGTTGACAGATAGACAGTATTGGCCTGTGACAAACATAAACCTGAATATTGGACACATGCTCAAATTTGTCTGATGCTGCTTATAGATCTTGATCAGGACCAGATGAAACTAAACATTGTGAACCTGTGCATGGAGAGATCTGTTACAGATCTGTCATCAGCTTCTCATCACTGTGCATGAACTATTAAGACAAATGATGCCTCAGAAAATAATACCTAAATCCTTGCATTGCATCACTCTCAAGCACAATTCCTAACAGAGGTTACATGTCCTGAATGGTTTCATTCTCATACAGTTTGGAGACTTTGCATATGTTACACCTCAGGGGTTGTCACTTAGTGACTGAAGGTCACTTCACTCATTGTTCTCTTATCTATCTTAAGCATTTTTTTTTCCATATCCTCACTGACTTATTTTTTGTTGTGGTTTAATCCCAGGCAGTAACTAAGCCCTACTCAGCCACTTCCTCACTTCCCCATAGTGGGACAGAAGAGAGAACAACAAGAGGGAAAGTGAAAAACTTGCAGGTTAAGATAAAGACAGTTCAGTATGTAATACAAAAGCCATACAAAAAAGTGAAGCAAGACAAAGAATTCATTTCCCTCTTTCCATGGGCAGGCAGGTGTTCATCCACCTCCAGGAACACTGGGCTCCACCACGAGTAATACTTACTCAGGAGGACAAACACCATCACTCTGAGTGTCCCCTCCTTTCCTCTTCTCTCAACAGCTGCACAGGCTGATCTGGAATATTCTCTTCGATCAGCTGGAGGTAGTTGTCCCCTCCCAGGTGTGTCCCCTCTCAGCTCCCTGTGCACCCACAGCATGGTTGCTGGTGGGCTGGGCTGAGGAGCAGAAAAGACCTTGGCTCTGTAAAGCCCTGCCCAGTAGTAATAAAAACATCCCTGCATTATCAACACTGTTTCCAGCACAAATACAAACCATAGCCCCATACAAGCTACTGTGATGAAAATTAACTCTATTCCAGCTAAAACCAGTGCATCATTTCATGATACATGTAATGATATTTATAGACGAAGGATAAAGGATATGTTGGTTCCAAGGGAGATTAAGGTCAAAGCTTGTCTGGCTGCAAAGGAAAAAACTGTATTGCTGAGAAAGAGAGTAACAAGATTATAGAGTCATTGAATCCAAACAGGTTTAGGTAGAAGGGACCTTAAAGACCATGTGATTCCAAGCCCCATGACATGGACGGAGAGACCTCCCATGAGACCTGGTCTCCCATCCAACCTGGTCGTGAATACCTCCAGGGATGGAGCTTCAAGAATTTCTATGGGTAACTGCTTCCAGTACCTCAGTACACTCTGGTACCTTCTGGGTTGCATCATCACATCCATTTGCCTTTTTAATCATGAAATGGAAAATGATCAGCTATTTTTTAATATATGTTATCAGGGTGTCTTTCTACATGCATAAACCTGTTCACTAAGGAGAACAGAAATACACCAGCGGATAAACAAGCTCTGAAATAATCTTCATTTGCTGCTTTTAAAAGAGAAGAAGAACTCCTTTGTCATTTTTGGTATGGAAATTGTTAGATAAACAACAGTTTATATTGAGCCAGCTGGAAAAGTTTAACTAATATAATACCATTCAAATATGAACGTAACTCCTTTAGTTTTGAAAGGGGAAACAACATACATGAATCAAAGCTAGTCCCAACTACAGTAAATCAAATTACTGTGCCCTAAAACTCTAAATTACTCACATAATGAAAGCAACACTAATCCTAAATATATTCAAGAAATAAAATGTAGTCAAGAAAAAAAAAATCTGCATGAAGAAATATGAAATTCCTTAAGATGGAGGCATACTTACATTGCATCAACTCTGGGACAAAAAGATGCATCAGAATGTTTTTTACCTGATATGAGGTATTGGATACTTGAGATGACAGGCAGCATTCTTCAGTAACTCAGTCCAAATTGTCAGTTAAGGTTCCCATTAATAGAACTGTAAAAATCACTTCGACTGTGATTAAATGCAAGAACCACCTGGATTATGTAGTTAACATTCTATGCAAATATTCATTGCACATTGCCAGTTCACATCAGACAACCAGGGTTAGAAGCCCAAATAAATCTGAAGCAGTTCATAAAATCACAGAATGACTTGGATCAGTAGGGACTTGTAAAGGTCATCCAGTCCTATCCTACCATTCTGGTCAGAGTTGTCTTTCACTAGATCAAGCTTCTCAAAGCCCTGTATAACCCAGACTTTAGTGTTCCCAGTGATGGGGAATCCACAGCCTCTCAGGGAAACCTGTTCAAGTGCCTCACCATCCTCTTTGTGAGAATTTCCTTCCTCATTTCCAATCTAAACCTATCCTTCAGTTTCAGACGTGCCTTTTGTCTGTCACTATAGGCCTTCATGAGTAGTCACTCTCCGCCTTTCTTACAGACCCTGTTGATAATGGAAAGATTACAATAGGTCTCCCTTGAGCCTTCTCTTATCCAGCTCTTTCAGACTTTTATTATAGGAGAAGTATTCTAGCTACTTTTTTGTGGGCCTCCTCTGGATTTATTCCAAGAGGTCCACATCTTTCAAGAGGATCCCAGAGCTGAGCACAGCACTCCAGGCAGCATTCACTGTGGTTATACATGTTGTTTGGAGTTGAATTAGAATGAAATATAAGCACAAAACAGGTAAATCAAAAGGACAGAAAAATGGCAAAGTGTTATTATTTAAAATTAACAATTAACTCTAGTGTTTTAAGATTTTGAGACTTACCCGCCCAAAAAAGGAAAGGTGGGAACTTCACAATATGTTGTAGGTCAGAAAAGACCTTCTTTTTTCAGTTTGCAGACATTTAATAAATTTGTGAATCAATTTCTTTTCTAAAGAAAACAGGTTGTGGGAGTGGTTTGCAGAGTGTTTTCATAGTGTTGTGGTCCATTTTTCACAAAAATCTTCTCGGTTTATGCTTGCTGCCATCAGAATTTCTCAGTGTCTGTATAATTTCAGACTTACTGAATGTATTTCATGCTTCATATTACTTATTTGGAAGTGAGAAACATTAACCTAATTGCAGATATTCATTGATGTCTGAAGATACTATCCATTTTTCACATGATCTCTTTTCACCTCACATATTCTATTTTCCATTAAGTTGAAATATTGTAAATAGCTTTTTAGGTATTTTTCCTGAATGAGAAAGAAAATAATTCATAGACATGTAAATTTTTTATAAAAAATACAGACCCTGACTTGAGATTTGATGCCATGGTCATGAATCATATATGATAACATTGTAAATGAGATAACTGCAGCACTATATTCTCTGGACACAGTTAATAGATTCAGTAGAACTCTAGCAAGATATTGTAGTTGACATTTCCCTATTTCTTTCAGAAAATCCTTCATAAACCCTCAGTTTGCATATTGGAGCAGATTAAATCCCAGTAGAGAAAATCCTAGATTTAGTGGTTTTAATTTCATAAGTTACTGAGTAGGAACCAACTTTATAACTATTGTCAAATTTGACTAGGATACTCTATCAGCTTTCTTTTTCATTTACTGACAAAACATTTCCAAGTAAAGGAAATCTATTAATATTCCTAACAAATGTTAACTTATAGTGTCTCCAAAACTATATGCAGAGGTGGCCTGATTGTTTTATTTATTTCTTCTATTTATTTTTGTGTGATTCCTGACAATGCCTTAATATGGAAATGTCTTTCTTTATTTCTCAATAAATTTCATAGAAAACAATTATTTCTGTACCAGAATATATGTTTTTGACAATTTCCCCAGCCTCTTACCTTTCAGTGAAATTGTGTCAAAGTGTACTAATGTCCTTGAAGGTCTCCTGCTGACTTGGTCTGTTATTAAAGCACTGGGACACTGTGCTCTCTATGGAACTTTGAATGTCAGCTAAAGGAAAGACAGTGTCAAAATATACAGGCAGATTTAAACAGAGACAAAATATACAGGCAGATTTAAACAGTGACCTCATAGAATAGTGTAAAAATGTCTGAACTTCCAGAGGTCTACAATCCTTATTTAAGAAAGCCCCTTTTTCTTCATAGAAAATGGAAGTATTTTGCGGTGGTAAACCTTCGGGATAAAGCCTGAGAGGCCACACGCCTCACACAACCCCGACTAGCGCCAGAGGCGTGTCCGCAAATTCCAGATGGTCTGTTGCCAGAGGCCGTCACTCAGGCAGACCACTAACTTGCGCGAGAGGAGCAGGAAATGAAGGACGGGACTCACTTAAGGGTAAAACAGGGGAGGTTTATTGCTCTCACCCTGCCGGTGCCT
>JBBMKD010000115.1:18031274-18043750 GCA_037834095.1 Argya squamiceps
TTGAGTGTCACTATGGCTGATCAACCCCCTAAACTTTAATTATGATTGACACACAGAACTTTGAAAACTTTGTAAGGAACAGTAGCAAAACAAAATGGAGGACAGTGGAAGCCATCTTGAAAGGCCTATCTTGAACATAACCCTAATAAAACAAAATCACGAACCGCCACAGTATTTCAGTAGTACAACCTTTTTTCCTCTTCAGTGCACACAATTATGGTCTCTTCTACGCATATTGCAAAGCTATGTGTTTTTCTTGGGTCATTCTTGCCCGCCATTGTACTGGTTTATGTTACCTATAAGAGTGGCACAGAAACATTTCTGGGAAAAACATCCTCATAAATTCAAGATAATTAGCCATTTAAAATAAAATATAGAATTTCATAAATTTCTTCTATTAATTTATTTTTAGCTTCAGATTGGCTTCCAGTTCTGGGGCACCTACTAGACAATTCAGGAGACCTAATTTTTTCTGACTACATTTGCTGTTTTATAAGCAGTCAACTTCATCACAGGGAAATATTTAAAACTAACTACATTTTTAACACAAAAGTAATCTGTCCTTTTGAAATATTTCACATACAAAGATTAATAAATTACACATGTTGCTATAGCAACTATGAATCAAAGAATAGTAAGTCTAGACAGTGCAATTCATGCCCTTTGAAAAGAAAATCAAATATAAATATCAAATTTTTGATTCATGATGCCTAGAATAATTTAGTAAAAATTAAAACAATAGTGATTTGTTTTACCCTGGTCTGTCCGCTTGTAGAATTAATTTTAAAGGCTCATGTTTAAATACTCCTGTGTATGTTAGGTCTCAGATTTTTTATCACAGGTGTCCCTTATGGGCCTTTGTACAGTTATTCTGATTCAACAGTGACATGAAAAAAATCATTAGTATAATGATCAACCAGTTCTTATTCAATACTAGACACAAGTGATTTTCATTTACCTACGGGATAGGTGAATGCAAAATGTCCTTGAAAATAAATTGGTTACCTTTATTATGTTAATAATTTTATAGAAAGTCTAGGATGAAATCTATGTATAAGAGTCAGCTCTGTAGCCTCAAATGGTGGTGATGCCTCAGTCTAAGAGAAGGAGTGACCATGTAAAAATCTGATGGTCCATGTACCACTTCTCTTTTAGAGTTCATTAGGTGCTTTGTTTGCATGTGCAAAATAAAAAGGCAAGTGTTTTAAAAACTGTTTCCAATTAATGTATAGTATTTGTGAAGAGTGTGGCAGGTGGGATAGGTTCTAGTGAAATAGACCAAAATTAAGAGGAAGTGTCTGTCATGGATTTTGAGTGCTACTCAGTAAATATTTGTGGCATCAGGAAAGGCATGAAATGGTTTCCCCATGAGAACTGGAACTCCTGAGTTTAAAAATAATCTCTGCCCAGGGAATGAGTGACAGTGAAGGAGATTACAACATAATATTCACCCATGAGTGGCATGGAAAAAGTGAATGAGGAATTACTCTTTCTTCGCATGGTATGAAAACAAGGGAGCATCAAATGAAATAGCAAGACAGTATTTTGAAAATAAAGAGGAAATTGTTTTTCAGTAAATGTGTAAAGTTCTTTCCACACAGCACATGAATGCCTGAAGATTATAAAGATTACAAAGATTGCCTGAAGATGTTCAAAACAATTGAACAATGAATTGGGAAAAATTGAGTGGGCTTGGTTAAACACAGAGATGAGACATTTGGCTCAGGAGGTCCTGCAGTTAAAATCATGGAGATTGGAAGGGGTTTTGGAGAAGTTTTGTTTTGTAATAATTCTGTTTCTTATATTTCTCCTGAGGTGGTCCCTGTTAACCAGTCTCGGAGAAGGCTTACTGTGCATTATTGATAATAGGTGTGACCTTGTAAGGCATTTTTAAATCTTTTTATTATGTCAGGCAATGATAAAAAAGTTGAGATAAGAGAATAAAAGAGAAGAGGGATTTAAAAGTATTTTTAAAAGAAGATTGTGCATTCTAGCAGCACCTCATCCTATCAACTTAATAACCTTTCTTATGTGCTTTTCTCCAGGAGCTTGTGTTTGGTGGTTTTGATCTCCATAAAGCCAGGAATAGAATCTGTATTGCTCTAAAATTAGAGGGAGGCTTAGGACATTTTCCCTCAGAAATATTTGATCCAATTTTCTACGTCCAGAAAACCTAGTCAGTGGAACGCATTCAGCTTATGTTCTTTATCTGTTTCTTCTGTTATGGAGATTATTTGCTGATGTACCCGACATTCAGATGGAAATTTGGAACATACAGTCAAAATATAGGGCACTTTCTAGGAGCTAATACACAGATAGTCTGTAAGTAACCAAAAGCCAGACCCATATATCTATTATATGATGAACTTTGTTAGCAGGAAATGATGAGGCTTCCAGGGAGCATAGAATCTTTATGGAGGTAAGCTGAGAAGACCTATAGTTTACTTTGCCTTGGTTTCTCCTTACATTAGCCACTTGCTCTACCTTGACAAAAATGGGACTGAAAGAATGAAGATGAAAAATGAGATTCCAATAAAAAAGTTTCCAAGGTTTGATTTCTTTTAAATCAGTTACTTGAATATGGAATAAGTACTTCCATAGTAATAGTTGCCTCCCTGCCCACAATTTTTGACCAATTTATAAAATGTAAATATGGTAATATCAGTACATTAATCCCCTGGAATTCAGTATAGCAAGAAGTAATTTGTCCTTGTAAATGTTTGATTAACAGTCTTATTAACAGAAATTCATTATGGAATAAAAAAATTCTCTCTACGTATATATGTGTGTACGTATGAATAAACACATGAAAAAATAAATGAGATGAGAAAAAAGAGACAATAAATGAAAAACCCTAGGCTGTCCATATAGTTGAAAATACATGTTTTCTTCAGATGACATACCATTTCCTAGGAGTAGCTGAGTAAAAACTCTTTCTTCTGCATTTTCCAGAGCTATGTGGTCTGACACACTGACCTTGAAAAGGCACATCCAGGAATTCCCCTTGTAAATTTATCCCAAATAATTAAGAGATGAGGTAAATAATTTCTGTCCAGGCAAAAAGGGCTGAGGGTGGGGGGTCCCTTCTCAGAGCCTGTTGGTGAAGCTAACACCAGTCTCAGACTCAATAGTCCCAGCTGTCAGGCACTGTACAACTTCCAGCTCTCAGTTAAGTGGATGAATTCTGGATATTTTCTGGGAATACAGCTCTTCTATGGTTTGCATATTTGTGCTGGGGAATCTGGGTGTTTACTGAATCCTTTTGTTTCATAGATAGAAAGAAACAAGGCTGTGGCACCAGTGACAGTCCTGTGATCTCTCTGTCCCACTCAGGATTTGTCGCAGCACACTGCATTGTAGCATATATCAACAGAACGAAGTGTCCAGGTTTGTAGATGTTTCAAGGTCATTTTGGATGTGTTGGATGACAGCCACACAAGAAAAAATCTTGATGTCAAATTCCTACCTGTGAATCAACCCCCTAAACTCTCTTTTCTTTCTGAGGAAACTAAACTATATCTGGCTTCTGCAAGGACTCAGCTGTCAAAAAACCTAGACTCACTTTTACCAGGTCCTTGCTGAATCTGTAAAGTACAGTGGCTATTTGAGGTTCAAAAATGAAAATTCCTTGGGGTGAGGAGTGCACCTGACATTGTGGCAATTCTGTTTGGATTCTTGAAGCAATTTATCATTTGAAGAATTTTTTTCTTTAGCGTTTGGACACCAGAATTTGAAGAAGAGGAGTATTTTCCATTCACATGGCTCAAATCTGCATTATAAATTTAGCAGATACTTTTGCCTTCTTTAACACTGCATCTTTAGTAGTGCAAGGCACCCAGATATTCCATATCATTGCACCATACTCACTAATGTCATATACTTGATGGGAGAGGTTGCTGTGTCCACTAAGAAATAAAGCAGTCTCTTCAGGACAAGGGACCATGTTATTGTGTACCAATTAAATGATGAAATTACCTCCAAAAATCATCTGACATACCTTAGATTTTTTTTCCTTGTAGTACTTATTTTTTGAGTTTAAGCACCCTTGTGAAACCCTGCTGGTTGTCTTGAATTACCTCTCTGCCCTCCATGTGTCATCCATAGGAGGATCTATTCCATGATCTTCCCAGACAGAAGAGGTGAGGTTGACAGGTCAGTAATTTCCAGGGTTCTCTTTTCCATTATTTTTAACAATGGGTGAAATATTTCCCTTTTTTCCAGCCTGCTGGGACTTTGCCTGATTGCCATGACTTTTTGAATATCATGGAGAGTGTCTTCACAACTACATCAGCCCTTAGGACTCTGAGGTCCATGGATTTCTGTGTGTAGACTTAAGCATTTAAGAGTGGCCTCTCTTAGTGAGAAAATGATGAATCCTCTGCTATGTGTTTGTGTCAAGAGTCATCACAGCTATGTCAAAAAGAATCCCAAGAAAATAACTTATAAGTGAGGGTGCCTGTAGAAAAAGTGCAATGGAGAATTTTTAAATGAGAATTTTGGTCAATATTCAATGTTTTTTTAATTTTATTTTTTATTTTTAAAAGGAATAGATGGTAGATTTAGGATTTTTATTCTTATTAATACATTTTTGTACATTCCTGTGTAGACCTTTGTTTGTAATCGCACAAAGATTCTGATTCTGCCTTTCTAGTGGGACAATACAATGATAGATTGCAGAAAAAGGATAAGGACCATATTTCAGGAAAAAAAGTTAACCACAAAACCAGTGGAAGGATGTAGCTGGAATGGTTGTATAAATCTGTGGATGGAGAACAAGATGAATATGGGATGTTTTTCCCATATTTTCCCTTTTACGTTTAGGGATGGATCTGACAAATATCTAAAATGAAAACTTATAACAGGTCCTGGAATTTGGTGGAAAAAGAGATTTAGATGACTTTTGAGGTCCCTTCTAACACCTGTATACCTACATAATGATCTCACCATAGAAGATCTTGGATCTGGAAAAAGTACCATTATTAGATTCTTACAGGATAATTTAAGTTAAAAATTGTCTCTAGAGGTCTATTGATCCAAAACCCTCCTTCAGGGATAGACCAGACTCATCAGGCTATGCCCAGATGAGTTTGTGTACCTCTATGCTTTCTCCAATCAGCCTGTTTTGGTGCTTATTCTCTGCTTCTCTGTCATGGAAGAAAAACACACTTTATTTTTTAATAGTTTTGTTACTTACTCCTGCTGTTGCAGATTGACACCACTGCCTCTGATTATTTTTCTGTGCATGACAGAATCTTCTGCAGCCAGAGACTGGCTCTGTCTTCTGTAAATTCCCCTGGAGGTAGTTAAAGACTGTGTTTAGATAGACTTGTCCAGTGTGAGAATACCCAGCTCTCTCTACCTTTCCTTCTATGGAACTTGCTGGAGTGACAAGATGTGTGTTTGCTACCCAAGAGCACTGTAGTCAGAGATAAAATCTCTGCAACTTTCAGTCTGGGCGAGACATAACTGGGTTCCTTTGATAACGGTCTTCTTGTGACCTTACCTTTTAACACCTTTTTTGAATACCTGAACAAAAAAAAAGGAAACAGTTTTTTGATTGCATGGTATTGGGAATGAAAAGTAATTTTAAAAAGTACCCCAGGCAGAAGAATAGAACAATTAAAAGCTCTGTCAGAGCTCACACTCTCTGGATACACAGAAGGCAATTGAAAGGATTCTCCCAAAGGGAATTTCATACAGTGCTTGTCCTATATCTGCTAGCAACATGAGCCAGTAAATGGAAGATAATCTGAAGGCTGCCACCTTTAGCATTTGCCTTATTTTGGTCTGTGCAGAATGTGATATATTCAGCAGTTTTGAATTAAATAGATGAAGCTGAATGCAGCACAGTAATCCAGAGGACTAGAAGTGTTACTATGAGCACTACAGAATGTTAACACTTATTTTCAGGGACTTCAAGGCATTGCTGATGGGAGGCAGGGAAGCCAAATCTTGCTGAGAGTGAGGAGCAAAGTTGCTGATAAAAGGAAAAGAAAGAAAAATTGGTGACTTGATGTGGGACAGGAAAAATAGAGATTCAGAGGACTACCATAAGCCAAGTAAGCTGGATTTGCTGCACAAAGAATATCTTAGTCTGAAGTGTTTGGACTACACTTTGTGGTAATTAAGACTCCAAAAGAGCACAAACATAATAGAAAACAAAACTGTAAAGAGTAAAAAACTTCACTACTGAACAAGTGATCTAAAAAGTGAAATTATTTCTCACAACTTTAAAATAAGTGCTTTAACCCCTGATATTGTCATAATACCTCCTTTTGTAAGAAGGAGAATTACAGAAGGGAGAATAATCTAGACACAAGCTGAAGATGCTTTCAAGGGGTAAGAAAGCTCTCTTAAAGAAAGAATAAATACTAAAGCAATAAAGATGAGTACATACTAGAGCAATAAGGGCTCAATTGCCTCATGATTTGACCTCAGAAACCTTGGACCTGAAGATCCAAATCTTTCAAGCAGAGAGGTGTTAGCCAGGCATTTTTCATCATTGAAAAGAATGAAGGATACTGAAACAATTATTTTTGTGCTGTTGAAAATGACATAATTTTATTGCAGAGCCATAAGATGGTTAAGTACAGCACCAGGATTAAAAAAATCCGACCTATTTATTACTCAAAAGATTCTGAGGCCTGTGGATGCTTGTTTGTCTTTCCATTGCTAAGCTGTCACACATGAGGTAAAGGAGGAACATAGTCGATACTAGGCAGATTAGGATGAAAGGTTTATTTTTTTGCTCTCATCACTCTGGTGTTCCTTACTTTCTTATCTTAGGGGTGCCACTTTGTTTTAGCCTGGTTGCTCTGGACAGGTCCAGATTCTGAGAGAATCAATGGATGGCTTCTGGTCTCCCCTCACCAGAGCATGTCAGCATTGCCCCAACACAGCACTACGATCGTCTCTAGCTGACCCCTCCAAATATATTCTGTAGTTTTGTTTGCAGTTTATTTCTTCTCGACCCTAAAAGGTTTCTTTATTCTGTTAGGTCTTAGCTGTAAAGTGGATGTAGGATTTTTATTTGTCTCTTGCAGCATTGTTTTTGCCTTTTGATGATTATATAAACCTAGTCTTGTATGGTTTTGTTTGTTTTTCTGCTTGCTTGATAAAGCCTGTTTGTGTTTGCTGAGGATCTGAATCCTGTAAACAGGCTTTGTAAGTTCTTCCTGAAATCATCTCCTATTCTTTATTTGCTTAGGAGTTCAGTAAACTTCTTTCCACAATGTCACACATCCCTCTGATGGTTGTTATTAAAGCAGCCTGATCCTGTTTATGACCCAGCTTTTGAAAAGGCTGTATTACTAAGTGTATCCTTAGTGCAACCATAAGCATTTAATCCATATTTTGTTGCACTTTATTTAAACCATATTTAACCATATTTTGTTGCACTTTATTTAAATGCTTTAATTTGCATTGGTGTGTGTACATAGGAGTTGCATACTAGAGACATATTTCTTACACCTCCTTCTCCTCTTTTTCCTCCTGTTCACAGCGCTCATACATGGTTGGCTACACTGTTCAGCGTATCTTGGGGTTTGCTTTTAGGGGTTTTTCCTTGTTAGGCAGGTTGGTTTTTGGGATTTGTTTTTTTTTTTAGTTGATTGGTTGGTTTTGTTTGTTTAGATTTGGGTTTTTGTTTATTTGATTATCTTGTTTGGCTGTTTGAATTTTTGTGGAATTTGTTTGTTTGTTTGGGCTTTTGGGTTTGTTTACTTTTGTGTCTGTGGTTTTGTTAGTTAGCTTGTTTGATTTTGCGTTATGTGTGCATACTCTAGAATGGTCCTCCTCTCAAATGTGTATTCTGAGGCTTTTCCCACTGGCAGTAATTCACTGTTGCATCCAAGATCATAATTTAGCCCACATACGTATGTACATAGAGACCTAAGAGAATCACATCTGTCCTTCAGGAAACATTTCATTGGAGGAAAATGATAACCATGGGGGTACATTGTTGTCTTCTCACTGAAATCAGCTGTGATTAGATTTAGTAGATGGAGACAGCCTTGGAAGCACACATTAGCATTAGAACTGTCCTTTTGTGAGTGTGCAGTGAGGTCAATAAGTACATGAATATAAATTAGCTTGGTGGACTAGTGTGGCCATTAGTTGGGTCGAGTATTCTTTTTCCATGTACTTATTTGGTGCACCTGAATTAATTTGAATATCTAAATCCTGCGTATTAATTCTGTGCTGCAGTATGTAAAGCTTTAGACTAATCCCTTTAATACTTTTCAGTATAAATACCTTAATCAAGCAACGGCTTTATAATTAGTTGTACTTTCAGACTGGATATTATTTACTTTTTTACTGCTCAAAACTCATTCCAACTTTTAATTGCAAAGATTAGACAGACTTCAGAATGTACACTTAAATGGTCTCTTGCAGAAACCAGGATAGATGCAAAAGGCAGGATTGTAACAATCCAAACTTTAGACAAAAAATTCCCCCCCATTTTTGTTTTCCAAGATGTCATTAAAAGTATGCCTTAATTTCACCATTGAGTCATAAGATTAAAATCATATTGTGAAAATCATAAGAGTGGGTGTAGGAGCTGATTTGATTGATTGATTGATTGACATATGAGCATGATTCAATAAAGATTATATTTATTTATTTTGTTGTGTCTAAAAAAAGTGCTGACATGATTACAATCACACCCATATACAATAAAGCTCCTGGTATGTAAACAGTGATTTTACTTCTCAAGGACAGATCTATTTCCCTTTATATCTGTTTTCCCAATTAATGTTTAAAAGAAGAAACCATCTTTACCACAAGAACATTTTGATGTCAGGATGTACTGTTTGGAAGGCAGCATTTTAAAATGAGACTAAATTTGACATTTAAATTAAATGTGTTAAGACAGTTATTGTGTTAAATGCATACAGATCTGTGGATTATTAAAATCACCCTTGTTCAGAATGGGTAAACCTGTTGCAGAGGAACCTTGTGTATGAAACATAATATTTTTAATTATTAATGAATATACTTTTATTAATCAATTGAACCACCAACTGAATCAATTGAACAATGCACATGGTTTTTACATACTGAGTGTTTTAATAAATCAAAATATAATGCATTTTGAAACACTGGATACAGAGAAGTTATTTTGAATTAGTTCAGTGTAAATATGGTTAAAAAAATACTAGTTAGTGGCTCATTTTCTGGTCTTTTTTCCCCTCAAGCTTGTTAGTAAATTAGTTTTTGCTCCATATGTGTTTCTTTACATGTCACAAACTTCTTTCTACACAGCCATTGTGGCTGAAAGCAGATTACATAGTCTATGTGTGTAGTTTCTCCCACCTGATATGTTGATGACTGTAGAAATGTTAAAATGTTAAACAACTTTTTAATTATTTCAAAAAATTACTCTTGTTTACACATATATATTTCATTTAAGTGATAATAAAAGAATTATGCTATTTCAGGAAAACACTCACTGAAAATTTACATTAAAATAAATGTATGTAGTGGGACTTATTTGTAAGGAAACTGAAGTGCAGAATATTTAATTAGGAGGATCCAACATGTCTTTCCTGTTCATCAACTAATTTGTTTCACAAAAATCTTATTTTTTTTAAATACTGGCAAAAATATACAGTTATTTCATTCTTCTATTTTATCTTTTCCACATGATTGAATATAGAATGAGGGTAAAAGGGGAACATTCCCTAAAATTCTGCTTTTACCTCGTTTGATTTTCTAATTGGTGCAGTGTTATCTAGTTAAAGAGACTTCCTCCAGCAGCCCTTTGGGAAGTGTTCTTTGTTAACAGAAGCCTTTTATTTCATTCTGCTGAGGAAACGAACCAATTTGATACAATCCTTTTATCCCAGAGAAAGGGCACCACTTCTTTATTTTCAAGGTTGTGCATTTTTTGCAGCTGTAAAACACACTCTACTTCTGAAGCCACAATTATATGCACTTATCAATCAATCCTAACCTACCACAATATGGTTATGTCATTTTCTCTAAAAAGTGGAGGATTAAAGCGTCTAACCAAAATGAAAGGTACACATAGTAGAAAAAGTACAATACACATTATTATATTGTGGGAGAAGTAGGTGTAGGAGAAAAGAATATACCAATATTTGATTTTTCACAGATATTAAATAATCATTTAAGGATTTCTGCAAAACATTTAGCAAGGGACATTTTGCTTCCATTTTTCTTCTTATCACAAACACTTGCAGAATATTATTTATAAGGTGTTTTATAGTGTATCCACTATATCATAATAGGAAACTGTCTCTAAATTTTTTTAACTAAAAGAAGTAATGAAAATAATGGCATGGCATATATCCTGCTATTAAAAGGCAGAAATCTTTCACAATGTACAAGGACTGTCAGTTCACAGTTTTGTTCACAGTTTTGACTATCAGTTTCAAATTTTTAGAATTTGAAATCTGGAAGGAAAACCACAGCAATTGTCATAATGGCTTTTTCCAAGGACATTGGAGAGGTGGGCTGGAAAAGACATAGCAGTAAGAGAAAATCCACTTAAACCAGATAATAGGAGTATATTTGTAAAATATAATTTGTAAGTTTGGTAAGGGGGTTCTATAAGTACCGGTACAGCTTTCATAGGGGACCACAAGAACCTGAAGCACCAGAATGTGTGTTTGACCATCCTGTAGCCTGGGCAGTTAGGGAGAATCTAAACTTGCTGGAGGTCTGTGCAGTGGCTAGCCTGTTGGTGTGTTGTCTGTGTCCTGTTCATGTGGGACTTCAATGAGTCAGAAATGGGTGAAAATCTTGCTCATCTCCAATTTTCAGCACCATGGAACACAGTATCACAGAAGTGACTGACAAGAAGAAGTCCACAGGTGTTTTAGAGGGCTGACAGGTAGCCTGTGAGAAGGTGTGTGGACTGGAGCAGTAGGATCTGAGGACAGGATGGAGACAGTGGCTTTGGGACCCTGCTCTGAGGTTACTGTCAGAACCCAGAAAACTCCAATATTTATGTCCCAATTTATATTGCATATAAACACATACAGATTTTTACTGTCTTCATTGAAGACAATATATATTATTCCTGTACTCTAAGTGAAGAAGGAAAAGTATTACTCACAGATTCTAATTTCCAGCAGCAGTAATTCTGGTTAGGAAGTTTGGCCTGCAATCATTTGGAAACCTTGAGTGAACGGGATATTTAACTTCTAGACTTTCCTATTTTTTCTGCTGCCTCCACCTTTTTGTGTTTCAAGAAATATCCTCTACCTTGCTCTTGGTCCATCCTCTCACTGCCAAAGTCCAAAGCTTTTTTCCTAAAAGAAGGAAGCTTTTCAGTATTTCTAAATTTCCTAATTTCACAAAAAAAAATTGTTTTCTGGGTCTTCCTTATCATCCTACATTCTTTCTCCAGGAGGATACATGGCCTGACTGTAACAGACAGATTCAGAAGGAAGAATAAAACTGTTTACTTACGAAAGTTTGTAACATTTTCCTTAGCAGCCCATTCTGTTTGAAAATTTTCTTTTCTCTGTGGATCTCACAAATTTTTTCAGCAGTAAAAAGAAATTTTACTATGTTATGCTATTAAAGAGACCAAATTAAAGTACTGTTTTTATACAGCTTACGTCAACACCTCGATACACTCTCACTTAAAGCATTAGTGATAGTTCATTGGTTATTCTTTGACCTGTGTATCCCTCACTCCAAAGTGGGGAAACTACGTTCTAATTTAAAATCTAAGAGATGATTTAGAAGCTTAGAACATAGCTTTTATATACTTTATATTTTGAATCTACAAATATCAAACATGAATATGTAAAAATAAAACCATGAAATTTTTGTTGCGTTCAAAGAAAGAGCTACCTGGTGGAAAGGGAAAAATAATAAAAACAGTAGATGTGATCTTAGGCTCAAATTTTTGGGTGAGGAATCTGAGAAAATATATAAAACTAAAATGAACAGGTTAAGTGTATCTTTTTTGTTCCTTTCTTTTCACATTTTCCTAGAATTCAACATTAGAAATTATGGATGCAATTTGCCTGAAGAAGCAGTATGAAATCATTCTTCATTGAAGTACTCTCAAAGGCAAATTTATAAAGCTCTTCTGCTTTTATCTTAAAAAAAAAACCAAAAACCAAACCCAAAATCTCATATACCTTATTCTTTCTCTTAAGAATACCCCAACAATCTTTATAACACACACATATACTGTTACCCAAAAGAATCATGCAGCTATATTTGAGTCTATAGAAATGATAATTTTAAAATGCAAATTGGGTAACTTTTTATGCAGAGATTACATCCTGGTACTGCTGGAAAGAATGGTAAAATATCCACTATCTCCTGGGGGAAAAGTATTCCCTAAATTAAAAAAAAAAAAAAGCATTAACTTCAATTGTTTAACTAAACTAAAACTGAAAAAAACCTCTCAAACTCTTTTTCTTTCTTTCTTTCTTTCTTTCTTTCTTTCTTTCTTTCTTTCTTTCTTTCTTTCTTTCTTTCTTTCTTTC
>JBBMKD010000115.1:18043850-18094693 GCA_037834095.1 Argya squamiceps
TCTTTCTTTCTTTCTTTCTTTCTTTCTTTCTTTCTTTCTTTCTTTCTTTCTTTCTTTCTTTCTTTCTTTCTTTCCCCTTGATCTTCTAAATTAACTGTGTGAGAGAATAAAAGTATCATAATCACATAAGAGATTTTGTTGGAGGGTCATCAGATCTCTTTGGCTGGTGGGATTGTTGAAGCAAAAAGCAAGGGAGAGGAAAGAAGAAAAAGCTGCTGGCATTCCACTCTGAAAACTTACCCTCCCCTGTGCTTTATCCTAGAATGGACCTTTGCTCTGAATGTCTTCTGATGAGTACAAAAGCATGACTTTTCCTTCCAGAACTCTCTGTTGAAGAAGGCACAGCAGAAATTTGAACTAAAGCTTCTTATGTTCCATGCAAACTTTTAAAGATATTTTCATACCTCCTTGGTTTGAAAGTCTTGGAGCAGTTCAAGTTTTTCAGTGAAAACCTTTCAAAGAACTTTGGTTTGTTTCAGACAACAGCTGAAAAGTGATGAAAACTCTAAAAATGCAATGAATGAAATCAGGAAACTCTCAGCATTACCTGTGGGTTTATTTTTGGTATTTTCAGAGATCTAACTTAAGAAATCAGAAAATTTCATATTAGGAAATTAATTAAATATGGTAGATTCACTTACCAAATACCTCTACAGTCTAGTTGCACTTAACTTTGGTGGGTAGGACAAGGCTAACATTTGCTTTCACACCAGTTCATCTGCTCAACTTTGAGACTACTGGCAATCAAGCAGGCATTCAGCCTGGAAACCAAAGTTTCCAGCTCCCTTAAACTGTGATGACATCCTCTTACAATGGAAGGGAAAATTTTGGCTTGTGTTTAAACCTCTCTTTCTCACAGAACATCCCAAAAAGATGTATGTCCATTGAAGCAGTATTTCAAGAATATTTACAGCACCCTGCTGGTGTTGACAGGATTCAGCATAATAGGATTGCTTTTCCATCTCCTTTACTTTGTGGAAAGCATTGGTTGATCCTTTAGTGCAGCATGGTTTGCTGCTTTTCATCTCCCAGGCAACAATAACCTCTCATCATGATTACAGAGCTTCCTGCAGACAGATGGGCCTAATCCCAGTGCTCCAACAATTTAGTAATCTATTCCAATCAGGACTTGATGGATTTGATAGGCCATCTGTAGCCAAGTGAGACAGATTCAAGACAGGTCAAAAACTGGGAGCCTTTCAGAAAAGCTTTCTGCGGTTTCACACAGACAATCACACTAACAAGAAAGAAAAAAAGAGAAAAATGGGGAAAAAACCCACCAAGATAACTCATTCCCTGCCTTCAGTTCTTTAGAAAATAATTCTATTGTAATTACTACTACTGAATATGACTCGAAAGACTCAGTGAAACCCTTCATATGAGACTTTATGAATTGAAAGGAACCAAAGAAACTATATGCAAACATCATTAGATTAAGGTGAATACATTGGTTGAATAATTGTGGAAGGGAGGAAAAAACCCCTAAAATATTTTTGAGGAGATGGTTTATTTTAAAGTATAACCAATTAAACTCAACACAACTGCTTGCATTTAGATGAAGCAGGACATTTTTAATGCACAGGACATTTTGTTTTATTGAGGTAGAGACGGAAAAACAGTGTTCTGGGTTGCTGGGAAGACAGCTCTTGCATTATCGTTATTTTCATTTCAAGGAAAATAATCCATAATAGCTTGCTGCACAAACATCACTGTTAACAACACTTAATTGCATGCATACACATTCAAGAACAATTAGTTTCTAGAATCTGCCTCTTAACTCTAGCCTTGACTTTGTAAAAGGTTACATTTTAATGCATTAACTTGTCTATGTAATTTTGTTGACTTCATTGAGAGTTTGAGGTTGACAGGTGTTTGCAAGATCACCCGAACTGCATTACAACCACCATCAGCCAAGAGTGATTGGGGTAAATTTTATGCATAATGGATATTGAATTAAAGGGGTTTTCCAAAGGCACACACCATAATTATTCCTATCAGAAGCAGCAAAAGCAAGAAGCAAAGTAAAGATTGGGTTTTTTTAAATTTAACTGGAATAGGTGTCTGGAACAAAAGGAAAGCCTTTTTTTTCTTTTACATCTTTATGTAAATAAAGAAAGTAAAACCATCTTTTTTATTTTTTCCCTTTTTGTGAGTGACATAAGTTTATTCAATGTTTAAGCATCACAGTTTTCTTTCCACATTTTAGTGCTTTTATATAGTTCAAATTTCTTAATCTGACTTAACTGCATGTGAAAATGTTAGAAATACTTTAAATAGTTACAGTTAAATCAGTTAATAAAATATTATATCTGTTTTTAAAGCAAAGGAAGAGTTGTTTGAGAGAAAATGATGTTGTGATGTCCATCTAAAGCTGTTACAGTTAAGCTCTTAGTATATTCTTTATCTTTCAACAGCTCTCTTCAACTACAAGAATTAAATGAAATTTCCTTAATCTTTTTAGCTTCCTTTGCCATAGGGCTAAACTGATAGGTATTTTTTCTAGGATTTTAAGCAGGCTGATGAAGAATTTTGTAATAACACTTAAGAATGGGCATACAAAACTGGAGTTTCCTATTCTCTCTTGTGCTGTAAATCACTGAATCATAGAACAGCTTGGGTTGGAAGGGGCCTTAAAGATTACCTGGTTTCAACTGCCCTGCCATGGGCACCTCTCACTAGACCAGAATGCTCATAGCACCATCCAATCCAGACACTACCAGGGATGGGGCATCCACAGTTTCTCTTCACAATCTGTTCCAGAGCCTCACAACTCTAACCGTAAAGAATTTCTTCCTTATACCTCACCTAAAGTTTTCAGCTTTCCCTGTCATCCTGTCACTACATACCCTTGTAAAAAGACCCTCTCCATAATTCTTGTAAGCGCCCTTCGTGTGTTTGGAGGTGCTAAATGAACTCCCGGGAACCTTTTCTCCAGATTTAGGTAGCCCCAATTCTCTCAGCCTGTCTTAACAGGAGAGGTGCTCATTCCCTCTAAAAATCATGGAAAATATTTCTACACTCTCCTTAGTGTTTGTTTGTTTGTTTGTGGTTTTGGTGTTTGTTTTCTTTGTTTGTTTTTAATGGGCAAGTAAAAGAACCATTGTTTCTGCTAAACTTTCAGGTTATTAACATAGTCTGGGAAGCTTTTAGTGAACACAAGTTCACACTTACAGCAAACAATGATAGCAATTTTGAAATCTGATTTGTCTTAGCATGGTACTTCTGAGCTTTTCCTATCTGGTTGCTTGTGACATAACCACACCAAACTACAATCCTATTTTTTCCTTGGGTCATCTCTTAGCCTGAATTTTTTGAGTATGTTTTCTGGCTTAGGTTTTGCAATCTAATCACTGCTGTGTGTGGCTGAATTCCCTATTGGGAATTAATACCCTGTTAAAACAGGGTGTAAAAAAAGCCAAAGGAAAAGACAGCCTTTAATAAATATAAAAGATGCCTCTCCTGCTCTAATTTTAAATTCAAGTATGCCTCCACACGAATAGATTCAAAGACAGAGAAACACACAATAACAGGTCTGGTTATACGGTTTGTTAAACACAAAATAGAGCTTTACAGCACAACCTCTGTTTCTGTCATGACTGAAAAAGTAATAACATGTTCAGAAAAGAACACTATTTAATGAAGATGCATTTGATGCAGGGAAAGAGAGGAAAGAAATTCTTCTATCTAGGATGCCATAGAAGACTCTGTGAAAACATCCATACTCTTTTTATGTAGACTGAAGAAGAAAAAATAGTCAAGGTCTAATTAATTTTATAAGTTTGCTGGAAGTGGAAATTTCTCCTCTGTTAGACTCTGACCATTATGTTCACCGACCTTCATGTCACAAAAGTCCTCTCCCTGGTGAAACATTCTGTGGGAAATCTGGTTTGTGTTTCTTTATTCAGAGTGAGATTTGACATAACTTAAATTCAAATTGTATCCAGCTTATTGGGGAACAGGAGAAGTTTTTTGAGAATCAGAGAGGAAGAAAAAAGCAGAATCTAGTTAAAAATCACAGATACCTGCAACAGACAAATAATTTCTTGTTGTAGTGACCATGATGGTAACTAACATATGCACCAGGGACTCATGCACTATCCAATTTTCCCTTCTATTTCAGTAGAATCTAGGGTAGCAAAAATACCAAAATATGCTTTAAATGTGTATTGCTTATATATGTAAAAATACACGTCATTATTTACAATTTAATTTGTGCTCAGTACACTCCTTATGACTTTTTAAACTATTTGGATAGCAGAGACATCGGAGTCTGGAAAATGTCAAGAGCAAGGAAGTCCTTTATAAGAGGAATGTGATAAGAAAGGACAGCTGATAGCAATGGTGTATCGGAAACTTCAAAGGTTTATTCCTTAGCAGAGGCATTTCCTACTGTGTTTTCTTACTTGCCAACTCTTCCTTCTGAACCCCCAGGCAGAGTAACTGATCTGAGCTTAAATACGTCGGTGAGTTGGGCAAGTTCTTTGAAGAATACTTTGAAATCAAAGGAATGAAGGTGTTTTAAGTGACAGGATTTATTCTGTCTTGCTGCCTGTTGTAAAGGACCAGTATAAGAGGGAGAATGCTTGAGTTGTTAAATGTAAGTGGAGGGCAAGTAAAAGAAGCCTGTTTACTGCATTGTCAGCTGTGTGTTAGGCTTTCCATCATCTATAATGAAACATCTTTACTGCTTGGATGCAGCTATTGCCAGTTGTTTGAAAACATGTATAGGAATATGAGCACATTTTTTATTTTTATTTTTTGGACAGTTATTTTAAACTCTACATTAAATATCTTCAGTTTTGCTTAGGATAATTTTCAAAATCTTCATATGAATACTTTTAAACCTTTGTAAAAACCTGGGAAACACCCAGAAGTATAATTTTTTACAAGTGTGAAACATGCATTTGAATCAAAGCTATATATTCTATTTGTCACAAGAATTAAAATTGTCTTTTGTCCTCCTCCTAGCATCTATTTTGACTGTCCATTCTATCAAAAAACCCAATTCTTTCTTTTCCTTTTGATGTTGTGGTGAGTTGTCAAGTTGTGTGTAATGTTCAGGGAGAAGGAATGAAATGAAGGTGAATGAAAGTCATAATATACACTTGGTGTATGAGGGTGGGAGAAAACTAGGAGAAGGTGGGTTAAAAGTATTTTTCTCCTCCTTGTGAGATATTTTTGGGCTATAGGTGGTGGTTTGTGGATTTGGAGGCTGAGAGAAAGTTCTAGGAAGCTAACTGTTTATATGGATCAGGGTTTAACACCCTTTAAGCCTGAAAACCAGTGCTTGGGTGTGATATATCCCTCAAAAAGGATGTATATGACTTACAAAATTATGAAGGTTTTCTTGAAGTCAAAATGCAGCATACATTGTAATGGAGGCAGAGGAAAGGAAATATAGTATGGTTTGAAAAAACAATGAATTTTCCTTTCCCAAAAGAAAGCTGAAAATTTCTCTTTCTTTGTCTGCATTTTGCAAGAAGCCACTAGTTCCTAATATCTTCTCCCATGAACTCCTCTCTTAGTAAAAGTCCTTCTAAATGCAGTCACAAGATATTAGAGTAAAAGTGAAGCTTGTCTACTAGGAGACTTTCTTGTTTATTTAGAAAGTCTAATTGCAAAAAGTCTTGCTGAGAAATAGGAAATCTGCTCTTTAAAGAAAATGTTTCTTAAAGAAATTGTCAGTGATTTGAAATCAATTATGTAACCAAGGTTTCCAAAGGTTACATGAGCAATTTATGTAACATCATATTGTAAGGCTTGCTTAAAAAATTTTAAGTCTAAACAGTTACCTTTAATCTAATAGAAGTACACTATTCATCTTGAAATTAAATGTTTTTGAAGAAAGTTGTGGTATGAAGGGCAGTCAAAAGTAGGCATTACCAACCTTTTCCTCTATGGTGATGAAACTGAACACCACCTTTTAATGAGGATGAGAGAAGCTATTGCATTTATGAAGGAAATAGTGGTTTCAGTGTACAAAGGCCTTCAGGTACAGTTTTACTTCCTTACGTCACAATTTATGACAGAATGAGACATTGAAAAAGATGTTAATCTATGAAATAAATTAAGTGTAATTAAATTGGGTAATGGGGCATATATAATGTGCACTTTTAAAAAATATTGATGATTCATACTTAAAACTGTGCTTCTACAAAGTACTTCAGTCATGGGATGACAAATGAATGAATCTTCATTCCATTTCTAACTGGCATTCATTTTAGACATCCCCATGAGGAAAGCAGACATGAATAGCAGATGATCTCTGAACATTTCAAGACATTTCTCACATTAGAATCATATATTTTGATTTGTAGATTGGACTACATTTTTGTAAGGCATTTTGGATTCAGCCATAAAACATGGCTGAATTGCGCAATCGTGAGGACTATAATCCCGCCTCTACATGAACAGAGAATCACTGTAATCTTGTGATAGTGACAAGAAAATTTATGCTAAAGTTTAAAATTATGTATAACTCCAAAATAATATAGGTAATGACCTGAATTGTTTCACAGGTTTTTCTAAAATAAGCCAGTTGAAACAATTACATTTTTATCCTAAGTATATTTGTTTTAAGACTAAATTTCTAATTTTCTCTACAAAGTTTAATGGGGTTTTATGCATGCAGTAATGTCAGAATGATTTCTTAGTTATGAGTGACCTATGAAACGACCTCGGCAAGTAGGTAGTCATCATTAGATCGTAGCCATTAAAGTTAAAATAAGATTTTGAGATCCACCTACACAGATGTACAAAATGTACTTCTGAAAATAATAATTATATTTTTGACACATCACTAAAGCATGGGAGACCTTTCAGGGTGTTTGTCTGGAATCAAATTGAGATATGCCATTAAAGTTGCCGGTAGGCAGCAAGAATGTCTTTGTAGAAATGGTTTTCTAAGCAATTAATTTAGGCTGAGTATCCTCCCCTAAAGAGCATTCAGTTTGCTTTATGTGACATTCATTATAGACACTTCTTCCATAATGAAGAATAAATTACCATAACAGTCAAATTCTGCCTTTTTGCAAAAATATATATGAAACATGTCTTTGGTTCAGGTTGCACTGTGTAAGGTTGTTTGAGTCTAATTTTATGCTATCCTTGTGCTTTATTGCTGTGGGCTTCAGTTACTTAGTTTCTCTATGTATAAAAATACAATTAAAAATATGACAAAAATATAAAATGGCTATTAATTGTATTGTACAATTTCCAATTTTCCTTCTTGATCTTCAGGTAGTTTTGTTGGTTTTTTTTATTGGCCATTTATGTCTTTGTCTGCATAGAGGCAAAATTTTGGCTTTGCCATAGTGGAGTAGATAAACAGAATAACAAGTATACCTGTGAATAATTCCAAACTAATTGCCTTCATTAGGAAAAAAACCAAAAAGCTGTGAAGCTCATTTTATACAATGGGTTAGGTGGCTGGAAAAACATAGGGTTCTTTTGGAAGCTGTCAGACATAAACACAAATGTGTATAAATATATTATGGGACAAAAAACAGAGTAGGTTTTGTGAACACAGATTCACTTTTCACTCAGGCATAATTTATAAAAAGATCCTATATCTTCTTAAACTCTCTGTGCCTGGGTAGTCTGTGAGCACTGAATGATCTGACTTTTCTGTAACTACTGCGTGGAAGTCAACTCCAGTATAAACTATGCACCCCAGCCTATACACAAGACGTGAGATGATTTCACACCAAAAAGTCAAACGCATACACTGGCACAACTGAGGCTTAGGGCAAGGTGTCTTCAAAAGAGCACTGATGAGTAATGCTGCATGCTAAAGCATTCACCAAATTCCAGCCTTTACAATATCAAAAATTAAGTGATGATTCCTGTTTGAAAGGCTTTTTTCAAATTCTAATTAGGATTTCACAGAATCACAGAGTCACAGAATTGTTTTGGAAGGCATAGCAGTAGGTCATCTGGTCCAAGATCCCTGATCAAGCAGGGCCATTGTAGAGCACATTGCAGAGGATTGTGTTCAGATGGTTCTAAGTATGTATTTTTCATTTGTTTGACAGCATTCTAAGAATGTTTTCTGAAAAATCTTGACCTACACTTATTTTTCAGTTTAAGTTTTTCTCATTAAAGGAGCCTATTTTGATTATTTTAGTAATAATTTTGAAACGCTTAAGTGATAGACTCCTACTCAAGCCTCTCCTACTCCCAGTGTAAAAAAGGCAGAAACTCTATCAGATGTGATCTCTCTGATGTTGGGAGGAGGTGAGACAGATTTACAGATAAGTAATTCCCTGCGCTTGTTTTGTATCTTAACTTTTCATAAGGTTCACTTTACTGACAAACATTAGCAATGAGCAAGCATTCTAATCACATTTAACATCTGTTGTACTTTTAGTTGCTTATAGAATTTTGCAGCTCTAGAGGAGCAGGGGATGTTAGATTTTTTCCTTATACACTCATTATTGACATTTGGCTTGAGCTGCATTATAAAATCAGCGTTGAGTATGGGTCTGTTGGTCTTAGCTGTCTCTCATGAATTGTAAGCATGACTTGAATAATAAGAGGGTAGTAAAGTGTAAGCTGTATGTTCAGAAATGAATTGCATAACAGCCATCTGAAACAGCAACATTTCCATGCAGGCAGCATAGACAGAGCAAAGTACATTGTAGGCTGCTACACTTATTGTTATTGCTAAATGGCTGTAATTAATTTAGAAGAGTGTTGACCCTACCAGATGATTCAGTATAATATGGCAGTGGCTGTTACACATGAATGAATTTGTGCATTTGATGCATTACTGTATAATTGTCCTTTTTGCTTATTAGAAAGTCAGGAGATGAGGCATTATTTATGATGATGTTTCAACAAAGGAACTACTGAAAAATGTTTTCTATGTTAAAAATGTTATTGACCATAAAAAAGGTAATTTTTCTATATAAAATATAAATTGTATCTGAGATGCTACACTTGTGCAAAAAAAACCCCATCAAAATTGTGGCAGAATTTTATTATGAATCTCCATTTTAGCTATCTCTGTATCTAATTTCCAGGTCATGGATGTATCAGCAATAACTGCATCGTTGAAGGTTCTCTGAGGTTTGCAGCTTTAAGAGAAAAAAGCAAACTAGTTTTCAGATGCAAACACTGAACTTCTTCTGACATGATATAGTAAATTTAAACTAATGCTTTGATGCATACATACACAGTATTGGTATGTGTAGCAAACCACATTTTGCTTTCTAGCTCAGTGTCTCAGTTACATGTGCCTTGTTTAATTAACTATGGCTAATGATTATCGGTCGTAGTCTATGCCTTGAATTTAAATTGGGCAACAAGACCAGTCATTTTATAATGATTCCATTAATGTTATTTTAAGCTCAAAAGACCATTTTATTCAGTTGCAAAAAATGCTTGAAGAAGTACTATGTTTTAAATCTACCACTGTCTTGTAAAAAAAAAAAAAAAAAGAAAAAAAAAGGAGCTGAAAAAGTAACCCTATGTATTAAAAGTGACAAAGATAGATGAGATTAGCTTAGCTTTTTGCTTGACAAGATTTTCCCACGACATATGTTCAGTGCTACCAGGGTTATTACAGAGAGCACCAACTAATCAGGGAGACAGATTCACAGTGACTGAAACACATGGTGGCCTCTCAGTGTTAAAAAGGACCACTGCAGTCATTTGTAAACATGGTCAGATAATGTCTGTATTTATAATTTTGATTGCTTCAGCCGCAGTCATCAAACCCAGAGGTCTTTTGCTTAACACTTCAATAGTTTGAAAAGAAAAAGATCTAGGTTACCACTGTCTGCTGCTGAACCAAAGCAGTGAGGAAAAATTCTGATAGCTTTTAATGGGTTTTATCTTGATAAGTGTATTAAAAGCATTACCTTTAAGAATAATTACTAACTGTGTAACTGTGTTTTCAATGACAAGCTGACATTAATTATGGCTGGCTATTTTAAGCCATGTTAACACCAAACCTCCTATTTATCAAATGCTGCTTCTACATGAAGAAGCTGAGTAAATCAGATTTGTGGCGAGAAGCAGCTGAAGTTCTGCGTGACTGATGTAGCTTGTCGTAAGTGCTCGGCTGACCTAATTTTACAGCTGCTCAGAGAAGACATTTGTAAATGGGCTTGTGATTGAATCTACAGCAGTCACATGCAGTGAATACAATATCTTTTATTATGAGAGATTTCTGTGGTATGTGCACAAGCTATTTGACCCAGTCAAAAGACTATGTAGTAGAGGAGTCTGAATCTTATACTTTTCAGGGTAGAGGGCAATACTTTAAGTTACAGACATCAATATTTTTTATTAATCTTGGAGATAAATATTGCTAGCTTTCTGGAGAGTCAAGCTAGTGGTAGCAAACCCTATCAGATTTTCAGGACAAAACTGTGAAGTTATTTTGCATTTTTAATAGCAATGGATTCCATGAAAAATATCTGTCCTTTTTTTCTCTGCCTTATTTTTCCATGAACTTTCTTTAAAAGAGTCTCTTTACATCCCTAACTCCCTGCTTAACTAAACACAAGTTACTATAGGAGTTAATTTTTTAGTTTCAAATTCCCCTATGTGTGAGGTACAGGCACAAAATGAAAAACTCATCAGACATTTAGAGAAATCTCTGCCAATGAACATTCTTTTCTGGTACAAGGTTTAAAATCTTAAGCAGAAAGGTCTCAGCCATCTCTTTTCCAGAGAAATTAATCTGCCTTAAATGGATTCAGAAGCAATTTTCTCAGTGGAGATATACTCTGTCTATGTTCAGCCCAAATGATCTATCTTCCACAGGCTTTTCTTCATATTTGTCTTAAAATTCATCCTAAATTTGACCTGCTAATTGCTTTTTAAACAGTTCCTATCAAAGATGCATTTAGACAATGTCCTTAACACCATGATTGATTTTCAGCCCTGAATTGATCAGTTCAACTACATGATTCCTGTAGGTCTCTTCCAACTAAAAATATACTATTCTATTAATATTTCTTCATATTCTTTTTGTTATGTTTTAGTTTTATTGTTGTTCTAATATTTCCAGTTATCTAACAAATAGAGATTCTGTCATTATATATATTCTCTAGACTGCCACATAGAGAAGCTTTGCTTTCTTTGTGTTAAAATATACAATTGCATATTTTAAAACATTATATACACTTTTATTGTCTAATGGTCAATAATCTCTCATAAATCTACATCTAGAGGATTTTCGGAAAATTATTTTCACAGTTCATAAAATAGAAGTCACAAAATTATTTCTAAAGTAAAATTAGTTCAAACCAGTACTTCAAGCAATTTTTATTATTAGTTTAGGCTAAGGAAAACGTTTCTTGTGGCAAATCCCTAGTTCTCATGTCCTCACCCTCCCTCTGTGTCCTGCTGAGGAAAGTCCAGCTCCAGCTCCCCAACAAAGCATTGTGTGGACTGGTGGCTGCTTTTAGGTGCCCCTGGAGCTGCCCCTTCTCCAGACTGAACCAGGCCTGGTTCTTCCACTTCTCCTCACAGGACAAGTGCCTTATCTCCAGCCACCTCAGTGGCTTTCTGGTAAGATCACTCTGGTTTATTGGCCTTTTTCTTCCTGTATGGAGGAGTCAAAAAACTGAATTGTTTGTGACTGAATTGTACAAACACGCTGTCTGTGTGATTGTATTGAAGATTTTAGAACAAGTTCCAGAACCTCTAATTTTTTTTAGATCATTCAAAAGGATCTACTCTCTCACCCTCACTGGTACACTTTGAAGGTAAGCACTAATGGTGCTTTGAAGGTAGGCTGTGTTATGCAGTGTTAACTTGTCTGTATTCTGGAGTCAAAATGGAGTCTGAGTCAAAGCAGAGAATTTTGTCATAGCAATGAAATTCAATGCTGGAACCCATTCAAGGTGGATCTATGACAACCAGTGATTAGTTGGAAACTTGCTCTGGAGGAAGGACTGCATGCACCCTTCCAGACAACTAAAACTGTGAAGAGGTCATGATCTGAGTTCATTTGCCTTAGGAAGTGACTTTTCTAAGTAATTCAAATATGAGGGAAGACTGAGCAATGAAAGGACGACGTCTATCTACCTTTTACAACTCAGATGAATTTTTCAGCTAGACTAGTGAAATATGAAATTAATTGTAAATGTGTGTTCTGACCCTAGAGTTGCTCTTTTTAAGTTAATTTTGTCTGTGAAATACAAGCATATACCCAAGATACCAGGTGTACTTGGTAAATTAATTCAGGTAATGGCATTGGGAACTGAAAATGTTGTATTTATTATCTAGGATATTTGTATTTTTTAAATACTTAAAAGATTTTTATTACTTTAAAATATTGCGGAAATATTTCTGTACAATTTAATTAAATCTTTGCAAGCAGAGAAAAAAAAACATGGCAAAGGTTCCAACATATCCTGTGTTTTGTCAGCTGTACATGATCTCTTTACATTTTACTGGCAATGTTCTGTATGTAAGTATTTAATAAGAAGCTACATTTAATATCATTATTATAACATGATGCTGATTTTTGCCAAACGGGTCTTATTTGCTCTTTTCAAATTGAGTAATATATATGTGTGTGTGTGCATGTGTGGAGGGGACACATAACAGCTGGTGTTATAATTGAACACACTTCTTATTTTTTTGAATGTGCAGATCTGGTCAGTCACATAAAGAAGTAATTTTGCATGTAGTTTTAAAGGTGGAATTAATTGTGCTGGCTGCACTGGGAAATGAATGTTTAAGGTACAAAAAATTGGGAAAAACATTTTTGTCTGAGCACCAGGGACCCTTTCCTCTGAACACAAAGGGGGTTTTCACTTTCTTTCAGTTACAGATAAAATTTTATTTAGGACTAAGATATTAATTTCCCCCTAATTATGATATTTAGACCTGTTATATATGCATCCCTGCTTTCTAATACAGTTATTTTATATCAGAATTACCCTTTTGTTCACTGACTTTCAAGTCAGTTCACACTTGCAACTTGTTTCTCTTTGATATGTTTGTTTTCTTTGTCCTTGTTTCAAATTATAGTACTCTGGTCTGGTTCACTACATTCCTGCCTTTCTGTTAGTTATGTATGTATATGCAGCATAATGGTTAAAATGGCAAAGATTTTAGAAACCATTTTCTATTCTGTGGAAAAATGTATGTACCCATGTAAGAATTTATTCATTATCAAAATATGGAAAGAGAAGAATTGTAACTTAAAAATGTCCACTGTATGTCTAGCTATATTGCGTTTTAAAAACAAAGACAGTGACTGAAATTCTGTACATATGTAAGAGTGTAAAATTAATTTTCTTCTGTAAAAGGAGATACTCCCTTTGTAAGGTTCAGAAGAGTCCTCTTAAAGCCTTCACTTTAGTACGATTTCAGTACTATGTTAATAGATTTGATATACTGTATAAAGATAGGAGCAATTGTATATTATTTTCAAGACCATTAATAATATTGCTTAGAGAAATTTTCTAAATAAACATTTTCCTGTGTGCAAGCAGCTGGAAGAAGGCTAATAATATCAATTAATTTAAGTTTACTTGCAGTGTAACTGGAACGCCCTGTAGGGCTTAGGATATCATTCGGCTTTGGCTCTTTTCTAGTGTCAGCATCTGCACACTTAATAGTGTTATTCTGCTGTCAACACTGCAATGACTGCATCTAGAAAAGATATGGTTTTATTACAAAATGACATAGAACTAGGTAGAATTTTAATTTCCTGTTGTGTTATTCTTGAAAAAAGCAGAAAATTTTCAAAGCTTTATGTAACGCTTCTGACTGTAAAATTTCCTATTTTCTCCTCAGTGCTACTCCGCTCAAGCAACAGACAAAATATGTGGATTTAGTTCCATGTTTGTTCTGGCACTTGGTTCTTTCCCACCACCATTAGAAAGAAAGAGCTTTTGTGGCTTCACTGAGAGTTGTTTACACAGGGAATATGGAATAGCCCTGTGCCATCACTAGAAATATTAATGCACTGGTAGAGATGTAAACTCCAGGATTACATTAATTTGAAACACTAGTTGAAACCATTTGGTGAGGAATCTCATCAAATCCTGTTTATGTTTAGTGATGCCATATAAAAATGAATGGAAACTAGTTCCTTGTTTAGTAAACATGGGAAATGTGTCCCTGTAGAAAAATACACTTATTCTGATTTTTAGACTTCTAAGTTATGATAAATAACTTGAAAATAATAACAAATAACTTGAGGTATAATGAGAAATTTCTTAATAGCAGAAATAATACACACATATTTTTAACAAGACTAGTTCATGCCAACTTACAGCTTCTAAGTGTTCTCTATTTTTAAAATTTTTTTCTAAACACCATGTTTTTATACAGTCCACATTTTGCAGATTCATAGGGCTGTTATGGAGGCATAGTACCAGTGGGGGAGGATGTTATGAATTTTGTGTCAGTCTTGAGGGTTGTGAAGTAACCCAGTGATTTTGGCCAGACCCTTCGAGAGACTTTCTGTTTACTCCAAACTTTTCCTTCATTTCAGAAAATAAAATAGATTTTTCACCCCTGAGAAGACTGAGCTTTGGCAAACGGTGTTGTGAATGCCAGTCTGGAAAATACCCCTGATCAGTTACTCCATGGAGAGATTGTCACCACCACTCGGTGAGCCCATGCTCAGGGACAGGTCTCCACAGAAAACTCCACAGACCTGTCTCAAATGGGTAATTTTTTTTTAGTCAGTATTCGAGGTTTTCAGTGCTTATCCCTTGAAAAAATTCTGTATTATCATAATATATTCAATACATTGATTTTTACCCAATTTTTGTTTGACATATGGAATTTAGTAGAATGTTAGAGAACTGATTTTTCCTCTCCTTCTTCAGCAAAACTTACTCTATATTTTCTTTCAAACTTCTGTCTAGGATTTAAGAGAGGCTAATTTTTAACAGGCCTTTACTTTCATATGCTACTTTATGAATTGCAAATAAAAATTCATTAAAATGGAAATGGCTGCTGGTTTCATTTTTTACAAATGTTTTGTCATTGTATAACAGCAAAATGGGAATTAAAATAGGATAATCCATCAAATTAAATGTAAATGTATTTTTAAATTTCAAGATTTCCTCAGTTTTATATTCAGGTGAATTATTGAAACAAAAGCAATGCTATGTGTTTAGTTAATTATACTGCAGTATTCACAGCACTGACTCCTTAACTGTAAAAAATACCTGTTAATGTTGACTGAATTTGTGTTACTATTCAAAGAAACTTTTATCCTAAATGTATATTAAAACAGTGATTTGAAACCCTAAATTTAATTGATGATTCCACTGCTGTGTTATCTCTTGAGAAAGGAATGTCTTGCATCACACTATAATATCTGGACAATTATTCTTGTAAGAATCAAGGTGAACCTGGAGATCCATTACCTTTTGGCTGTGGCCAGATCATTACTGAGCAATTACCAATTTTATCAAGGGTTTATTCTGCCTTTGGTAACAATGCAAAACAAACTCTTGTGCCATACACCCATTATTGCAATTGAGAAGCGATTTATGATACTAATCAAAAATCCATTTTTTTTACTTGCCCTGCTGTGAGGATACCATGTACTGTAAAATATCATTTGTAATATATATCATGTATATGAATTATAAAGGTTTAGAGCAGTGTTTTATTTTCTATTCAGTAGGTTAAAAATTATGAACTGATTTTTTAGCTACTATTGACTGTGAGATATTTTTTAATCTGTCTGGACATATGAATGGTGCATTTGTTTTTCTGCTTACAACAAGAAAAGAGGAAACTCCCATGAGAATCTAAAAGATACATGCTTATACAAAAATGACTTTACCTCACTCTGTATGTCATTCTGCAACATATTGAAGATGAAATAAGTAATTTTCTCAAAATCAAAGAATCAACAAGCAATCCTGACCAGCAGTCATCACTTTGGGCAGATGAAGAAGCTTTTGTTCCTTACTCCATCCCTGACTAGCCCTTTTATCAATCTTTGCTGTTCTTTACCTACACATTTTTCTGACTCACATATAAATCCTTCAGGGCACAAAGCATCTCTCTGTGTGCCTTGGTGCAAGATAAGAGTAATAATTTCACTTGACATTTATTACATAAAGTATGTAGCAATGCATTTAGAACAAAATCATGTGTTAATGTTTCACAGCAATGCCAGTGATCAAAACTGATTAAGTAACATTCTAATCATACTGTTAACTGTGATTCTTTTTCACATGAGTTTCAATATTTTCAGTGAAGAATCAGTATTGCTGATTTTATTTAAGTGAGTGCGTATGTTAACTGTCTGAATGAGAAAGATAAATAGAATTTTGCTATTGAGAAGAAATAATTGAACCTCTATTACATTACAAATTAGATGCACTGCTACACAGCTTCACAGAGCTTAAGATCAAGTGGTTCACCTGTTCTAACTTCTTGGTTAAGGCCAGCCAAGCCATTAGATTTCTTCCAGGAACCCAGGAATATGTGTATTCTTAATGCATATTTGATAAATAAACTGCTACTAGTGGTTTTAGAATTTCATTTTTTCTGATTAAGTCATACATCAATCCCCTAAGTAGGAGCTACAAGCCAAGACAGATAAAGGTTCAGGAAAAAGAAGGTTCAGGTTTCAGCAAAAATAAAGTACTCCAAAGTCATGATTTTAAAACTACTTTACTGAATGGCTGAACATGGCATATGGTTAACAGAAGGATAAGAATCAAATATAAATACAAAAAGAGATAAATATATGTTTAATATATTTTTTAAATTTAGCAGGAATTAAAAAAAATTGAAATTTTTCCAAAATTTGGGATCTTAAGGAATACAAATAGTGATAAACTCACTAAGACTAAAGAGTTGTCCTTGATGTTAGGCACTAGGCTGTAAGAAATGAAACATACCTGCAAGATAGTACTTGTAGATAAATACAAAGTGGAAATATTGAATTTATTTTATCATTTGTAGGCATTTCTAATTTTCTCTCAGTTTTTAGCTTCAAGTTGTTTTGATGTCTTGTGGCTATTTTGTCCTAAGGACAAAACCTTCCACAATTTTGTCCTAAGGTAGGTCTTGCTACCTTAGCCACAGAAGCACAGAATCTGCCCGGTTGGAAGGGTTTCATATCAAGTCCAACCGCTGGCCCTGCACAGCACCATCTGTAAGAGTCACACCATGTGCCTGAGGGCATTGATCAAATGTCTCTTGAGCTCTGTCAGGCTGGTGCAGTGACAGCACCCCTGTTCCAGTGCCCAAACACCCTCTGGGTGAAGAACCTTTTCCTCATATCCAACCTAAACCTGCCCTGACACAACTTCAGGCCACTCCCTTGTGTTCTGTCACTGTCACCACAGAGAACTTATGTGTACCTACCCCTCCTCTGCTCCTCACAAGAAGTTGTAACTGCAGTGAGGTCTCCCCTCAGTCTCCTCTCCTCCAGGCTGAACAGACCAAATGACCTCAGCCACTCCTCACATGACTTCTCCTCCAGACCATTCACCATCCTTGTGGCCCCTCTTTGGGCACTCTTTAATAGCTTAATCTTATTACAGCGAAATGAAGTCACCATTTCCTTTAATTCTTGTTTTGTTTTCATTTCTTTTTGATTGTTTTAGGTACTGTTCTTTAAATGCAAAGCCTTTCTTTAAAAATTAAAAATATATCAAATCTTGTAGAATAGATAAACCTTTCTACAAAATGTCCTGGAATAGTACATTAGTGTCCTTGCTAATACTTTTCATCTTATTTATACTGTGTGTTTAGATAGCTATGGACATATATATTTATACACTTATATATGCACACATATGTAAAATGTGTGTGCTTGTGTATAATGTATGTATTACATGTATGTCTTCTTTTATTCACAGTAAATTCTGTTTCTCTAATCCATCATTAGAGATTCAACAGTGATGTGAAGCAACAGATACAATTTTTTCAGTAAACATTCTTCTGCTTCATTCCTTGTTATAACTTCGATATTTTTTGTTGCTGAACAAGACTTCTTTCCAAAGATTTTTACAGCCTCTGATCACCATCCCCCTGCAATATCATGTCTGTGGGCCTTAGTGCCACTTAATATCAGCAAACCTCTAGAAATACTATATTCCTTTCAAACACCTTGACTGAGCCACATTCAACCTGACAGTCTGAGAACATTAAAGAGGGGACTGAATCAATTTACACAACTTCATTTTTTTCTGAGGTGCTCTGCTTGATTCATTTGGGGTAGAGAAACAGTTGGTATCAGTTGTATTCTTCCAGCCGGGCTTGTTGGGAGAGCAAAAGATGCTGCCCTATTATATATTTCAGCAAATGATTTTTGGTGAACATCTAAAGCATGTGGTTTGATCTAGGAGTCCCAGAGCAAGAGGTCAGTTAAGAACCTCTCTTCTCCTTTGCCTCCAGGCAACAAGAGCACTCTCCAGATCAGTGCTGTCAGGTAGTTGGGTTCTTCAGGCTTTCATTAGTCTATACTTTCAGAGATTTCCTGTTCTCTGGAAGGTGTCCTTAAACACTTCTGCGCTTCTTTTGGTCCCTTGCCCCTAACTAGATTGTATCTAAATTCTGACATTGATTTTCTGCGTTGCTGGTCACAGAAAGCTGACATAGTTTAGTGTTGGTTTTGGCCAGAAGGCTTTTCCCATGTCTCCACAGGCTCTCTGTACTCAGTTTTCTGCTTTCTGAATCTCTTGTATTTCTATGCTTTAATTCTCTGATGGTGGCAAATAGTTAAGTGGAAATGTGGCTTTGAGCTACCTTGCTTAGGTAGTTCTATTTTGCTTTTGGAACTTGTAGTTTGTTGCGTTTCTTCCTCTCATCAGAAACACCAATTTATTTTTCTGTATTGGAATGGGAGGGCCCATGTATTTGCATCTCATATTAGTTTATGGCTCTGTCAAATAACTTATTAATGCAAAATTTGTCAACTCTTAGTTCTTCATTAAATTCCATTATTTTTGATATGCTCATGCAAAAGCATCAGTACGTAAATTGTGATGTAGGGTTTAATGCATTAATGGATCCATTGACTACAATGTTTTCTTTGTGCAAAATGTGCCTTCCTCATTCATGTAAATGGTTAATCTGATTATTTTTACCATTTGTATATTTATTAGACAACTTAAGCACAATCTAGATAATTCTGTTATAAATTCAAAGTAATTTTATTGTATATACATGAAATGCCTAATTATGGTAGTAGTAAAGAATTAGTTGCTGAATTAATTAATTAATTGCATTCTAGAAACTCAGGGGCATTAGAGGATATGAAGGCACAGTCAGAAAATGCAGATAGGTAATCTGTGGCTTATCCTGTTGTTTTGTACACATCAGAACAGGAAACCAGGCTTATATTTGTTTGAGATAAAGTGGTTAAACATCATTCTGCCAAATGAGGTGGTTGCTGTAAAAGCTTTGTATGCGAAAATCAAAGTAATGTTCCAGTTAGCCATGACTCTGGAGATAACTGGAAAAGAAATGGTCAAAAAATTTCCTTCTAGGCCACCAAAAAGCATTGCAGGATTGCTTACTGGGTTGGAAAATTTGAGTGGAACCTTGCAAAATGCTGAACAGCTGGGAGATATTGAACAAAGCAAGAGACATTGTCCCATATATAGTACCTACAGGGCAACATGGCATAGCCAATTTTTTTTTGCAGTACCTCTTAGAAATTTTAATGCTGCCTGACTTACCCAAAGGCTCATACCCAAAGGCTTAGTTTGCTCAGTATTTTCTACTGTAGGTCTCATACTCAGACAGGCTGTCCTTCCAGGTAAATCCCCCCAGTTTACACACTGGGCATGACATTCTGTGATGTGAAATAACCCTTAGGTCAGCTTGGGTCACCTGTCCCAGCTAAGACACTTCCATTTCTTTCTTGTACCTTCTCATTGACCAAGCATGATACATACACACTCATACACACACACACACACACACACAAATGTCCTTCACTTAGATTAAACATGACTTAGAGAACTGAAGACATCACCCAATGATGTGTTTTCAACATCACTCTCATTCTGAATCCAAAACAGAGTACTATAACAGCTATTGGAGAAGCCAAAACAGGACAAGCTGTAAACAACCGTAGTCAGTGAAGCATCCCTGTTTTCAGTGAAACTATACCCTGTTAGTAGGTCAAATACTTTTCTACATAACATTTTTTGATTCT
Organism: Argya squamiceps; assembly: GCA_037834095.1. Taxonomy (NCBI): domain Eukaryota; kingdom Metazoa; phylum Chordata; class Aves; order Passeriformes; family Leiothrichidae; genus Argya; species Argya squamiceps. The sequence goes on from JBBMKD010000115.1 coordinate 18,063,970, forward strand.
AAGGGGAGGACGAAATTAAGGTGTGCTGTGGGGTTTTTTTTATCAAGGGTGCCAATTAGATATGCATAAGCGAATAGCAAATTTTGCAGAAAACAAGTATAAGACAGTTTTTCAGACTTTTTGTAAAATATGAACTTTTCTTTATCTTTTCTGCAGTGTTAAATTTAAGTGATGGTGACTTATGAAGCATGGAAATACATGATATATAATCTCAGAATATAATCTTATGAATTTGAAAATAGAGAGAGTATTTGGAGATAGATTTAGAAAATTTCGGATAGGAAGATGTTTTTGTTCCCATATAAATCAGCATAGCCTATGTTCCTGTTTGATAATGTCAGTGAGCAACTTGTTTATGGCTGAAACAAGTGACTAATTTAGAGAAATTGTCTTATTTATTGCCACAGGTTTCTAGAAGTGACATTATTGAAAGAATATATTTTTAGGACATTCTCTGTAAAACACATTTTTCCCTTGTATTTTTTAAGCAGCTCGGATTTTTTAAGACAGAACTGATTTGCAATGTGGTTTGCCCAGTTCAGTGGTAAAGTTTGAATGCATCCTTATCACCTTAATATTTTTTAAATTAGTTTTAAAAAAACTGCAACAAACTTTCATGTTTCTGATGGGTTTTTGAATTTTGTTGAAGATTCAACAGTAAAGCACTGCTGATATCATTGGTGTGATTTATAAAAATATATGAGAGTCTAATTGATTAGTTCATCAATAAATTCATAATGTTAATTGAGAATTTTCCACAATCGGAGACAAATTATTGTGGACCATAATCTATCAATGGCATATGAATAGCTGTTTTCAACTTAAATAGTCAGCTGGGTTATTTTTAAATAAAGAGATATATTTCCTCTCAACTGCATTTAAAACCAAGCCAAACTCCAAAGCCTTTTCATTGCAGTTTTAAGGGTATATGTTTCTCAGAAACTGACAAGGAAAAAAAAATCCTGTGAAATGTTTGTTTACCTACATATAATACATGAATTAATATGCTGAAGAGAATTTTGATACCTCATATTGGTTTCCCTAATCAGCCTTCCTTTTTTGTTTATAGCATAAAGAAAGGGACAAGCAGGTTTTTTTCAGGCTTGAATAAAATCTTAGAGAGAGTCAGTATCACAGGAATTTCAGGTGCTTGTGTTTCTGACGTAAATTCTATGTCCTACAATAGCTGTTTATCTTGTAATAATTTTTAGAGGGTGCTTCTGTGTGTGACTGTCTCAAATTTTTTTCCATTTGACAGTACCAATTGAAAGTGGTGCATGGCTTTGCTTTTCCCTCAGTTGTACAACATTTGGCCCCACCCAAAAGATTGCAAGAAATTGCTCTAATCTAATCTAATCTAATCTAATCTAATCTAATCTAATCTATTATAAAAAATACAATCTTTGTCAAGACATAACACAATGCGCATGGTAGGGTTGTCCTGCTCTTATACTAGATTTTGGGCGAAGCTGCATATGTGGTGGGAACAGTAATTTCCATCACTTTCTAAAAGTTCCATTACTTCCTAAAAGAAATCTAAAAGACTTCTAAAGAATCTGCCTTTGGGCAGGTTCATTTAGAAATTTTCCTCATCCTCTTTTGACAAAGAAAATATTTTTTTATAAGTCCAGTTAGAAAAATGTTTTAATACAAGATTTCAGAGGTCCTTAAATTTTATTTGTATTGGATTAATTTTTCCCCTTTGCTTCTCCTTTCTGAAATAGAGCATCAGAATAAATTTTTTCCTTAATTTTTTTCTAATAGCATCTTTGTAATTCACTAGTTTGACCAAGAGCTTCTCTTCAGAGAATCTACACTGGACAGAATTTTGTTACTTCCACTGGGTTTTGCTTCCGCTGTCTCAGTAAGCAGTCCTCTTTCCACTCAAACTACTGCCTGCAGAGAACAACCTTCTTGGCCATCATTTCAGCTTCATTGCCTAGGAAGCATTGCAAGAGCTCACTATAAACTGAAACTGACCCCAGGGTAACAGTGATTTTTTCACACATGATTTAGCCCATGACTACATTTCATACAGATTTCCAACACGGCATAACCATTATTTGTCTTGAATGCTATGTCACAGAGACAGAATAATACTCTTATTTTGTTAGTTGCTTGTTGTTTTTTTTTTTTAATGTTGCAATAACAGATACTTAATTCAAAAGTGTTTGGATTTTTGATTGCTTATTGTTTCTGGAGCTTTCAAATGAGGCTTGTCTCTATAAAAGCCTCATAATGTCAAAATGGAGCACAGCTCTCAGACACACTATCATGTCCTCAAGCTCTTTTTTACAGATGGTGAACCTGCCCCATACCTCAAAGAACCTGAGAAGGAGCATAGCATATTCAAAGACACTATGTTTAATTAAACTAGCAAACAGCTGTGTGTGATGAATGGTAAACTTTAGGGGTTTATATGTATGATGAGATGGGCACCATGACAGCAGCACAAATATCACTAGTTATGTTGAAAAAAACATTAAAAGGAACAACATTCTCTATCACTTGAATTGTGATTATCTATACTATCTGCAGTAGTACTGTTTTCTTATTGTGTTACTACGGATTTTTAAAGAAATCTTATGACCTGGAACTTCAGTACAGAGAATACAAAACTTCTCTGCAATATGATGAAGTATTGAGCTGGTTTTATTTCTTCACTTTTTCCATCACCCTGAGGTAGGAAAAGTCACTATGACCTTTCTTAGGGTAAATTAACATTCATATTACTTGACCTCTCAGCTCATTCCTGTCAGAACCTTTATTCTTGGCAACTTTATTCAGATCACATGCAATATACTGATGTGCCTTGAAAGTACTATTTGATTTGAATAACTACCCAAAATTTCAAGTAAAACAGTACATTTTTTTGAGAGGAAGAAGTGATGAGAGAGACAAAAATTCTGAATATGCACCAAAGTTGATATGAAAAAGCCAAATGAAATAAGAAAAAAATCATCCCATTTCTTGTAAAAATAAGGAAGGAATCAATAGCATAAAGCATTCTTCTTAGCACTCAGACCAGATTGTTTTGTCTCCAAAATCATCCTCAAAATAGCATTTCAACACTCTGCTTAGTCTTTTGTCATATAAGTGCATAATTCAGTCTCTTCATCATGGTGTATCACTTTCTGGCTTGGAATAAATAACACTTTCTTGAGCATTGTATCACTTTGTGTTTTGGGCTGATATTTTTTCACATTCCAGTTATTTTTATGGTATTTTAATACAGAAACTGAGAAAAAAAATTATATTGCCACCTTCATCTTTCATATTCAACCAGTCCAATCTGTAATAGTAATGAAAATATGTTGACAAATGTAACTTGTTTCTATGACAATGTTATTAATTTTTGGTTTGAAGTATTAGTTTAGCTAAAATGAAGTGCTTCCCATGCTTTAAAATTATATGAGAAAAAAAAATTAATTGTACTTTCAGGATGAAAACAGCTTTTTTCTTTTAAAAGGGAAAACAAAATGTTCAAACTTTTCATCCACTGAATCACCACCTTTTTATGTCAGAGGAAATGAGGATGAAAATTGGTCATACTTTCAATGGCTGAAAACTTTCATTTTCAGAAATCTGTTCATCTACAGTTTTTCATCCTAATCATAATTATATATCAAAGGACTAAATTATTAGCTCATGGACAATGAGATTTCTGGTGTTGCCGGTCTTACAAGTTGTCAATTTTCTATATAAGTCAAGTCCAACTAGAGAAGAAGGAGATACAGAGAAGATACTCATACAGAGAAGATACATTTTTGGATGTATGTTTATTAGGGAATAACGTGAAAATTTGTCAAGGACTACTTGTCTTATGGACATTCTTTTGTCATTGTGTCTATATGAGGGAGGATCAAACTGGTTTTTATTGGACTTTTATTATGTGCATTTTGAGTAGGAAGTGGTGTCTCTGAATTGACATCTGAGCCACAGGAGAACAGTATTACTAAAAATGTTTTTTCAAACATCCATCATCTTTGATACCTCTTGGTTACATCTGCACAAAACCAAAATTGTCAGACTTAATTAATAGTATTCTGCTTCTCCACTGATGGACACATTCTCATCCAAATGAAAAGCAAGAAACTCACTTGGTGAGTCTGAGCCTGCTCGTGCCTTGGACATAAACTTGAAAGAAGGTATAAAAACAAAAAGGAGCTATAAAAGAGTTGAGAAATTACTTGAAAAAATTAGTAAAAAATTGTGAATATATTATCAGCCTGGCATAAATTCAAGCCACATTAATTGAAGATACTTGAAACCTAAGCTTTCTTGTAGAGAAAGAAACCACAAAAACTGTCAAAACTAATCACTTTATTATGATTTTATTGAATGACCCTGAATTGTAAGTTTGATTCTGTTATGTGCAGTATACTTGTAGATGTTTCTAATAAAGCTCAAGCAAGACATACAAGGTTGTTGTGGAAGCAAATGAGAGTTTGCACTATGCTTCCAACCCAGTAGCATACCATAGGCTTGCCAGGACTGAGTCAAGGCTTTCAGGTCAAAAGAGCAAAGATGTACTAGAATACTTTCAGAAGAACTAGTGATATACAAAGTTTTACTTAAATTCCTAAATTATAATTACCTGTCAGATGCATATACTGTACACAGAGAAAGAGATTTTTAAATACATAGTTAGAAATTACCCTTTCCACTGAGTTTAATCACAAGATTTTAATGTGTGCACCAGAATGGGCAAGAAACTAAAATAGTGTTGTCCTTGACTGGAAATTTCCTGCCTGTTCATGAATATTTTATTTTTATAAAATGATCTTCTGTTCCTACATTAAAAAAGTTTTATTGGTAACGAATATGACTCCAGATATATAACATATATAGACATATATAGACAAAATAACCTAGTCTCTGTCCTAAGGATACTGTATTTTAAATGGAAACAAGGCACAGACATTAAAAAAAATATAATATAAAGAATAGTAGGAGGAAATATCACAGACTTTCCAGAATGATATTTTATGGTGTAGTGACCACTTTTTGTGGTCATTTTTTTCTACTTTTTTTAAAGCATTTTGTATGGACTTGATTTTTAGGATCACTTTGAAGAGAAAATGTTTAGCAATCTTGAAATGATGGAGACTCTAAAAACATATGTGGCTTGAATTGAATGTACAGTCTATAAAATTATTAGGACATTGACAGGCTATTTAAACTGGTTATTCCCAGAGAAGTTGTTAGTTTTGATGATATTTCTTACAGATGTGGGACTAATGGTTGTTCTTTCTGTTCTTTCAGCATATGCCAGGATACTTCTGATGTTATTTAATTTTCAGATTTTATATATTTTTTGAAGCTGAATGAAACCTAGATTTTCTGATGCTTTCCTAGTTATTTTTATATCCTGTTATTTTTCCTCTGTTTTCAGATCACTGTAAGATGTTAAATCAAAAATTTTTCTCATAAAACCTTTAAGTTTTTCAGGACTTAATTATCTTCTGAAAATTTATCAGGAAAATTCCAGTTTGATTGCATTATCATCAACCTCATATTGGATATCAGTTATGTTAGTGCTACATAGCCTTACAGACTAATCTCACCACCTACATGCTTTCCAATTTTTCAATATGTTTGACATGTGTGGGAAAGGTAGGATTGTTCCACAGAAGAAAAAATGAAGCACACTTGTCCAAGTTTTTGCTTTCTACTTGTGTTTTAGTGATATAAATTTGTATTTATTTTAGATCTGTATTTCTTCTGGTGTTTTACCGTTAAATCTGAAAGTCAAATGGTGAACCTGAAGTAAATTGAAAATGAAATAGTTTTAAGGGAGTTACAGCTTTTTTATTGATCTTAATAGCAGCCATACAGTATCTATTAGAAAGGTTTAACATGTCTTAGTCATTTTTCTCAGGTACCTTAGATTTCAAAAGATGTGTCTGTTAGGGAAAAAAAAAGCTAAGAGTAAATGGGGGAGTGCATCTTTTTATTTAGAAGTTTTCTCATTTAAGCTTCTGTGTCACAGACACATTATGAACAATATTGATTTTTTTGACCTCAGCTGAGCAACATGAAGACTTAGCCTACATTCATTCTTATCTTAAATTTATCATAAATCTCATGTGTGCCAATATTCTATATTTCAATGTTTTGTGCACATTAGCTATATTGTAAATACATATTGTATTAAGTGACAGAGCACTAAATTTACTACACAACAGGTTAATCTTAGCAATTCATGCATTCTGAATAATAAAAAAGTTATTGATCCTAATGAAATATTATTATAACTTTTTTTTATTGTGGAGGGTATTTGCCCAACTGATATTGTACAGATATTTTCTAAAACAGCACAGCCACAGGAAGTTTTCCTTACTGTATAACAAGGTTGTTAATCATAATTATGTTGTGTCAGCACACCCATATAGGTCAACTCGAGTTCAGAAAGATAGGATTATATTTTGTTCTGAGTGCAAGCACATGTTTAAATACTTCCCTGCCTTTAAAAATAATCATAGTTGTACAACACTGTATATAATGGTTAATCTATGAGTTGTTTCACCCTATAATCTAGGAAACAAGAGCTGTCACAGAAAGCAGTGAGTATAATGTTAAGCAAACTACATTGTTTCAGTGACAGTATTTAGTCTTAAAAATGAAAGGGAAGTATATTTTATCATAATACTTTGGTATCTATTTACATGTATTTTCTGTTATGAGTCATTAGCATTAGTAAGCCTTTGCTGAAGTGATACAAATTTGTTTTAAAGAACTGAAATATTTTCAAAAGACTCAGGAAGAAAGTGTCTTTTTCTGCATATCATCTTCAGTCTGTCTCATAATTAATTTGAATATATTCAATTTCTTTCAAAACATGCCATGAGTATACTCGTTTTGGCTAAAAGCTAAGAGGAACTGTATTTAATTCAGCAGACATCGTATTTTTGCATATTATTGTCATTTCCACTGAATATAAATTGTGTCCTTGCCTTGCTAGGGAAGACAATGTTTCCAGGAAGCATTTTGTCAGAAATTTCTTTTTGTTGAATTATGCAGTGTTCATGCATGCTGGGATTTATGTGGTTGTATGTTATCTATTTAATGTGTGTGAGCTCTCCTCATTCCTTTCCTTTTTGCAAAAGCAGGTAAATTTCACACAAGTTAAAAAAAGAGAGATGGAAAATGAGTCTAAAAAGTGATTGTGATTTAAAGCATATGTTGTAGGACAATGTACCTTCTGTACTGTTACTCATAGGAAGCGGACATGGAAACAATATAAGGAAAATTTAAGTTTGCTGCAGTAATAATAATAATGAAAATTAAGTCAATTTAAGCCTTGAAAATCTCTGTGCAGTACTTTAAAACAGCCAATTAACTTACATTGTATACTGGCTTAAACAAGGTGATCAAACACAGTAGCACTCCATCAGTCTTCATCTTGAACTCCAGTTCTCTAAAGGTTAATGTATCATCCTTCATTGATTTCAATCCTTTTAGTTGTTGATATGTTAATATATGTAATGGCAGTAGATTTTAATTTCTTTCTCATTTCTGTGTGATGCAAAAGGCATAATACTCTTCATTAAAAAATAAATCATGAGGAATAATTATAGTATTACTCTTTTACTTTTTTACTATTACTATTATATAATTATATTATACTCTTATATACTTATATTATACTCTTACTGTTATTTAATTATATTATTACTCTTCTTTCCCTGTCTCCTTTTCTTTCTTCATGCCATAAATAAAATTAAAAATTAAAAAAAACCAAACAAGCAACAAAAAAACCCAACCCAAAAACCTATTCTGGGAGAAAAATCACAGACAAGCCCATATCATACCACTTCTCTTTTAGCTTATCATCAGTTAATTTTAAAAAATTATTAAGACTTACTTAATTTGAAAAGATGAGTATTATTTCAAGCTATATATATACACTGAATGGAGATTTCATTTTAATTAATCTGTATTTCCCACTAGTGGAACTTGCAATTCTCATCAGTCCTCAATCTTTATTGGCTAGGAAACCTTGCACATTCCAACTTACTCTGATGAAATGCTCCATTTATCCTAATGTTAGCGAGTATTGGGGATTTCTGTGCATATAGGTCTCACATAGTTGTCTATACTTATGAATGTCATTTTGAATGACATGTTGCAGCTCTCAGGTTGATTGGATGTGAGCCCAAGGGCATAGGTAGCAGGCAAAGATGATTTTACTAGCACAGTTTGCATAACAAGCAACTGTCATCTCATTAGCAAGCATAGGCATTTTTGCCACATGCTCTTTAACACATCATCACACCTGTTCACACTTCATTGTCCCAAGAATTCAGCTAGGCAGGTTGCTGTTGGCTTTATTTTTTCATTTCTTACTGAGAGTTGGTTATTTGCTGCCAGATTCAGAGGTGTGATATAGGTGAGGTTTAGGATTTAAAATATGATGTCCTGTGAATACTGCTCTGAAGGGTGGTAAAGACCAGGATTATAGTTTGCATAATAATTACCATCAGTGACTGTTTTATAGTTCTTGCTACCTGCTGCTCTTTTGGAAACTGAATTACCTATCCTCATAGCCTATAAAAGTGACCATTTAACCAATATTTGGTTTTGATATGTAATTTCTCTTGTTTTCCTCTTCTCACTATAAAATGCACATTAAAGACCCAGAGCAAGATTTTCCTACAATAAGGAAGTTAAGGTCCCATCACTTTTTGCATAAGTCATCCCTGTGTCCTGGCAGATCCTGAGCTACCTTACAGTGGCCACTCAGACCCTGCACCAGCTTCAGTCCTGGGCTGCGTGCTGGTGTAAGACTCTCACCTCACCGGCAGACTGGGGGTTTGATGAGCCAGTAGCTAAAATGCAACTTGTCACTGTCTCTGAAGTGTGTGAATAGCCAAAGAGGGCACCCAAGGCCTACCTAATCTCCCAATCTAGCTACTGGGTAGAGAAGCAGTCTCCTTTTTCAGTCATAAAACCAAGGAAAAAAAATTATGTAGTACAGATTAGATGAGCTGAGTCACAGAACTGGGTGGCTGGGATTGTTGCAGCTGCAGATATGGAGAAGGTGGAAAGAAGGAAAATGAGGAGATCTGGGGGAAGGTTGATTTCACTAGTAAAACAGATGGAGGAGTGTGTTGAAGAAAAGAAATGGGTGCAGATGAAGCCAGCTTTGATAAAAAAAAATTGCTCGTAGCCCACCTACTCAGTCAAGATGTACTGCTTGTCCAACTCACCCTTTTCATTTGCTGATGACTGCAATTGTGGAGGCAGTTGCACACACCTTCACTTGCTCAGAATAAGCATATTAGCCACACAAGGAGGGAGGAAAAATGGTCTGCAATGTGCTACATTGAAGGAAATGTTTCTCACAAGTTTTTTTGGTGCATAAGAAAAAGCTAATTACCATCCATCTATGTCTTGAATCATTGTGCCAATGTAAAAATATTGCTTTTTTTAGTTTAATTGACCCTTTCATGTATCCTGTTGAATGCACAGTACTCTGCAAGTGCTACAGTATGTCTGCATTTTGTCATCTCTTATTGATTAATCAATCAGAAACAAAAAGCTTTAACAACAGAGTTCAGTGAATGAAACCTAAATCTTCCATTGCTCTTTTATAGAGAATATGCTGTGTGTTGGTGCCTAACAAATCTGCTTTGGACCCCTCTCAGTACATTGATATCAAATGGAAAAGATAAGTATATGTGACTTATATTGTGACTTATATTTGCAAGTGACTTAAGCATGTACTTGTATTTGAGCTACATAAAAATGTGGCCTTTTTTATCCCTTTTGACAAGCATCTGACTCCTGTTTTTTTAATATAGGTCTCAAAACCAATAAGTCCTCATTTGCTGTCACTCTGGTGATATATTTTTAATTTCTGAAACAGTGCCGGAGACTGAGACAGGCATGTTTATTTCATAAAGAGCCATACTTTTTATTGTTTCACTGTCATCTTGGTGAATATTTGTAAATTTGTTCCTTACAAATATTTCTGCATAAATGGGGTTTAGTTGTTAATGAAACACCTATGAGATATTCTATGCCCTCAACCAGAAATGTGTGTCAACTCCTCTGTCTCTTTCAGTTTCTTTTCATATGCTTTTTCATTAAAGAAAACTCAGAGATGACACATCATAAAAGATCAAGGGACCCACTTATTGCTCACATATTGTGCAGCACAGACTCTTTTAGCATATTTTCGAATGCGAGTATTATGGCTTTTTTCTCACAGTCAAACTAGCATTTCTGAAATGCTCCAAAAGCACATTACATTTTTTGTTCACTTGTCTTCATACTGGATCAGCAGGAGGCTGGTCCTTCTAGGATGAGGGTGTAAGACTGGGATTCGATTACTGACTGTGGTCCCCATTTAGAAGGAATTGAGCTGTTGCCAAAACTTCAAGACAAATAAAAGATAAATAGAAGATCCAGAGTGGTTTCTGCTTGCTGCAGGGTTCACACAGTGCTGCTGCCTGCAGCTTCACAATGCTCTGCAAACCCTTCTGCTCTCCCTACAGAGGATGCAGCTCATTGTATTACCAAAAAAAAAAAAAAAATTCCTCAAGTACAAAATATGACTCTATATGCAGCAAGATGCTCTGCTTAGAACAGGGTAAAATAACTCAAACAATGTCCTATTTGCAAGGTTACCCGTGGTGAATATAGAAGGGGACATCACACTGCTTTTGGAGTTGAATAATGCTGAAACCAATATGACTCATCAATCCCAAAGTTAAACATCCTGATAGTGAGATGAAGATGGGGCAGATATGGTAAAGTACACAGACCAAGGAAGAAATAAGAGGTACTACAAACAACTTACCTGAAGCTGCTGAGCTGGCACAGCTGGCCAGAAGACATGTGACTGAAAGTCAATCACTTTATACTATAAAAGCCCAATCTCACTTTTAAAGGCAGGATTTTCTAACATACCCCTTGGAGTGTGTCTGTAGATTCCTTCCTTGAACGGGGATACCCTTCAAGATTACTTCTTGTGACTTGCCCACAGTAATTAGTATATAAGTGACATCAGTCTCTAGGTAACATTAGCTTTTTCTAGCTTTAATAAAATTGCTTTAATATAACTATTTCAGGATTGCTTCAAAATTGTTTATTATACTGTACAGTGGATATAGCTCTTATACTCTGTGGTAAATAATACTGATTAAGATATTTTTGTCAAACAACTATCACAATAAATATTTATGTAAATATATCTGATTTTCCATCCTAATCCTGTGGGAGAAAGTTGTAGAAAGGTTCAGACACATCTCTGGAATTCCTTAGATTTAAGCCATTGATAGTCTGAGGCTAAGATTAGATCTAGTGGCATCTAGGTTGCTCTCTCAGGAGGAGTTTAGAAAGTAAAGGGGTTCTTTCTGCACCTTGTATCTCAGCAGAAAGGCTTTTCTGAGATAAAGTTTGTCTGAAACTCACATTCTGCCCATGACACTGCCTTTCCCATTTATTGCAAACCACCATAAAGTGAACAAGCATTGTCCTTCCTACCACTTGTCTGTTGGCTGTGTAGCCTTTAGGACTTGATCTCAGAGAGCAAAATTGATCGTTCCTTTTGTAGTTAGGAAAACGTGAATATTTCAGGAAATGTTCATCCAGCTCATTTTTCGTAACAATATCCTGCTATTTCAGTGTGTACTAAGACAGTTGTCAAACTGTTGTGTCCAAACTCACACGTGCTCTAATAATGTGTCATACTGTTATGCGTTTGGGACTGACCATGGATCTTTTCCATTTTCTGTTTCTTTTACCCCAGGTGGTTCCCCTTGTTTATTTAGCCCCTTGCTCTTACCTGCTGGCCAATCCTTATGAACCTCAGCTTCTCTTTCACCACAGGTACATAGCATTAGCTTTGATTCTATTGCATAATTCACACAGGAACAATGAAAATTCTGCAGGTTGTGAAGTGCAATATTTTTTGTGAAAAGGTTAAGTCCACAGCACATTATAAATGATAGATAGGGTCATTTTGTGATTGTTTCAGCCTCTCCAGAAAGGAACAAATCTCCCACATGCACCCTTATTGACGTCACTGCTTTGGAAACACCCCTCAAAATTGCACTTGGTACCTATTTATGTACATCTGTGTTGACACCACAGAGCCATCTTCAAGGTATAAGCCATGTTGATAGGACTTGATTATATTGCAAAATATAATTGCAAAAATTATATTGCAAATATAATTGCAATATACAAAAGACAAATATATCTAAATATGATATCTGATTCTGTGGAGAATTCAGGGGAAGTTTGAAGGAATATACATTGTTCCCTTCCTTTCTTCTCCACGTCTTGATAGAGGATCACTTTCAAAGCACTATGTTTAAAAGTTAACTGCCATTGATCTCTTCTACTACTTTCAGAAATATTGTCAGATCATAACAGTCCTCTGCAGTAGCCATTATATTCTCTGTTTCACACTTCTTCCAGGGAGTTTATTGACATCAATGGGAAAAGAAAATTGCATATTATGGAGATCTGATTCTCTTGTGGGATCAAATGTTAGAAAAAGAGCCAAATGAGAAGTCAGACATGTAGAAGCAAAGAGCATGGGATATTTTTATAAAAAGCAGTAGTATTTTTCTTTGTAAGTATTTCTGATAGGGGTGTCAATGCTATATGACTGCCAAAAGCATTTCTTGTTCTTGGGGGCAAATGAAAGGAGAAATGTGTTTTTATCTGCAAGGAACACTGCAAGTGAAACTGCTCTTACAATACTGTGCCCAACTCTAGCATGTATGTTTCAGAAGTGTTCTTTAAAAATTGAAAAGGTGTGAAAAGAGGCAGCAAAAACATTTTTAGAAATATAGATTCATGTGATAATCCACCACAAGAAGATTGATAGATAATACAGCTTAAGTACTCTCACTGAGGAGGAAAACTAAGTTTTAAGTGTTGTTTCATCTAGTAGAGAAGACAACAAGGATCAGTGGCGGGAAGTCAAAGGCAGATGAGTTAAATTTTTAAATAAGTGACATCTGCTTTTCTTTTTTTAAAGGTGAGGCTGTTAAACTCTTGGGAACATTCATGAACTGTCGACGTTACTATATGCACAGTGAAAACTTACTCGGAAACACAGAGCGAACATAAATTATGCTCTAACCAAATATAAGTTAATGAGCTCAATTTGAAACTAAATAGATGAAATTTAAGAAGTTCTAATGATCCCTCTGGCCTCAATCTCTGTAAATTTTGAGTGTTAATTAAGTAACTATTTTTCCTGGGTAAGGACTTCAGTATCTAACCACAAAGTAAGAACACATAATTTCTTATTGCCCTCTAGAAAAGATATTTGTCTGACATGGGTAACTGTATGCCAGTATGTTAGAGATTTTGCATAGCTGCTCAACACACAAAGTCTTTGTGAGAATATCTCTTTTCTAGGAAATAAAATGGAAAGCACGTGCTGCTTGAAAATTATAAGAATCTGATTTGAATGCCATTGGGGGATTTTCTCTCACGTTTTATATTACAGGAGTCAAACAGGAACTGTGCTTGCATTATGTTTGGTTTAGAAAACTGAACGTAGATCCCTCAGGCACTGTTTTTTCAGGTGATCCTATGTGAGACAGAGCAGAGGTGGAAAAGCAAAGCAAAAGCTCTCTCTGACAGATCCTCTCTAGAGAAGTTTTTCAACTGAGAGGAGAAAAGGAGAAGAGAGAGAGAGAGAAAAGTCTATGTTTAGCTTCCAAGCCAAAATCCAACTGCTCTGTTGTTTTCAGGCTGCTTGGCTAGGCCACTTTCTTTCCCACTGAGAAACACTCCTAAAACGCGTGTGGTTTATTTGAAGAGTAGTGTGGAAAACATTGAACATCTGTCTCCTATCTTCTGACAGGGTGTGTAAAGATGTATTTCAACGAAGTGGATTGCAAAATTCGTGATCTCAACTTATGCGATTTTATGCTGGCTATATTTTTGCAGAGAGCAATAAGTATGAGAGATGAGAAATTTTCTTTTTAAATGATCTTATTTTCAATTAACCTTTGGGAGACCTCTCCTACATACTGACATCAGTGTTTTTTCCTAACATATTGAAATGATTCACTACATTGAAAAGAAAATTTAGGAATACAAGTAGAGGGGACACACAGTCTTGAAAACTTCACTATAAAGGGGGCTCGGGGAGGACACCTCCATGGAGACTTCACTGGAAAATAAGAAGAATTCCTCATTTTGAATAAAAATCTTCAGTCAGGAATACCATGAAAAGACATTTTTTAAGTCATTAATATTTTCCTCTAATTTTTTTGTCTTCTCTTATTAGGTTACTTTTTTCAAGTTCAGATTTGTCAGCTTCAAATCATGTAAGAGAGAAAAATATGCAGGCATGGAAATGTCACTTTTATTTGACTTAGTTTATGCTTACCCCCACCATTTTCTTTCTTTCCCCTTCTCCTTTCTTTCCCTGCCTTCCCAGTCTGGAATTTCAGAATGGTTAGGTACTTCTTATTTTGTGCATGATGTTAGAATCTTTCTGGGAGAGCCATGTGTAGTCTCAGAACCAACATAGCACCACTTATCTTAAAACATTTTATTGCTGTAATTGTATCCAGAACCTCTCACTCAAATTCTTATCCTTGTGTGCTCCCCATCTTTGTCCAGGCGTTGAAGATAGTCCTAGTAAGAATCAATATTTGACTTCTGGGGTTACATCTTCTGTTTCCATTTACTGAACTTTAACTCTGTTTAATGTCTCCATCCTATGACTGAAATGAAAAAAAAAAAATCAAGCTTGAGAAAGCACAGGCTAGTGCAGAAGAAGACACAAGTGTGAGGGATTTCCCTCTTCAAGATACTCAAAATTTTTTTAGAAAAGATTCCTAAGGCAACTTATAAAATCTGATATTCCTGGCACATCACTTGCAGTTTTCATCTTTTTCATTCATGTTTTCCTTCTTTCTTGGGATGTCTTAGAGACAGGGATATGAAAAGACATTTCTGAATACAGTGCTTTGGTACTATTTATTGGTTTTTCCAGAGTTAACTGGGATTTTCCAGAGTTAACTAGGTTTCTACCTTCCTAATGTTCATTGACCCTGCAATGGTATCCTTTCAGTGATGCAACTGTGTGACTGAGAAACCAGGAAAGTTTTAAGGAATTTAAGTCAATGTGATTATTAAATCACTCAACATACAGACTGTATACAGAGACATGATTATGACCACTTATCAACAGCTCTTGGGTGACGGAGAACACACGACTGACACCAAGAATGGTTTCAAACACTAGCACTTTATTAGTCCCCAGAACAAGCTTTTATACCCTGTTTCTCACATGCATAACACCTGTGTGGCCCTTTACTCTTTTGTGATTGGTCAATGCACCTCAGCATTCCACGCTTCTTCTCCTTCAGTATTGTTCACATATAGAGCTGCACCACATTAGAGATGAGGCTTGGTCACAGCCCCATTTCTAATGTCCCATAATCTATTCTCCTTCAATTCCCCCTCTTTTCTCTTAAATTGCAAATGCCATGTTTACATTTTTTCTGCAGGGCCCTTTGCAGAAAAGATAGCAAACATGGTACAAGCAGCTCTTATGTAACTTCCACTAGCTCCAGAAAGCATCTATGAATTGATCCTGTTCCCAAATTCACACATCACATACCATCAAAGTCTTTACACTTTACACAAAGCCCATGCCTATTTAATATTAACCCCTTACACTTATGCCTATGGAATATTAACTTTTATACCTATGCCTATGGAATATCAACAAAGATAAATAGCTGCAATTCACAAACACAACACATACATTTCACCAACAAACAAACACATTGTACTGAATAATAGAATGACTCTGTCTCCAGCTGCCATTGCTGCTTTAGTAATTCTCTTGTTTCTTTTTCAGTTTTTGTTGCTTTTGCCTTCTGCAATTTCAGTTTCTCTATCTGTTGAAGCAACATCTCTGCTTTCTGCTTCTCTCCCTCTTGTCATGCTCTTTTCAACGTTTCCCGTCATGTATTTTCGTACTAGCTTTCGTAAAGTTTCTTCTCTTTGAGTTTGGTCATCTCTTTTTTGTTTTGTTTTGTTGGTGACTAATGTTGTTATTATGTTCCAGTGTTGACCTGAGATTAAAGGAGCTGGACACACAGAGAACGCAGGTCGAGTCAATATGGTTAAAAGCTACGTTCTGATTTATTTCAACTAAGATAGCTGCTTATATACATTTCTATATAGTTTACATT
Source organism: Argya squamiceps (assembly GCA_037834095.1). Classification (NCBI taxonomy): domain Eukaryota; kingdom Metazoa; phylum Chordata; class Aves; order Passeriformes; family Leiothrichidae; genus Argya; species Argya squamiceps. The sequence goes on from JBBMKD010000115.1 coordinate 18,080,160, forward strand.
TACAGTGGCTTTTTCATTGGCACACAGCAGAGGGAAGTATGAAAACACACTTTATTTTACTTACTCTTAAGGTGGCTATCATGTGCCTACTAACAATTCTACTCAATGACCTTCACAACCTTATTAACTTTCCCTGACACCTTAACTACTAATTTCTAACTGCGCAACACTCGACTAAGTAATTTTAACTGCGTCACAGGCTTCAAGGCCTCAGTTAGGCCTCAGCTTGGGTAGTTCAAGGCCTAGGTATACATCATGTCCACCTTCCCTGAGGAATTCCGTAACAGGTGACTCCAAGCTTCTCTTACATGCCTTTTGTGCAGTTCTGACTCCGCCTTTCAGAGCTCCACGTTGTTTTTGTTCCAGTGCTTGTGCAGCAGCAATTCAGAAAAATTCCTCCCACACTCTCTGGGGTCTGTGCTGTGCCATGAAGGCTCTCCCGGTGCCCTAAGCCGCCACCACTTCTGCAGTTCCGCCGCCAGCTCTTCATGCTCCTCACCTAGCAGCTGCTCCAGCTGTGCCAGCCGCCTCCTTCATGTCCCACTGCACTTGCTGCCACACACACCGGCGGTCAGGGCGGCCCCGGCATTGCCCCAGAACCCCGCTGAACTGTGACTTTACCTGGGAGAGAGGACACAGGGCTTGCTCTACCATGCCTGCAGGGAGCAGCAGGCAGTGGCATGAGCGAAAGCGTGGCCGGCACTCTCCCACATTTTAATAAAAAAAGGCAGTTTGCTTTTTTATTATAAAGGAGGTGGCTTGGGAGCAAACATTCAAAGTGCACAGCTTCACCCATCTTCTTTATATCAAATAAGCAGAGTGAGTAGCCTCACTCTGTTTCTTTTATACCAAATAAGCAAAGTGCTTAGCCTGCTGTTCCCCAGCACTTAACAGCTGCAAGGCTGTTCAGGACAGACCCCCCCGAAATGCCCTCGCTGACCACACCGAAAACAATTCTTGGAAACCTGCATAACTGCAGTGACTTGCTCTGCAAGGCTACTCTATCTGATATTGTGTCAAAACAAGCTCAGGTTGTGGACGAGATTCGCTATCAACTTCTGCCTGTGAGGAGCCCACCTGTCCGTCAGCAGCCTCCACCACAGCACCCTGCTGGCTGCAGAGCAGAGCCAGGAGCCGCCTGATGATGCTGGCACACCCCCACAGCTCTCCCCGGAGCGCAGCAGCACCAGCTCTGTCTGAAGGACCAGCTCTCAGAAGCAGCGCCCGGTCAGCGCTGTGCCACCCTCCAGAGGCAGGTGCCCACCAGGAGAAACTGCAGCAGCCAGCAGAGCCTCCCTAGTCACCCGCACAGGCTCCTGGCCAGCCCCCCGAACCTCTACGGGCTGCTGTGCTCTCTGCTGTGCTCACCATAGCAGAAGGGTCACAGCGGCTCTGCCATGGCCAGGCTGGGGTGGCTCTGCTTCCTGAGACATTGGAATATTGTCATTGGCATCCAGGGGAAGAGTGCAACTCTCGGGCAATACTGGCAGGATAGAACCCTTCACAGAAGAAACAGTCAATGCGGGAGGAGGAGACAAAGGCGATACGGCCGCTGCGAGGGTGTTGGCTGCTAGAAGTGACCCTGTTGCTATCTTGTCTCCTCTTGTAGCTGCTTCCCACTACCTGTGGCCCGCTTCTTCCCAAGTTTCAAAAAAGGCAGTCTGTGCGTTCGCTTTCATGCCATTTTGTTTACACCAAATGAGCAAGGTGTGTAGTTCTCACTCCTCACCCTTAACACCTTTCCTCCATAAAATTTGCAGAAGAATGTCCCAAATGGATTCCTCTTCTGCTCATATTTGAATCCCCATTATTATGTTTCCCAGTCACTTACCCAGGGCCTGTGTGTCTCTATTTTCATCAGTCGTCCGGCTGTTCAGGTTCTCTGGTCCACCTGCTCTGCCAGACTGGGCTCCTCTGCCAGGTGGTTTCTGGTCTGCAGCTCTCCGCCCAAATCACGTCAGGGTTACCATTTGATGGAGGACACATGACTGATACCAAGAATGGTTTCAAGCATCAGTGCTTTATTAGTCCCCAGTACAACCTTTTATAGCCTGTTTCTTACATGCGTAACACCTGTGTGCCTTCTTTTGTACTTGGTCAATGCACCTCAGCATTCCATGCTTCTTTTTCCTTCAGTATTGTTCAGCTGTGTTATAGAGCTGCACCACATTAGAGATGAGGCTTGGCCACAGCCCCATTTCTAACATTCCATAATCTATTCTCGTACAGTTGGGTCACTGGTCCTTGTATTGCAGTTCAGTGGTGCATTTTAAGAGCTAAATCAGGATATTTTTGGGTGAACTTCCCAATTTAGAGACTTTATTCAAGACAGCACAGAATGAACTTTTAAGGCAGCATGCAGTTCAAATTACTGCAGTAACAGATAATTTGAAAATGTGTAAATCAAATTCCTTTTTATTTTTGGAAGCGTTAATACCATTGCCATTGTAAAAGCACAGACTGAGCCCACCTCTGCAATAAGTTGTACTTTCATTTCCTGGTGAGACTCCTTCTCCTGCTAAATAACCAAAGTGGGATTTTTTCCTACTGGTGATGTGATAACAGCTCAGAGATGGTGGCTTCATTTCAATATTGAAAATAGTAGAAAATATGTCCCTGATTCTACTACACATGTTGGAACATCCAATTCCACAGAACACCCAATCATTTGGTGTATTTGCTAATCTGCCAAGTGATGAGAGGAAGATGTGATTTCTGATGACTTCCATCTCTTATTCTTTTGTCCACTGGGTGCTGGAGGCAAATCTCAACCATTAACCCCTAGGATTTTCTGTAAACACATATGGTTTTCATAGTGATATTTTAGGATGAGATCATCTTAGTGGCAAAAGCATTGCACAAAATCTTCCTTGTCACTAAACATACTATAAAATGTAGATGATTTCAGAGCAGGCAAGCAATTAAAGGAAAAAATGGTGAGCTATTTTTAAATGTCTGGATTTTAATTTTCTGTTTCTTGTCTGCTATTTTAGCAGCCAAGACTGGAAGGTAGCAATTGCAATGCTTGTTTAAATGATGTGCTTTTAAACAGCTGGCAATTGACTTTAACTGTAATTACTGGCTTCTTACCAGTGTTTGCAGCTGTATAGTTAAGATTGCTGCTCTGAACCTCATTTTTTGGCATTTATCTATATTGTTACGTTGCTTTCCTAATTACCTTTTCATCAGCTTTATTTAGATCTTGCACTGAGATATAATTACTTGAACCCAAAAATTCTCTACAGATTGATTTCCATAAATTACAAATATGTCATGTTATTTTACCAGACAAAAGGTCAGGAAGACAATTTTTTTTCTCCTACTGGAGAATTTGCTAGGGATTGTACAATGACCCTCTGCAAAAATCTGTTATAAGTCTTGTCTTCTATTCTAGGTAGAAGAATGCTTTGGCTGATTGTGGAACAGAACCAAAAACCCTGTCAAAACAAGGATTCAAAGTTTTCTAGCAGTTCCTAGTGGGCATGCTGTGAATCATTAACTTTTGCAATAACTAGTGAAATAGAAGTGCACACACAATTGTTTTGAGAGATCAGTGGCACAGATTGATAATACTCTTTTAAAATATTTTAAATCTGCTCTGGTTATTACTGTGTTGTTATCTGCTGAAAGCTTGTATTCACTGGAAGCAAATCAGTCATGTAAGCGAAGAATTCAGGATCAGACCCTGTAGAGACAGAAAATTATTTTGCTCTCAGCTGATTAAAATATCTTTGCATACAAAGACCAGGTTGAGAGGATACGAGTTTAGAAAGAATAAAATGGTTGTTCAGGCACTGGAATGGGATTCAATTTCCCATTCTGTCACTCAGCACCTTGGTTCCTGGGCTCTCCTACTGTTGAATAGATAATAGCACACATTCATCCCTGCATTTAGTACTTGTATCTTTCCATGCACAATGTGCTGCTGACCTTGTCAGCTGAATGTGTTGATATGATATAAGTGACAATACTGGTAGCAATAATAGTGGGGAACAGGGCTGACAGATCTCGTGAGGAGCAGAACCTGAGAGGCAAGGGTTCCTCCCCTCTAGCAGGTTGTCCTTTGCTCTGTACCAGCAAGAGATGTGCAGCAGTGTCAAGGATGAATGAGGATAGGTTGGAGGTAGCCTGTGAAGTCTCCCAAAGTGAGCATCTGTGTCTCCCCAGGGCCTAGGTGTGATACATGTAAATTCAGTGTTCAACTCTTCCACCTTTAATAGGCTTGTGCTCCTTGTCCATGCTACCTCCTGTGCTGAGCTATGGCATAAGAGTCACAGTGTCAAGATAAAATGACCATGCAGATCACAGACAGATGAAGAATGAGTCATGGTGTTTCTGCCATTTATTTTTTTTTTTTAATTTCAACTTAAAATATACTACATTGTTCACAGAAGGTTTTCTGCTATTTCTCTCACCAACCCTTTGGCACTTAAAACCTTCCTTTGTTTTATAAAAAGCCCAGATGCTGATTCAAAATTAATTGGTGTAAAATATTAATATTAATTGGTGTAAAAGCTGTATGGTAAAATTCTGTGTTACTGACAATCCTGTCTTCATGGCTTGAGTTCTGAGTTTAGAGTCCTGCAGTGCAGATCAAACTGCCAAAATGAGCCCAGTGGTGTAGCAACTCCTAGCTGGAGTGCTTTAAAAACCTTGTCTTGCTCTGAGTGACAACTGATAAAAATATTTTCTCATGCCCCATAAGCCTGACATTGTCAGAGGTCTAAAGGATGGTGCTGTGTTAGTGTTATAGACCTGAGCTTGGCCCTGCAATTGCTGCTGTAACAAGCAAGCTGTGAGGCTGCCTCTGACGCCTCTTTGTCTTCCCTGCTCTGGTGAATCTTTCATGTGCTTTTCTCCCTGATTTTCCTCCCTCCTAACTGCTTTACTAATTAAAATTCTAATCACTCTGACAGCCAGAGCTAGGGGGAAAAAAAAATCATTCTTCCATGCTGCAGAAGGTAATTTCAAGGTGTTTTAGCTGCCAAAGAAATGAATGGAAATTAGACAAAGAAACTGGTTGTCAGAAGGGGGTGAGTTAGCTGCTGTGCACCCTTCTACTGTAATAAAATATTTAACTTCTAAAGGCAAAAAGTAAAACAGGATTCATCCTATACATTATTGCCATATATTTAGAGGTAATATAACCTAATTTGCCTTTCTGAATAGGGAAAGCTTTTGGTGTTTTTATTAACATAACAAGAATGATTTACTTACCTTGTAGTAAGTGCAATGTCAAACATTTAACTTGGTTTGATGTGTGATTGCTGATGATGTGTGCTACTTGCTTTTGCAAGCTGTGGTTAAGGATATTCATTTAAAATGTACAGCAGCCTGCAGACACTTATTTAAAATGATAAATAGTTCTTATTGCAGTGCTGTGTGGTTCGTGCTGCAGATATTGTGATATTAGAATTTATAAAATGTAGAACATTATCACGGTCAAATCCCACCATCTGCTTTCTCAGGCATTTTTCTGGCTACATAGAGGTAATTTTTAGACCTATGTATTTCTTCAAAGTGTATGCTTTTGTAATGCAATTCAATAACACACAGTTGTTTTAAGATGCAAAATACCCCCCCAGTGGTCTTTATTGTACAAATATACAGGCTGAATATAATGTCTCAAGCTTTTGCAGCAATTCAGTTTGAATAAACACTTCATCAGCTTTTAGCTACTGCTCAAACTAAATCCAAAGCTTGCTGAGATATCAACAAATATATGGTTCATTTCTGTTGCTACTGGTTTTTTTTAGCACTGCTAGTGTGGAGTTAGAGGGTTTTACAGATAGTCAAATCTCATGGTATTTAGAGCCAGAATATTTTAATATATATGAACCTTTTTCTTCAGCTTCAGGATGAAATGGGACAAGGACATGATCATACTTTGAGTATTAGGATTGTATTGTGATCTGCTGTTTGTGTCAGAGCCAGTTTTGGACAATGTGGAAATGCTTCTGCAACTCCAGCCTTGTAACCAGAAGAGCCACATCTTTCTGCCTTGCATCTGTAGATGCATGCAAGGGCAGGTGTTTCAGGAAATGCATAGCTTCTTCCTTATCATCCTCCCAACCTTTTCTTTTGTAACACTTCTGCTATTTTGGCAAGTTTTAAACAACTTAGGCAGAGTCCATCATTTGTCTTTTACTGATGAATGAAGAAGATCCTCTACTCAAATCTATTTGCTTTTGCTTGTCACTCCCACAATGCTTTTTTCATTTGCAAGAGCAAATATGGCTCCCAGTTTTATCTTGAAAATTCCAACTGACTACTGGATCTTTCTGTTCTGGAATAGATACTGTGTGATTGAGGTAATACATGCTTGCTATAATCACTTTTAAAATGTCCTCATGAGACTTTTATCCAAATCCAGCTAGTTCCACTTGATTCACTAGATCCACATCTAGCTCACTCAACCAGATGAAATTTTACCACAGCTACATGGTTGAACATATTTTTATCAAGAAGCAGCAGCCTCTGAATGTACAACATACGGTAGTACTGAAAAAGGAATTGTTCTTCATTCTGCACAACAATACTCTTTTATTTCTGAAGCTCTTTCATTTTCACTGAAAAAAAGAAAGAGGAAAATGAAAAAATAATTTTGTAGGTTCCCTTACTCCCCCCAAGAGTGCAGTGAAGCCATACCTGGGAAAATGCAAACCAGAGATAGGGTTTTTTTTACATCTATTTATAAACCAGTTTATACTTTTTCTTCACCTTACTTGATTTTCTCCAACACAACATATCAAAAAATGGGCATAAATATGTGTACAGAAGAGGAACAGGGAAACTGAAAAAATCTGGTTATGTGAACTGCTTGTTTTTAAATGAAAGTACTAACATTGACACGGAACTTATTTTACTTGGAGAGTTGCTGACCTTGTCCTTACATGCAGGTTTTACAGAATGAATGTGTGTAGTTATCTTTGAAGATGTCACTTAATAGTCAGTGTTAAAACTGTGTGGGAAGTATTTAGATCATACCTTTATCGAGGACTCAGCACTGTAAGTTAATCAAAAATCTCTGGGTGGGAGGCTGTGATGTGTCTTTAGGTGAAAGTTACTGAAGTTAAAAAAATCAAAACCACTACATTTTAAAAATTAGCCATGATCAAGGCAGGTATTTATTTTGACTGATCTGATTCATGCATGATGACGAAAAGTTGTCATTTACGTTAAAATTAGAAGAAAGAATAACAGCCATTGAGCTGTGGCCACTTGACTGATCTCTGATATTACAGTTCCTCCTTCTAATTATAAACTTGTTCATGTGCGCCTCTGAAATCAAATAATGAATCCTGCTTAAAGAGTGCTGGTATTTATTATGCAAAAATAAGTTTTTAAAAGAATAATTATTTATCAGCATTTTCTTGACACTCTCAGCACAGTGATATGGATGGAATGGACAACTGATGTCAACTACAAAATTTATTGCAATAGATCAGGTTCTAAGGTGGTGTAAATCCGGCATGGATGTTATTTTCATGTATCAAATATCAAATAAGGATATAATATTTGTCTCATGGATATCAAAAACATAGTGTGCTGAACCTTTAAAGGATAGATATGTGTTAAATATTAATTGAGTAAAAGTGATGGAGATGCTACACATTGGAAAAGAAGGGTTTAGTTAACCTAGAAAGAGGGTGGAAAAATAGCCCAGGAAATTTCTAGAGAATGAGTTTAAGATGAAGTTTTGAGATACCAGCAGATAAATATTTCAAAAATGTTGGTCAGCTTGGCATTTCCTGGGAGAAACAGGGACACAGAAGATCTAGGTATCCTAGGGACCTCTGGTAGTTATCTTTCCCAGCCTGATACTGATAGCTGGGAAAGATGAGGCAAGGTTCAGCAAGTCAGCCATGGCCTTATCTAGTGGAGCCTTGGAAGCTTCAAGAGTGGAGCTTTCACCTCCTCTCTGCCTCAAAAGTCTATGTGAGCTTACAATTCCCTTTTTTTGTAGGTGTGCCTGAACAGCACTGTTAAAGGGTGCTTTGGCTAAGGCTCCCTTGGTCCCTTTGGCTGGAGGCCTCCCATCTTTGCATAAAATAAAGAAATACTCACTGAATTAGAAAAAGGAAATAAATCTCAGCAGTAGTATCGGGGTCCTCAGTCTAATGAGTATTTAAACTTTTATACACAAGGAGAGAACACTGACATTATGATTTGAATGTCTTCTTCCCTTTGAATATCCTTGTGGTCTCTTAGAATGGAGGGATCCAAATGCCTTCAGGCAGAAGTGAGATTGAACCCATCCAGGACAGAAGTCCTAATCACTGAAATATTAAGTAAAACAGAGCTACTACAGTTCCCTCCCATTCTTGGAAACTACGTCATTTAATTGCCTTTATTTTTTTACAAACTGGCCAGAAGTTATAAATTTCCCTGAGGATAAAATATAATGTGAGCATTAAGATGTGTGGGAAGACTGGGAGCAGAGGAGGATACAAAACAAAGAAAAAATATTATATAGTTTTATTTGAATGTATCAACTGCCTTTTTTTTTTTTTTTTTTTGGTCCGTTGTTTAGCCAGCCATATGAAAAATCTTTTTTTTTGCACAGTCATAAACAGGGCTACTACTATATACATATCCTCATAAAAAGAGACAGTTGCATAATGAGTATTTAAAATCTGCCTTTTTAAAGTGTCTGAAGGGATGGAGAAAGAAATCTGAAGAAATCTGCAGATTTGTGTCAAATGGCAGTTGCAAGAAAGGATTTTGGCAGTGTTTCATGCAGCAGTTTCTGAATTCTCCTTCCCTTCATTTCCTCTCTCAGCAGCCAACAAAATGAGTTGACACAAGGCAAATGCCTGCCAAAGAACTTTAACAGGAGGCAGTTTTTAATTAACAGGGGCCAAAGAAGGTGATAACCCCAAGGGTAGCAAGGAGAAATTAACATGGAAAAGCAGTTCCACGCTTCCGTGGGTCCCAAAAGGCCATTCGTATTAGTGGTGTCTGTTCTGATTGAACCTTTTCCATGTCTTTTTATTGATTCCCTTGTCAGAGTGTAACAAAAACACTGCTGGCCGTCAGTTGTTTGCTCGTGGTGGCAGCTTATGGCTCCAAACAGCTTCCTTGTAAAACATTCAGCATGGTGAGGTCTGTCACTGTGGTTAGCATTTCCCAGAAATGATTAATTTTCTTAAACCTAGAATAAAACCTGACAAAATTAAAGCTAAAGCCTACTGAAATGAAAGAAAATCAGTTCACAGTTTCTCTCCAAGTAACCATTTTGTCCTATTAACTGTTTGCCTGGCTTAGAGTAAAATGTTTTAATTATTAACCTTTTAAAAGTGAGATTTCAAAGCAGATAATCATGCTGGCTGTTTCAGAAAGGATTTAGCCATTTAGCATATCTGGCACTTGTGGAAAGTATTTTTAAAAAATAATATCCTGTGGATAAATATTTCAAGTTTCTCTTCCTGGGATGAAAATGAATAATAAATAAAGCTTGTAAGACCTTGAGGAAAAACCTGCCTAGCAAGCAAATATATATAAGTAAAAAAAAGAAATGTAATAAATAAATGAAAAGCTGGCACCTTTATGTGTATCAGTGCCTGATCCAAATTCAACTAATGCCAAAAGGTGGAGGACCATTCTTTACAATATCTCAGGAAAATCAGACTTATATTTATATATTTCTACTGCACAGTCAACTCCAGATAATAAAGACCATAATTTAACAATATTTGAACAACTTTATAGAGGAGTGCCAGTGTTTACCTTCCTGCTTCTTGGAGACATAGAAAAAGGATGTCATTATATGAAAAGGAAGTACTCTTCCTATTTTCTTCTTCAGAGTTGGGACCTAAATGTTGATGTACATTTGGTTAGCTGACTTATTCAAGGAAAGCGTGGTTATCCAATTTCACTTGAAAGAATGTCAGCTTCAGCCCTTCAGACACATTAGGTATTTCAGTACACAAACTCTGTCCTTGGAAGAGCAAGCACAGCTCCCACTGACTTTAGAGGCAATGACACCTTCTTCAGGGTACAAAGTTGGACTCTATACCACATCCTACTTTCCTTTCAGCCCTCTTTACAAGAGAAGTGGATACTGATAGTTGTTTATTTGCACCAATTGTTTCCAATGTGTGTTTTACCAGGAGTGCACATTAATGTCAAAAAAAAAAAAAAAGAAAAAAATCTAGTCTGAGATCAAACACTCCATCACACTGCATGTGAAAATATTTGAGACAAATGAGAGTGGCAAAAATGCCAATGAACTTATTGGGGAAAAATCTAGTCCACACAGGAGACAATATGTACATCTATTTAATAAGACATGTACCCATATGTATCTAGCATGTTTGAATGCTTCATGTAATGATGCCAAAATGATAACCTTTTTTGCAATGGGCTAGAAATGTAAGACATTGAAGTATTTTATCTTCCATCTCAGGCCATCATGAGACTCACAAATAATTTAATCTATATTTTCCCTTGGCTGTGTGCAGGCATGCACTGGATAGTAAGATCACAGTGAAGATCTGTGATCTGCTCACTGAGACTACTTTCTGGTGACAGTTCCTTTTGGTTGCTCACAGTATATTCACTTACAATGTTCTCCTCTTTGACTGTTTGACTAAAAAGTCAAAGTGGAAAAAACACAACAGATACTAAACCATGAATAATTAACCTTTCACATTGATTTCCAGCATATAATCATTACTAGGGTGATGTACTCTATTTTCAGGTGTCAGAAAGAATGGCAACTTTGTGCTCATGTTTTTGTTATTTACCAGGTTGACATATATAAACATTTTAACAGGAGAGGATTTCATGTTGTGCAAGAACACCATTTTGTTTCAAAATATATTCTAAAGCAGCTATGTCTTTTGAATATTGCAAGGTTTTGCATTAGTGAAAATGGAAACTGGGGGAGCTGGACCATCCTCAGACATCTACAGGCTACCTTATTGACAAGCCTGATGTCCTTTAATGACCAGGTGAAATGCCTGGTGGATGAGGAAAAGGGTTGGGTGTAATCCAGCTGGACTTCATCTAGGCCTTCAGTGCTGCCACCCACATCACTCTCCTGGGAAGGGTGTGAACCCACAACTTGGACAGGTCACACTTCACTGGGTTAAGGATGGTCAGGTCCAGGGAGTGGTGGTGAATGGTTACACCCAGCTGGTGGACAGTCACAAGGGGGGTTCTCCAAGGCTCAGTATTGGGAACAGTCCTGCCATTATCAAAAACTGGATAAGGGATCAGATGCACTCTTAGTGAGTTCACAGATGACTCTAAGTTGGGAGGAAATGTTGATTTGCTGGACAGCAGGAAAATTTTGTAGAGGGATCTGGAAGGCTTAATTGATAGGCTGAGGCCAATTGAATTAGGTTCAATAAGGCAAGGACAGTCTGAGCCCTGTCCTTAGGTCTGAAAAACCTCATACAGAGCTACAGGCTTGATGACAGAGTGGCTGGAAAACTTCCACCTTTTCCTTGTGGAAGAGGACTTGGGAGTGCTGGTTGACAGTGCCTGGATATGACCCAGCTGTGCCCAGGTGGACAAGAATGCCAGTGGGCATCCTGGTATCAGAAATAGTTGTGGCCAACATGACAAGGGTAGAGACTGTCTCCTTGTACTGGGCACTGGTGAGGCCAGAACTTGAGTGCTGTGTCCAGTTTTGTGCCCCTCACTATAAGACTAACATTGAGGGGCTGGAGTGAGTTCAAAGGCAGCCAGCAGAGCTGGGGAAGGATCTCAAGCATATGTCTGATGAGGAGCAGCTGAGAGAGTTGGAGGAGTTTATGCTGAAGAAAAGAAGGCTCAGGGGACACTTTATTACTCTCTACAACTGCCTCAAAGGAGGTCATAGCCAGATGGCAATTAGCCTCTTTTTGCAGGCATCTAGTGACAGAATGAGACAATAGAACCTCAGGCTGTGCCAGGGATGGTTCAGTTCGGACATGGAGGAAGAACTTTTTCACAGAAGGGCTGTTTAAGCATTGGAATGGACTGGCCAGGGGGGTGGTAGAGCCACCATTCCTGGTAGTGTTCAAGAAACAAATGTGTTATGATTATGGCACGATGTGTCATGGTTTGGTTGATGTGGTGGTGTATGGCCCAAGATTGAACTCAATGGTCTTGGAGGTCTTTTCCAACCTTAATGATTCTATGATTCTGTGACCTTCAACCCATTCCCAGGACTGCTATATTTTAAGTAGCTATTGTTAACTCATAATTTGTAATTCAGCCTCAGTGCTATTACAGAAGAACTTTCTGAAAGTTATCTTGAAAGACTCTTTGTTATTGGCAGTACATATTCTCAGAGATAACCCTTTCTCAGCCCAAAGAAAAGAGAGATGTTATTGTGTTCGATTTTTTTCAATTATTTTATATTTTTCCTATAGAAAACCTACACAGTTTCTAGCTGAAAAACCCCATAATGCATCTAGGCTGGCAGTGTTTTTTATTATCTCAGTATGTCACCATTTAAATAAAGACAATGAACACTGAGAAAACATTAATCTCCTCTTCCTCCCCTCTTGAAAACAAATCTCAGAGAAAATTCTGACAAATGATACTTCAATTTGTTTGACCTCTAAAGTGATTAAATAATTATGAGACTTCTTCTCTTTAACAACTGGTTGAAGTACTTTATATTCTTTCCTCAAAGAGATTCAGTTTCCAGCTAGTAGCAGAGTGATTGATCTTTCCATATCAGATACATTGTTATGGTCTACTGCTTTCATAGCAAACCTATAACATCTGTCTTCAAACTCAGGCTGCAGTCCTGCACTGCTCAGTGATGCTTTATGCAACCACATCCTTCCATTACAAGTATGAGTAGATTAATATTGATTTTTCCCTCTTGTACAAGACAGAAGGTCCATCTTAACAGCAATAAATTACACATCTGAGATATGAGGACATGCTTGGTCCTCCTTGATCTTCATGCCACAGATTATTACTTTGCCTTGAAACCAATTTCTGATGTTTTTAACCCATTATGTGGGCCAAAATTGAAGTTTTCTCCAAGTTTAAATACTTGTTTGGGTTGTGTTGACAATAAAATTTCCCAGCCGCTGGGCCTAGAACCAGCTTTTAACTCTAATCATGAGTGGTGAGAGTGATCTTCCAAAGCTTGTGTACAGGCAGGCTTGGAAATAAAAACTGCAAAGAGCAGCACTAGAGCAGGCATGACAAGCAGGGAGAACTGACCAGGAAGTAAGTCTAACCACAACAGTAACAAAGAGAGTAACAAAGTAGTACTGAGTAGCAGACTCAGCACTGTTGGAAGAGTGAGGATGCACTGAATTAATAATGCACCTTTTATGAATGTCATGCATGATAGTGCTGTCAAATCCCTCTAGAGTGGTGAAATTTTTTGTAGTTTTCTTTTCCAGCCTTACTTGGAATCTCAGCTAGAGATATTTTTTTCTTTGTTAGTATTCTTTTTTTTTTAAAATAAACTTATTATCGTGATGGCTAAGTGTTTTGTCCTCGTGGCAAAGTGTTAGTAGCTGTTATTCATGTCAAAGTGGCTCAAATGGGACCTTTAAAATGTTATTGTTTTCTTATTTCCAGTAGAAAAAAAAAAGACTTTTGTATACTAGTGTACTCAAGATTTGAAAACATCTCGCTGGTCAACAGAATTGACATTTGTCAAGAAGCAAAGATTGGGTAACTAAGTTTTTAAATAAATGTAGTTTATACAAGGACAGGTTTTGTGTGGGGAGTCCTATTTGGTTGGGGCTATTGGTGTACTTAGAAACATAGATGAGATTTGTGGTACAAAAAAAAAATCTTTCTTATGGGACAGAGGTTTATAGCATGATTTTAATATGTAACTTGATCACTTCCATATGAAAGAATTGTTGGAGCTAATAATTTATTAGATAGGTGAAAAATACCTTCAGTCTTTTTTCTGCAGGAGCATTTAATTGTTTTCACTAGAAAGACAGTGATTATTTAGTTTACAATAATACCATACTGTGATTTTGTATTTGATTAACATGAAAAATTATTTCAAAGGAGTCCTATTTGAAAATGTATTTGTGGTATTTTAAAATATCATTAAGCAATTCTTGAGAAGGCATTGTATATTATTCTATTAGGTTTCATTTTTCTTCATCATTACTAAACACTTTACTTATTACTTTAACTTGTTGCATAAATTGTCAATATTCATAACTAAAATCTAAAATGGGAAAGAGCGACTGTCCTGGGTTGTAGAATAAGATATGCACAAAGTATTCTATCACCCTCTTCATCAACTATTGAAACCAATTGTTGAAGCAGTGTTCTTCCAGGTTCCCCCCTCCCCTTCCTGTTAAGGTGTTTTTCTGTTAAGGTGTCTTCTGTTAATGGCTCTTCTTTTAATGGCTCTTCTGTTAATGGGTTTTATCTTAATGGGTCTTATCTTAATGGGTCTTCTGCTAGCGGGTCTTTTGTTAATGGGTCTTCTGCATGACTCACAGATAACTCCCACTGGGAGTTATTTCTCGTTAATGGGCCATCAAGGACCCCCTGTATGCCTCATCATCCCATTGTGAGATGCTCCGCCCAGGGGGAGGAGC
>JBBMKD010000115.1:18096057-18157325 GCA_037834095.1 Argya squamiceps
TTTCTACGGGATCACTGCTTCCATCATCCCACTCAGGTTGTATTCTGACTCTGTCAAGTGGTCTTTTGTATTATTGCCTTTATTTGATTTTATTTCTTTTTTTTCTTTTTCTTATTAAATTGTATTTCTGACTTGGAGCCTCTCACTTGTTTTGCTTTCAAACCATTACAGCGACACATGATAGAAATGGCTTTTGCTCTGCAGTCGTAGTTTCAAAATACATCCAGTTATTTTTATTGTCATAATTGGTTTTAAAATATTTAAAGCATTAGTTCATGAGATACAATATTACATTTTTATGAGTCTCATTAGAGCCTTCAATCAGTGAAAAAAGCAAGGCTAGGGAGCATGAAGTGATGCTGCTGTTTGAAGGCAGTGAGGAAACAGTGTTCTGAGGCGGGTGTAATCCATCAGCTTTTGAAGAGGAGCAACATTTGTACTCTACTTCTAGCCAGGACAAGAGTGAGGGTTCTATTACACCAGCTTCCTTTGACTTTTTATCCTTGTACATCAGCTAAAGTCAACCCAAAACCTTTCCTGCAAACCTGGTCCTGGCAAAGGAGTCCATGTCCCTTACATTTTGTGAGGAGAGTCTTGCTCAGATTGGATTCCAAGGGCTGATCTCCTCCAGAGACTCCTCCATGGTCCTGTTCATGCTACAGCCTTAGTGTGCTGCCACTCAAAACAAGGATTAGCCTTGAGATTTTTATTGCCTCAAATTATTTTCAAACCCTGTAAACAAGGGTGATAATGAGGGATTTTCATATTCATAGACTCAAAGCCATTTTCCTCCTGGCCATCAAAGAATAGTAAAGGGTTTATTATAAAATCAGGCCTGCACTGTGTGTAGAAGCTCTGAAACATAGATTTTTTTATTCCATGAATAAAGTAATTGTTTCAGAGAAGTATATTTCATGTATGTTTGTACAAAAAGCAAAGGCAAATTGGAATATAGCCTTATCCATCCTTATTAATATAGCTTCAAGTGTACTCTTTCACGATACCATTAAGATTACAAACAATCTGCTGAAACGTTACTGAAAAACTACTATGAAAAACTACTGTAAATAAGGATTCCTTGTTCCTGTGTATTACAATACAGTCCTTAAGTACAATGATCAAATACTACTTATACTAAGATTTTAGTATGTATGCTGCGTTCCAAGGAAATCTCAGCACAGTGTAGAAAAGACCTGAAAGAGTCCAATCATCTCCAAACATAATAACTTTTGCCCTAAGGCAGAAACTTCAGAAAGAACTGAATAGATCCATTATGAAAACTTTGAGACATTATAAGAAACAGGAGTGATATTTCATAGAAGAAAAAAAACATGGCGGATTTCATACCATGTATAGGCTCCCAAAAGACAAACACCATTTCCTAAAAGGGAGTATATATACAAAGGCAGATGTTATAAATACAGTACTCATTTCAATTCAGCAGTGTTCCCTAAAATGACCTTGCAAATCAGAGAGGACAGGTTCAGTATTCCTTTGAGGAAACATTGAATGAGCCAACATGAACTTTTAGTTTTTGTCAGGAGTGTGCTTTTGAAGCAGATCTCCAGGTTGTCTCTGCTTACTGCACTTTGGTTCACAGTGTATAGACATCAACTTGCTCAGTATGGTTTTCTTTTAGATGAGACTAAAATGAGATACACTTGGAAACCCACTTCATGTATCCCAGTCACAGCCCAGGAGGAATAGTCTCCAAAAGAAAAAGAAAAGTAGGAAACAGCACACAAACCCTCCTGAAATGTGTGTTGTGTGTGTTTCAGGTTCTTGCCATCAGCTACAGCTCCACAGAAGTGTTTGGTTCCTCTGAGAACTCACATAGACTCAGCCAAAGCTGCTGCAGATTGCTGTTGGGGATGTACATTGCAGCAAGTGTATCACTCAAAAGAACAGATCCTGCAGAACATTACATTTCACAGTGAAGAAGTTTGAATAGGAGGGGGAAAAACATAGCATAAGAATATTTTTTAGAAGAATATTAAAGCTACAGGTAGCAGTCAATGAACCTTACAGTGGGATTACTGTGTGTTATTAATAGCACTGCTTGTTTACAGTGGAAAATACCTTACTAACATCTCAAAAATAATTTTGAGTTGGCATATTAATAGCTTCAAAATCTGTCCATGTGTGCATATTTTTTTAATATTTTTTGAGTTTTTCTTTGTAAAAGAAAAGTTAATATTTTCTTTACTTAAGACAAATGAGAATAAAATGTTGACTAAGATATTTTCTGTAGCTGCTAAAATTAATATTAAACTGCAAGTATCTGTATGATACAAAAATGTGTATGACTTTGTGTGGATAGAAAGGAGATATGCCTTCTCCCACATGCCTTTGTTGAAGGAGTTTCCAGAGAAAGCCAAGTACCTTAAAGGACTTTACTGAAAAATGTAGCAGCAAATGTGAATATATCTATGACATTTGCCAGATTGTTGATTATGCCCCACTGGGCATGAAACGAAACAGTGAAAAAGAGAATAAATGGAAAAATCTGGTGGGTTTTTCTTGTAAGAAGGTTACGTGTATGCTGTATAATTCATGGTGAAACCCTTGAACTGTGTCCAATTCTCATGCTGCTGTAAAAGGAGACAGGCTCTTTATTCTGATCATCTGAGTAAGTTCATGGTCCATGATGAGGTGGCCTTCCCATGTATGGTCACAGAATCATTGAATCATAGCATGATTTGGGTTGATAGGGAATTTTAAAATCATGGTTCCAACTCATCATTTTGGGCAGGGGTGTCTTCCACTGGACCAGGCCCCATCCAACCAGACTTGAGCACTTCCAGCGATGAGACATTCTGGAACTTCTCTGGGAAAGCTGTTGCAGTGACTCACCTCCTCCACAGGAAAGAGTTTCTTCTTAATATTTAATTTAAATCTACCCTATTTCAGTTTAGAGACATTTTCCCTTATGTCCTTGGAAGAAGTCAGTCTCCAAATTTTTTGTAGATCTTTCTGGAGGTCTGTAATAAGATGTGTTTGGGTCTTCTCCAGATTAAACCCTGACTCTCTCAGCCTGCCTTAAACAGAGGACATGGTGCCAAAGCATTTTATTTTACTATACACTTGAAATACTGCAACTCATAACACATTTTGATGGCTCTAAACATGTTTCTGCCACCTTGCAAAACTACCCTACTGCCTAATCTTGTTGGGAATAGGCATAGGTGCAACAAGATTATCATATCATTTCTGCTGGAGTGGGATATTTAAGTGATTCCCTGTCACTAAAGTCAACAAGGTCAATTATAATCATCATAAGATGAAGAAGCACTGTGTTTAAACTAGGTTTTCCTGTTCTCTAGGAATGGCTGGTAACTACAACAAAGAGAAATTAAACAAAAATTTTCCTGCCAAGAGTCAGGAATTGGTGAATTATACCATATGCAGTTATATATTGTCACACATAAGGGGGGAGAAATTGCTAAAGGAGAAGAGAGATCCAGGGTGAACATAAATCAAGTTTGGTGGCTTAAATACTGTGAAATTTTATAAAATCATCAAGACTCGCCAGGAACACTGTTCACTATCAGGCAATGGTCATCACTGTTAGGAATCGTTTGGCCTAACAGGAGCCCTTGGGAATCACTATTTTATAGTATATTCTTTGCTAGTCTGGGTCTGCCAAAATGAGGTGGTTCATTCTGCATTTTCTGAACCTTGCAAAACTCACCATGGCTTCTTCTGGAGCATTTGAAAACTGTGGTACCTTGAGCTGCAATATAAAACAGCAGACTACAACAGACTGCAAAACAATTCCACAAAGGCAACTACAACAAATCAGGGCACTATTTTTAATAAGGCACTTGACTAAAATGGTGTTGTTGGCACTGAAATGACAACTCTTACTCATATAGTACAAATAATTTGCATTTAGAGTTTACTAAATCTGTCTACTTCTACTTTCAGTGACCTATCCTTAATAAACAAGCATCATAGAGAGGAGATATTGTTTGGATTTTTGTTTTTCTTTAACTCTTTGAACTTCAATGGTGTTTTTATAGAACTGAAAGAATTCTGCTAGTTTTCTGTTTGCTTGCTTTTTCCATACTGTAGTCATTAGGGCAAATATCTTGGCTCAAGTTAAATAAAATATTAAGTTGTTATCTTTGGCAGATGGATATTCCTGATGGTAGACTGAATTTGGAGCTCTGTGCTCAGAGTTCAGAGGTCATGTGTGAATTTGTTATGCTTTCTGGTTAACTCAACAAAATAAATTAATCTGGTGAAATTCTCATGAAGTATTTATTTTGAAATGCTTCTAAAATATACAGTAAATTATAATTTATGAGGTGTAATTGAAGAAAAGTCTAAAGGAAATTGTGTATAAGATAAGGGGATTATTAAATCATCTTTATTGTGTTTTCAAAACTTAAAATATTTTACAGTTACAATAAATTGTTTGAGAGTGCTATCAACCCACAAAATTTAATAATTTAATAAATATTCTGGTGTAAAGTGGGGCATATGGCCAAATCCCAGAGTGGTTTGTGCACAGAGTATTATAATAGTCATATAATATTTTGTCTTTACCTAGGTAGTGGAAGATCTGCTTTCATCCATAATACATGGTGATTGGTCATTATGTGCAGCTCAGTACAGCATGGCTCAGCACAGTCCTGTGGTTCCTTCAGTTCTGTTCATCCTTAGTTCCTAAATGTGCAACACTCTCCCCATCAGGATCAATAGGGTAGGTATCCAACAATGATATAACTGAGCGCAGAGTGCAGTGTAGAGTGACATCTGCATTTGTTGACAATACAGAACCCAGAAATCATAATTTATTTTAATAATATAATTTATAATAAATATTTCAATAATACACTGGGATTCTTTCTGGAAATTTAAGTAACTAAATCTAAAATAAAAAGAAATTCCTCAGTTTCTTCTACTTCTCCCATGTTAGAAAGACCCTACAGATGAGATAGATAAAATTTGATCCAATTTGCAGTGACTTAATAGAGGGAAGAGTTGTATGATAGCTGGTAATCTATACAGACTATTTGCATCATATATAAATACAATTTCAAAATCTATTGAAAAGATATGCACATGTGCATTAATTCATCCATTTATTGCAAAGTGAGAATGCATTTTCTTTCAGATTATGCTTATCTCATGTGAAAGGAATCCTCATTTATTAGTGCATAAAACCATGTATCAAGTGACGATTCCTACCTTTGAAGCAATTTCCTTTTGTGACTGTATATATAGATATATATATAGATATATATATAGATATATGTATATGTGTTCACACTTCAGATGCATTTTGACTTAATGAAGAGTTTAATAAAAATCAGCATTCATAGCTTCTGTGTAGTCAAATTAGTTAATGCACAAACTGAGCTCTTATGTATTATGCAAAAGATTAGTTCTAAGATTTGCATAATGTGCTGCAAATGACCTACTGTTTCAAACAGTAGCAGCTTGGGTAAAAGTGGGTTGAAAGCTGAAGTGACGTCAATAAAGTAATTACTCCTAGCTTGGCACATCTCATTCATTGTCAAAAGTTCAAGTCCCTGTAGTGCTGAGAGAACAGCTGAAAGACATTGAAGGCAGGTTAAAGCAAAAATATTACAACAATAGTCAGCAGGAAGGGCAGAGAATGGTCAGCATGATTGAGATAGCAGGGACTCTTAGCTCTTCAGCATCTGATCCAAAATTCCATTAAAATGAAAAGCAGTCCTTGTGCCTCCTTAAAGAGTGTTATTATTCTGAACCACAAGCTGCAGATCTGAGTTATAAGATTGTACTAATTCAGACCTGACTACACTGTTAACTAAACCTTAAATCAGTGCAATTTCTGAGAAGGAGGAAAATACTCTTTCCTTACAAATCTTGAAGAAATTATGTAGTAGATTCACTGCATGAGAAACGTCAAGTGCCTGAATTTACATAATAAGTTTGATCATATCAGGGGGCAGCACACAGAGTGGATTGGAAACACATGGACTCCTTTTGGTTTCTTACAGGTGTCACAAATTTTTGTGAAAATGTCTCTCAAAATTTTGTCTTGCTATAGCAAACATCTTACAAGCACAAGTCCATGCCACTAACACTACTCAACATGGATTTCCTGAATCAGCATTAGTCTAAAATTATTATTCTCTAGTTATCTTTTATATAGGCAGCCTCTACTGAAGGCATTTCAGTCCCTCTGCACTCCAGGCGGCCAAAAAATCTCTTGAGTTGGTGCTATTAAAAGACCTTCTCAATTTGCTCTCAAACAAAGGATTAAATGAATATTAAAATTGTTAACTCCAGATTGACTGAGGCATGTGAACAGAGAAAAGAGATACACACCACCACTGACTGAGCAATGGGCTTCTCTCTGTCAGACTCTAGAAGAAACACAAAAGCATTTCATATTCTGTGTTGGCCAGGCATCCAGGTACATACATTCACTTCCTGTAATTTTAATCTAATTTTTAAGGGGATTATTAATAAATTTGTAAAAGAAATCAATCAATGCACAAAGTATTATCATTTTACTTATTTTGTTCTTATTGAAGGAGAAAAAAAAAGCCTTTTTTTTTTTGCATTAGAAGCAAAAAGAGTTTGTAATCCAAATAACTTTTGGCTGAGACCATGATTTAGATTATGGTTTTCTCAAGGTAGAATAAGGTCTATCCCACTTTTGTAGTACAAAAATGTGAGCTGCAGCAGTCAAATTTCTGTGTTGCCAATTTGTGCAGTATGTTGACATGGCTCTTGTAATGTCTGACTGTTCAGTGAATCCTCAGGCATCAATGCTGTGTGAAAACATAAGCAAAAGAAATTATTAGGTTAGAGAAAAGAAGCTTTGAGAACTAGACATATCTGCAGAACTGAAAATAATTTTTGTGGCAAGGGACAGAAAGAATGTTTGGCCAGTAGTGCATCAGCCGTGCAGAGTTGGAGCATTATGGCTTCCAGAGGAAATGGTTGCTGCACATGTCTTGTTCTTTGCTTTCACCAGCACTCTCAATGTGCCACGTGCTTCTACTGTCAACAGGGCTTCGTTTGGGAAGCCTTGGATGGCTAAGAGCCTGTGCATCCTCCAGAATGGGAGCTGCAGCCTGGCATGACCACCCAGGGCAGGTGAATGTGTTCACCTGCAGGCTCCGTTCAACATCAGTGCTTCTTCCTCCTCTGACTTCAGCTGTTCTTCTGATTTCTTACACAGTGCTGCTCAAATGATTGACTTTTAAATAAAACCCTGTGTTGCTCAAGAACAAGTGGGAAAGTGAGAACCCTTTCCTTTCATTAACACACACAGAGGCATAGCAGATGGAATAAATGGAACAGCTGCTTTCAGTACTGAAGTACCTGGATTTTTCTCCAGCCATTCTATCAGGAGGAAAATCACGTGCCTGAATGTCTGGTTAAAACTTCGTTTGGGAAAAAGAAGCAAGAAATTGAAATTTGTATACTTCATTTAAAAATTATATAATTTCAATCTTTGATCAGCATGGGGAATAGGAAGAAAGCAAGTAGGGTATTTAATAATGGTAACTTTTTCAGAAACTTGGTAACAGCCACAGTCACAGTGGATTGAAGTCAGGTTATTTTTATCAATAGGATAAAGTCTCATTGTTTCACTAGGAAGCAGTGTTTATAGTTATCTTTATGACAGTCAGTGTTCTGTCTTAATTAGTAATATCATTTCTACTTCACCTAAAGTAGCTGAAGGGTTCTCTTGGGATCTATTCTTGGAAACAATTTTGTTTAATCTTATTATTAATGGTAATCATTTTTTTCTTGCTTGGATTATCATCTGTATGCCAATGATTCTATTATTTAAACAAATAATTATTACACATTACAATTCCATTTACTACATGACAATAACAAATCATAGTTACAGCTCATTCAAACTAAATTAGTTCTAAAACACTAATAAAATTAATTGCAAGATGCTTGATTGAAAAATAGAAACAGTTAAAGCAGGAGTTCTTTATCATGGTCTTTGATAGTATATTACTTACTGGAATGAAGATACTAGCCTTAAATATCTTGGTGAGTGTTAGCAAACAAAGAGTAATTGAAACTTGGTTGCTAAGAAACATTATTTTTCATTGTTGACAATAATGCTTTTCTTTGATTGCTGCTTCTATTGTTGTTCCTTGCACAGGCTAAATGTTTTCTCATAATATTGTGAAAACATTCTTCAGATTCCAGTTGTATGTGATACCATTGAGTCTGTTTTAAAAGCTTACAGCAGCATGGTATGCTCCTGGAAGAGTGGTGGTGTGGGATTCTCTGTAGTATATTTAAATTTTTAGAATGCCAAAGATACATGAATGAAAACTGGAATTGCAGTCTGAGGTCAGCAATGTTAGCCTTCCCTCATATACTGCAGGCAAAAAAATTTGTACCATTATATTTCTTGATTTCTAAATGTCTTAGCAGAAATAGATACATTTTTCAGCTGCTAACACTGGCTTTTGGGGAAGCAATTTTAGTAATCTGAAAAGAGGTTTTACTCATAAAAACCAAATGGGCTTTGGTTCCCCTCAAATCATTAATCAAAATCCATTAAAAATGTAGCCACATTTGTAGCTGGAAAAGTATTCTTTGGCAAAGGTCAGAGCTCTTTGATTGCTAATACAGGTGGCCATCTACAATTTTTTCCCTAAGTAATTCTGTTTGATCAGGTCATGTAGCCAGCAGATTCTATTCGAAATTTCTTTGTGATTAATGCAAGGGATGAAAAATTAATAGCAAAAAACTCACCTATGCTAGTTGACTATTTTGACTTATTAAATAGACAAATTCTGTTTTAGGTCAAAACTCTGCTGTGTGAAAATTACTTTAATATTCAAAAGGCAAAAATTTAAATAAACAATATAGAGATTTTAAATTTTTAAAATTTTTGAGTTTTTTTTAAATGTACATGTTGTCTTTGAAATGAAATAAAATGTAATGCATGCATATTCTAATTCTAAGAGGAAATATTAGGAAAAGAGGAAAGACTTGGAATAAAGACTTGAATCTCTAAGAGCAAAGAGTCCACAAGTACAGAAAGTGCATACTACAATAATTTACATGACAGAATTGGTTTAGGGAGCAATATGCAGTATAAATTTTCAGACTGGGAATGTATGCTTTGGAGAAATGCCAGCTGCAGCTTGAGGAGGAAGGAGGTATTACCTGTTTTGTTTTGACTAGTTTTTTTCAGACCAGGAGTTATAACCTTATGTCTGTGAAGTACCCTGAAAAATTAAGTCAGAACCCATCTGGTGCTACAGAGCACAACTGTTACGTACATCAGCCCCTGTGCTCTAAAGAAAACATACATATAAGAGAGATGTTTCTGCCAGAAAGAAAAATTAAATTTGTGTCTGTATGTGTGTGTGTGTGCATATGTGCCTGATTATTGGTTTCACATGGAAACTCATTGTGGCAAAGAGTGTCATCAGTTTTAGTCCTCTAAAGACTGGATTTCCATGCTGAAAAGTTCAAAGTTGAACTCTTCCAAGTAATTTCCACCTTTGAAGATTTTTTAAATCTTTTTTGATCTGAAAAGCTGATTCTTCTAATTTATTTAGAGATGGATAGCTTCTACTTCTTGAAAATCTTTGGAAGTGATGTCCGTATTTATTGTGTAAAAAGAGGAACATGTGGAAAAACATCAGACCTTGATTTTCTTCTGAAAGGAAAATGACTTTTGCAATATATCTCAAAAAGGATATCATTTTTGTGTTTCCATGTGTAGTAAATATATTCTGATGTTGATAAAGGAGGGGAGGGGAGGGGAGGGGAGGGGAGGAAAACACAAATAGGGTCTTAAGTTTGAGGCATTGTTTCAGTAGGCTGAAAATATTGCAATATTTATGTGCATTTTATTCTGTGTATGCACAAAGGACTTGTCATTCTGAGTCAAGAGAATGAGATGTTGAGTACTATGAAAAATGAGACAATGTTCTGCTACCAATGTTTGCACCTTTGTGTTCTGAGTGCAAAGCAGATTTGGCATGTTGCCAGCCCAGATGGGTAATGTTTTGTTCCTGCATTATGACAATATAAATACCTATGAACAGCAGAAGGTAAAAAAGTTTTAGTGTTGCCTGTTCTTGAAATGTAACTCTGAGCTTCATGCTTTTTTTGTTTCTTATGGTGCCAAAAGTGAGAAATTGGACCTTTATTAAGGAAAACTTATAAACTTTGTTTTTATAAAAAGGTTCTTGAAAACAGACTAAGAAACATAGGTGAACACAGATGCCTTTCAAGCTGCATACAATGAAACATCACATAACTATATGATAAATTGAGGATTAATAGTTTAATCAATGAGTAAAATTCTTCTTTGGATTTAATTTTTATGATGGGTGTTTCCAGTGCATGAAGTATAAGGCTGAGTAACTTAAGTATTTTATACATTTTTATTGTAATATGTCTCTGTTTTTATCACACTTCTGTACCTGTTCCATACTCAGTGTTTGTTTCAGAACACATAGTTGGGCTTCAGTCAGTCCTGAAAATCTTTCTGCATATGTTTAAATTTGAGGCATAAGTGCATGTATTGCACTTACATGTGTGGCGATACTATTTGGTGTGAGTAAAGAGAACAGGAGATATATATTGCCTACCACTTATCTAACAAAATGGCTTATGCCTCCAACATAAATTGATCATTCAAACTGTGGGAGTCAGAACCTCACAATCCCTCAAAGTCAAATTTTGATGGAGTCAGTATCTCCCTCTGGGATATACAATACTCTGTTTGTAATGCTTTGCACTTCCACTATTTCTACTTTCACATAAATCTTTTTTGGATACTGTTTATGTTTTGGGTTTCAGATATTTTAGTGTGGCTGTAACTTTTCATTTGCACCACATGCTTTTCCAGGGGAATATAATTGATCTATTCCCCTTTGCAATATTCTGTATTTTATATTCACTTTAGCTGCCTGCCTTTCTTCCTCCACCTCAATAAATTCTTTATTGCAGATTTTTTTTTCCCAAAAGCTTCCAGATTTATTGTTTCTGCTTTAAAAAAATGCGTAAAACGATAATTGGTGAAGGCATTACTGCTTCCAGTTTACAATGTTACTAACTAGAGTGACATTCATTTTGTTGGTAAATGTGTGGTAAACTAGGAATTTAGAATAAAGAAGTTATTATTTTTTTTTTTTTTTAAAGATTTTTAAGTGACCTACACCATAACTTATCAATGAAGAATTTTTAGCAGCCAGGGCTTTTACCTGTAGCAAATACATGGTTCAGGGTAAGAGGTCAAGGACAAAGACCTCCCTCAGCTGTCAATACTCAGGCAATTGATCTTCTCCTTTTATTTAATCTCACCAGCCACTTCCCTTCCTTTCCTCTGCTTTCCCTCTGTCTTTTTTCCCTTCCCCCATTCTACTCAGGGAAACGAAATGTTTCTGCTGCCAGCAGAGCTTAGCATAAGTGTAATATTACATGAATCAAAGGCCCTTTAGGCCATGATATAGACTGGTAATTTATTACTGAAGAACAGAGGCTTTTTTGAAATTTCCTTTAGTTCAGGCAGATCACTATGAATTAACTAGGCAAGAGGGCAGCAGGTGCTCTCATTAAATTTACAGTCACTGCCAGCAGACAGGGAAGCATTTAAAAAAAGAATATGCAGCTGTGCTGACACATGTAATTGCAACCGTCCACAGGCTCACAAGACGTGTGGGGGTAGCCACAGAATTTTGGTCACCGTGCTTGATCTGCACCGGCACACAAGGACCAATGCACATTGTGCTTATGATTAGGTCCCTAAAATGGCAAATTGCTTTTACTAGACCTCCAAATGTTGTGTGAGAAACAAATGAACTACTGGCAGGGCTGGGTTTAGTCAAACCTCCCAGCTGAAGTGACCATGAACTTCAGAGAAGTTCATAGCCTGATTACAGCTTTGTGGTTTTGGCATTTCTCCACTTACCCTTTGTAAAATAACAGCTTCAACAGATCTCCTCTTGATCTATGTTCTTGGCTCAGTTTCTTCAGCTATCGGTGTTTTGTGTAGAACTGGTATTTGAAACTAATGAAATTACTTTTTTTGCAGAAACAAACCTATATTTTCTTTAAAAGAAAGGAAATTTCATGCAAAGCTGCCCACTGATGATACCTTCTTTGTTTTCCTTTTTAATCGCTTATTTAAAAAAATAGTATAGAAATGCTTATTTTGCACCCCAAACGTTCCTTGGGGAAACGCCAAAAAATAAGCTGTTGGCATTTATCCAGAGCTCCTTTGAGTCACGACTTCCATTGATTTCAGTGAAGTTTTACATCTGGCTTTTAAAACCTAGTTTTAACTTTAGACATATGTTTTGTTTTCATTACAACTTTTCATGGAAGTTTCACACACATGTCTAAGGTTCGGCATTAACCAGAGTCTTATGCCTTGTTATCTAAGTTCAAAACAATCCTCAAGTGCAAATATACTGGAATCAGTGCTTTGTATTCCAAATATGTTGTACTATGGCTGTGCATCATATGGTGTTTGTATACTGCCTGCTGTTACAAAAATGTGCCTATCTTTTTCCTTAAGTTTCTTTTCAAAATATTTTAGCTAATAAAAACCTGAAGAAGCTAGTTTTGTTGATTAGATAATTATGTCTAAATTATGTAATTCACCATGTATAACAAAAAAGAGATTTGATTTTTCATTTGTAGAAAATTTGATTTTTGATTCTTTCTTTCTCTCTGTCTTTCTCTCCCTCCTTCCTTCTTCCTTTCTGTTTTCAGAGTGCATAAGCCAAAGAATAAGGTACAGTTCCAAGTTTTTAATTCCCTTTAATCTTAAAAAATAAAGAAGTTTCATATTGCATTTTTAGTGTGTCTGATCCTTAAAACAAATAAAGGGAAATATTGGCACAATTTTTCAACTTTTTTCTGTATGTAAACTTCTTTTCAGGATTATAAATCACCAAATACCTCTATCTAGATGAATACAGTCATCTATACGAGGTTTAAAGAAGTTTCTTCTGGCTTGTCTTGCACTTAGTTTTCCTATGTTCATAAAACAGTCTGGTGCTACAGAGCTGTGAACAAATTACACCACTTTTAATAGAGCCATTTATCTGCTTTAGAGAAGATTAGCATGCAATCCCTAGAGACATTTCTCAGCTAATAAGAATAAAATGAATGCTACTTGAGCACCTGTAATCAAATTACTTTTTATTCCCTAAATCCTTGACAGACTCTGCAAGTCTTGTCATTTCCTAGGCAGGCCTTTTACAGACCCTGGTAGTGTACTCCTGGGATTTTTCCTTTCTGTCCTCCCACATCTTGCCCACTCACCAGCCATCATTTCTTGAAAGAAAAGTGCACCCACCCACCAACCAACCAACCAACCAACCACCCACCCACCCACTCAACCACCCACCCAACCAACAAATCAGAAGACTCCTCTCAGGATGAAAATCCCAGCATTTTGAAGGCTGAAGTACCCCACCAGCCATTTCTATATAGGTGTCACAGCCAAGTCTGAAGTGCTGGTGGAACAAGGGCCAAATAATTTTATATCTTGTTGAGGAATGCTGCTACTGCAGACTTGGTTGTTCCCAGACAGCTGTTGCAGCAAGACTGCTGCACCTACTAAAAGCAAAACCACAACCAAACTACAAACAAACAAGAAAATGAACCAACCCAACCAAACAAAAGATTAACATAAGGAAGGAAAAAATCCCATTTGGGCATAGTAAAGTCTCTCAGAGTTCAAATGAAAAAAAATGTGTAAAACTAATTCTGTTCAATATAAATTGGTTTTCAAGAATGATATTGGGCTCAAATTTAGTCTGATGTTTCCAGACAGAATTCAATAGTTTTAACTCAGAATACTTAAAATAGGTATTCTGAGCTTGTTATATGTATTTTTAAAAATTAAATGGAGCTTCCTTGTAAAGCTCCGATGAACTTTTCTATTATCTCTACAAGAGGAAGTTTAGTTTTGTATTATGATACCAAAATTACCTAGCTATGATACATAGATCCATTTTCCAGACTGGGAAACAGAAGTTATGTTTTTGCACAAAGTTCATGGGTTCTTCAAGCTGGAAGCCCATTTGGGTTTATTCTTGTCCCTCTGAAAATGAATTAATTTTAATCTTTAATTAACATTATTACCAAGTAAATTTGATAAATTACCAGGAAGAAAGCCAATGAAATAGATACAGAATACTGTTAGATTAAAAAGAAAGGCAGTACTAACTGTTGGTTGAAAAGTTACTGTATAAGCAGATGTTTGTCAGAATGTCTTTTCACAGATTTCAAATCAGACATGATGCCAGCTTGTTATCGAATCTTTTATTCTCATCTCACTCTCTGTAATCTCTCAGCATGGGATTCCCTATCACTTGTGCGGGCATTGTCTTCGTCGTGTCAATCACACTCACATCACAGGTGAAACTGATCAGAAAGATTCAAGTGAAAAGGACTTCTCCAGGCATCTCTGCATTTTGTAAGAATAACCTCTCATGGGCTGCTTAGAAGAAAGAGAAAAGGTTTTTTTTGCTGGAGGTGGGTCCTATAATTAGCTTTGAATTTAGTACACATGAAATCTGAAAAAATTCTACTCCCACTCCCTAGACAGAAGTTACATGCCTCACCTGTCTGGAAGATGATAGTGTAAAGCAGGAATTAACAAATCCTGAACAAGGTGTCTGCATATCATCTCAATACCAAAAACTTTCAGTGGTCTGTTTTATTCCCACATTTTAAGCATGGTTTATAGCTCCATTTTTACATGAACTCATTAGATGAAATATGTGATGAAACAGTGGCTAATTTACCATCTAGGTTTTTTCTTCTTACAATTATTTGTTAATTTTTAAAATGTTTTTAAAATTTAAGATGTATCCTGTATAGTGAACAGGGGTCAGAGCATATTACCAGCAATGAGCTTATTTACATAACAATGAGTCAGTATCTTACTGGCTGTTGAAAACAAATGGGTCCATACTCAGGCCAAAAGCAAAAGACAGCCTATAATGAGGGCCTTTTTGATGGGAAGCTGCAGGAAACCTTTGCTTGGAGGGTTTTGTTTGTTTGTTTGAGTTTGTTTGTTTGTTTAATGGAAATAAATATTTTCCTTTTTATTTTCCTACCTTTTTTAGCTAGGTTGAGTTCATTTTCTCATACTCTGGGTATGGCAAGTTCGTACAAAACAAAGGGAAGAAACCCTTGCCTGGTCTTCATTAGGATTGAAATAATGCTAACAGTTCTTGAAAGCAAATGCTCAGTCCTAGAAAGTCCTTTGATGATTTCATGATGTAATAGTGGTCTATGAACATCAAAATATGTGAACCTGTTATTAACTCTTGAAAGTTTATTTTACACAATTTAATTTGAGCTTAAATGTCATGATGGGTCAACCTGAGGTATTGAAAACATAGAGCAAATATTATTCCAAATTTATAGAGGCATAGAAGCTTTATCAAAATCTAGCAATTAGGTTAAGTTCTACAGTGGAAAACCCCAATACAGGTACCTCTTTACAGTGTCCAGAAATTTCATTTTGCTGATACTGAGATTTCCTTTATAACAGAAACAAAAGCCATTGGGCATAAACCTTAACTAATTATTGGCAAATGCAAGAATCTGCACCTAAACCTGTATTTTTATATGCCTATTGAAACAGAACATTTATCTTTACAAATTTTATGTAAGATGCATGGCACTTAAGGCACTTTTACTGAAGGTGATCTTATCATCTTGGCATGCATGTATTCAAAGAAATATCTGGTTACCATTAATTCTTTTAATTTAACAGACATCACTGAGATGAATGTGATTCATCACTGAATGACATTTGATTTCAGTGATTAGCTCTCCAGATGCTTAATGTTGAAGTGACAAGGGTTTTATTTATCAAAAGCACACATTATTTCCTGAAATCCATACTCTTTCCATTGCATTTATCATACAGATGGCTTAATTAAAATTTCTTTAAAGTACCTATTTGTGTGTTCTGTATCTTCTCTTCCCCTCTGCAAATGAATATCATGCTTTCATGTCTTTTTTTGGGGGGTTTTGCTGAGGACAGTAAAACAGAATAGACCACCTTTAATGAGGTACAGTGTAAATCAACCAAGGGGATGAACCTCCAGATGCCCTCACATCACTCCCTATCTAGAATAAGTATACTGCCCCGCCCTCATGTTCCTTTGATCAAGAAGTTCTGAATGCAGGGCTGTCTGATTGACCTCTAACCAAGTTCTGCTCCACTACCAGAAGTCACTGTGAAGCTTCATAATTTTAATTATTTCTACTTACACATACCACTTCTGTCTGTTTCTCACTCCCTATGGCTTTTCACTTTTTATCTCACATTGGTCATTCAAATAAGGTATATAAATAAATCTATTTGGATTTTCAGAGTATTTTACTTAAACCTTTCTTTTTCTCTCTAGCTCCCCTGTCAAGCATGTTAAAATTGAGGGATAAAGTAAAAATCATTGAGATTTAATGAGATTTTAAAATCAAGTAATTTACCTTGTATTTTAACATAATTTTAACGAGTAATACAAAAAAAATAAATGTATTTTATATTTAAATAATAAGCATAATTTAAAGTTTTAAGAGGACCAAGTATACTAATCAAATATTTTTTTGTCCTTTCTTGTGTATTATTTTAAATGCAGAAGAGTCCCAAAACATTTTTTTTTCTAGTTGTGCCAGGTTCCCTCATATTCACCTTTATAATCTGTGAAACACAACCAGACAAGAAAAAAGAGGCTTACCTTTTGGGTTGAAACTCAGTGTAAGATTCTAGACTCTCATCTAGGAGCCTAATAACAGCAGTATTTCAGATCCAGGTGAATAAGGGCTATTGTAAACTAAGAGTACGAGCATTATAGGATTCAGTGGATTGCAATAATCATATTTACCAGATGTAGAAAGGGGAGAACACCAGCGAAAGACAATGATAGTTTCTTGCCTTGAAGCATACACCAGCATTTTAAAAACATTCTGTATCATTGTGTGACCAGTGTCAGACAACATGATGGGTAGCCAGCAAGTAAAATCATTTGCTTTTCCCCAAAACTTGAGAAAACACAAATATACTTTAAAAAAACACAAATAAAGAAGTGGTTGACACAATATCAATTCTGTGGAATATTGAATAGCTTAACCTGGATGTACCAAATTCTAGTGATTTTCTTTAGAACATATGTTAAATAGATGATTTGTGTCACTGTCTCATTCTAATCAAATACCCGTGTTAAATGTAAATTCTCAGGTTTTTAAAGTAGTGTAGGGGATTAAGAAGTATCTATCTAAAGTCAAAATCAGTAAATCATCTCTGCTAATGTCATATTCTTTTTCTGATATTATTCTTCCTGGGAAAGATGAAGATATTGTAAAAATCTTGTTGTAATGCCTTATCTCAAGGGACTTTGGAAAAAGGAAAAACAGTTTCTTATTTTTCAGTGGAGCTTCAGTTGAAACTACCTAACAAATGGAAACAGCAGTCAAGTTCATATTTTCTTAATCTTGATCCATGATGAGAATAATTTGAGTGTTTATTGCTCCGCTATATCTCTGATGTACAAAATTCTTGAAAACATTCTAAGCCTTATGTCATGGGTGCTCTGGTTGGCAAACTTTGAAAACTTCACCTCTACACAGTGCTTGAATAGGGCACAGATTTGGTGTGAGTAGTGAGATGACTTCCTTCAGTGATGACCAATGAAGGGGACACCTCTCACAGTTTGAGTGAAGGCCGTCTGGGTATTCAATACGTAAACGTATTGAATCTTATCCAACACACGCGTAAACATGTGATGAGGGCTATCCAAGTGTATTTTAGTCTGCATTTGATAAAAATATGTTGCTAAGTAATTCTTTCTGAGAAAGCAGATATTTTCCTTGGGAATTTGGAAGACTATTGTAATGTACATTGATATATTGCATAAAGCACTCAATGGGCATTGCAGGTGGGGCAAGGATAACTCCTCTTGTGGCAGGCAATTGCTTTGCCTCTTGTTCTGATAAAGTGATGATGTTCCAAGGGACTTAGAACCTGGTTTTTGTCTTTCCTTAGGTAGAGAAAGGTTCTGTGTAAATTGAGAATCGCTCACCACCACAGCACCAATTCCTGCCATGTGTTTGTACTGGATAGATGCAGGTATGGGTTTGCTCAAATACATATGTTTTATCAGGAGTGATATGCTCATCACAAGACATTTTCTTCTAAGCCTACAAATGTGGCCAGAAAGAAATATTTTTTTGAGTTCATTCAGATGTACGGATTGTAGTTCTAATCATCTCTCTCTCACTCTCTCACCAACTCTCTTCCACTCCCTCTCCCCTTCCCTTTCTTTTTGATTTTGTTACTCCTTCCAGCTCAGCCATTTGCACTGTTTCTGTAGCTAGATGAAAGTCTCACACATCTGTCAAATGGGCATATGACAGATTAGGCTATGAAAGCCTGCTGTGGTTTTAATAGAAACTCAGCAAGTTCAATTCCTATTTTGGCAAAATTGGTTGGTGTGGTACCATGGCAGAGTGATGTGACTAAATACCTGTTTTTTTAACATCCTTACACATTAATTTGAATCGCTCCCTAGTTGGCTAGTGTCTTTGATCATATTTGGCCCCTCTACAGAGCCTTGGCATTTCAACTACAGACTTCTACTCCAGAATGGATTTGGCATCTCTTCTGAGTACTTCTGTTCCCACTGAAGTACCTCTATTCCTCTGTTATGCACACACACATATATATGGCACTCTTTTGTACCCACACTTCATCTTAATAATATCAATGCATTGAGGAACCAGATGCAGCTCCTCCTATGGTATCTGCCTTTTCAGACAGAATGATAGAAATGAGACCTTTATCATAAATGTCCTGTATTTTTTATAAAGCTAGAAAGTAAACCTTGATGGTTTATTTCCCCTCAAATTATTTCTAGTCCCTACCTTGAAGCCAACACACATTTGTTTTGATTAATGCTCTTTATCAGACTAAAGATCCTTTATTTTTGCTCAGCTGCCATATTTATGGGCTGCAAAACTGTTCTTCAGGCAGCTATGTACATAAAAGCACAGAAGATAGGACTTGAATACTAGTCCATTCTGTCATGACAGGACAAACCATACAATCCTGTTTCAAAAACTCTCCAGTGATGAATATTTGACTATCTCCCCAGGCAATCTGTTCTAGTATTTCACCTTCCTTATCCCTAGGAAATTTTTCCTAATCCAATTTTTTTCTCTCTCATGCAATTTAAGTGCATTGCCTCTTTTGTTCTAACTGCCTTTGATATTGAGAACAAGGTATTCTCCTCTTCCTTTGTCTACCTTTTTCTAATATATTTGAACACTGCTATCACATTCCCCTATCAATTTTATCTTTGACACATGCAATGCCAGTTCTTTTAATTCTTCCCCATGAGTCATGTTTTCTAGACATCTGATTATTTTCAGTTTCTCTCCTCTGGCCTTTTCAACCTTTATCCTTTAAGATTTTTCTTGGATTTTCTTTCTTCCACATCCCACCATCTCACTCCCAACTCCAACACACGCATACTCCTATGAGGAGAAGGCTGAAGGAGCTGGGTATGTTTAACTGAGATAGGGCTGGAGGGAAATAGTTCACAGAATCACAGAATGGATCAGGTGGGAAGCAACCGCAATGTGTTGTCTGGTCAAACCTCCCTGCTCAAGCAAGGCCTAAAAGACATTGCACAAGATTATGTCTAGACTTTTCTCAAATATCTCCAGACAGGGCAAATCCACAACCTCTGGGCAACCTGCTCCAATGCTCAGTCAGCTGCAAAGTAAAGTTCTTCCCTCATGTTCATGTGGAACTTCTGTACATCGTTTTCTTCCTGTTACCTCTCGTCCTATTGCTTGGTACCACCAAGCAGAGCCTGGATCCATCCTCTTGACACCCTCTTCAGATACTCATAGACATTGATGTGGTCCCTTCTCAGTCATCTCTTATCAAACTGGAATGGACCCTGCCCCCTGCCCCTTCAGCCTTTCCTCATAAGAGAGATGCTTCAGTCCCTTAATCACCTTCACAGTCTTCTGCTGGACACACTGCAGGAGCTCCATAGCTCTTGTCCTGAGCAACTCAGAAGTGGTTGCTGTCTTCAATAATCTAACACTATGTAGAGAAGACAAATTCTTCTAAGGTACATAGTGAAGGGATGAGAGACAAAGGCCACAGATTGAACTGATGGAGATTTTAATTGAATATCTAGAGTGAGAATGGTAAAGCATTGAAACAGGAACCTTGAGAGGCTGTGAATTCTCCATCCTTGAGAATTTCAAAACTCATCTGATCAGGAATTTTAAAAATCTGACCTAGATTGGAAGCTAGTGCTGCTCTGATTGGAAGGTTTGACTAGATGACCTTGAGTGGTGCTTTCCAGCCTAAATGATTCTGTGAATCTTTTTTGCCTAAAATGGGTCATATTATGCTGCACTTCAATAATGCTCATAGAGGTAGAATCACAGAATTACAGAATAGTTAGCA
Organism: Argya squamiceps; assembly: GCA_037834095.1. NCBI lineage: Eukaryota > Metazoa > Chordata > Aves > Passeriformes > Leiothrichidae > Argya > Argya squamiceps. The sequence continues at coordinate 18,116,519 of JBBMKD010000115.1, forward strand.
TTGGGAGGGGCTTCTGGAGATTGTTTAGTGGACCTTGTCAAGACAGCAAGTCACACAGGAATCACCCTGTGATTCCACAGGGTGGGTTTTGAATGTCTCCAGAGAGGGAAACTCCATGACCACCCTGGGAAATCTGTTCCAGTGCTCTGGCACCCTGAACAAAAAGGAGTTCTTTGTCATGTTGACATGGAAGTACATGTGCTTTGTTTTGTGGCCATTACTCCTTGTCCTGTCTCTGGACACCAAGGAAAAGATTCTGGCACCATCTTCTTGGCATCTGCCTTTGAGATATTTGTATGTATTTATGAGATCTCCTCTCAGCTTTCTCTTCTGTGGACTGGACTGGCCCAGCTCTCACAAGAGAACATGTCTTGTATGAGAGAGGTTCCAGACTCAGCACCATCTTTGTGGACTCCACTGGACCCTCTTCAGTAGCTCCTTGTCTTTCTTGATCTGCAGAGACCAGAACTGAACACAGCACTCCATATGTGACCTCATTTGACCTGCTGGCCATGCTACTCCTGATGCATTCCAGGACACCATTGGCTCTCCTGGCCACAAAGAAAAACTGATTCTCATGATCAACTTGATTAACAGATGTCCAAAAGCTGCTCTAGTAGATCAGCCCTGAAGAAGGTGAAGGATTAATTCTGTAGTCATAAATTATGGTTCTCATGTATCTCTAAATTATATTTGCCCTTTTTGTAATTTTACTGACTAAAATTCATGATTTCACTATAGCTCCCAGATGTGGCAGAAGGACTCCTGTCCCAGAGGCTTTGCATCATTCCTTTATTGAGCTGATTCTGACTACTTAACCCTCCTAAAACTTCCTTGTTTTTTGCATCCCTCTTTCTTTTTTTCTTCAGTTAGCGAGGATTCTTTTAAGTTTGAATCCCGCTCTTCAGAAAGTTTGCAGTCCCTACCAGATTTCTTAGCAAAAGATAATTTACCAAACATTTTCCTCATCTAAATCATTAATAAAACAGTGATATACCAGTAGCAGAATAAATACCTTCAGCTTTAGTGAATCCCTTCTTTAAGACAGAGAACAAAAAGCTGCTGTCTGAATACAGCTTTCTAATAATTTTTTTCATCTACCTTAAGCAATTTCATCTCTGTGTTTTGTAATCTTGCTATGAGCATGTTATATGTGGTAGAGGTGATAATTTTGGTTGGTTTGGTCTTGTCTTTTGTTTGTTCATCTGTTTGTTTATTTGTTTGTTTTTAATGGGGGTTTTGGTTGGGGTTTTTTGTTTAGCTGGTTGCTTTTTGGTTTGATTGGTTTTAATTTTGTCTTTTAATGGTAATTTCTGATGAGACGGGCAAAGTATCTATCTGGTTCAACATTTTTTTCCTCAGTACTGAAAAAAACACACTATCAGAACTAAAATTTTCTGTGACTACTTTTACTTTTTAAATTACCCAGATCTGCCTTTGCCAGTTTACTGGTGTCCTTTACACCTTCCATGTTTTCTTAGTGATCCTAGATGATTCTGCTTCCCTGTGAACCAAGAATGGTAAAACACATCTGACCTATATATTAAAATTCTTTATTTTTTCTGATAATTTAGGACATTTTCTGTCATAGTTGCCTTGATTTTTCTACCTTTTTTGAAATCCTGCAGTTCATTCATGCAAATGTGTTGATTGTTGGGCCACCACATTCTGCCTTGATCACTACCAGAACCATTAGAAGTTCTGTATTTTCCCAAAGCTGGGACTTGCTTGCTTGTTCAGACACATATCAATATCTTCTAAATCATTCCTACTAACCATATCACTCTTCCTAACAAATATCTGCTACGTCAGTTAAATCACAGCTTTTATCTTAAACTACTTCTTGTACATCTTCTTGATTGTTTCCCAATCTGTTTCCACTTGTGCACAGAAATCACAAAAATAAAACAGTAAGTTCATTCCCTGAACTTACTTCCTTTATATGATGCTGCTATGAATAATGTTGTCCTTCCTGCTTTTAAGGGACTTTATCCAGAATGTTGCAGTTTCTCCTTGTCAGTCACAGCTTAAGAGCTTCCTCTGTCAAGTTAGTGAGTCACGCAATATGTGTAAATCCCTTTCATGCCATAGAAACCACCCTCCAACAATGACTTAAGGACCATCGTCCCAAAGTCAAGGAAACTAAAGCCGTCCTGGTGAACCATCTGTACAACCCTGCTTCATCCATAGGATGAATCTGTCCTGGTTTGATCCTTTGACCCCTGATAGAAGGATTAATGAAAATACCGTCCAAACCTCTGACTTCTTCACCCTTGCTCTGAGCCTCATTGTCACTTTTGATCCATTTAGAGGCATTCATAGCAGTATTGTTAACATTCAGGTCTTTTGTTAAATTATATTCACTTCAATAACATATGCTATTGAATAACAATTTTGGAGAGTTTTTCTAAGAATTTGTCATTAGTCTCTGTGCAATAATTATCAGTCCTTGAGGACACTGCAAAATCTTTTTACACACCAACGCTATTGTAAAGTATTATTTTTTGGTCTGAATTAGTTCATGCTTTGTTAATGCAAGAGTCCATCATTAAAAAGCCAAGACTGACTGTTTTCTAGTAGCTGTTCCTCAGTAATTCCTCACTGTCAATGTATGAGAGCTGGCTTGCTCACATCATGAAATATCAATAGGTGACTGCTATGGGTGGCTATCAGAGAGATTGCAAAACCTGAAAATTTCCTGATTTACTTTTGTGGAGATGAGCATCAGGAATTAAGTCAAAACAAAGAAGTCATAAAGGATCCCAGGAGTAATAATTTACTTACTCTTAACATTTATTTCTTTATTTTTTAAATCAATTTTTTAATCTATTTACTGACTATAGCAAACAAATGTGGGAATGGTCATGCTGGCACTAGCTTCTCTTCATATCCACGATCCATGTATATTTGGTTAAAACATTGACTTCTACACATCTTGTTCTTTCTGCTTGCTGTGAATCAAAATTTGACTGTTTCAGTAAAAGGCATAGCTTGTTGCAAGCATCTTTATGCTGTAAAGCACTTGTTGCTGTGGTTTTCCAGCAACTAATTTTTGCCAATATTTTTCTTTGGTATTAAATATACAGAAATAGAATGTATATGAATTTTTCTCCACTGGTAATAATGATGATATCAGGGAGTAGGGATAGAATACTCAATCGATTAATTGCTAAGGTTGAATTCTTTTAGGAGGACTCCTGAATCAAAAGGAAGACTTTTTAGTTTAAGACTTAGTTTTTAGACACTTCATCAACATTTTTCAAAAGACACAACTTATTTCAGAAGTGCTATTAGTTTTTTAAAATACTACAAAAAAGTTTTTAATTAAAATAGTATAATATTTTTCTCTTCAACACAGCTTAATTTTTTAAACAAAATGGCTAATTTAGTCTTGAGCCAGATAAATTTTCATTCTTTCTTAATAAAGTTAAAAATCAGATAATGTATCATCCCAAAGGATGCAGAAGAAAAAAATTCAAGTTATTCAAGTTATTCTAATTGAGATATTTCATGTGCATATGTCAAAGGAAATGAACTAGAGACTGTTTATAAGATGTGAATTAGGAAGAATAGAGTTTTGGCTAGGAACATGTTACTGCTAGCTTAAAGGCTGGACTCAATGATCTTAGAAATCTTTTGCAGCATCTGTTGCTTCTGAAGAGAGGTCTGTAGGGCAGGAAGGAGGGATGCTGATCATTCCAACTGGATTTGCATGAGGGGACAGCTGACAGATATCTATGACAAACAGCATTGCTTGCTTTGTTTCAGGGGATACTGAATGGCTGTGGAGCAGAGCTGTGGCACATCCAGTGTAGAACAGACACCAGGAGTTATGTTATGAGCCATCAAATCACATTCCAGAGCAAGATGGAAGCATTTGAATTGCCTATCTAGATAGTGAAAGAAAGACTCAGCTTGCGTTACTGGGGTGAAAAATTTAGTCTGATTGATTTAAACTGAATGAGGGTAGTAGACTTAGATTAGATTCTATGAAAAAAATCTTTAATATGAGGGTGGTGATGCTCTGGAATAGGTTGCCTGGAGAAGTTTTGGATTCCCCATCCCTGTAAGTGTTCAAGGCCAGGTTGGATGGGGTTTTGATTCTAGTCTAGTTTGGTTTTCCTGGTGGTCTAGTGTCCCTGTCTGCGGTGGGAATTGTGTGTGTGTGTCTCTGAGGTTCTATGACTGACATTTAGATTCTACTGCTGTCAGGATATAAGTTTCTCAAAAGAGTATAGAAGTTATTGCTGACAGTTTGCTAACTTAAAAATAGCTACATTCAACACATGGAAGCCTATTCATCAGTTTGGCAGAGTTTTAAAGAATGGTATATATTTAATGCTGATGCATTTCTTCTGGGCAAAGAAAAAAACGATGACTAAATGCCAGTATTCATCTTTCAATAAAATATCTGTGTGTCTTAAAGAAGAAAAATATGAATGGTAACTGAATCCTGCTATGGAAATATCATAGTACGTGTTGCTATAACATGGCATTAACACAAAAAGCAGAACCATTTATGCTATAAGAAGGTAAGTAGAAGTATCATTTAGAGTTGATCATTAAATATTCAAGCAACATATAAAAAGTATTCAAAATGCACAGCAAGTAGGGGAAAGAATCATTAAAAAATTGACTGAAACGTATTTTAAATTAAATAAAAGTGTGTGTTTAAAGATTACAAGGATCAAATGTATTATTCATTATCACATGCAAATCAGAATGCCACAGAATATTCCAAGTTTTAAGGAATACACAAGGATTGAGTCCAACTCTTAGCTTTGCACATGATTTCCTCAAGAATCACATCATGTGACTTTCAGTAGTAAAGTAGAAGTGCTCAATAAATGTTATGTCGTAATCAGCTATTGTACATCTGATGATGGTAAGTGTACATGATAATATTTTTTCCTATTCTCTAAGTAATTCTGAAGGGTGTTAAGCAGTTAAACTGTCAGGTCTAAAGCATTTGAAATGTTTAAAATTATTTTTTAAAAGATTAATCTAAGAAAAGTAACTGGTGACCACTGATCCTCTGGTTTTCCATATTTTCTGAAAGACAGGAAGTTCCACAGAACTTGAATAGAGCTATTTCTAAACTAATGTTTTTAAAGGTGATTTTGATGTTGTGCATAATTAAAGGTTTATAAACTAAAATGATAGATTAGGACTTGAAGGAATACAAAGTAAGTTTGTCAATTACACTAAATTGGGAGGAGATGTGGACTCCCTTAAAGACAGAAAGGACCTGCCGAGAGATCTCAACAAATCAGAAAGCTACAAGGGTAGTAACCAATATACGAAGTTTTACAAAGGCAAGTGTCAGACTCTGTACCTGGCTCTGGGCAACCGTTTGTCTGTATGAACAAGGGAACAAAAGGCTGAAGAGCATCACTGCAGAAAGGGCCCTGGGAGTTCCTTTTTAGTGACAAGTTGAACATGAGCCCTCATTGCCCTGCAGCCAGAAGGGCCCTGTGTCCTGGGGGGCATCAGGCCCAGCATCACAGTCAAGCAAGGGCCCTCCCTTGTCCTGCTCTGCTCTGCACTGGGGCAGCCTCACCTCAAGTGCTGGGGGCAGTTTTGGGTGCCACAATACAAAAAAGACATTGAGCTGTTAGAGAGTGCCCAAAGGATTGCCATGAGGATGGTGAAGGGTCCTGAGAGGAAGCCATGTGAGGGGTGGCTGTGGTCACTTGGTCTGTTCAGCCTGGAGAAGAGGAGACTGAGGGGAGACCTTCCTTCTTCATGAGGGCAAGCAGGAGGGGCAGATACGGATCTGTTCTCTGTAGTGACAAATGACAAGACTCAAGGAAAAGGCATGAAACTGAGTCAGAGGAGGTTTAGGTTGGATATAAGATAAAGGTTTTTCACCCAGAGGGTATTTGGGCACTGGAACAGGCTCCCCAGGGAAGTGGCCACCAAGCCTGACAGGGCTCAAGAAGACAATGCTCAGAGGCACATTATGTGATTTTTGCAATGTCCTGTGCAGGGCCAGGAGCTGATCTGTAATTCTCAACATGGGAAAGTCTTCCTTGCTGTAGATTTTCTCCCTGGTTCCCTTGTCATTGCCTTGTCAGTGAAGTTTGAAGCACAGGTGTTCAGTACCTTTGCCTTCTCTGCAACCTCTGTATTCTCTACTAAATACACGTTTTTCCTAGTATTTGTTTTGTTATGATGTATTTGAACAAGGCCTACTTGTGCTTATAGATTGAACTCCAGATGGGCCTTGGTCTTCTTCCTCATTGCATTTCTGCAAATTCTGACAACATACCAATATTTGTCTCTGCTTCCATTTTGTGTATCTTCTGCTTGCATCTGTGTTTTAACAAGAGTTCCGTCTTCACCTGGGTCTCAGCCATTTTTGCTCAATTTCTTCCCTGGGAATGCACCATTCTTGAGCCTGGAGGAAGTGACCCGAGTATTAACCAGATCTCATGATGTTTTTGTATAGAGCTTTATTGCATTTTCAGATTTTTCTCGTTGTTGCCTAAAAACTACCCCTTTGCAAACACATCTCCCTCTGTGGACATTTGTTCTGTTTTCTTTCTTCCTGTTTTATTTCGCTCTCCCTCTCCACACTCTTAGTTTCTGATTTCAGCAATCTGCAGGAGCTAATTGGGCTCAATGTTGACCCCATATTAAATGTTCCCAAGTACAGAAAGAGAGAGTCAAGACAGTGGCATATTTCACGCTTCCTTTTTTTTTATTATTACATATATATACAGTCTTTGTCATAAGTACTTCCTGAAAATACGTTTCTCCACACTTCTAGACATAGGACTGTATTAAGTACATCTTTAATTTTTTTCATCCCAGTTGATAAGCTAGATCTGGTAATTGATATGACCTGCATATTACAGTAAGTAACAGTCAAACAGACATGTTTATTTCAGTGATTTCCAAGGAGGGGAATATTATTTGTAAAATAAAAAAATTTAAGATCCTTGCAGTTTTTCTGATTGAATGTGAGATAATATCTCGCTATGGAGCCTTATTGACACTTAAAACTATCTGGTTGCAAATTGCACTTTTTTTCTTATTATATTTGTGGAGTTCTGTGTTGCTTTTTCCTTTTGTGTGTGAATTTCTTTGCTTCAACATTATTGCAAAGAGGTATCTTCCTCCATATCATCCTGATGTACAGTTAGAAGCCAGTTTTAAAAAAACCAAAAGTTTGCAGACATACTATGTTGTTTTCTTTGGAACAGTTTGCAAAAACATCAGCAGATTTGTAGGAAACAAAGCAGCATGAAGGAGTAAGGGGATAGTTTTGATCATTGCCAAGAACTAGTGCAGCTTTTGGAACCTAGGAAAAATAATCCATCTCTTTATCTAATGCAACTTTTAAAATTAATATTACAAATCCTCTTCTTATTGTTAGTGTTATTATTTCTCCTGTCTTGTCAAAATCATTTAACTTGCAGGACAGGAATGGAGAATTTTATCCCACAAGTAACTAGAATTATTCTTAACATTTTAATATATGTCTTAAAAAACTAATAATTGTGTATTTAGAAGAGGGGCTAGGCAGTCTTCTGCAGAACAGCTCTGATACAAAATTTTACTTTCTTCAAATTTATAAACACTGTAAGGGTCATACTAATGTTTAATAAAGCACAGAAATTTATTGTTAAGTAAATAAAATGTGAATTTCTTCAGGTATCTTCTTCTGATCAACACAACCAAACTGTATCCAGGCTCAGCCACCATTCAGTGTTCACGTATTTGAATGATGATGCTCCATAAATTACTATTGTAGAGTGAAGTAATATATGTAAATGGGGAAGGAAAATCTTTTGTAACTAAGTACAGCTGTGGAAAATTACTGTTTATTTTCTTAGTCTGGAAAGACAGGCATCAATAAGGAGATGGTCAGGGAGATCTGATCAGGTCAAAGCAGACTTTTACTGACACACCTGGTGTTTCAGAAGTTTGTAGTGGATGGAGCAAAAATTGGTTTGTGAAGTGAGCTCAGTTTAATATTACTTTTCAAGCATTAAAAAATAATTTAAAAGGATTGTGTACACCTACATGTGTATTCCAGCAACTGGCTGATCCTTTTCCTTTGGTGTTTGCCAGTTTGCAGCTACATGTTTTATTTTCCATGTGTTGACACAGATTTAAGAGGCAAGCCTTTCTTCTGACCCTTTCAATAAATGTTAATCTCAGTTGGGTATTTCCTAAGCCCCAGGCCCTGGGAAATGAACCTCCTCAGACTGGGCAGTGTAGGAAGGGAAGATTGTCACTGTGGGGCTGCTATGTATGGCATCTCTGAGATTTAAGGGAAATGACAGAGAAATAGGTAGTGAGTCTGGAGAGGAAGACTGTAATGTGCTGTCTCTGGAAAGCACACTTTTGTTTTAATTGACACCCATGGCCACACTATTCCTTTTACAGGCATGGTCTAGCCCTTAATCACTGCACGTTATAAGCCCAAATGGGAGCATTTCCAGTGCTACACATTAATATTATTTATTAGAAGGCTCAATAAAGCTTTCCTCTGTAGCCAGGCTCTTATTGTATGGTGTCATTACATAAAAAAGATTTGGAAGGCTGCTTCCACTTACAGACGTGTAGCAGAAGGCTTAATCTGAGAGGCCCACTAGGATGTGATTTTAGGCTTTTTTTTTTTCCATCAACATTACAGCAGACTAAATATTGAGGATGATCTGGGGACTAGAGTGTTTCAGCCAAAAACATTTCTTGCAATAAATTATTTCCCTGTTTTCATTCCTTCATTTAGAGACTTGGAAGGTTGAGAGCTTTTTATTTTCTCTCTTTTTTTTTTTTTTTAAATTCTGCAGAGTCTGTACCAGTATCAGCTTCCCATATGTTAGAGGCATCTCAGAGTTTATTAGTCAGCCTAGGTCAACTGAGATTTGTTGTGTTTGCTTTCATAAAAGCTGTGTGTACTATATAGTTTGTGAACTGGAAATCACACAATGCTTCTTATTTGCCTTCAATCACTCACAGATGCAGAATGGTCAGACCATTTCCCTTTAAATTGACCTGAGGGATTAGAGGAATTCAAAGGAATTTCCAGTTAACTAGTGCCTCTGATTTCCCTGACTTTATTTCTTGAGCCTTCGAGGTCAGACTCTCTGGTAACTTAATCTGTCCCTGATTTGTTCACTTCCTTCCTTTTGTTTGCCTCCAGAGCAGTAACTGAGTAGCCAGGCTCAACTCCTGTGTGTGTGCTTCCAGAATTTTAAACCAAACACTGGTGTAAATCTGGTGGGAGGAGGGTGCTCTGTTAAGAGCTCAGGAGTCTGAAATGTTCCTTCATAGCAGTTTACGCCCTCTAATCTGCAACCATCAATAGGTGTAGAATTACATCAAAGGTAGATGTGAAAAACAGGCGTGTTGGCAGCAGTTTAAATATGGCACGCAGGCGTCCCAGCTTCCACTGGAAAAAACCTGTAGGGATCAGAGAAAGACTGAAAACTGGTCCCAGTGCAGCAGAGTACTGGGAACAAGTGAAGGTTTTTCAGTGCCCATAAAAGCTGTCCTGAAGAGTAGGATTCAAGAAGTTCTGACTCACAGCAGAAGACACAAAATTCAAGGAAGGAAAGGCAGAAGCTGGGAAAAGGAGAGCAAGGCCACAATCTGCTTTCAATCAGGGATGGCTAGTAGCAGTTCTGCATCTTTTGTTGTTTTTTGTTTCAGAAACTGGTCAGGAGTCTTTGTGTGGATTGTCTCAATTATCAGGGGACAGGAGCTTACTTAGCAGGTGGCCATCTGAAAAGTGGCTGATGCTTTTAAAAATACTTCTAACTCTTTTGTTCTCTGCCTGCTGCCACAACTTTGGTGTTTCTAATTTTGACATCTGGTCTTCATCCAATTACTCATTTTGACTAAGCACTTGTAGGGTATGAAAGGGGCTTGCTTTCAAAGGCTTTATGTGTCATTACATAGCTGACTGCAATCTTCTCTATAAATCAGTTTCTATTTAAAAAATAAATTAAAAACCAAACCCACCAAACCCACTAAACTTCCAATCAGATTGGTGATTTAAAAACTAAAAAAATAAAAGCTTTCTCCTTTGTTTTTCTTTTAATTTTTTTAACATGAAAAGTATTCATAAAGAGTATTGATCCTAAAAAATAGTTATTTAAAAATCTCACAATGCATCAATATGATCGATTGAGAAAAAACCTTCAAAATATGAAGAAGATCTTTCCAAGGAAGACAGTAATTTTTGGGCTTGTGTTTGCCAGGTAAAGGAAAACTAAATCTCTTATCATTACTAAAACTGCCACCTTCCTGTCCAATGTTTTATGGTGATCCCCAAAAACTAATTTAAATGCATATTTTATCCACTCACTCTGATTAAAACACGGAAAAGAAGTAAAACAGGAGAAAAAAAACTACAATGTATGATTTTCCTGGCATAATGTTGGATTTTTACATAGCAAGCAGTTGCCTCTTAAAAATTATAATATATGTTATTTCTTCATTGCGACCAGACAGGTGAATTCTGTGAGGATGGAACAAATCTTGAGGTACCTCTGAATCCATCCAAAGTAGCCAGAAGTGTTTCCAGCAGTTTTGTCAATATTTCTTTGGAACTGCAAGAGCCTGAGGAAACTCAGGAAAATGTTGAGTTTTAGAAATCAATGGGATCCAAGAACAAATATGGAGAGAAAAAGCAGATGATGATCTCAAAGGAAAAAATTATGTTAGGCATGTTTTGAAGTTCAGTCTTATCTTTGCCTGTTCCAGTTTTAAAAATTAGGAAATGCTAATGAAGCTACTATATCCACAAAATTTCCTTTTAATCCTGTGTCTCCTTTTTTTGCACTGCTGTAGTGGGTGCTCCATCCTGTCATTTATTGCTTTCTGGTGAAAAGAAATAAAGTGATTATATAAGGTAAATAAAACCTTAATGGTGTGAAATATTTTTCTTCATTATCATACAAGCGTCTTTCCAAAAATTGTACAAGTAAAGTGTCTCAGATGAAATTCAAAAATCTAAATTAGCCTCAGAGTTATTGTGGTTGTTTCTAGCAGCTTGTGGAAGTCTATATTCTTTTGGCTTATCCAGGATACACACCCTCCTGAATCAAAAATGTGGCCTGTGGTTCTTTTATATGAAATTTCTCACATGTTATACTGGTGAATGAGGCACACATATTAGCTCCCCCCAGCAGAGAGAGATTGGCTTTTCTCCCATGCATCTCAGTTTGGAAAAGAGGTATTCGCAGTTTAATAGAAGTGACCTCTATCAATAAAACTGTGAACAGAAGTGTAATTGGAATTCATTTGAACAATGATTTTACTGAAGAAAAGTGTAGGGGAATTTACTTGGCCCTTAGAAATCCAAGGCAGGCTAGGAGACCCTTTCAGCCAAAGCAGGAAGCTGCACACCCACAGTTGTGCCACACAAATGCATCAGGTGGTGATCTAAACATCAAGTGGAGCATGAGACATGTAGAGAGAGAATCATCATATAAATTGCAAAAAAAAGTATTTTGTAGTGTGCTATACTCGTTTGTTTTAAATGATACAACAGATGGTGGTACATTTTCCCAAGTCTTCAGGGAGACTAGACTCAAATTTCAGAGCAGAGAAGTTTTTATTTTATTCAGTCTACATTTATCTTGGCTTCTTTCCATCTTCTGACTCCCAGTTATACCTTCATGGACCAAGAAGCCTGTGCAGCTCCATGCCTCAGACCATCATGTACTCTCTGAACTTGTCCTCTGTAGATGATGAAGAGGGGCTGGAAGGGTCACTTATAGCCAGTCTTTGACTTGAATGATTGTGATGTCTCCCTGGTGCCTGTATCCTGTAGTTAATCATAGCAGTATTTAGCTGATCTTGCTGCATTTTAAGTCTGTGAAAATAATGAAATTGATTTCCATAGTTGAAAGCTCAGGACCTGTGTTTTTGATCATGCTGCTTAATCCTTCATTTATGGAAGTTCTCTGAACTTTCTTTGACATGTTAGCAACTTTATGTTTTACCTGAGTTGCCAAGAAATTAATATTGATGTTTCAGTTCAGTTACACCACTGCTATACAGAAAACTGTCACTTCTTGTATATGAGAAATGATGGCTTTTTCATATGATTTCATAAAGTGCATTGATTTGTTTGGCCACCAATTTTCTATTACAAGTTCTTTGCTAATTTTGACTTTCCTATTAGTCTCCTTGAGCTTTTATTCCTTCACTGTTTGGCAAATACCTCCCACCTCCTGGGTATCTGTTTCAATTTATTTTCCCTCAAACACTTTAACTTGCCTTTTTCACAAGCCTCTCATTTTGTGACTTCCTGCCTGTATTTCTGACCCCTCTAGGACACTCTGGTTTATGATTAAACAAACCTGTTCATAAGCTCCATGAAAGAAGAGACTGTGCATTTGTAGGTTTATTTTTATTGAATCATAGTGAAAATTGTACCTTGAGGGAGGGCTTTATTACATTTAACTACTTAGCCAGGATTTATTAAAAATAAACAGCATAGGAGTCAAGACCTTCCAGATGGCATCTCACTTTAAATTTTGTTCAAAATATATACAGATTTATGCACTATCTACTTATAACTCCTCTGATTAATGAATCTTAGATCACCCTAGATTAGTTGCTCATTATTTTTGGTTCAGATACTCCAAAAGTCTTTGTATACCATGGATTTAAACAGGTGGAGTGTGATGACTGAAGAGTTTCCCTTCTCAAGGCACTTTTATGTGGGAACAATAATTAAAAACACCACATAGGAAAGAATTGACCTGTGCCTCGTCCTCTGTTATAATTAAGGACATTACAGCATTTTTGGGGATGGACTCTGCCATTTTCAGAAAGTTAGTTTGTTGTCCTGAAGTGCTAAATACGTAAGCTCTAGCTTGAGGTCAGTATTTGTGGGAGTTGAGGGAGTTTTGCAGTGAAAAGCATCTTTTATTGGATCCTAACTCACTGATTATTTATACTGTAAGGAAAAAACCCTACATTTTTCTCCTGGTATTTTGAAGCATCCAGAAATTCCAGTTAAATATTCAGTGGTTTGATTTTATAGAATGTTTATAGGAAAATAAAATATTTTGCTGTATAAGTGGAAAAGTTGCACTGACCAGGTTTTTATCTGTTGCATCAGTGTAATGCTAAACAAAGTCTACTGATCATAGTGCAATGACAGGATTTTTTGCTGGATTCTCACTGGACTTGTAGAGATCAGACTCTAAATTTCTATTTTTTGAATGGACTTTAGGGAAAGTATTGACACTATTTGGAGGGTTTCTGCAACACACAGGGATTGTGTGTATATGTTTTTTTTTTCTTTATATGTGCATATAACCTTTTAGAGACAACAGTAGGGGGAAATGTCCTTGACAGAAGTGACTTACAGGCAAAATATTTTTTTAATTTCTTTTTTCCTACTAAAGCTACAGTGTTGGTAAAGTTTAAATAAGCATACTGCGCAGATATAGAAGAAATAGTCACAATTGTATTACATCAAAAACTGGAGCTCAGGCAAGCAAAAATCAAAGCCTGTGTCAAGTACATCAAGATCACCATCAGGCTTTGTCTGGCTGCTAAAAAGAGCTTACTCTTGATAAATAGGGAAAAGGCAGGAGGAAGCAAGGTTTTACACTCATAACTCACATTCCATATCACATAACAGCTGCTTTGCCTCATCCTTTAAATCTGTTCTTTACTGAGGAGTGAAAGAAAGGAATGAGAAACCCACAGAAGGAGGTGTGCAGCACCTGCACAGAGAATTTCTGTATGCCATTAGACATGCCATTTAGACATCACTACTACCAGCCAAAGAAAAAAAACCACGGCTGTGTGCTGTGTGTGCCTTCCCCTTACCCCCTGCACACTTGTGCTCATTACAGCTCTTTCTTTAAACTGCTGGCTAGACAGCTGGCCATGCCTCAGAGGAGCATGGGGTAAGGGAGCATATAAATTACTGTTGCATTTTATGGCCAAGATAAACTCAAACTGCAGGGTTATAGCTTGAACTGACACACAAAAAAGAGAACCTTGCAGGCCTCTGAAAAGCAAAGGGAAAGAGAAGGAAAGTAAATGTATTTCAGCTAATCTAGCAGTGGTGGGGGGTTGGGAAAAGACATGTAAAAGATAGATCTTCTCTAGGTTTAAAGAGAAGAGCTATGTTAATACTTCTGCATTTGTAACTTTAAATTTGTAATTTCAAATTAATATTTTTAAGAAGCATTAGCCTTCCTTGTATTATGTCATCAGTGTATATTTCAAAGATGGCAAAGCATATGGAGTGAAAATTTTTATACTGTGCATTTTATTAGATGAGTCTTAACGTATATGTACTTTCAGGTAGGTAAGTACTTAGAAAACCTTCCCAGATGCACACTAAGCAAGTTAGTCTACTTAGACCTTTCAGTGGTGGCTCCATGCCTCCCACATGTGATAGGCTATAGCCTGTTATTTTTTAAGAAAGATTCAAGATACACCTGAGTGTGAAAGAGTTATTAAGAAATAAGCTATAATTTCACACATGCTAATTTTTGATTGACTTAACACAGGAAAGAACAAATAGTGGTTCCTAATTTCACAGAATCACAGAATGGGTCGGGTTGGACAGGAAGACAGTAGGTGCCACACTTGACTGCTCAAGCACGGTCATCCCAGGGCATCTGACATGGGACTGCATCCAGACAAGTATGGGATATCTCCAATGAGGGAAAATTCACACATCCACACAGGGCACCCTGTGTCAGTGTGTGGTCACTTGCACAGTAAAAATATTCTTCCTCATGTTCAAGTGCAACTTCCTCTGCATCAGTTTCTGCATCTTGTCTTATTTCTGGGCACCACAGAACAGAACCTGACTTCATTTTTGGGCACCCTCTCTTCAGATACTCATAGGAATTGGGAGTGTCTTTTTTTGGGGCTGAACAGGCCCAGCTCCCTCAGCCTTTCCATTCAGAAAAGAAATGGTGCAATCTCTTAATCATCTCACTGCTCATACCTCGACCCACTTCAGGAACTCTGTGTCTCTCATGAACTGAGAGGTCCTTCACTGGACACATCACTCCAGGTGAAGCTTCACTGGGGACTGAGCTGAGGGGGCAGGATCTCCTTTGACTTCCTGGAAATTCTCTTTCTAATGCACCCCTGAATACCATTGGCCCTGGCCACAAGGGCCCTGCTGGCTTATGGGGATCTTCTTGTCCACCAGGACTCCCAGCTCTTTCTCCACAGAGCTGCTTCCCAGCAGGTCACCCCCAGCCTGTGCTGGTGTCTGGGGTTGTTCCTCCCCAGGTGCAGGACCCTTTATTTGCCTCTGCTGAATTTCAGAAGGTTCCTCTCTGCCCATATTTCCAGCTTGTTGAGGTCCTTCTGAAGGGCTGCAGAACCCTCTGGGGTATCAGCCACTCCTCCCAGCTTTGTGTTGTCAGTGAAACTGCTGAGGAGGCATCTGCCTCTTCATCCAAGTCATTGATGGGTGAGTTAAACAAGACTGGGCCCACTAGGGAACCTTTAGAGGACAGGCTTCCAACTAGAGCCTGTGCCACTGATTATGGCTCTGGGATCTGCTGTTCAGCCAGTTCAGCCACCTCCCTGTCCACTCATCCAGTCTCCTCTTCCTGAGTTTGCCTGTGAGGACATTGTTAGAGACAGTGTCAAAAGCCTTGAAGTCAAGGTAGACAAGATCTGCTGCTCTCCCCTCATCCATCCAGGTAGTTGTTTTATTGTGGAAAGCAATCAAGTTGGTCAAGCATGACTTGCCTTCAGCGAATCCTGAATGCTGATGGCTCCTGATCACCTTCTTGTCCTCCCTGTGGATAGAGGTGGCCTCCAGATGAGGTGCTCAATCACCTTTCCAGGGACTGAGGTGAGGCTGACTGGCTGATAGGTCCCTGCATCCTTCTTCTTGCCCTGTTTGAAGACTGGGGTGACATTTGCTTTCTTCAGTCCTCAGGCACTAGTCCTGGTCTCTGTGACTTTTCAAAGGTGATTGTAAAGAGCACAGCTATGATGTCCATCAGCTGTCTCAGCACTCCTATGGGCATCTTGCCAGGGCCCACGGATATGTAGATGTCAAGTTTGCTTAGATGTTCTCCAACACAACCCTTCTTGACCAAGGAAAACTCTTCCAGCATTTCTTCACCCTGATCTCCTGGCTCAGAGATCCCTACAGGCTGGTCTTGCCAGTGAAGACTGAATACAAAGGTACCATTCAGTAAGTCTACCTTCTCTGTGTCAGAGGGTCCCCACTTCATTTATTAATAGGCCCACATTATCCTTAGTTTTCCTTTGATTATTGATGTATTTGAAGACACTTGTATTATTGTTTTTGACATCCTTGTCCAGATTTAATTCCAGATGGGCCTTCAACTTCCTCATCTGGCAAGCTCTCTATATCCATTCCAAGTGGCCTGACACGGCTTCCATCTCCTATGTACTTTCTGCTCAAACCTGAGTTACAATCTATGCGGGCATTGTGCCTTCTTTTCCCAGTTTCTTGCTCACTGGGAAGCATGGTTCTTGAGCCTGTTAGAAGTGATCCTTGAATATCAACCAACTCTCTGGGAATGCCTCCTCCCTGTAAGGCCTGTTCACTTGTGGTTCTTCCAAGAAGATCCCTGAAGAGACTAAAGTAGCTCTTTGGCCTCAAACAATGCACAATCTCATGGTCTCTACAGCAAGGCTGCCCCCAACCATCACATCTACAGCAAGGCTTTCCTTTCCTTTGTATAAGTTCCAGCAAGCACATGATCCTTCTGGGATCCTCCACTGCCTGTGTCAGAAAGTTGTCAATGCTTTCCAGGAAACTCCTGGACCATTTGTAATTCACTGTGTTACTTCTCCAGCAGATGTTAGGGTAATTAATGTTCCCTGCGATGACTGGTGTTTGAGAAGATTTATTTAATTTTGCATCCAGTACTGGGTAGGTTATTTGGAGAACACAGAATTTGTTTGAATGCCAGCATGGATTTATGCCCCAGCCTGTAATATCAGGTGCCAAATATTCAGATAGCTGCATATAAAAACTCCAGCCCATTACCTCTCACTACTGTAAGTATCCCCTGGGAGTGCCACATGGTTTGTGCAACATGGAGAAACTGAAATGTATACAGTTTGGCCTGTTCCCTCAGGAAGCTGTGCTCCAGTGCTAGAAGACCAACAAAATAAGTACTGGGCAGATTTGTTTTTAAAAACATGTGGACTGGAGCACAGTGTGTGGTGTGTTATACTGCTCTGTGGCAAGAAAACACAAAGCATGAAGCTTTGTCTTTCAGCCAGAAACCTGGGACCATGGGAGACCACAGTCTAAATCAAGAATCAAAACATTTTCCCAGCACAACTGCAAATTGAAAAGAAGTGCTTGTACTGTGCTGGCAAATATTCAGACAAAGGATGACTTCTAAATGCTTAAAAGGTGCTCAGAACAACTTTGTGACTTTTCGAGGTGAAACAAATAATGTCAGATACATATTTTTCATGCTTTTGTGGAGGTCTGACGGGTCAGAAAGAAAGCTTTTAAGAAAAGTAACTTGCTGTATACTAATAGTATGATGATGGTCAGTTAAATGTGGTGATATTGTTTGAATAAAATGTCAGAAAGTGAGGCAAAATATCCTACACAATTTATTTTAATACAAATTCTACAAAGATAAGCCATAACAATCAACACTGCGCACTTCATCAAACATGGTATTCTCCATACCAAGAGTAGTGACTGATTTTAAGACAACCCTTCTGATTTCTGTTCAAACGTCATAGCACTATGTCATGGTTACAGGAGAAAGAGTGCCAAAGATGTAATGAAACCATGTATTCTGCACCCATCTACATTATTCTTGGCAAGCTGTCAATGGTGGGTCCTCTGCAGCAGCTGTCCAGTGCACACATCAGGCTATGAGTTGGGTGATAAATGAGATAAGGAAAAAGAGACAACCCTGTGAGGCAGAGTAATATTTCTTTTCTTTCACAGCAATGATTCAGCCCTAGTAGCTTCCTCTGGGGAGGCAGCAGCACAGTCCCACCCATCCTGAAGTGGTCATCTCTGTTAATGGCCATAATGACCTCGGTGGCACCAGCAGAATAGACAGCTGCAATGACCATCAAGGACTCCAGAAACATCTCGTGACTCATGGGACTGCATCATCCCATTTTGAAACTCCTCTCCCTGAGGGAGGTACTGAACATTCCTGCCTGGATTTTGAGGGTAGATAATCCTGGGTTTTGGGAACTTGGACATTACCAACGTTGGACAACAAGAGGATGACCTGAACTTCCACAGGACCACTACTTTTTACAAGACTGTAAACATCGCTTCAACAGCACTGTAACCATTACTTAATTGGACTGTGACCACCACCCTGAACAATAGGGGCCAGGTTGAACTCTGATTTTGTGGGTTTAAACAAGTTTTTCTATATCATTGTATTTATTGTAATCTTTCAAAATTAAATTGTAACTCTGACTTGAAATCTCTTGCAAGGTATTTGTGTGGGGTTAATTTCTCCCACTGGTTTACTTTCAAACCAGCACACACTAGCACTTCAAATAAGTTCAAGTGTGGAAATATACTTCCTACCAAAACCTACCCAACAAAGCTGTTAAAAACATTGAGACTGAGCTGTGAACACCATTTTTACTGAGCCAGTGTTGAAAACCTTGTAACATGGTCTTCTCTAGATGAGATGCAACTTGTGTCACCCACCAGTTTTCTGGATATTTTGGTCATGCTAGTTACATGGGTCCCGGACCACTTATTTTGTGATGCTGAAAATGCTGAATTTTAGTAATATGTAAGGAAAACATGGAAAGGGTTGCCCTCAAAGGATTTGAGTTTGATTTGAGCTCAAACCAGCTCAGACTTGAAGTTCACTGGAACCTTCCTGAAAGGCTCTGGGTCATCACTGCTATCACCAGCTTCAGTAGCATAGGAAAGGCTGGCGTGCACTACATCACTACCTTGCAGTCAGGAGGCTGTGTCTCTGACTAGGTGACCAGTGTCCCTGCACTAGAGTGTCCATCATACTTGAGATGCTGAACTTCTGTAAGCACAGTGGGAAAAAAATTCATAGCTGCCAGACAGACCCCTTTTTGTCATACTGCTAAAGAAAGGAAACTTGTATTTTACAGAGAACTTATCCATTCCTTTCTTAATAGAAGTTAATTACGGTACTAACCCTATATTTTTTGTAAAAGGTAGATTGAACCCAAGTACAGATTACCTGTGACCTTCATAATAATTATATTCTATAGGAAAAGATTTTTATGTCCAGAGTTTTCTCAGAGTCTGGCATAGGACCTTAACAACGTCCTAAACTGGGCACTGACATATATAGTGTTACAAGCATGTCACTGGACATAAAAGCTATCTAAGTACTGTGATCTGTTCTCAGCCCACAATAATACAGTATTCATGCATTTTTTTGCTGTCTGTCATGCATCATGATTGTTGACAAATACAGGAGAAAGTCTTCACAGCACTGAATACAAGCAGATAGTTCCTTTATGGGGTTACTTATCTGTAAGCCAATTAGGTAATTAGACTTTTGTGGCCATGAGCTCTTCCAATCCTTGAGGCATCTATGAAAAATGTTTTGCATTAAAAAAAGATAAATACACAGATTTTCCATAACCCCTAGGTTCTTCTATTAGATAATTTTAATTTTAAACAAGCAGTAATTCTTACCTGAAATTCACTCTAAGTTCTATGTGTGAAACAATTATTAAATAGATTAAAATTTAGTGGCTTTATAGTCAAGAAGTGTTTCAAAACTAATGTTGATAAGATTCTAATACTAACTTATTTGGAGATAGGCTTCAAATTACTAAATTAAGCTTCTGATCAATAAAAAAAAATGCATTTATGTTAAATTATTAAATTTTACATTAGGAAATGTTACATAATAATACTGTGAATTATTTTGCAGAAAAAATATAGAACAATTCTTCAACAGAAATTTGAATTTATGTCATGATTTGTTCTGCTAAAGATTAGATTCATTCAAGGCAACTTTTAGCAGTTTGGTTATTTCAACATCTAAACCAAGGCAGTAGCTTTTTGAAGACAATATTGCAATCTAAAGGATGTACTAACAGGTAGTCTTAAGATTAAAAGAGACAGACTATTGCCTTAAAAAACAAATCCTCCAATATTTATTTTATTTCTTTTGAAGCCAGACATTTTCTGGAGTGTCTGTCACATGATAATGTGTTTTCAAGATAAGTTGGCTTCACAAAGACTCTGGAGAGTCATGTACCTATTCTCTAGAGAAAACACTTACTTTCTATGACAATAAGTAAGGCACCAAATTATATCAGAGGTCAGATATGATTCTGACTTTGCTGCTAAATATTAATTCTGACTTTGCTGCTAAATATTAATTCTCTCATCATTGCTCTATATTTAATTCCTACATACTCTCTTTTCTGCAATTAATAACCATTCTTCTACAATTGCATCCTATTACACTGTTTCTCCCCACTTATGCTCATTAGGTTGTGTTGTGTCATATGTGTTTCAGAGTTGAATGTCATTCTCTTCACTCACTTGACTTTCTTAATCAAATAAGAAACTCTAAAATTATGGCCTTCAGTTTAAATTTATTTTTATTTTTGGAATTTAATTTACTGAGATGAAGTCAGAGGATGACCAAAGAATTGTTGGTATTGTAAAGCCTAGACCAGTAGAAAATCAAAGCATTTCTCTTAATTTTGGATTCTAATCTTCCTGCATCTATACTAAATTTATTTTGAGGTTATTTCTGATGATCTTACATATTCCATCATCTCATCTTTATTTTGTGTATGTAGAAATTATTTGATTGATTTTGATAATAATACATTTTTGGCAATAACTTTCAATAACATTTGCAGTTGATCCTTTTTACAAAGGAGAGTAAAACAACTTTATTAAGAAGTGAGGTTATCCAAAGGTTAGCATCATTAAACTAAATAGACACTGTTTTCTATTTAATATATTAATTTTAGTTTATTTCATAGGATATGGATATGCAGCTCACCTGGGCTCACTGTGTAAACTCCATTTTTCCTGTCCGTCACACCTTGTGAGACAGCATAAGTATTTCTTGTTATGTGTGTGAAGACAAGCAAACTCTGCAGGTGTTGAAGAGTGTTTTTCCCACATAAATGGTAATGATGGAGAAAAGAATGGTCTCAATGAAAAAAGGCACTGTACAGTAATGTATATTATTTTCCAAAGAGAAATTCAGTCTTTCAAAATAAGAAAGTGTGTGGTCTCTGAAATCCATCCTAGATGAAACTCTGCACAGCCATAGCTGAAGTATGTCAATCAATTCCTTGCTGGCTTTTCTTTGAAGATGAAATAAAATTGCAAGTACACAGAGTGTAGATCAAATTGCTGAAAGCATGGAGTATGATCAATTATTCACCATTTATTACAAAACAGAATGGCTCAACAATTCATAAATGAAAGGTAAGATAAATATCTAAACCATTACAATTACGCATGGATTTATTTCTACCTTTATTACATTTTGCTTTTAACAGAGACTTTTAAAAGAAAGAGGATATTCTTATGTGATAAACTTACTGGGGAAAAAATTTCTATTCCTTTTTTGTTTATATCCTGTGAGATTTCACTATTCCATAAAATTTCTCTGGAATAATGGAAATTTTTCACATTGAATCACACAAACGTTTTCAAAGGCACTTCTGTGAAAAATGCCATGCTCTGTAGTTCTGATGAGACAGAGGAATTGTGGCCACATTTTAAATCTCTGTCTTGAAGATAAGAGTAAAAATGAAGAAATAATCATTATCTAGACCAACTGGCTGTATAAATGCTCTTATGTATTTCTAATTTCTTGCAGGACTGAAAAAATAAAAATTACTGTTTCCTAAAAAGGAAAATAGTGGTCCTGAGACTCCAAGAGAAAATTACTGTATGACTTTTTGGAAACTGAGTGAGATGATTTCACAGATCCTTGTCTGCTGGTAGATCATCTGCCAGAGCATGAACTGCTGATAAATTCCTCAGGTTGCAGAAAAATAGGGACATACTGTGATTTTAGCTGGGCAAGAGGAAATCGAGCCCAGCTTCTATTTCTAAGGATTTTGCTTCCTGGATACAAGTCTTGGAAAAACTGGTTGTTCCCATTTGTTTCTCAGATGAGAATTTTTGTTGCAGATCATGTAGTAGAGGAATGCTACAACTCTTAAAGCAAAATCCTCTTCCCACATTGGTGGTCCCTTTCCTGAGGGATTAAAGGGTTGGAATGCAAGAAAAGAATCCTAAACCCTCACTTTCTAGAAGGATTGGAAAGAAGGTTTTTGTGGCAGGCAAGCTCAAGTGAAAGGGCCTGCTTAGTCAGACAGCAAGCAGGAAGTGCCATGCTGCTTCTGCCAGACATCAAGGCACAAAGTGGTCTGTAGAGTCTGTTGGGAAACAGGCACGATCCTAGGGCTACTGTAGATATGCTGATGACCTCTCCAGGTCCTAGACCAGAAAAAATGAGTTTGAAAACCATTTTCCTGGCACTCTCCTCCCTTGGCTGCAAGCTCTACCTTGCTCCCTCTACAAGACATGGTTGCAGAGGTTGAAGGAGCAGCCAGATTTAACTGACTACACTGATTGAACAGGTTTGCACATAAGTGCATGCCTCTCTAGCTGAAGTGCAGGAGGCAGATGCCATCCATGAGGAAGCACCAAAACAAACAACATACACAAATTCCTAATATGGGGGTCTCCCAATGCTGTATGAATCACTGCATTAAACAACCCTTCCTGAAGTCTCAATTTATGTTAATGCTCTAAATAACTTTGAATCAGTCTGAAGATGAGACACAAAATTTTTATAGAGTTAAGTATCTCTGGCTTTGCTGAATCACATTTATCTGCACAGTTCCCCCATTTTGCCACTTAATCTGGAATTTAAGCAATATGTATATAGTATCATGGCTCAAAGGCAAACCAGAATTTTAAAACAATCAAGGTATTAAAGGACCTGGCTATTAAGGACTCTAAATAACAGAAGAATAGGTAAAAATGCCTAAGTAATATAGATTAAAGATTTTCTGAAGTCTTTTTTGAATATAGACTGTATTATTATCTACAAAAGACAAATGTTTTTAACAGAATTGCAGATATATATTCTTCACAGATTTCAATGTTTCCTAAAATTATAACCTCTTCCATTATCAGAACATAAAGGAATACCATGTTGGTTGATGTCAGGATTGATTTTTCAGTGTTGGTCTGAAATCTGTAGTAGAATGCAAATGAGCAATAGGCTATTACATGCAAGAGGACAACTCTCCTAATGCTGCATATTCTGCTTCTCCTGGAGTTGAACAAAAGACAGCAAAACCTGCCAGAAAAGTATAATGCTGTTGTTTGCAACAACAGTAGTACACAAAAGCAAATAATAAATTTTGAAGAGAAGAAATTACTTATTTCTCAAATTTATTTCCCACAATTTACAATCAAGCTTGCAAATATCAAATAAATGAGCTGTAAAGGGGACAGGTGATTAACAAATACAGAAACTGTGTTTGCATTCATGTTTGCCTTGAATTTTCCAGTGAGTCACTACAGTTTTTTAGAAGCTGTGATGTCAGGCAAAGCTTCATGTGGAAATAAGACTTTTTAGCAAATATACTTGTTAAGAATGTCCCCTTCATATCAGATGCATGCCTCAGTGGATATTATAATCTTTAAGTGGTTGCTTACTGTTAAGATTATGTTTAATGCACAGCTTGGAAATGTACTCAGTCACTTGGGCTGAACTGTGAAGCCAAGGGCAAAAGGCAAGAGTGAGTTTCTAGGGTGAAGACTAAACTGCTGGATGACAATAAAGATGGGGTTGAATACAGGCTCACAGTACCAGCCTTACATTTTAAAGAGATCTTTGTCAGGCACGAGATCGCACAGTCCCCACAGTACTAATGAAGCAGCATGCCTTCTGTTTTTTACACACTTCTCTCTCTGAAGAACTGTTTTTAGTAGTCAAGCCTTCTGACAGATTTGACAAATTGTTATTACTGTGTGTCCAGCACAAACAGTTCTCAAAATACTCAGAAAAGAGAAAAAAAAATCTATTAAAAAACACAGATCCAGTCAAGTGAGATTAGTCAGTTTAGTGCGGCTGCATGGCTGCAGTCATTAATTGAGAGCCAAGGGAGATATATTCTACAGAGAGCAGAGCATTTTACAGCATATTGTGGGTAAAACATCTCCTGGTCAATATTAACTCCCAAGCCTTGTTAAACAGCATAATTGAAAGAAAAATGTCACATAATTTTGCTCCTAAATAATTGATGGTGGCTGAGCACTAGACAAAAGGCCTGGTTCTCCCTCTCCTCTTTAAGGTTCTCCAGGCCATGTCTGCAAAAACCTGCCAGCAGTCAATGGAATTTATGGGGATGTAAAAATATTGTAGCTGATCAGAGAAACAGACTGTGTACATTCCTATAGAGCTTTTGTTTACTACACTATTTCTATTCTTTTGAGTTTTTGTAGACCCATTTTCTTCTGCTGAATACACAGATATATCCAAGAGAGTTTAAGAAAATACCTTAACATATAAAAGTACTTCTGGCTTGCCTGTTGTGTTTAAAGAAGCCTATGACCTAAAGCAATCTGGGATCAAGTTTTCTGTTTGCTAACAACACAAGGGAAAATCCACAAAATCAGATTACAAGTTAAAAATTAAAAAAACCTCTTGTATGAAAAACAGATGACCTTTGAAAAGAGAGATTATAAATAGTTCCGGTTTTTTAACAGAGGAATTTTGAAAGCAATTAATTTACCTATTTGGAAATAATTTCTTCTAATGCTAGGAGGACCTTTCTAGCATTGTGGGTTCACAAAGAACCTTATACACAGTGTGCAAATCATATACAGTTATGAAATTTTGCATAATTCGAGTGACACTTCTTCATCCATTTTCGTCTTTTTCTTTCTTGTGAATTGCAGCTGTTACATGTGTGTAGTTTCCATAGTAACACTCAATTTTGGACTTTACTAAAGGGTGGGAACGGGTATCTTGAAAATTATTGACCGGGAAATAGGTTTAAAATGAAAAATTACAAAGCACTTAGGGTCTAGTAGGGGGAAAAAAACCCCAAAAAACACAACTGAAAAACCTTGAACCCTTTCCAGCCCCTTACAGTGTTTTAACCTAGCCTTCCAAAACTACTCCAAACAGCAGTTCTGAACACATGAAACATTAACACTGTGATCTGAGATTTGGCAGTTTGATGAGACAGTGGTTTCTACTGTGAAGATTATGGCACTGTAACTTTGTACTAAATTTTCACTATAAAGGGTCCTGTAATTTTTGCAATCATTCCATTTTTTCTCAGGAAGTGATCTTGCCTCAGTAACATGTGTGCTGGAGTTACATGCGATAGCATTGAGGTGGTCTGGACAGGCACTAGAGTATGATCTCAGCCCAGTAAGGTTTAATAATAATCACATGGCAGTTGCATGGGAAAAGTTCATAAATTACAAAAACTCTTCCCTCCTGTCTGCCCCAAAGTCAGTTTTAAGGACCATCTCTGTTTTAAAGTTGTGCCTATACATATTTAGCTAAAGCTAAAAAGAGTAATGGGAGTAGGAACTAGTAGAAACATAAAGAGCCTGGAAGACAGAGAGTCTACCATGACTGCTGCACAAGCCCGCCCCATGGAGTGAATACTCTCTAGAAATAAGTATTGCTAATGACTTCAAAGGGAGGGAAAATAGAAGAGAGAGCAGATATTTGGTGGTTTAGCTGCTAAAACTTTGAACCTTTCACCTCTGTATTCATGATGAAAGCCCAGGTTGAAGTTCTCAGTAAAAGTATTTTCTACTTCAAAATGGAAAGACCTTACCATACATAATTGGGAGTGATTTAGGATAAGGAGTTAAAATAGTAGTTTTATGGGGTCATGACCTTTTAACCTCCACATTTTGTCATGGTGCCTTTTTACAGCTGGTGACATTTAGCCCAGGGAATAATTTGTCTTGACATGTTTTTGTTTTGCTTTGTGTTCAGTTTTGTAGCAGCCTTTGGTTTTGCAGTAGTGGCACATAGATACTTCTTATAAGTGTTTAAATGCCATAAACTAGATTATAAGAAGGTTGATTATTTGTTTCATCTTCAGATTTATTGTAGTACATGATTTACAATACAAGTTCATATGTAGAGTCAGCATTACAAAGGCATGATTGGAATTCCATGGAAAGAAACCAGACTAAACAGAGAAGGCAGATTGTGTGCTGTAACGAATGCCTGCCTGAGATGGACCCTGCAGTTGTTCCAGGCCACCCATAATTTCGCACTATCACAGTAGATACCTGTTACAAGACTAAAGAAATCATGGAGCTGAGCCTAAAGAAGAGCCTTTATTTCTTGCTATGATCCTTTTTGTGATACAATTGTTGCTGCGTAAGATGACTAGGCTGTGTCTCATGTTGTGCAACTCTCTCACAGCTGGGTTTCTGTGGAAGCAATGAAGACCCTTGGAAACTCACACACTGTGTGTCTGTAAGTGTGAGCAGGGGCTGTAGTTCACTTAATGAAGCCTTCAGGTAAATCTTCACCAGAACATGCTTTCTGTTATATGTAAAAATTGACTAACATATTTATGCATGCATGCATGTATCTGTAAATAAAAGCAGGTTTGATGGTTTGAAAGATATTTCAGCTTATCGTGATATGACTTTGCTGACCGTTTTCAGAAACACTGTGATGAGAAAAGGAAAAACATCTTAGAAAACAACTGAGCACAAATTTACCCTTATGAATCATGATAACTGAGGGAAGGCAGGAGAGAAGAAAACAGACTTAAAAGAAAACCCAGACTTAGAAGAAAAGTGAAGTACAAGAAGATGACTAGTGAAAGAGTTAAGTGCTTTGCTTCATGCAGCTTGGCAAATGGAAGAACACAAATCACTGCAAAGGAAAAAACGCTCCTGGAAATCTC
Source organism: Argya squamiceps (assembly GCA_037834095.1). Classification (NCBI taxonomy): domain Eukaryota; kingdom Metazoa; phylum Chordata; class Aves; order Passeriformes; family Leiothrichidae; genus Argya; species Argya squamiceps. The sequence goes on from JBBMKD010000115.1 coordinate 18,143,414, forward strand.
TGGAGACTGGCTTCACATGGCTAATTTACAACCACATGCAGCATCTGTCACTTTTACAAATCAATGAGAGTGCCTACCCTCTAATAGCGCAGGTTCACTGGTAAAGGTTGCTGGTGTCGGCCATACAGATGAGACCTTTCAGGATGTCAGAAAAGAATGTCGGTGACGCACATTAACACCCACACACTCCTTTATGTCACTTCCAATTTACTTTATCTTAAATTGTCAGCTAGCAGAGCTCACTCTGATATTAATAACTGGAGGTTTGCATCCAAGCCAGGAAAAATAAACCCTGCTGATAGCTCCATGAGACATCTGGCTTGCTCTAAGGAAAGCCAAAAGTGAAAGATAGAGCTCTTAGTCCTTCTTAGTAGAGTCTGCAATATTCGGGAAGGAAAAAGATGGTATGACTTACAGATGGCCCGTAGTATAGAGAGAAACACTTGCATTTTGTCATTTTTTTAGATGTTCAACAGGAGAGTGATTCAATTCTTTTACAGTACTGGTGTACAAAAGAAAAGTTAAAGCCACATACTGATATAAAAATGTTCCCATGAGCTAGAAGTAGTTACTCTAGCCCTGAGTTTATATTTCTCGATGGTATTACTAGGCACTTAATCCTCTTTCTCACTCTTTTTCCAGTCTTATTGGAGAGATTTAATGGTCTTGATTCAATTTTGAATTCAGGAGGTGTAACTTGAGATGCTGGACTTGATGACAGAAATATTATTTGGGTAAATCAACGATCACAAACTTGTCTCAGACCAGCTAGCAGGCTGAGTACCCAAAGCATATGTCCATCATTGCTCTTTAAAAGTACAGGGCAGGATCCCTAGCCAGCTGCAGGGGAGAAGTGCTGATGCAGCTAGTCCCCACAAGTGTATTTTGCCAGAGTTACTTCGTGATGCTGCAGCTTTCCATTAAGGGAAATCACAGAGAGCCTTGTAGCACTCCCCATGTTAATTGCAGCTCTCTTCTTTCATGTATTTAACCAGGTGAATAAATCCCTAACTTTTCTTTCTGTTTCCCTTGCCTAACAAAGGGGAGATATTTAGCTACAATTTTGACTGAATCTGCACATGAGGACCTTGCTTTTGCAGACAAAATTTTGGTATGTTCATTGGAAGGCTAAGAAAGGAATATGTTCCCATTTGGATGATTGTTAAACCTGCTTTCCAAGGAACCTGTAGGATTCATTCCCTTGTAATTTTATTAACTGCATCTATACCCCTTTGGTCATATTATTTTCAAGATAAAGCATCCTAGAAAGGTTTTTCTTTTTCCATCAGATCCTTTCCCTGTCTCTAATGTCGTCCACAAGTTCTATCACCAACCTTATTGGCTTTTTTTCCTGGTTATTTATACATATATAAAATGCATAAATGTCAGTAACAACCTCATGGCATCCTCTCCCTCAACAAAAATACCCATTTATTTCTATATTTTATTTTCTGGTTTTAATATATTTTTATTTCCTGGGCTTGTCTCCTCTCCTGTCTTGCAAGACCTTTGGAACGAACCTTTGACAAGGAGTAAGACTGAAAGCTTATCTGAAAGTTCAACTACATAGTATTAGCCAGCTCATGCTTGTCTACATGTTTTAGGTGATTTATTCCAGGAAATCTAGTGGCTATACTAGTGATGATTCCCAGCTACAAAAGTAATACTTTATTTCCAAGTATGTCATATTGATCACAGTGATCTTTACCACTTTTTTTTGTCAGCTTCCTGGAAACAAATTTCAGTGGTCTAAAGTTTGACTTTCAAGTACATAATTTTCAGGACTACCCTTGAAGCACCTTTAAAGATTGATGCCATGCTTGTCATTCCTTTTTCCTGTAAAAGGTACGTTAAATATGTTTGACTCATCAGTAGTCACCCTTGGACTGCAGAACAGAAATAGCCTCAGTAGCAACAAATGTAGCAAATTGTTGCATGTCAAGATGGCAAAAAAGATTCAACTATCTACCGTGTTTGAAATGTTAAGAGACAAATAGAAGACCCACCCATGTCCTGAGGTGAATCAGGCCCAGCATCTTCAGCTGGGTAAGGGAGTAGTGTATTGTCCCGCTCTGCTCTGCACTGGGGCAGGCTCTGGTCTCTTCTCCTGGGTGGTCAGGACATGATGGAATGGCCTGAAGTTGTGTCATGAGACATATTAGGTTGGAATATTAGAAAAAAGTTCTTTCCCCAGAGGGTGGTTGGGCACTGGAACAAGCTCCCCAGGGAAGAGGTCACAGCACCAGCCTGTCAGAGCTCAAAAGGTATTTGGACAATGTTCTCAGGCACATGGTGTGACTGCTGGAGCTAATACTGTGCAGGGTAAGGATCTGGACTTGTTCATCCTTGTGGGTCTCGTCCAAGTCACCGTATTCTGTGATTCTGTGATTCTGTGATTCTGTGATTCTGTGACTAATTACATCTCTACAGAGCAAGTTGTGACATTTACTTAGGCTCTTAAGCTTTCTTTTTTCTTTTTCTTTTTCTGTAAGCTTTCTGTCTCTATTCTTGCACTTCTGCTTAGGTGATGGAGTTTTGCATAGGAAATAATAACTGACCTAGCTGTCAATCACCTAAACTACACATATTTCACTATATCAAGTGTTAAGGGGGGGAGAAAGTGAGCAGTAAATACATAGGCAGGGATTCCCCAAAATAAGGGTGTTGCAGAAGTGATTTACACATTGCAGTGAAAATGTTGCCCGTGGACTTACCTCTATTTGGCTGTTAGGATGTGGCAATCACACTTCTTGATGTGATAACAAAACAGAAAAAACCTTGTGTTGTTGTTGCTGTTATTGTGGGCAACAAAACACAATATAATTCTCCCCTTGTGAAACAAAACATTTTCTCTGAGTGATTTGTAAAGTATACAATGGGATGTTAATGAAAATACACACAGTTATGAAGGACATCTCTGGATTTTTATGTTTTGAAACTGAATGCAAGAATTCACGCAGTCATTTCTGCTCTCAAACTCCAATGGAATCTTCATGTTCATAATGAGACTTGACAGACACAGGCTACAGAAGAAGGTAGAGCTTGCTCTTGCTTAGAATAGATTTCTGGGATTCCTTGTGACATAGCAGATTTTAAATTTGCATCTTTCCTCAGGATTTGCAGCACTGACTGTTATTCTGTGGTAATAACTAAAGTAATTTGAATAAAAAGAATTAAAAATTATTATTTTAGTATTAATGCTTAATGATGACTCTGTACACTGCATAGTGAATGCTGGGCATTTTCCTTTAAACTCTCAAGAATTTTAAACTTAATAGAAGCACATGGGGTACTGGCAGAAATAAATAGCACGTAGGTACAATAGAAAAGACACGGTCCCTGTACAGGTTGCTCTGTATAAGTAGAAGCTAGTGTTGCTTAATTAGTTGGGATTGCTGGGTTTTTTTTATCACCAGTGATTTCCAGAAGCACAAAATGGTACGTAACCTCTGCAAGATACACGGTTAGATACATCTGCTTGGCAGCTTTAGTGACCTGTACTCAGCTTTTACTCAGTTGCTCCTCATGCACCACTGTCAATGGTTCAGGCCAAGCTGACAGTCTTAAATCATGTCTTACTGGCTTTGGTTCAAGCCTACAAAAAACATGCTTCTTACCTGTGGCTAAAATGCAGAACCTGTTCCCATGTTTTTCTTCTCTTGCACTTATATTAACTAAAATAGGTTCAGGATAACACATTGTTAAAAATATTTTATCTCACAGGAAATTAATACATCTGGTGAAATCATACTGAACTACATTCTCACAGAGGAAACAAACACTGAATTCAACATAAAGACATTCAATGAAGTTTAGAGATAAGTGCATAAGATCATTTTTAGCTATTTTGCTATGTCTATCCAGAAGATGCTGTGCAGGGGAGTGATCCTGGTACACCATATTGAAACCCATAAGTTTCCTGACTTGTCAATAAGTGCAAAACTCTGAAACCATAACAACATCTGGTGAGGCATGAAGAAATTTTGCTTAAAACCCATGGGTTTACGTGGCAAACTGTCCTTGTTTTTTATTCAATTGGCACCTCAAGGACTAACAATATTCCAAATGCCTCATATAGAAGAAGTTGCTTTCTTGTGCTAGATAATAATCTTGGGCCAGATAAGCTGTCTTTCAGGCTAGACTGTCCATAAAAATAAAACCAAAAAATTAAAAAGGAAAAAAAAAAGGTCTATTCAGACAGACTTTTTTGGATCAACAATAGCAGGGTTAAAATTACAAGACTTCTGTTTCATATATTTTGATCAAAGAAGTATATATTTTTTAATTTAGATCCTAAGAAGAATGAGCATTGTCTGTATTTCTCAGATCTCTTGCCCAGAGAGAGTTTAACTTTATTATTTTAGATGCAGTTCTTGCTATTCTATTTTTTTTTCCTTTATTCAAAGTGCTACAAGGGTTATTTTTTTGTTGCTGTTTTGGTTTTTGTTTTGGTTTATTTTTTTGTCTTTGTTTTCTTTTTTCTTTATTTTCTTCTTCCTTCCTTTTATAGTCTTTTTATGTTCTCTAGAGAATACAGGCAGTTAAATAATACCAACTTTATCTGTGCATCATTCCTTCTCAGCATGATGCCACAGAAGAAAAATGAAGGAATAATGCACATTGGTCAAGGAGCTAAAGGCTGAACTTGATCCATAAGTAAACAATACTTGCACATGACTGAGGGAAGAGCAAGCAGATGTCACTGATCCTTTATATAAGACTCATATCCATTTGAAAGCTTGCTTTAATATTGGGGGCTTTCCTGATATAATTTTCAGCAAAATTTCAGATTGTGCTCTAGATGAAGAATTTTTTTCTTTATATATATATATATATATATATTTCATTTGTTGACACAAAAACCTATGACTGGAAAGTGAGAATGCACTGAAATTCAAATAAATATCTGAACAAATAATGAACGAATTGAACACTCTTTGTCCCCACTCCTAGGAGGCTGGAGTAGAAGCTGCCTAGAAGGGATCTGTGCTCTTCAATTGGTCAGGGTACTGTGGAGGAGAACAGGTACAGATTGGCAAGGACTGGTAGGAAGGATGCTGCCCAGAAACCATACGGTCTTCAAGCAAGGCTCCTGAAATAGCATATCAGAGCAAAATAAACTCAAACTAAAAATTAAACCTAAGAAATACATTCAACTGTTCTTACTATTTGTGCACAAGAAGATGGTCTTCTTGAATAGATCTCCTTGCATGTGAAATTACTTCTCACCACTACTGTTGTCATTCCAAACTTTCATTCTCTAATTTTGCATGCAAATCAGAAATCAAAAGCCTAGTGCAAGTCCTGAAGGCTCTCTCTAAGTACAGATATGCTCTACACCTCCTTTGGAGATGGGGTTCCAGGGAGGTTCTCTTATTGTAGTGTTTACACAAGAAGCTTTGATCTTTCGTGATTTTTTACCTAAATGTTGCAGTAGCCTAGTACCTAACCAAGCCCTAACAAATTAAATGACATTCAACACAATGTAGAAAAAATGTGTCATCTCCATCAAGATTAAACTGATATTAAACAATGTATTTTTCAAAACTAATCAGCTGGCAAATGAAACATCATTTAAATACTGTTCTTGAAATAGTTTTTTGTGGTGTAACCCCAGCCCTTAATCATGTAAACATAGTCACTCACTTCCCCATGATGAGCTCTAACCTGCCATCAAAAAAATTCAGCTTCATAGTAGGGCTGTTCATAGAGCATTGCAATTTATATATAGGTCTTCACCCTTCATTTCTAAGTTCTCCAGAAGTGTCTCAGTCTGCAATATATTTACCTGTCCTGTATCCACTCTACTCCATATCTCCTCTGTATTTGGATCACACACCCTTCAAAGCCTGTGAGTGAGTGCGTATATCTGTGAGAAAAAGATTAAATCATATAAATGGTCTTGCTCAGTCTGTTTATAAAGAAACTTAAGGCAGTCTTCTGCCTCCTAATCCTGATGGTTTAGACCACTTGTCTGTTTGTTGACAGATTTTCTTCAAGGTGACTTATTCTGAGTGAATAAGGATTTTTGCCTATATAAAACTGGGCAATGCTTTTGATATTGGTCATGTACCATGTACCAAAGGCCTGTAACATTCCTTGACATAATAGACCTACAATGCACATAACCACAAATCCAACATCTTTTGCCTAGTAACTTCAGTCATGTGTTATTATATGCTATTTTGAGAAAAAAAAATTACATGGAAATTGTGGAACACTTTGGGGGTGTAAAAATAGTACAGCATTTCTTAAAATTTTTTATCTTATTTACAATTTTTCCTAAAATGTTTTAGTATTTTTGGAAGCATGGGCCTCCACTCTATATCAATAGGGGAAAAGTTTACCAAGAAAGCTCTAGACTTGAACCCGAGATTAACTCTTTTTTTTTTTTTCTTTTCCACAATATTAAATTCTTTAATGTATCAGAAGTGTTACATTCCTACTTTTCTTTTTTACTTGAAAGAATATTTACATAGATATGTTTCCTTCAACCTCCATTCCAGGTGATACTTGGAACACAGCAATACATATTAATAAAGAAGGTAAATTACAGTGTGTTCTTCATTTCCTGTGCCTGGAAGTATTGGTATTAACTGGTGGTAATGATTGTGCTGTTACCGCAATACTCAGGAAAAAGCACCCTTTGGATAAAATCATACTGAATATTTTAGTAATATGACACAAAGCCTGATTCCTTTGGTTTTTTCCCCAACCCAAATGCACAACAGAGGTGTTCATACATACCAAAGCAATGGTCCTTTTGATTCTGTAATGTAGGAAACATAAAAAAGAATTTTGGCTTCTGGGATTATTTTTTTGTTTCTACAGAAGACAAGGAGAGAAAAGAATATTATGAAAGCAACTATTCAGAATTGATCAGAACTTAAACACTAAAACAAATGAATGAGGGGAAAACAAATAATTACCATGACTCAGAAATGAAGGGACTTAAGGGAATCCGGTGTCTGTGCACTGAGATAATATGCCTTTGAAAGTCCAATGAGTATTTTTCTGATAATCACTAATTCATAAGTAGCTTTAGCCGTAATACAATATATCTGATACAGTTGTAAATATGTTACCTGCATTATCATATTAATAAGTTATTCATATCACATTAAGGCATAAATAACCTATGAATATTACTACCATTTTAAGACAAAACTTTCACAGGACAAAAGGCACAAAAGCATAGGCACTGAATCTACTATAATGGCAAAGACCTAGCACCTACACTGAAATGCTCCTGCATTTGGACTGTGAATACATAATAAGATCTTATTAGTGTGGAATATAGGCTTGAGAACAAGGCTGTAGAATGTTGTGGTTCACAAAAGAAATAACAGCAGAAAACAGGATAATTGACCATAGAAAACAGAGGAAAGAAGAGAAAGAAAGATTAAATATAAACAAGGAATCTATTTCTGGAAGACATGGTTAGAAATTATTGTTCCTCCCCCATTTCATTTAGAAGAGGTTTAGAAATGGCTAATAAGTGTAAAGCAGATGTTACGGAAGCATATGATGTGGATTTAAACCATGCTTTTGATCAAAATGATTCAGAGAATTGATGGTGGGAGTCAGAAAGAACAAAGACAGACTTAGGTTCTTTTATTTGCTTAAAGAATGAAGAATATAATTAAATAATCTCCATTGATTTCTGTTGAGTAGTAATGAAGTTTTCTTCCTCTGACACCAAAGCATTTTTACAGTTTCAGTAGCACTCTGTGTTTAAATCCTATTACTACCTACCAGAATAAACAAGCAGTTTAACACGACTTTTTGGGATTTTGCCCTTATTCAAAGCTGGAGTAGTTACTACATCTATCAATAGGTTCAGCATTTTCTTAGACTATAAGTTAGAGAGTGAGCATCTGTTAGCCTTTCTATAATACTTAGAATAGTGTTTAATGATCATTTGGGGACATATCCTCTCAGAATGGTTTAAAAGCCTATTTCTAAATATACTAACCTTGAAAGTTGTAACTTTTGGAAGATTCAGGATAGTGAGCATAATACAACCAATAGTCTTGTGCAGATGCTTAAGAAGGAGGAATAAAATGTAAAATAATAGGGAGGAATTCCTCTGAAGCAAAGAATAAAAACTTCTGAGCAGTTCAGGTATAGACTGCCTCTGCCTTAGTTTATAAAGGTGGCAGAGTGACCACATATCTGTTTCAAACTGAGTGCTTAAAAATAGCTGGGCTTTCCCACTGAGGAAAATATTGGAGTCTTTTTCAGAATAAAAGGATGATATCAAGCTAGGCTGCCTTATGCTTAATACCACCCTTCAAACATCCTGTCCTCACTGTCTGTGCTGAGCTGCAATTAAATGAACCCCTGGGAAAGCTGAACTATTCCTATTTTGAGGTGTTTGGAGAGATAGATATTTCTTCTATTTTAAGTGGGTAATGATATTACAGTCTATCATCAGATGACCTTTGTAAAGTGACTACTTCTGCTAATTAGGTCCTGTAGCAACACCCTTTTCTCCTATGGACAGAGTGGCGAGTGTGTGACCACTTCAGGACACGACACCATCTCAACCCTGTTGCAAGTTTCATGATTTAATTAGCCAAGCAGCCCAGGGCACAGAAAACCTATGCAGTTTTACAGCAGGCTGGGTGAGGGTCAGGAGAAGCAGTAGCCTCCTGTTCACAGTGCTCTGCAGGATGAGCAAGGCTGTGATCCTGCATGCCTTCAGCTTATTCAGTGGCTCATCCCCTCCATTTTGGTGCCAACACTTCGCCACCCCTCAATGCCCCTCCCAGGGGAGCCTTGAAGGACCAGAAAGTTCATAAAGGAGGTAGATGGCTAAAAACCCTCTGGTCTATTTTAAAAATGTGATTTCCTCCTAATAGAACCATGTTTCTTGAAAGCAGTGATCCAAAACTCCTTGAGGTCCCAGCTCTCACTGATTTTTCTGAATACCTCTAGTGCAATTTTTCACTCATTAGTACTCACTAGCCAGTTTACAGCATATCGCAATAGTTAGAGAGTTATTCATTGCTAATTCAACATTTAATTAATTCATACAGAGTAAGTTTGTCTTATGCACAAAAACTCTCTTGACAATTTTCCTCATTTCTTAATTTTATAGTCTTATTGTAAATTAGGATTTTTCTCTTTGTTAATATACAAATAGATGTTACTTTTGAAACAAGAGGCTTTGTGCAATATGGAAAAAGGAAGGAGGTATCAAAATTTTTCTAGTGAATTTAAGTTGGCTACTGGTGGTAATTTTCCAAAACTCTTTCCAGCCTTTTCCAGTAGCTGTCAGGTGATAAAATCATCCACTAATTTTAGTTTTCTTTTCTGGTTTGAACTTCTGGGTCTGTGACTCTTTTTTCCATTTCATTCTTATAAACCATGCTGCAGAAATAATGTAATAACAAAAAACCCCCGTTCTTTGTTGGCAAAGCTGCAGTTTAATGTGATTAGATTAAATTCAGTACCTAATACAACTGTGTTCAAAGATAGTTTTAGCTGTCATTTGCAACATTGAATGTTTTCTCATGCTAGCTGCCAGGACAGACAGACTCCAGCAGGCCTTACTACTTTGTTAGGATTCCAAGACATAAGTATTAAGATACTTCATATATATATAATTATTAGAATACCTCATATATAGGTATTTGGATATGGATATTGGAATATATCATAATATATCATAATCCTACAGATAGGATTTTGATACCTGATTAGGACCATAGTACTTCCATGTTTAAAATCATATGATATTATCAGCATGGAATGAGAAGTTCATGAAAGATGGTGTGATGCCATGATGTGATCCCATACAAACACTTGCATCAGTTGGGTTATTGCAATAGAAAAAGTAATACACCAGCTATTGCAACAACTTTATGCTCTTTATGTTACTTTACACTGCATTTTTACTGGATACTGATCTTCCAAACCTAAATTTTATTCAAAGAGAACTGAAGTTGTGTTTTGCTTTTCTGTGATCACTGATTAAAGGGTATCATTGATATTAATTATGATTTTATTTAAGTTTTATAGAATCATGAAATCATAAAATGGCTTGTGTTGGAAGGGACCTTAAAGATAACTAAGTGCCAACTTCTCTGCCATAGACAGGGACACCTTTTAATAGATCAAGTTGCTGAGAGCACCATCCATCCTGGCTTTGAACACTGCCAGGGATGGCACAGTCACAGCCCTGAGCAGCAGGTTATGGTTCCTCACCACCCTCACAGTAAAAACTTCTTTCCTAATACCCAATCTTAGCCTGTATTCTTTCAGTTTGAAGCCATTCCCCCTCATCCTGTCAATAGGTACACTTAAAAATAGTTTCTATCCATCTGTCTGGTAGCCACTGGAAAGATGCAATTATGTCACCCCGAAGCTTTCTCTTTTTATAATAGAACAATTTCTCTTTATGTAATAGCACAGGAAAAAAACCTAAAAACAAACAAACAAACAAACAAACAAACTAATCTTTGCCTTTTTACAGAGATTTTTCCTTTTGGAGCGGAGGTAGTTGACACTCTAAACTGGCTACAGCAATTTACAAGTAAAACTGGCAAAAAAGGGTGTGATATGAGTTGTACCTCCTCAATGAAAAACACCTATGATCTTCAATATACCACAGAAATTCAGGCATTTGTTCTGTTAAACTTCTGATTGCTTGAAGATTGGCCTTACACACAAAACCCCCTCAGAATAGTGCATGTGGATATCTTTGGTGCTGCAGTTGTTAGCTCTAGTTAGATACAATAGAAATGAACTGAACTATGTTTCAGAGAATCTTAAATTAGGAAGTAAATGCTGTCTTGAAAAGTAGAAATTTCTTGTGTCTCCACTGCCATGTTCCAGTGGATATAATTGAACCTCATCAGGTAATTCTATTGACTGTGATAGATCCTATTTTGCAACTACATGTGTAAAAATATCTGAATATCCTTATGTATTACTTCAGTGTTTGAAATATTTTCAGGCTATTTCTTCAGAAAAACAGTCATAGCTTCAGACCAGGACTTTCAAAACCTGCTTTAACAGTCAGTTTTTCTTCTTGTCAAGTGGAGCCCAATTTTCTGAGATATCCTGAACAGTGTTTTTTGAGAACAGCCCTTAGACATAATTGAGATTCTATTCCCCTTAAAACCTTAAATCACAGCTTTACCTCTGAAACCCATTCTTTTTAGACATCATATTCTGATTCTTTCTAAACATTATCCATCAGTCTTAGCCTACATCTGACCTGATACTCATCTGGCTTGATTACTGGTGCTGTTTTGGCTGTTGTTTCCAGCCAGTTGAATGATAGCAATTTTCTGTTCTTGAAAAGAGAGTCTCTGCTGAAATGATTTCATATCATTCAATGATGAGGTGGTCCTGTGGGCATTTTTCCTGGTTTTCTTATATTCTTATATTTTATGAAGCAGATTTTTACTTAATCTCCTTGCATACTGTAAGTATACTTCCTGTAATATTTCTCAGAAAATTTGGATAGTTTAACAATCAGTTAATTTGCTTGGCATGTGGAATAAATTTACTGCATTAGCATCCTATACTTTATCTTCTATCCTCCAGCCCTTGAAGAAGTCCTATATGTGCACATTTCATGTCACTTCTTCTGACATTTAGGAATATACCAGGTATATTCCTCTACAATTCCAAGTTTTTTTCAACATAATTGGTTTTGTTTTAATCACTGAAATATATCTTCTATAGATCAAGAGCTAATAGCTCTTACACATTCTTTTTTTTTTTTGTATATCTACTGTTTGGGTTTTGGTTTACTTCCATTGCTTCCTTTGGTGTTCCCTAAGTACAAAACTTGCACAAAAGGCAGACTATAATAATCTTTTTGCCTTTTACCATGCAATTTTAGTTGGATGAAGTCTGTAAAGTATTTTAAGTACCAACAAGCAACACAGGATGGACCTCAGTGGGTAAAAGTGTAGTGATGGATGGGGACCAGAGACCTGTGCTTCCCCAAGGCTGCAAACAAAGCTGCAGAGCTACCTGCTGAGAAGCTTCTCTGCTTGGGCAGTGCCTTCTGCTAAGCATAACACAGAGTAACCACTTAACCTGAAAATGCTATAAACTGGGATGCTGGGGTAACCTACTGAATGAGAAGGATTCTCTTGGGCCCTACATACAATTATGGCCCATCATCATTTCTGTTTTTAGCTTCAGACCCTCTTAGTAAGCAAATTAGTAGATACTATGGAGTTAAAGATGAAGCTGCTGCAAATCTAGATAATGATGATACAAATCTCCTCATCCATCATATTTTACATCTATGTATGTATGGTCATGTATATAAATGTATGCAAAATTAAACACGTTAAATATTATAAGTTTACTCAATTACATTCTATTGTAATCAATAATAATTCCTGGTTTAAATGGAGATAATCATATAAATCACCATATTTTTAGGAGATCATTACACAGATAGATATTATTGATTAATAATATGTAATTGTAGGTCCCTCTACAAAATGTAGATATCAGAATCCATATGCATTACTTTTGTCTTACTTGAAAAGTGCAAAGACCAGCCCTTAGTGTTCAATTATTAAGGTTTCAGGGCAATGTCTAAAATTTCAGATTGAAATTTATTTCCATGAAGTTTTATTGCTACCTTTTACCAAAACAGAGTTTTCTCATGAAAATAAGGATTCTTGGTTATAAACAAATTATTTAACCAGAATCAATGCTGAAATAAAAATCCCTAATCTTGACTGAGCACTCTAGCTTTAGCCACATAGTTCTTAAACCTGGAGCAATGTTACTGTCTTTAGTATCAAAAAATAAGTGTTGACACCAAATCTATTATGTAAACCCAAAATAAACTGTGACTCTTCAGTTCTTTCAAGTGTACAGCTGCATTGGACCAGTTGAGGGACTTAATCTGCAGGAAGAAATATGCCAAAGAATAAGGAAGATTGTGTCTTTGGCAAAGTGTTTTCTTTGTATTAATTGCATTCTAAGCAAACAAGCTTATGAAAGAAAGACAGTAATGTTAAAAAAAAGCCCTGAAAGTCTAAATTGAAAGCAAAATTTGTTTGAAAAAGATGGAAGAGATTTGATACTTTACATAGTCTGATAGAAAATTAAAGCAAACAATTAGTTCATTCCTGCAGTCTGGTGAGACAGTGATCATTATGAAGCAGGTTTACTTTAAAATCCTAACAGTTAGCATTTGTCTACTTGCCATGTGTGTTAACACTCTCCAGTGGAGGCTTTAGTCAAGTGGAAAGGAATTGTTAAGTCCTTGTTCTATTTCAATTTGATATTTGCAGATTGCCTTGTGGAATTTCAACGTTCCAGCACTGTCATATTTTTTCAAGTTCTGTTAAGATTGGTCTGTGGCTTGAAAGTTATTTTTGTTTCAAATTATATTATATATTTTATACTTGAATATTTCTACATGCTCAAGTGAAAAGAAATCTATCAACATCTTATACCTTTCGAAGTCATTCTCCTACAAAAAATTACTGCTGTGATTAAATATTAAGTATATTTTCAAAATTGACTACATTAATTTGTCTTTTGTTTCTTTGTTTTGTAGGAAAAGATACCTCTACTTCACTGTAAGTGAATATCCAATATCCAAGCCAACAAATTTTACCATGGTGTAGTCTAATATGCCAAATGTAGCCCTTTGTGGCACATGCACTACATTAATTTCTTCAACCTACATGTGTCTCTAAATGAAGATGCTATAGAAACTACCACAGAAGACGAAAGTGTTTGATTCTTATGCAGGTTGGAAAGAGCTTCAAACATCATGACTGCTCCCCCTCATGTCTCATGGCACCCAGACTCCGAGTTGAAGGAAGGACGGACGGACGGACGGAAGGAAGGAAGGAAGGAAGGAAGGAAGGAAGGAAGGAAGGAAGGAAGGAAGGAAGGAAGAAAGGAAGGAAGGAAG
>JBBMKD010000115.1:18159282-18204964 GCA_037834095.1 Argya squamiceps
AGGAAGGAAGGAAGGAAGGAAGGAAGGAAGGAAGGAAGGAAGGAAGGAAGGAAGAAAGTAAGGAAGGAAGGAAGAAAGGAAGGGAGGGACTTAATGATGTCCACATGAGCCCCAGTGCCAGATCCCAGGGTGGTGTCACTTTTGTGGTGCCATATAACCAGTGAGGTCTCCCTGGGAGCTGAAAGAACATTCAGGTCCAAAACTCCTTTTAGCCATGAGGTTGATCGGGTGGTCTGACAGGACCAGCATCCCTGGCGAAGGATTCCCAGTGCACATGTGCCTGTGCTTTGGAGCAGATGATGTTTGGTAACTCTCTCAGCTGTAAAAAGTTTTTTGATTGTTTGCTCTTGGGGTTTTTCTTGACTTCGCCTAATCATACACTGCTAACACTGGGTGTTATATCTTCCTTAGGTCTGAGTCCATGAGGTAGAAATATAGAATCGTAGAATATCCAGAGTTGGAAGGGACCGACAAGGATTCTTAAAGCCCAAGTCCTGGCCCTGCACAAGATATCCACAAGAATCACAACATGTGCCTGAGAGTGTTGTCCAACACTTCTTGAGTTGTGTCAGGCTGATGCTGTGACCACTTCCCCGGGAAAGAAAAGCTGATTCAGAAATATGGGAACTCACTGAAGAATTCATGATTGTCATTGTCCTGCATAGGTGGTCTGGCAACCACATTATTTGATAGTCTTAAATCATGTGATTGTAATAGCTTCATCTTCAAGGTCTGAAAGTTCCTTTTTCTTAAAAGATGTATTTTCATAATTACACATTTTCTTGGCATTTCCTTTGCAAATTCTTTAATATTTTGAGTGGATATTGATGAGCTTTTAACTGGATCGCAAAGATTAAAGCTAAATAATTTCATGGTCTCCAATTTTCTGACTTAAGTCTTAAAAATTTACAATTAGCTTTTTTTCTTTATTCATCAAAAACCTTTCCAAAAGTTAGTGGTGTTTACTGCCCCCTAATTACCATAAACTTTTAAATTTTTTTGAAAACTAGGTTAGAAATGAAAAAAACCCACCCAAATCTATACGACTATAATAAGATGAATGCTAAAAACTATTTTATAAAGTAACCACTTCAAATGTTATGAAACAATATCTAAAAGAATGAAGATTTTTTTTTATGTTATCTTGTCAATTCAATATAAAGTAATACTACCCAAATTCTCACATCAGTAATTTACAAATTAACATTTTGTTCAAAGGAATTTGGATATGTCTTTCTTCTACTTCTCTGAGAGGATTATTTTACATAGCAAGTATGTCTACTTTTTCAAGGAGTTTGGCAGGTTCACAATGTAGACTACATTAATTTTAGAAACAGGCTGAAGCAAAACCTTCACTGTGATAGTCCCAAAGGTATGAGAACAATATCTTTTGGTTTGAATCTAAGGTCAGACCCATCATTTTCTAATGGAGATAAACTAAAAGAATGACTTTTGTGGAACTTGGGTTCAGAGATGATTGCTTTTTATTCAGCACCATCAATAATCACATCACAGTAATAAGGATTGCTCAGTGTGAAGGAAGTCTATATTTTTAGACCTTTTGCATGGTCTTTGGTACCCCTTCTGTGCAGACAGTAGCTTTACTTCAAAAACATACTAAAGAAATAGAAGCCATGTTAAAGTTGTTGTCCAGCTTGTTTAATAAAATAAACAAGATGAGTTTATTGTTTGACAAACGGCTGAGCAAGAGCTATTAGTGTGCCCAGGTAGCCAAGGAGGTCGAGGAGGCCTGTGTCAGCAATATTGTGGCCCCCAGGAACAGGCACTCGACTGTCCCCCTGTACTGGGCACCAGTGAGGCCATGCCCTGAGTGCTGTGCCCAGTTTTGGACCCCTCATGACAAGAAAGACCTTGAGGTGCTGGAGAAAGTCCAGAGAATGGCAGTGGAGCTGGGGAAAGGGTCTGGAGCACAAATCCTATGGGGACAATAGGGGATGTTTAGCCTGGAGAAAAGGAAGATGAGGAGGGACATTTTTTGGCCTCTGCCACAACCTGGCAGGAGTGTGTGGCCAGGTGAGGGTTGGCCACTTCTTGCATGTAACAAGCAACAAGGGGAAACAACCTCAAGTTGCACCAGAGAGCTTTAGTTTAGACATTAGAAAATATTTCTTCATGAGAAAGAAAAACATTGGAACAAAGAACAAACTGCACAGCAAGGTGGTGGAATCACAATCCCTAGAACTGTAAAAAAACTTGTGGATATGCCCTTTGTGAACATAGTTTACTGGTAAACATGGTTGTGGTGCTAGGCTGATGGTAGGACTTAATGATTGTTAGTCTTTTCTGACCTTAGCAATTCTATGATTCTATGAATAAAAAAATTTTAAAGGATATCTTTTTGAATAACTTGTCACATATTTACAAAATATTGGATAAGCAGGGAAATCACCAATAACACATCTTCACTTTAAAAAGTTTGTTTCTTTCTTTGAACCTTATTTCAGATTCATCTTCATATACAGAAGACAATTTACATTCTCTATTTGCAAAAATATATCATAATACAAAATATATCATCATAATACTATTGCATGAGAAAATGCTCATACTTTTATGCAGATTTTTTGACTATATATCTTTTCTTTTAATGCCTTCTTACTTTTGAGCTGAATTTGGAAGAAGTGTCAACAAAATTGCCCTATGCAAAGCTAATTTAATGATACCTTTAGCCTAGATGAAATGAGAAAACTTAAAATAATAGAAAAGCAAGATCAGATTCCTAGACTACTTTGATTAACATTAGAAACAATCTTTCAAGTCATCTGGGTGTCACCTATAAGAAATATAATACTTTCACTTTTTAAAAGTTCATATGAAGATTTTCTTTGGTTTCATTCATTTCACCTGAAATTGCAGTACCATCTCCACGTTATTGGGGGCAGGAGGAGAAGTTTAAGCAAACCTGTGCCCATAGGAATTTTTCCAGTAATTCATTCTATGTACTTTTTTTTTTTTAATTTTAGCATAAAAAATTACTGTAAGGTATTTTAAAGAAAATAGTATCACATAAAATTCAAATTAACAAATTTTAATGAAGAATTGCTTTGATTTCAAAATAATGGATGTGCAAAGTATAAATATAATTTTAAGAATACTATTCATCCAGTCAGGAATACAAAATAATCTGTGCAAGTAACACATCCAAAAGGTCAGATATATTGAAACACCTCTGGTTTTACATATCAACTCCACAACATATTTTCTGAACCTTTTACAAGATAATAATTACTTAGAAAAGAGCCTCTACAAATAGCTTAGGAGAACAGATGCTGAATCTTTTGATTTTAAAAAAATTGTAAAGGTTTTAGCTGAACTGAGAAAAACTTGCTGGTCAAAAAATATTTGTCAATTTTCCATGAATGCAAGAAATAACATTATTTGCCATGATTCACATTAAAATATTAAGATGAGTTCTGTTACAAGACCATGAATCCTTCATAACTCATCTGAAAGGATGTGTAGGCTTAGGAACTTTCAAGATCATTTTAATGAAACCGGCCAAATTCCAAATTTACAAGCACATGCAAATGTATATTTATTTTGATTCACACTGTAATCATGATGGTACTTTAAGAGATCAAATAATCTATGTTGAATCATGTCCTTGAAGCTGCACCATTTAGAAGCAAGAGAAAAATTCAAGTGTCTCATCTGTGGATTACCTGATTCATTTGAAGGCAAGGGAAATTTTTGGCATAGTATATATGCTTGTGAAAACTGCCTGTGCCTATGTTATTATGTGAATATGTTGACACAGTTTCACTTTTTCATACCTTGAATTTTATCTAAAAAACACTCATAAAAAGTAGAAGCTCAGTAATTATAATTACCCACATTAAATTCAGGAAAACTACAACTGATGTATCTTTTGTTTTCTTTGTTTTTAATGACAAAAGAAATAAGCAATATATGCTTAGAACTGTGAATCTTTCTACTGAGCTGCAACATTTAGTCTTAATGGCATTTTTGTCAGAATTACAAACGAGATGCCAGAGTTTCTTTTACATGGGTTTTTTTTCTGTCTGATTGTTTTGGGGGAAGTTTTTTGGTTTTTTTCAGAGGAATATTATTCTTGTCAGGAATCAATGTCAGAAAAAGAAATAAAATACATATTAAATAGTTAAATTTAATTTAAACTTTCACAGAATTGCCTTTATTATTCCAGCTTTCTGGAATAATTTCAGGGTTTTCTTGGTGAAAGTAAGTTCTCTTTTTTAATAAGACCAACACAACTCATCCCGTTATACCAGCTGTGACCTAATAAGTCAAATATTTGCACACCTCCTCTTCAGTTTTTTCAAATAGATTTTTTTATCATGGCAATAAAATCTAGTGTGGAATAGTGTCATATCTGGTTACTTTTTGAAGAAAAAATGAGTGGGGAGACCTGTCTGTAACTCCACCTTTCAGGGAAGGTTGTGTCCTGAAGGCAAGGACATTGAGAGGTACCTTCTCCCATTCACACTTGAGTGCAGTTCTCAATAACATTACCATGACACTTTGTTATTTAAATGCTTCCTCCAATAGTTTTTATCAGGCTTCATTAATGGATCTTAAATATTGGAAAATAGCACAGTTGCAAGTGTTGCTGGAGAGAATGCATCACGAGCCAAGGTTAAAAATTTTGGGAATATGAGTTCAATATTTTAGGAAATACAGAATGGTGGTGTGATTTTTGCAGGCAGTAGGACAAGCTAGATATTATCGTCAAGCCATGAATTCTTCAACTTCAGCAGTTTCGCCTTCATAGTGCAGGAAAACTACTTCTAGATAGAATGATGATGACAGATCACATTTCCTCTCTGAGACCTCTGTTTTAACAAGTTTGTTTACTGCATCTTCTCAATTTGTGCCTGCATCCCACAATTTCAGTTTTTCTTTCTTTCACAAATAAAACATTTCAGGGATGCATTCTGCCTTTCAGAAAGTCAGAAAACCTACTAAAACTCTATTACAGTCATATAAATTGCAATTATGAATCTAAAGGGAAACAGGAGAAACTCCAGAAGAGCACTGATGCTTGGGAAGGGGAAAAAGAGCATCAAAGTTGGTGTGTGCTGTTTGGGATGCAGCTGAACACCCCGAGGGAAGTGATGGCAACAAGTGGAATCCCTGAGTGAAGGAGGACCACGGTGTGCCAGTGTTTCTTCAGAGAACTTGTACAAGGAAGAAATTTACAATAGGGCTTTGAAGGGTCACTTGGCTCAAATCAGCTTGGCCAGCTAATATGAAATCACACTTTTGTAGTTATCTCTGAGATAAATTACACAGCTGCTACTGGAGCACATTTTATTGAGGAAAGCAGCATCTCCCCTGCTTCTCTAATGCACCATGTTCACTCATGGTTTTGTGGGAATGCATGACTGATATTGTTTGCTGGAAGAAGAGACCACAGTGATAGAGATTGCAAACAACAAACTATTGTGGGTACATTTATTGTTTCACAGAACATTTTTTCACTGTGCATGTAGGCAACAACCTGTGGTTTTCTGTGCTTAGAAACAACAACTGTGAAGGCTTCTACTGTGAAAATAATGTCATTTAATCACAAAAGGCCTTATTCTGCACTGTCTCTTTGCTGAATCCCAGAAAGCCCTTTCTCTGGAGTCTGAGTTGTCACAGTTGAACCTTGCTGCCATAAAGTGCCTGACATCTTTACCTCACCCCATCTGAAGCAGGACTGTGTTCTAATAAACAATTACCTTTATCTTCAATTTACTGTCTCCTGCTTGAAAAGTCGTTTCATAATAATAACCCAAATTAATATACATAAATTAAATATTATTTTAGAAAATAATTTCTATGGTCAATAAAAGGGGAAATATTGATAACAATTTGTGCAGGGATGCTTCACAAAATGCTGCGCTATGGGATAGACTGCCTTAAAGTGGCCGAGCTTTCATTACGATAAAGACCAAATGCTTTGTTAGAAAGTATAGGAAAGATCTATAGAGAAGCTGAAAAAATATCCAATATGATACGAATATTTCCAGAAGCCTGGACATCACCTATAAAGGTCTCCTTTCTTAAAAGTAGGTGTATTGTTTACATTTTATGAAGATTTATTGCCAATGTGGCTCATATTATTTTAGTTGCCCTAAGTCAAATGTGCAAACTTTGAAATTGGTCACAAAGACAGTTAAAAGTATAGTTGATGGGAACACAAAGGAATTGTATTTCCTCTTTAGAGATTTCCTTGCTGAATCATGTAGAAACTATTGATTATATTTCAAAGGCAGGGTTTTTTTAAAATATGTGCCAGTGATTTCATCTGTCTAGAGCTGTCTGAACTTCAAACAGATTTGGGAAATACAGTAGATAAAAGGAATTTATGAGAAATAAATTATGTCACAAAGATGGCAGAAGTCTTTACCCAGAAGAAGGCTCTTTTAAAGGAAATAATGGAAAGAATAACCTTTTCCCTCTTTATTGATAATGGGGAAGTTCAGGAGTAAATTTATGACCCTTAGTAAATAATTTAAATTAGTGTTATGATAATAATTTTCAAATTATACATGAGAATCTGTCTATTTTTTTATTCTTATTATGAAAATGTATATCCTTTCTTATTTGACCATGTGTTGTCAATGTTTATGAATTTACATTTTTCTGTCCTGCAAATGGTCACAACCTTCAAAAACTTGGTGTGCACCTCCATTATTTTCTCTGATGATGTGAATAAAAAGACAAGAAGAACTTTGAGGAGGAACTACCATCTTGTGCAGAGTTCATTGTTTATGATTAGAGAAAACTCCTGCAGCATAACACATGGAACCAAGAGCTTGGCAGCATGGAGGAGATCCTGGGCAATTGTGTACCCTGTTCTAAGTTAAGCAAAACAGGGCACAGAAAACGCTGTCCCAGGTGACAGCCTTCTCACTAATCCCCTGGGAAAGCAAAGAGATGCAGATATCCTTTCTGCAAGGTCTGATACTTGTGCCTGAACCTGGCTTCAGAGGAAGGTGGAGATTTCAGAACCCAGGTGTGGGAACCTTGATAAGTAGTGGCAGGAACAGCCCTTCTCATGGACACAAGTGCAGGCATGTTTTCTTCTGGCAGAAAAGTGGATGCTTCTAGTACTCATCAAAGAGTTGGCACAAAAAAAAATTAAGATCTTAGTAAAGATTGCTAAGTGGCAATAACATTATTGAGGATCTTTGTTTTCATCACTCACTAATAAGGTTAAAATTAAAAGGATTTCTGTTAATTAATGAATTAATAGAGAGCACTGAAAAGACCACAGGATTTAAATTCAACATAATTTAGTTGATTTTGGGGTGGGAGTGATTTTCTGTGAAAATATGGTAGTGCGAGGATGAAGAATTCATCTTTCAGAACAATCTGAAAACAATGAATTTCTTGAGCTTACTGTAAGGGAGAATATCTATCAACTATGTAATTCCAAATTAATTTGGTTTTAAATTACTAAAAGTCCATTTTTCAGGGCAATTCACACCAGGGAATTGTTTCTTCAACATTATGGCAGGTTGCCTGTTTTGGGGGAGGAAGGGACTAAAAACATGGCACAAAGGAAAAACACTGCTGTTCTGTGCAGGTGGGATTCTTCTGCAATTTTCTACTTTTCAACCACTCCCTAGATTTCCTACTTTATCCTCTGAACATTCAGGCAGAGTGAGAGGCTGTAGGAGAATGCCAACAGTGACATTCTACTGGATCCACACTGACTGTGTGTGTCCATTCTGCTAGCTCTCCCAGTTGGTTTGACATGGTTGAGTTGTGATCTCTTGGTTATGACTTGTTTGTCCACCTAGGCTCCTTACTGTGGAAGATTTCCTTTCAAGTGACATTTATATCCATGAAGGTACCTTTAAATTTGCTTTTAGTAAAGTAAGTGGTGAGGGAAACTGACAGGTAAAACTGCCATGCTGTTGAAAAAAACCCCATATACATGTATTTTTAGTGAGAGCCAGTTCTTCAGATGCCTTTTTACTGAAAGAATTAAAATGTGACATTTGTCCTTTGCCTTTGTCACACTGGTTCAGCTGGTTTCTGATGCTGCTAAAAAAAATTGAAAAGGTCTTACTGTCCAGTATCATTGACAGGTATCTGCTAAACTACTTAAGTGGATACAAATGATCAAATCTCATGCATATTTGTCCAACACCTCTACCTACCAGATGTTGTCAAACTACATCAGGGAAAATGTAAGGATAAAAAAATCCCATAACTTCTCTATGACAGGAAGACAGGAATCTTTCTATCTAGCATCACTTGGGTATAGCTAATGGGTCTAGAATGCCTTCTGGCACCCTAGAAGTACAGAGGTGTGCACTGCACCTCAGTGATATGTGTGAGAATACTGCCACATGCCTCAGTCTTACCCCACAAACCCACAACCACTAAAAGAGCTTTGGGATTCAAAAGTTATTTGCTGACAGTCACCCTTGCCCTCTGGCCAAAGAGCAAGATGGGAGGCCAAGCTCTGAAAGGTGACCTTGTAAGTCTTGCTTTGGTCCACCAGGTCTGGAAGCAGTTCTGGGCAGCAAACACTTCAGAGTTTTACCTTTGATTTCCTGCCTTGTGCATTTTGGGTTGTTTAATTTAACATTCTTCTGGAAACACTTAAAAAGCAGTGAATCTCCAGCCTTCACTCTGATCCAGTCAAAGTTTTTGACTTTTATTTTTTTTCTTGTCCTCAAGGTTGTAGTCAACTTTCTTTGTGAGGTGAGAGATCTATTATTTCCTAAATGAGAGCCTATCCCTCTGCATTAAATGGGTGTAATGTAGGATGTAAGAAGTTGTGACCCTTTATAATAGGGGTTTTTTTCCATTTGCTTCACTGAAACTTCAAGGACGGCATTTTGAGTTTTCCTTCATGTTTTTACCTCAGAGGTTGTCATGTTAGGATTATGAAATTAGAAAAGCTCTGGTTAGATTCAAAAAAATGGTAGATAAATGCATTAAGTACATACAATCCTCCCATTCAACATATATATGTGTTTTACATGAGCACTATAGCACAAGATCAATGTCATTTACACTGCTTACCTAAGTTTGTTCTTCCTTGTTTCCACTTATTCTCTCCTAGCATAAAATAAAATAATTCTTTATACGTTTCTCAATAAATGTACTTCTGACATCTTTCTTATCAAATCAGCATGACACTTTTCCCTTTCAAGCCTGACATGCCATTAAACTGATGTGTAAAGATTTCAAAAGCCTCAAAGCCCAGCTTATTTTACACATTTCTAAATGGTATAATGTAAATTTGGCTTTTAAAAATTGAGACACTTACCACATGCTTTAATTCTCTATCTTTAAGAGGTGAAATGTTTCATCTTTTAATCTGTCATAGTGACTGTTTTACTCATTAGTTGCTGTGTCTGTTGATGGAAATGTATAGCCACTATAACCACAAAAATTCAACATTCATCCTCCTGCCTGAGGATATGTTTATTTTGAAACTAGAACTACACTGTGCTTCCTCCATACAATATTTACATGGAGCTAATTATGGATACCATGAAATTTGTACCTTCAATAATAATGTACACACCTACAATTTGATGCTTTCTTGGTTTTCTTCTAAAAATGTCATCTTCTGCATTCAAAAGGTTGCACTCAATATGCCCTAAAGAAATTCAGTGTTCATGTGTGCAATGAATCTAATAAAAATTCCATGGATACAAGGGTTTTTTATGGGAAAGGATTAGAAGTTCTGAAAAGAAACCACCAACTACCTTTGCCACCCTTTCTTTTCAAGGAATTTTATGAGAAACAGAGATGGCTTTCAAAGCCTTTGACCTTGTGTGCTGTGGGATAAGATGTTTAAAATGGCAAAAGCCATAATTTCCAGCAGATGCAGCCAGGCCATATCATTGCAGCATTGGCTTTAGAATGAGTAAGTGTAATTAGGTGGCAGACCTCAAGTGAAGCGTCAGGGATACAAGAAACCCTTTTGGGCTATGTAGTACCAGTCCTGTTGGTGTAAGTGAAGCCATGAGAACATTCACAAAAATAAAACTAGCTCTGTGTACAGAGATGCATCCAGAAACAAATAAGTTATTGAGAATGTTTTTTAAATCCAGGCACAGTACAGTAACTATAGCTATTGAGGAGTGTAATTTTGTTTAAATGATGGCTCTCAAATCTCTCTGGGGATATTTTCGCATGCAAGCACATTGTAGCAAACATATCTAGAAGCCACAAAGCTTTGATTGTCTAAGTAATTACAGTAGCCTCATCAAACTGGAAACATTTCTTTTATCATTATAACAAGAAAAACTCTAAAACACAAAACTGCATTTATATGACATTAGAAAATGTAAGGGGTTGAAATCTCCCATACCTTGCTTTAGGATTTTTCATAGTATTTATCAGAGTGATTTTTCCACTCTACAGTCTTCTACATGCATTTACAGATTTACCCCAAGTGAGTAAAAACACACAATGTTTATAAAATGTCTATTGTCCTGTGAAGGGGAATACAATGCACAACAATTTCTCTTCAATCACGGTGACAAAATGTATAGTCTCCTGGTAATACTCAATATTACTATGGTGACAACTGTTACAAAGTAATATTTTCTTAATCTTCATTTCTTTTTGAGGATGAGGCAGAAATAGTTTGTTTAGTTTCTTGGTTTACAGTTCTGCTTTTTGTTTTTTTATACTTGTGTTCATAATTTTCTGAGATAAAACTAATTTAGAGAAATTAATTTGGTGTTTAGCTATCTAGTTTATTGTTTATTTTTGATTTTTTAAAGGGTAAACACAGCAAAGAGCCAGTCTGTGTGAAATTTCTAACTATAGCAGTAAGGTTTCTTTTAAAAGATATTTTTATCTAAAGCAACATAAACTGGGGAGGAGCAAGTAGCAAGACCATAAGTCATAAGACAGACCTTTTGCGTAGAAGTTGATTATGTCCTGGTTTACTATTGTCTTGGACTCTTCAGAGAGCCATGAGATAAACACCCAAAAGATATTGTAGAGCCTTCTCCAAAAGCTCTTAGTCAGTGTTATCAACCTTTGAGTAAAGTTTCATGAGGAACAGTTCCCTGCCACTTCACACTATTGGACTTAGAACTAAATCATGCTGCAAGCAACCTATTTTCTTCTTCAACACTGCTAAACTGGGTCTATGCCTTTCGTCTGAGCAATTTTTTTCAACTCCTCTGATTGAGATAAGCCAGCATTAGGGCAAGTCTAATGTGGCGGTGTGGTGGTTGGACTCTATTGAACTCAGTTTGGCCAAGCTTAGGCCTTTTCCAAGATGGCTGACATCAGGAGGCCATTTTCTTGTTTACAGCTTATATGGAAATTAGTTCTGAACTTTTTGTGAGTTTATTGGTTAAAAGTTTCACCTGTCAATCTTATGTTATATAACTTGTGAGTTGTTACATGTGTTTGATACTTTCTGTGGTAAGATGTTTTCCCATTGGTTCTGTACATCTCCTCACTTTCCCGCCTTCCCTTGATTGGTTGCTGTTATGTCACCCCATTCCCAGTTACTCTCCAATTGGTTGTTTGATTGATGCTTCCTGAGGTTATTTAAGTTGAATGTTGCAATGCTCGAGGTCCCACTTTGGGTCTTGGGCAGGAGAATAAACTTTCCCTGTTCCACCCCACTGTGAGTCCCGTCCTTTTTCACCCGTCCTCGTTACTCTGAACTTAGCTCGCTCAAGCTCTCGCCCTTGAGGCAACGAACTCCAGTCTGGTTCGCAGGCACACCTCTCCCTAGCCGGGAAACCCCAGAGGTGTGCGGCCCTTTCTTTCCTCAAAGAAGGGTCTCCGCTGCAGTCTAATCTCATTTTTGTGGAATAAAAGGTTACGATTTTCAGAAGAGCATTAGATTATAACTCAAAAAGAACACTCCAAAATGTACATTCTGTTCTGTTTCTCACCTGAGGAAGATTTTAGGTAGCCAAAGGAGTGTTTAATTTTCCTAAACTAAATTAGTTTGTCTATTCAGAAAAGCAATTATTGTCTGTACACCTCACCTGCCAGTCTTGTTCTAGCTGCAAGCCAAGGATTCTTTTAGGCTCTTTCTTGATGCAACCTTGTTTTTCCTGGAACTAACAAATGTTGTGCTTTTGCTTAGCCTTGAAATGCATTGTAAAAAAATTAGTCTGAAATTTAGCATTTTCACTGACTGTGACATAAATTATCCACAAACTGGTGATCAAATTCTTAATTTGATTATTTTTCTCACAAGCTGATTTTCATTTTGGCATTTTCATAAGTCATAGGAATCATTACCTTTTTGATGGTCCTGCAATGTATGTAATTTAGTTTTTTATTAACAAAGATCACAGATAGCACATTAGTAATAAGACTGTCTAAGCTGGCCTCTTGCGTCTCACTCTTTTTTAAAAGGTTTGGATTTGCATTTTGGTGATCTTGAAAGTCATGAGAAGAATCTGAAACTGGATTTGATTTCTTAAGGGAAGGCTGTCTGCAGATGAGGATCTTGGGCATTCACAGTGATAGGATGATTACAGAGAGCTTGCTATGGCTTGACAGACCTGGAATTTTTCCAATCAGCCATTCAGCCATGAAATTTGTGAACATGAGTGGTTGCTGTAGACACAATTGGATCTGAAAGAGTGGGAAAGAGTCAGCTGACCAGAGAGAGGCAAAAGAGGATGGATTTTGTGTTAAAAGTTCAGTAAGACTTCACTACCTGAACAGAATTAGCAGTCGAATACCAGGTGGTCTTATAATAGTTGAGGAAATTACATATCAGGAGACTCGTATCCACTTGCTTTTTCACTCCAACATTTCTATTTGTGCAGCTACAGCTGACTTTCTACAGACAGGCATGTTACTAATCATACTTGTTGGAGAGAGACACAGAAAATAATGTGGTCCTCAGAGATTTGGCTCACCTTTGTGTTCTCTAGCCATGGCATCATTAAAAGCACTAATAAAGTCCCTCTGAATTTGGGGTACTGCTTAGATATAACTTTTCACTGAAGAGGAAATCAGAAAAGAGAAATGCAAAAATAATCCACATCCAGTATAGAATTTTCCTTCAGGGAAGTCTCAAGTAATTGTGTTATATGTGTCTCTCCAGCCAATTATAGGCATTCACTCAGCTGCTTGTGTTTGAATTTGTCAGGTTTCTAATGTAATATATAAATCTGTTTCTGCTTGACTCCAAAACCACAGCTGGTTTTGATCAGACTCCTATAAAAAGGAAATTTCAATTAGCAGTGATCCAAACATATTCTGGAGGTATATTTCTACGGCTGCTTAACGAATAGCACTCTTTGTTCATGAGGGTGCGTGTGACTCTCAAATGCAAGGCAGCCAGAACTGTGAGTCATCACCACAAGCACAGTACTTTGTTGCAGAGGTCACATTCTGCCAAAACCAGAGGAATTAGCTAGCCAGATTGAATTAGTGGTTGAAACACGTTAATTTATGCTACATAAATGTTATTGTGGCCCTGTGGGCAAGTACTTAGGTCATATGCTTTATGAACTATTTGCACCAAGAGGGCTTTCCAGCTGTAAATCAGCTTTGAAGCACAGTTTTGCAAAGCTTTCATGGCTCTGCACTGTGCTTCCCCCTGTCCGCGCTGATTCCATCTCCTGGCACACTGATTGCTCGCCATTCTGCACATGCTTTACAGGATTTCCTGCAAGAGGAGTGGATCAGCAGCCAGAGCAGAGGTGGGGCTGGGTCTGGTCGAGAAGCTGAGCCCTGGCCAGTCGCCGATGACGCTTGTGGGCAGCTGTGGGTTTGTGGCTCCAGGCCTCTGGCAGCAGGCAGGGCTGCCGGAGCTGGTGCAGCTGTGTGGTAAATGGAAACCTCAGTATCTCAAGCACACGTACAACCCAGCCCTTGACAAGGCTGTTTCTCTTCTGGGGGAGGAGGGGAATTAGATACACTTTTGGCCACATTATTTCAGAGTGAGAAAAAGTAGAAGTGTTCTCTCCCTTCAAATTATGATAACTGAGGCCACATGCCAAGAAAGAATTATGCATAAAGATAGTGTTTTAACTTGTTTTTATGTGTTTAGATATGTCTCTGCCAAAAATCTGACAGGGCCTCACTGTTGCAGCTTTTCCATCATGAAGCCACTGACTGCACCCAGCAAACATTTCATAAATAATGAAGTAATTGGGGACATTTAGTGTTGTCTGATTGTGTCAGCAGTTGCATGTAACACACTCTACTTTCCAGCAAGCCAGGTAAATGCTACAGGAGTGTGAAAAAGGAGGCAGTGTTTGTCTCCAGAGGGGAATGGTCTTTTTAAACAAACATATTTCACTCAGACCACTAATTCCAGCTTGGTTTTTTTTTCCCTTTTTTTTTCTTTTTTTTTTTTTTTTGGATTATGCCTGCCTTTGCACAAAGGTCTGTTTGTTTTACTATTCATTTTTGTTCAGCTCAGCAAGCAGATGCACTCCCTTGCACCACTACTACCATGAGGCTGAATCACACCGCACATACATCTTCCCCTACAGAGTGCCTCAACACGTCTTCTCTTGTTTTTAAATGTAATGCAGCCAGCACCTTTATTGGGTATCTCCAATGGTGCTGTTCTCAAGGACACAACAACCCTGGTTCAGATTCCAGACTGCAACTGCTTTTTCTCAGGCTCCCGGTTTCTGGGCTTGTTGATTTAGGAATCTTGGACATTAATCATGTGGTGTAAAGGACATTTTTCTTTGTGCTGAATATTGCAGCAGGACCACAAAAGGAATGTTTTTATAACATTAAATATTCATAAAATCATGCTAAAATAGTTAAGGGGATGTGAAATAGATGAAGATTTAAAAGCATAAATGTTTAATATTTTAATAGCTCTTTGTATTAATTTTTTTTCATGAACCTAGTGCTGTTACCAGACATTTGTTGTTTGAATAGGGAAACTATTATTCTTTTAAGTGTTTTCTATTATAAATGAAATTGTTTACTCTACTTAATAGCCATTTTGTTTTGCTTAGCTTTTGAAAAAGAAAAAATATTGAGGTCTGAGAACTGCCAGCCATGCTTGTGTGAGTGATCTTCATTCACCCTGCTACTGAAACACTCCTGTCTTGACTGCTTTTATTGCAGTATCCCATTTACCGCTACAGGACTGCAAAATGGCTATTAAAACTCTCAGAGTGTAATTTTTCTGCATAAATACCTTTTTCTAGAAAGTAAATAAATTATCATCTGAAGTGAGGTTGATTTTCAGTGATGATGAATCCGTATGTTTCCCATTAAACCTGTCTTCCAAAAACTCATGACGGGAAGAAAAATCTCTATCAGTGATGAAAGAAATTCTTGTGAGACTTATGTGAGCTTTTCCTTTTTTTTTTTTTTTTTCTCAAATGTATCTCCCTTTTGTCTGTGAGATTAGAACCTCTGCATGTACTGTGGAGTGCAAATGGTTATGAGTTTCCTAAGAAACTGTTTCATCAATAGAAGCTGTAAACTAGATGTTTGCTATGTTTCATTAATTGGGTTAAGGAAGTAGAGATATTTATGACAATTATTTGGGAATCTGTGTAAAAAGAGGGCCAGGCAAGCCTCTATAATCCACTTACACCTCACAGAAGCCAAAGGGTTGAACAAGCCTATTAAACACGCTATATGCCTGTCTGTTTGGAGGAGCTGTTAAGCCATGAATCTCTACACAGGACCTGAGGCAAGTCTTCTAAGAAAGATGTTTTGTAGCAGGTTTCTGTTCTATTAAGGATGGACATAAAGTAGAATAATTTAAAATGTGTCAATAACTCAAGGCAGAAATGCTTAATGCAAGAAGCAACATCTTCTTAACTTGTAGTCAAGCATACCCAGTGGTAACTAGCAGGTGGAATGCTACTCATGGGATCAGAAATCATTTTTTAGATAGATTATGTGGAAGGTTTTTAGCAAAAATATCCCACCATGGTATTTTATTGTGGTGTCTCTCTGCAATCCAGATTTCAGCATTAAAAATGCAAATTATAATTATTTGCTGTCAGCTTTTCCGAGGAGAGAGGCTGAAAACTTGTCTTCATTTTCAGCGGGGTGAATCTATAGTGTGGAGATATTTTCACGTTTTGTTATAGAAAGGGAATGCACGATTCTTCACCTCTTCAAGGCATACATGCTTCTGGATGCATTGCATTGACAAAAGTAGGTGGTGACAGCGGTTTAACATGGAGTTCCATGGATTCTGATGGCTTGCTCATGTTCCCTCTCCCTGATGGGGTCACATTTCCCTCAGCACCATCCTCAGCCCCAAACCGTGTACTGATGGGTAGTTTCCAGGTGTGCTACATACAGTCAGCTTCTGATGGCACATTACAATTTGTGAACAAACAGCGTTAATTCAGCCCAAGTCCTCCTCTTTCAGCTACATTGCATCCATGGAAAAGGTTCCTCCAAATCCATGCTGTTGAGCAGGGCTATGCACTGCTCCTGCTTTGGACTCGCAGGTGCTCACCAGAAAGACTAGGCCAGGCCTGGGGAGTGCCTTCTGAACAGTAAACACAGACAGAGAAGGAAAAACATACATACATACATATATATATATATATAACTAATGCAACAAATAAGTTTTAATGATTATCTCCAGGGGATGAAATCAGGTATCCTGACTTTATGTTCCCCTTTTCAGAATCGATGTTTTCCCTGTTTGGGCTGTAATATGTCCCATGACACCCTCTTCAGTTGTATTTGCTCTGTGTTCTTCCTGATGTTTCTCATGGATATTGCTCAAATGAGGAGGGAAAACAGCCCAAGGTACAGGCTAAAAAAAGAATGGGGAGAAAAAGTTAGGAGGCTTATGTTAATGGTAACACTTGAATTTTCTATAGACACAGCAGAATCTTTAATTAAATGCCCTATATTTATTATTTTTTGGCAATTATGATTGATTTATTATGTGCTACATCTGGTCTTGATTTACTGCATTGCATTTATACTACTGTTTTGTTTTTATCATTTATGTGTTGTATATTAGTCATGAGTTCTTGTGGTTTGCAGTTTTTGAGTTACATTGTGCAAAACACACACACTACAACTTGCAGCCAGGTGTTTCACTATGAAAGCAAATCACTCCAAGATTTACGCAAACCACTGGTTTAGCAACCCATAAAATTTGTCAAAATGTCTTTCTATTTAGAACTTTTTTCTAAAAATAATGGTGTCTCTCTGAAATGAATTTTCAGATAGGCATGTTTATAATTTGTCATATAGCTAATCTTGTAATTATGTATCATATCAATTAATTGTGTTTATCTTTTTTAATATGCTTGCCCTGAATCCCATGCCAATAATTTCAACTCAAAACAAAATCAAAAGTCCTAACAATCTTAACTGTGTGATCTATTCGTTTTGATCCTGTATTTTAGCCTAGTGGAAGGGGGTTTAAAGCACACGTTAATTCACAGGGAAGACAAACATTCCTAGGGTGACGACTAAGTTTGAAAAGAATATGAAGCACAAAATGGTTGTGATTGAAGTTATCTGAGATGTTAAGTGTCAAGATTTGTGCATCTGCTTGAGAGACCAATGCATTTTGTTTATCTCAAAATGCTAGTAAATTATTATAGAGACCACTCAATAGAAAAAATCGTCTCATCCACAGAAGCATAGAAGTGAGTATTCTGAACCATAATAAATTTCAGTATATTCATTGTGTCAAGCACAGTGACAAGGTCACCAAATGCAAAGGAGGTGTTGCAAATATTTTTAGTGTGTTCATCACATGAAAGTGATGAAAATGTTCATGATATCTCAGGAAGGAATTAAGTGATAGCTGAAAATTCAGAAAAGCATTTTAATACCTTAATTATTGTGCATCTTTTTGTTGGTAATAGTTAAGGTGGAATTTCTCCTTTTGTTGTTTATCTGTTGTATTTTCTATTATCTGTGTGTTTATCTGTTGTATTTTCTAGAGGTGATTTGTGTATTTCAATCACAAGTAATATGTTTAACGTTGCAAACTACCCTTGATTTTCTGAGATTCTGTAAAACTGAGTGGAATCTGATCTTGTTTGCATGAACTTAATAATTATGGTATCAGTTTTAAGTTGATTTCATTGGAGTTTTCACTGATATTTTTTGTGATAAATATCTACTTCCTTTTGGTAAAAGAGGACTTTTTGTCTGCCCATCTTATGGATGGATATTTTCATTTTCTTCTGTTTGTTTTGGAGGGTTTTTTGTCTTTGGAGTTTAGTATTGTTATTTCTGAATCTCGTTTTTATTGCTTTCTCTTTCCTTTAGAGCAGGTCCTCATCTTTAACTTGCCAACCACAAGAAAGGAAAATGCATCCTGGGCTGCATCAAAAGCAATCTAGCCAGCAGGGAGTGTGAGGGGGTTCTGCCCCTCTGCTGGTGAGACCCCACCTGGAACAATTTATCCAGCTCTGGAGTCACAGCACAGGAAGGACTTGGACATGTTGAAATGGGTAAAGAGGAAGGACACGAAGATGATCAGATGCATGAAGCAACTCTCTTAGGAGAAAAGGCTGAGAGAGTTGGGGATGTTCAGGATGGAGAAGAGAAAGTCTCTGGAGAGACCTTATAGCATCCTTCAGTACCTAGAGGGAGCCTACAAGAAAGCTGGAGATGGTCTTTTTACAAGGGCATATAGTGAAAGAATGAGCGGTAAAGGCTTTAAGAATTGGATAAGATATCAGGAAGAAGTTATTTCCTGTGAGTGTGATGGTGCACTGGAACTGAATGCCCAAAATGCTGTGGCTGTCCAGTGCCTGAAAGTGTTCAAGGGTGGGACAGGGCATTGAACAACCTGTTTGCTGAGGTTCCTGTCGTGGGGGGGCTGCTATCCCAGCTAGCAGATTCCCCTCAGACCACAACAACAGTTTGTGGGTTCCTCGGCTTAGCTGGCTGGAAGCGTGGATGAGGCTTGGAAGAAGGAAGCGTGCTCTCTCTGAGTTAATAAGGACGTTTATTGCAGTGCAGTCCATGTCGCAGGACCTTTGCCAGAGCCCCTGTCTTTACATGGAGAGGCATGGAGAGAGAGAGAGACTGGGTCTGTGTCTCCTCTTTTCGCAGCTTGGGGGCTGGGCAGGGAAACACTTTGACCCAATGGGGAAGGAAAGGGGGTGGGGTTACATCAGGATGAACCAGGTACATCAGGGATAGGAATGGGGGTGTGGAAGGAACATACCATTACAGACAAATAACAAAATACAAATACAAATTCAAAAAACCTGAAACTTGCGCTGCTACACCTGTTCTAGCAGAATGTACCTCCCCACTGCATGGGGTTGGAATGGTATGATATTTCAGGTCCCTTCTAACTCAAACCATTCTTTGACTCTATTGTTCTGTGATCTTTTGTCCTGCACTTTTGCAAGATGAAATCTTCCTTGGCAGGACAGTTTTGAGGCCCTCATGAACACTGGACTCTTTTTCTTGCTCCTGCCACCTGCCACCAGTGTACACCCGTGCTGCCTCACCAGTTGTTCTGGATGACCATTCCTGTGACTTTGAATGGGCAGCTGACACAAACAATTTCAAATACATACCTTATACACTTGTTTTTCAAAAGATCATTTCTTCAGTACAGTTCTGCCCAGCACAACCAGTGGGAGTGTGCTGTAGTAAGGGTGTGATATTCAGAGCTAGTACTGCTAGGAGAGGCTATTTTATGAAAATAGTCCTACTTTCTACTAAATGTTTATAAGAAGCAATGTATGAATGGCTAATAGCTAAAATATTTCTTAAAAAATAAAAAATAAAACCCTAATAGATATGGAACTTGGTATCAGGTAAATTGTGAGTGCCGCTAATCAAACAGATATGTAATTTTAGCCTTCACTGTTAGGAACCCAGGGACATCAGATAGGCCTAAAATATGGGTCATTTTTTAGCTGTGTGTAGACCTTGGTAATTAAGAAAAAGATAGTAGAGATATTGAGTCTCAGTGCTGACACTGCCACAGGATGGTCAGCCTCTGACTGTTTTACTTTGTATGGATCTCTGATGAGTTTGAGTACTTTGAGTGAGACAAAAGGAAGTGAAAACAATGTTTTAAGTCTTAGGTATCTTAGACCACCAAGATCCCAGCTCTTAAGCCTATATTTTTGTGGTGGGGTGACTGCCAGATATCCAGCAAGTCCTTCTCAGCAGGGCAGAGGGAGCAAACACAATGAAAGAGATTGTGGGTTGAGATCAGGGCAGGGAGAGATCGCTCACTAATCACTTCCACAGGCAAAACAGACTTGACTTGGGGAAAGAAACATAATTTATTATGAGTTAATAATAGAGCAATATAGTGAGAAATAAAAAAATCTAATACCACTCTACACCCACCCACTCTTTTTGTAGGCTCCATTTTACTC
This sequence comes from Argya squamiceps, assembly GCA_037834095.1. Lineage (NCBI taxonomy): Eukaryota > Metazoa > Chordata > Aves > Passeriformes > Leiothrichidae > Argya > Argya squamiceps. Next base: position 18,179,565 of record JBBMKD010000115.1, read on the forward strand.
CTGATATTTCTACCTACCTCAGAAGATCAGGGGAATGGAGAATGGAGGGTTCAGCTGTTTTTTCCTCTTCCTAAATTTATTTTTTCCTTTTCCTAAATAAATTATCCCAGAAACACTACAGAAGCACTTTGAGGAACTCACCTTTGGCTAGCAGCAGGTCTGTCTTGAAACTGGCTCTCTTGGACATGAGAAAAAATTTTGGTGTCTTGCCACAGAAGACCCCTCTGCAGCCCTACCTCCCTCCCCTACCAAAACCTTTCTACATAAGCGTAAGACAATGAAATGACTGAGTAAACACATATTCTGTTATTTATTGTGTCCACTGCTTCAAGTAGAAAGGGTCAGGGCCTGTCCTTAAATGCTAACAGAAATAAAGTAGACAACAACATAATAAAAAGAGAAAAACACTGCAGAGATAAGGAAGAGTGGAGCTTTGAAGTGTTACCTCCATTTTGTGTAGTTTGGAGGGTTTGGTGGTTTTTTTCTGTTTTTTTTTCAGTTGGTGTAATCAAGTTGAGGCCTACCAGAGAAATTAGAAAGAATGGTATCAGCTTTGAAAGACTTAGGAGCTATGATTTTGTGGGCTTGAATCTGTGAATTCTAATTTATGAAAAGTCATATGGACAAAACAGCATTGAGTATTATAGGTTACTCTTCTTTTCTAGTTAGAGTATATCTTTATCTATGTTTCAGTTATCAAAGACATCTGTAAATAGCAACCATCTTTTGTATTGTCAATGAATGCATTTTGAGATCTCTTTTTTTTAATGAGTGAATGAGACACTAGGAAAATGAAGGATTACAGAGGTAAGCATTAGAAAATTTGCTTAGCTGGAAGGAAATATCAAGAGCTGGGAAGAAAGGAAAGCACTGGGAAGAAATCTGTTGGCACTGAGATATTTGACTTTGTTACTTCTTCCAAAAACATCGGTAACTCAGAGATTGAATAATAGGTTGAAATCCAATTAGTAGCTGTGAGAATAAAGGATAGTATGACATAGCAACTATTTTTTTCATTCCCTTCTCTCAAAGGTTCTTTGGTTTTGAAAATATGCCAATCCAGATGTTCAGATAGTTCATAAAGTAGCTGGATTCATCAGACATATTCAGATTGTATCAGTACTATGCATCTTATCTATATGCTTATTTGAGGACACATATATCAGCAAATTGATTAGCTCGTTAATCTAATTGAAAGCCCTGTGGAGTAGAGTCCCCTACTCCTATGCACAGTGTGATGTGAATTTTCACACTTCTAGAGAATTATATTTTCTGTGCCGTCTTGTATTTTGGCAGGCCTTGATTTTTTCAGATGAGAAGAAGCTTATGTATATACTATGCATGCTTATGAATATGTTGTGTCAAGTAAGCAATTATGGATACATCTGCAGATGTCATAGTGCACCTGAAAATAAGCAGAGCTGAACGTGTCATGACCTTGCTGTTGACATGCTTTATCCTCACTTTCTCTTCTTTCCTCCTTTGCTTTTATAAAGAAATGGGGTTTGGATCTGTACAATTACATGACAGTACTTGTTCCATGCTGCCACTTTCAGGGGCATGAAGTCGCTCTGCACCTCTACTTCCACTCTCAGGTACTCAGGGTCTCTCTGCAGTTCCTTCTAGGGCCATGCTTTGAGCTGCTGGCTCTGCATGATGTGTTCACTTCTGCTCTTTTGTGTGCTCTTCAATGTGGAAGGTTTGGCTCTCCACGGGTGTTCTCCTAGTGAATGATGAAACACATTACTGCAATGATGTAATTCTTTGTAATTGTGATGAAGCAAATGGTATTAGAAGAGTTTCAAAGGGCCATTTTGGGGTGGGGGGGAAGCCACCAAACAATCCCCCCCACCCCCAAAAAAAAGCAACAAAAAAAAGAGAAAGCCCTAAAAAAAGCTAATGCTTGACTGTAAGCTTCTGCAAAATGCTAGAATTTCCCCCCAATGCCTCTTTGTGCTTCTGCAGCACAGGTGTAACTATGGTGACACTTTCTTTCTTAGTAATATTAGTCTAGTGCTTCCTAAACTCTGAGCAGAATATTAAATCAGATCTGATTAAATTGGGTTCCCTTGATAGAGCAGAATATTGCTTAAACCTTTCTAATTTGTGACCTATGATTGTGCTCAGTTAAATGTGATATTAAGGTCAAGGTCTAACATAAAGTCATAGAGTACACCACAAATTCATTACTACATTTTAATTCATGTAGTGACACATCTAAGAACATGCTTCTTTACCTTTGACCCTCAGTTGTAAAGGAAATCCATCTGTTCTTACTAGGTTATGCAAACCCTTGGAGACTAGATCACCAGGACTGTTAAGGATAAAGAAGGTCACGATAAGGAGGCATCTGTATAAATACTCTGTCATTAATATTCTCCTTCATAATGAATACCCACAAAAAATTAAGGACCACAATCAACAATGTCTCATGACAACTTTCAGAGCAGAGAACACATTGAGGGGTATTTATAATGTCCATTCCACTTAGGAGTCTTGCTTGGGTACAATTAAGTGGACCAAATAAGGCACCTAAATTTCCTCCGCAGCTCATAGTGACAGGTACCGTCAAGGCAGTGATTCACCACCAGTTAGATGCTGAGGAGGCAATACAAAAGCTGTCTTTGTTCTGAAAAACAATGTATGTCAGCAAGATGAAATGGGCACTGAGCAGCAAGAGAAAAACTGAAGGAGAAAAGAAAGTACTAAATTATAGTGACAATTATGTTATAAATGAATAATAGCCAATCAGATAAAGAGAAAAATTTTATTTTTCCATTTTTAAAATCTATCTGGGACAGCCATGAAAACAACATTCGAATGTTGGGTGGAGCAGACAACCAACAGCAGGGCTGCTATCTCGCCCTGTTCCACAATTTGCTGGGGTTTGAGTCTGAGTTCTTATACTGTATTTTGTGCCTGGCAGAGGTGGTATTGTGTCTTCATATTCAAATATAGTCTTTTCACCCGGTGATGAATCCTGAACAGACTTCCTGGCACTGGGACACGTCTGAAAGAATTTTCCTGGAATCTTCTTTTGGAATGTTGACTTCTCCAAGCTCGGGGTCCACCCTCGAGGTTACCATCGATGACTTGATGTTCCAGGTGCACAAGGTCTGATTAACTCAAGGAGGGACATCCTGGCGAGCTACTCCCTTTTCTCGTGCAAATCGGGGTGTTAATTTGTCACTACACAGTTCACAAAGCATGTCCTGGTATCTGGAAAACACCTTCTCCATTCCGAGAACCAAGACTTATTTTTCACATTTACAGGGTTACAAAATATAACATTTCTAATACATTCTATCATCTACTACAGTTATTATATCGTCTACATTTTATTACACGAATTTACCATCATATCTATCACAATTAGAAAGTATTTTATGGGAAGAAGTCCTGTCCAGGTTCTTTTTATGTACACCACGTATTTGGCTTATTCTCTATATGAATATTTTCAAAGGTTAAAAAAGAAGGGTTTCTGCTTTCTCTGCAGTAGCTATTCAGCCAGTACAAATGTTATGTATTTGGTCGTATCTTGTTCTTAGCACTGTCAACTGCCTGTCAATCTTCATATTTGCAAAAAAGAAAACACCCCACTGTGCTGAATGTGACAGCATTGTAATGTCAGAGGATGAAGAGACAGGTGATGGTTTATGATAGAAATAAATCTTTTATGAGAGCAAAGTTGGGAGAATTGCATGCTTTTGTATGGAATATATTGCTGCACAGATATCACTGACAGTCTTCTCAAATGCATCAGTTTCATAAGGCAAGGTTTTTATTGTGTCTAATCATGTATTGAGTCACTGGGGGGGAAAAAGAAGAAGGTATATGCTCTTTGTATCTATATAATATGTAATATATATGTGTATATAGATATGCTCCTGTCTTCACAGATATTTGGAAAGAATTAGACTCATTTAATGATCCTTAAACTGACTTCTACCTTTATGGTACAATTCTGATCACTACACAACAGGTAAGAGTGCTTCTGTGTATTGCTTTGTGAAACAGGACAAGGTGTTTTCTGGAAAAAGACTTTAATTTGAATGGGAGGACTTGGAGTTAAACTGTGTTTCTTGGTATACGGTGGTATGTTGCATTTTTGGTGTTAATAGGTTGCCTGTAACTAGGTCACAGAATCATTTCGAGTGTTTTTTTTCTGAATGTGTATAAAAGAATCTTATTTCTTTTAGAAAGCCACACATCCTACAGCCAGGTAAAATAATTTGAAGAATTTTATTATGAGATTTCATTTTCAAAGTTATGTTATTCCACAATAAAAATAAGTTTTAAGAATCATATAAAGCTTACAAACCTCTGATTTATTTTTTTTAATTGAAAAAGCCTGGATGTGTGGGAAAATTTCTGTTTCAGAAAGCCAGAATGTCATGACAAACCTAGCAAGTAGAGCTGCAATTCTAGTCTCCCCTCAGCTGTTTACATAAATATAGTACAGCACTTTTGTCATTCATTTACTAGCCTAATCACACATGAAACTGTGATTACAAACCCCTCCATTTTTTTTCTCTTTGAAATAGGAACCAATTAAGTCAAAATGAGTGCTCAAGATAGTCAGTTCCACAAACATACAGCCTTGATAAGAAAAAAATTCTTTTTCATGTCCTCCAAAGTTTTATGCAGTTTTATGCTACTCTTTCCCCTTCTTCTTACACTGATATTTTTTCTTTTTCATACTGCAGTTACTTATTTGACCAGCACAACTTCTTTGTGCTATATTTGGTTATGCCTTTACCATGGATTCATGGCAAGAGTCAGCACACAGTCATGAGACCCAAAGGGCAGACCAAAGGTAACCATATGGCAGGTTACTTTGATAGCTGCTGCATGATACAGCAGTGGAGGTCCACAGGCTGAAGCCTGGACAAAGATCTGTGAAGTGAATGAAAAATACAGGTGTCTAATTTTATATTGGAGGAAAAAAAACGAAATCAAACCAAACAACTCCCTTCCCTACCCCTCCCCCCCCAAAAAAAACCCCCAAAACCAAAAACAAACAAACAAACAAACAACCGAAAAAATACCAAACCAACCAACCAACCAACCAAAAAAAATTCTACCTCTTGAGTGAAGATCCATGCCAAAATCCTGAAGAAATGCCTTACAATTCTGTCCAGTTGTATAAGGCAGTGATTAGGGTGCTTCAGCGAACCAAAACACTTGACTGCCCTGCATGTGACATCTGTTTTAGTCTCATGCACTAAGTTGGAGTGCAGGAAGAAGAAGAATACACTGACAAGCAGATACTTGGAAAGGATCCCAGTGTAGCCTGATCCCAGTTGAACTTAGTGTCCAGTTAATTTCATCTACCAGTCCTGAAAAGTGAAATTTATTCTTTCATATACTCTTTTGCCAAATAATTCCCACTAGTAAAACTTCAGGCTCTGTAGGCTTCAGCTTGGGGTGTTTCTTTTGTGAAGTTGCCGACTTGTGCTTCTTGTCTATCGCATTTGGGCTAAAACCTCAAATTCTGTCCTTTTGCACAAACATATGTTTTCACAGACCTCCTTCTGTCTCATCTTTTAATAAAAGGTATGATTATTATTAGAAAAATCAGAGGAAGGAGCAGGAAAAAGGGGATTTCTCAACCCAAACAAATGCTCTCATTCACATTTTTTTACCACTCTGTTTATTTGCATGTGATTTTTCACGCTTTTTTTTAAAGCCCTCTGAGTCCCATCTGGCAAGCAGCACAAAGTGTCTCTTCCCAAAACTCCCACTCTAGGAATGCTGTGTGATGCCAAAGCACAGGATGTGTTAATGTGAAGGCCAGAGCTAGCCTGCTCTGCTGTCAGTTCATCCCCTGCCAAGCCTTGCTCTCCACAGCACAGACACAGGCAGTGGACAAAAATCAACAGACATAGCTCAGATCAGTAGTCAAAGCTTTGAGAGCTATCCAAATGGTCTAAAAGCTCATCCAAGAGACCAGGCATTTGAACAGATCCACAATAAAGCTCATGAGCCTGCTCCAACAGCAGTATTGTAGGCTTCAGAGTTTTCACTTTCCACAATTTCCCTTCCTTCTTCCCTTTTGCTAGAGCTTCTGCTTCTTCTATTTGTTCACCTGTGCAGCCTAGGGTCTCCTCTGCTCCCACGAGGGAGAGGATGACCTCTCCCTGTGTGGATCAGCTGCACTGTGGCAGAAGCAGGGGGCTGGGTTTCCCATTCTTTTGGCATTAGAGCTGCTCCCTGCATTTTTGCAGGCTGTGTGAACTTGAACAGCTAATATATTCCTCTGGCATGAAAGAGTGCTGTAGCCTATTGGTGTATTTATACAAGGGAATTTGCTATGAGATCCCATAAAGGGAACGGCTAAAGAAGAGATCTCCTGCTTTCTGGGTTAATGGCTTGGCATCTTTTTTTTTCTTACACAAGCCCTGTCTAGCTTGTTGGACAGACAGAAGGTCTGCCAGTACTAATGTTGTAAATAGAATAATCTGAGCTATATTAATGGCTATAAGATAAAGTCTAGATATCACTATATCTAAGTCTGTGTAGTACTTTTTTGTTCCCACATTGAAGCTGAAGTCACTCTTCAATGGCCACCCTTCTTTTGAGTTGCTTCAGACTGCGCAACAGAAGAGGATAAATTAGGGAAGTGGAGTTAAATTACTGCTTACTCACAGACTTATTGGTGAAAACAACCTATATTTCTCTCAGAATTTTAATAAGTGAAAAAAATTACTGTGAATCTCACCACAGTTAAAAATAAGTTTAAAATAGCCGTGTGCTTGTAATTAATTTTATAAACATTTATTTCTATTTATATATTTATAAATATTTAAATAATCTAAATATTAAATGATATAAATTTTGTAAATTTATTTATTTATCTATTGAAGGTATCAATTTTATCAAAAAGTGATGTATGCAGATTGCTCCTCCATTTTATCCATTTTTCTTTCTCAATATTAAACTGAAAAAGAGACTAAGAATTAGAATCTAAAACCCTAAATGTATCTAGCTAATTGCAATTTTACAAGGAAAATGAGAGCCAAAGTTATTTCACTGAAAAGTGGTAAGTCTTAGTCTTTAAGATTAGTTTTTTATTTGATAATATGGAAACAAAATTGTGCAGATGTCTTTCAGCTGTACATTCCAGAGGGTCTGCACATTTTGAAACTATGATAGTACAGAAGTATTTCTCTTAGTAGTAAACCTGTAGCAAATGTGCTATTCAAAGGCTGGAAATTGACCGAACCTTCCTGGAGAATAATATATATAGTAAAATCTGAAAAATATTTTTACAGAATAAAAAAAGACTTAAAAGTGCAGTCTTGGATATAGGTGTGTATAAAACTCTATAAGAACTCTTGTAAAAATTAATATTTACATTTTTAAATATTTTAATTTTAAAAATATTTTTGTAGTTTCACTCAAGATTGTACCTTTGAAAAGCCAATTTCAGTCTGAAAGATGGTGTTGGAAATCTCTTTTTGGTCTTGCCTTTGAACTTTAGCTCTTCCCCACTCCATGATCCATCACTGAGATTACCCTACTAGTTTGTTGTCCCTGCTGAAAGGCTGTGTCCCATCTCCAGGGGCTGTTTCCAAAAATCAAGGAACACTGGAGAACAAGGACAATCTCTTCAAATGACCTATCCTTTAATTGTGACCCCTGCTCATACAAATTAGGCCAGCTGTATTGTCCCTAAAAATGAGTCAATTCTAATCATCTTAGAACACTCTCCTTTTAATCTACAGAACGTATTAGTGTGCAAATTACTATAAGTCTAGGGCAGCTGAGATTTACTAACTAGAAAAATCTGCCGAAGATTATTCAGTTTTTCTTTCCTAAAATAAACAACATAGATAAAAATCCATATAGTCTACAGACTAAATGGGAAAACACACCAGTTTGTTTAACTGTGCTCTATATTTGAAGAATAAAATTTTTAGGGGGAAGGGAGGATATGCAATGTGTGTAAGCAGATGCACTAGAAAAGTGAATAAATATTATATTAGAAACATATGTGAAAACAAAAGGGAGAAGAGTACCATGAGAAGGAAAACAGTTAAGTGATTAAGTCATCCATGTGGTTTGCAATACTTCTTTTTAAAATTCCTCTGTCTTTATACTATTAGCAAAACCTATTGCAAATTAAATATTTCAGAGCAGAACATTTTGTTGAATGACTTTAAAAGGAAGAGAGCTAGGGTATGAAACATCCCGAAGGAGTGAGGTATATGATGCTGAACTGGCTTGATAAAGTACTAGGAAATGACAGGGGGAGACAAAGCATAGAAAAGCTGTGAATATTGAGGGATCTCCATTTTGAAGGCAAAATTTGGATATGCAAATTAAAAGTAGAGAGTGAAAAATTTGGTAAGAAGAATTTTAAACAATATAGATATAGTCAGAACGACAGTGAAACCTTTACTGTTTTTTTGGGGGTGTCCTAGGTCCACCCTTGGGCTACAAAAAAGCTCAGACCAAGATAAAGACAAGAATTTTTTCAATATATTGTAGGAGATATGGGAATAGATTTAAGGGTTTTCATGTAGTCAGTGAAATACAAAAAATAAAAAGCAAAGAACTGAGATCACAGGACAAAAAAAACCACAGGATGGGAAGTGTTGTTCATTCTTGGATGTTTTGGAAGGCACATAAATTTGAGCTGATGAATGAGCACTAGGAGGGTTACAGATGAGGACAGAAAGACAGGAATCATTATTACATAAGAGATTGCATGAGCCTTCAGCACTTTCTGCAACTATTAATTAATTATTAGGCCATTACTGATTTTCTCAAGATTCACAAAGCTTTGTATCAGATGTTTTGTGAGAGGAGTCTCTCAGATGTTTTGAGAGAGGAATGGTCAGAAGAATGGCTGTTCCCATTTATCAGGAAAGATGAGGGACATGAAGACAACAATGATTATTGATGACTTGTTATCATGGGGTTGAAATTAGCATGAATGGGATGGATGAGAGATGAAAATTAGGAGCTGTGAGTGGAATGGAGGACCCATAACATCCTCCATGTAGATCCCTGAAGGAGGCAGCACTCTTATCTGCTTAGTAAAAATGAGACAGAACTGAATGTAAAAAGTTTTTTGCATACAATAATAAACTTCAACCATTATAAAAGCCAAAATTATGAAAAAGAAATTACTTCCGGGGGATTTGACCTTTTCTTTGTGCTTTATGCAGATGACTCTGAAATAGGAACATGGGCTGTGCTGGTTAAACATGTTGGAATGCCCACTTTTTCAATTTTTTCCTCAACTTTCAAGTTTGAACTTCCCTGAGTATTTTTTTCCCTTTATACAGATTGCCTTTAGCAGATTTCACATGCTTTAACTTAAATATTTAAGTTAAAAAGCATTTGCAGTAGTTCTCACTTGTCACAATGGGATTTATATATTTTCACACAATCCAAACTGCCTATGTAGATGAGAGCCAAGAGTGGATATAGAGCACTGGAATAGAACTTCACACCTCATCTACTTTTAAAATGTTGTTTCCTTCACAGGAGTAGAAAGAAAAGTACTTTCCCATTTCTGTCTCTAAAATCCACATGCTAAAGAATTAGGCTATCCACCCCACAAAGAGGAAAATACTTATTCATTATAAAGTGCACTAGGTACAAAAAAAGCTTTGATCAAAAGCTTTGATCAAAAGCTTTGATTAAATGGGCAAAAATCACTGGTCTCCCATATGCCTGGCAGTTATTAGTACCTACATCTTCAGAGATGGCAGATGTTAAAATCTTGATTAATGAAACAAACAGTGAATTTTTTAAAGTACTTTTACAGATGTAATAGCAAAGAATGTCTGATCGAGCATAAGAACTAAGTGAAAATCTTTTTTTATCATGTTTAAAATATTCAGGAAGATGAGAAAGACCATGATTCTTTCTGGTGAAGACCAAACAGGCTCTATCATGAGACAAGAGATGGTCTTGAGGGCTCTACCAGCAGTCCATGTGGCCAGTGACAGGGAAAACTTCATCTGTAGCTACTGTCATGGTCAAATTAAAGTAAAAAATATTCATGATAGCTAACATAATATCAAGTATTGAAAAAATAATGAAAAACATTTGTCAATGAACTAAAAAAGCTTTAAACAAAAGCAACATAAGTATCTTTGAATAAACTATTTCAAAATCATGTATGTTAATTTCTCTTTAGAAATCATGTACCAAAGATTTAGAGATAGCCATATATGTCTATTAGGTGGGATACCATTGTAAAAGGTTGAAAGGGAAGAGATTTTTATGATATCTTGTAAAATTAGCATAGGAAGAATCGATTAAATACTGCATTTAGAGAAAAACTTCATTCTCACTGCTGAGGATAAAATGGGAAGTCTTTTGGGGTTAATCTGTCATTTACAGATTATCTGCTTTTGTAGTTATGCTTTTTTTTCCCTCCGTACTCTTCAAGTTGGTGTTTCCTTCTTAGATTCTATCACTGAAGTCAGATCTATTTGAAAATTGACAAACAGAAGGAAGTAATTGAGACTGAGCAGGAGAAACAATGTATTGTGCCATGTGCAGTTCTTGTATCTGTAAAGTTATCACCAAAAATCATGAATATCTAGCAACATTAACATTATTAATGTTCAATTTTAAATATATCCTGGCTACAGAATTTTACTCAGAATTTTATTCATTCTACTATTCCTTATGATGTTTCTGTCATGTATGCAAATGGTATCTAATGTCTTGTAGAGCATTCAACTCAAATGTCTTTTCTTCCACACTGAATCATGACTGCTTCTTCTTGGTTCACTTCTAAAGAATACATTTATTTTTAATCATTTTATTTAAAAGTCATGAGAGTCCTCCCTCTTGCTAGCTGTTCATTTCATTTGCTTTGCTTTGCCATGAGGCTTCAGGGATTATTCTTTGTCCTTGCATTCCTGAGAGTGGAATTTGCCAGGGTCTGACAAACATGCATTTCATGACAACACCAGGAAGGGAGAGCTGGGTCAGCAGGGTAATCCCAGCTGCCAGCACATTTAACATACCACAGAGAAGTAAGAGTTGACAGCAGTGGGATGGGAAGAGCAAAACAGACCTTCAGCTGAGATTTCCCGTCTCTCATCTGTACCTTTAATATTATATCAGGGAGTTGCTTGCACTTAGATATATTTCCTACAACTGTCTACACCTGACCCTATGTCACATATGATGTGATCTCAGCATTATTGTATCTCCTCTGAGACCTGTGGTATACTTTTGAGTGACTAAATTGCTCTAGGATCTAATGCTCCCTGAACCTGGATGGGATTGGATTCCAGCTGGGCTGTGTACACACTCCATGTGAGGGAAGAATTGGAGGGTTTCAATTAATGTATGTCTTGTAATCTCCACTGCTACACAGCTCCTGAAAATTTCATATGCAGAAAACACATCGTACTTTGTCCATTTAAAAATTCAGCTGAGAGACAAACTGTTTCCAAGTAAAGAATAAAACCAGATGACACTTGACTGGGAGGAGAGGGTGATACACCACAGGACTGTGCTGCCATCCAAACAGCCTTAACATGCTGAGAGGACAAGCCCACAGAACCTGGTGAGGTTCAGCAAGGCTAAATGCAAAGTCCTGCACCTGGAGATGAGAAACCCTAGGAACCAATATATGTAGGGAGACACTCAGCTTTGCAGGAAATGGCCCAGGGGGTCCTGGTGGATACCAAGTAGAACATGGGACAACAGAGTGGACCTGTTGTCCGAGTGAAAGGTGGTATCCTGGGGTAAATTCAGAAGAGCACTGCCAGCAGATGAAGGGAGGTGATCCTGTCCTTCTGCTCAGCCTGGGTGAGGTCTCACCTGAAATGTCGTGTCCTGTTCTGGGCTCTTCAGTACAAGAGAGACATGGAGCTTTTGGAGACAGCCAAGGGAAGGGCCACCAAGGTGATGAAAGGACAGCAGCCTCTTTCCTAGGAGGAGGGGTTAGGAGTGCTGTGAATGTTCAACCTGAGAACAGAAGGTTCAGGGAGAAATGTCATCAATTTACATTTTATTTACATACTCGAAGGGAGGCTGCCAAGAGAACAGAGCCAGGCTTTTTCCAGTTGTGCTCAGTGACAGAACCAGAGACAATGGGCACAATCTGAAACAGAGGAGACTTCAGCTGAACATCAACACTTAATCACTGTGAAGATGACTGACCACTGCCATGGGTTGCCCTGGGAAGTGGGGAAGGTGGAGTTTTCAACCTTGGAGATATTCAACAGCTGTCTGGAAGTAGTCCTGAGCAACCAGCTCACGTGATCCATCTGAGCATGAGAATTAGCCCTCCAGAGGTCCCTTCCAAACTCAGAATTTCTTTAACTCTGTGATTCTATCTGTGTGAACGTTCTGCATTTCTTCCAAAATCAATGAACCAGAGAGATCTTTTCAGAGAGATCAGTCATTGAACTGTTATGAGCAGAGCTAACTTCCTGTGTTCTCTGGGAGAAACCATATTCCTATAACTTTGGCACTAATCTTCACACAATATTTTAGAGTGCCCTGGTGTTGTAGGATCATCTGTGAAAGGTTTAACTGTGCTCACAAATATGTGTTTCATCACTGTTTTCTTGCACCAATTCCAAAAGCTTTTTTCACAGAATATCATAGCACATTTTTCTTGACACCCACTACCATTACTTCCTGCCATTCCTAAAATCCATTCTCCCACTCCTTCTTCATTTGTTTTCACTTCATTTAAATTAGATTCGCAAGGACAAAGATATTTTTTTGCTGTGTTTATATTAGCAGAAGCAATATATAGTGTTTATTTTCTTATCATTGTTTTGAACACCTGCTCACATACCACTTCACCCTGATGCTAATGTCAGTGGGGTTGGGAAAAAATAGGGGCTTGTGTTTCAAGCATTTTAAGCCATGCAGAATGTCTCTTATGTCTCTTCCACACTGGATGTCTGTAGGTTACAATGCCATCTGTAAAATTAAAAAAAATAATCAATTCATGTTCCTCATTGAAACTTTGTAAAATTTTCAGGATTTTGTAGAAGGGGAGAGGAACCCATTAGGTATCTTTACTGAACTCCCCTTCAGAAAGTGGCATTTTTTTGTGATCCTCATATTTGCAAGTTTTCAGATATCCTGTGCAGTTCAGACTACTTCAACATAGGACACAGGATTTGCAGATAATGCATTAATGTATGCTCTAATTTCTCATACAGAAAGGACAAGAATGCAAAAAATGACAAACTTTGCACACAACTACCATTACTTCATCAGTAAAAACAGTAGAATCAAAAATATTAGGCCACAACTATCCTTGTTTTCTCACAGGAATGACCTGAGAGGCTGAGCCTCCTCCTCCTTGTTTTTTTTCTTTATTTCTTTTTTATTAGAAACAAAGCTTTATTTTCCTTGACTCATTCAAATATTATTCATACTTCAGAGTAGGAAGAACATTCATATTCTATTTTCCTATATAACTTACATTGTTCTATGTGATGGTGTTACTGAAAAGTATTATAACACACACAGAGGACAACGGTCTTACAGTTGTGGATTTCTCCTCAGCTTTGGCATTTCTTGACATTTGAGTAGTTTACTGTGTAAATTTAATACTACATGAACACAGTTTTTTCGGCATTTAAGTTCTTGTAGCTTTTCCTATTCTTTCAGCAAAAAAAATATACAAGAGAGAGAGAAAACTTTAAGGGATACATAAGATATACATGGACTTTGAATCTTTTCAATTTGGAAATAATGTCATCGGTTTCATTTTCAAGGTAGGTGTCAGGACTGCCCATGAACTCAGCTGCTCTTTTTCAACACTGCCCGAACAAAACAATCAAGAATCTTTTAAACAAAAACAACAATTCTCTTTCATCTCCACTTTGTAAATGATTTTTTTAAATATCAGACACTTTAAAAGTACCACCTCAACCAGCATTAACCTATTTATTGCCAGATAGACTTGTAGTAATGCTGTTTCAGTTAAACAATGGTCATTATTCTTCACCATTATTAGATTCAGTTGATATGTTGGGAGACAGCATCTTATCAAATACATTATTTATGGTCTTTCTTCCCAAACCTGTCTAATATACCAAGTATCGCAGAACTACCACTATTTCAAATAGAGGGCAAAAGTCAACTGCCTCAAAAATTAAACAGAAAGGACAAATGTTTACCAGATGCAGGTAGATTGTTGCTCTTGCACCACCTGTTCCATAAATTTCATATGATATTATGGGATAGGTGTAAATGTCTGTTTTGGAATATGTTGTGGAAAAAGTAAATAATCTCAAGTTGTCCTCGAGGCACAGAGAGAATAAACTTAAGGGTTAAATCATGTTTCCATGAGAACTTCCAAAAAAGTGTAAAGGTTTCATATGTTACGTCAGTGAGCCATCCTCCCAAATAACTGCTACATTTTTGAAGAAAGGATATGGTGTAGATAGTGTTTTTCAGACCACTCATCACTTCAGCTTTTCCTCTCTTCCTCAGCCTCAGCCAATGCTGTGCACGCTGGGCTCAGAGGAAGGAAGCAAAACCTGGGACAAGAAGGAAAACTGCTCTTCCCATACAGCATGCTTTGTTCTTCCAAGCACAAGGCAACAAATACCTATTTAATCTTTTACATGTTTGGAAAGCATTACATCCAGGAAAGCTTTCATAAATAATACTTCCCCAATGAATAATTATAAACGCTATTACACAAATGTGAGGAGTTAAATTTTTTTTCCAAGGTTACAGAGACAGCATGTTTCTGTAATGTGAGTGCTTTGCTCCAAATCTGATGGACACTTTATGTCCTATAGAGAAAACAGTAATGATATGTGATTTTGTGGAACAGACACTGGACAAGCAAGATCTAGTTATGATGTCTCTGCTCATGTAACTTCAGAGTGACTTCAGGGAAAAGCAGTGAAGGAAAAGCATGTACATCACATGCATTTTTGACTGAACTCACAGGGGGTCTAACCAAACATTTTCACATTTGCAGCTCTGTTACCATAAGCTTTGGTTCATCTTACATTTTCTCAGACAAAGGCACTTTATTAAATTCTGCAATTTATTTCCCTAGGAAAAGTTTTGGAGTTTGTTTTGTTAATGGTTTTTTTAGTTGGTTGGTTGGTTTGTTGGTTGGGGTTTTTGTTGGTTTTTTTTGTGGTGGGTTTGGCTTGAATTTTTATTCAAACAAAGGAATAGTTTTCATTGTCATAAATCTCAAATAACTGAAATTTTTTTAACTGATCTAAGTGCTCACTTTTGGGATGAGACCAAACACGGAAAGTTGCCACTCTAGAAATGAGTGATCTGTTTTGAATGTGTGAGTTTTACAGCCACACAAGCGCTCCACTGTGTGTACATGCCTATATTTCAAAGCACCGTATGTTTTATATAATGATTCACAGCAATATCATCATGCCAACAAATGGCATATTTTGTGTATTTATGTTCATTAAATGGTAAGTCCAAGAGTGATTTAGCTGTTGCTTCCAGGCCTGATCTTGTGCAGCACAGGATGGAGAGGCAGAGTGACTCAGTGCTCTGGTTGCCTGCCTCTGCCTGCAAACACCAGTCAGCTTTGCTGCCTTTTGCTTACAGCACTTCTCAACAAGTGCTAAAGAATTGCTTTAGGAGCTGGGGAAAGCTGACAGATCCCCTGTGAGATTAAGTGAACACACTTGCCAGAACAGAAAGCAGAAATAAAATTTTCTTTTTCAAGGCATGCATGCTTTGGCTTGCTGCTGCCAGAAGAGATTCTGTAGGTGTGAGCAGTAGAAATGGACTGTCATTTAAATAACTGCTTTTATATACTTAGTAAATTGTAAGTAAAGAGTAACCAGATTAAGTTCTGATCAATTTCTTTTCCAGGGCACTTAAACCCACCAATACAAAACTCTCCTAAGTTCCAGGAATTCCAAGACCAAAATGAAATGTGTTGACATTTTTGTAGTGAGTTGTGAAAGGTAGGTGAAAATTTAAATTCTTTGCCCATATGTGAGAATTTATACCTATCATTTTCTTCCTTACAGTCTGGCTATGTCTTAAAGGTGTGTTCAGAAATATTAATTTGATTCTGGTGGTGCTTCAGTCCTACTCTTTGCTTACTTGTCAAGGACGGGGATGCATAAAATAATAACAATACAAACAAAAACATTGTAGCTTGACATGCCACGCTTTCTCACAGGCACACTTCTATCACCTTTTAAAAGTTTGTAGATTCATTGGAGGTGTAAATGTATCAAAAAAAATTTCAGCTGTAGGAGGATTTCTCTTGTGCATACATCTTAGTTTTCTGCTCAGACAATGGAAACAATTCTGTCTGAATTAATATCCATATGAGATCAGAATAAGAATAATTTAAATTAATGAACTTATAAAAACTTGGGGAAAAAAAAGCACTTTCTTTGCAGAAATTCTTCATTGAACACTATTTTTTGGAAGTTGTTACCCAGGATGCACTAGTAAGAAAGCAGAACACTGAAAAGCCTGTGAAGAGTGCTTATGATATTTATGTAACGTTTATTGTAACTCTGTCCCTTGCTTCTTGCTTTTCAAACACATAATTGCTGAAGAGGAGTCTCCTGGAGGAGATTGTCCTCTTGGCACTTTCAACTACTAATTAGACATTCCTTCTTACTAAAGTCTAACTTATTAATTAAATTAGAACTGAAGTTTTTAGCAATTTTTCCATGGTTCTGAATGAAAGGATGAAAAGAGTTTACTGAGGTTTTTATTTCTCAAGCTTAAACACAAGATCTGTGTCTCCTTGTGAACTGGAAGTAGGCATCCAAAGGCATTTTAAGTCTGGGGCTTGTCCATGGGCCCCAAGCAGACTGAGATAAATCCATTAAATTAAATTAAATCCAATAAAGCAACCCCCTTTTTAAAAACTAATTTGATGTAAGCTAAACCATAGGAATTCTAAAATAACCAAGAACGATTTGATGTGCTGTAGCTGTTTGTTGATTCACGAGCCTGAGATTAGGTATATCACAAGTGGGTTGCTGGTGAGGCTGTTCATTATGTTTATGATGTCTTTTGGGGGCATCATGCATGATTAGGAGGTATGATGTAGATGGGCAAAGGTTATGTGCAAGCAGTGACAAATCTGATCTGTTCTGCATGGTCATGGAACACAAAACAAATACAATTTAAATTCCTCTGTTTGCCTTGTATAGTAGAGACCAAATGTAGCTCTATACAGGGAGGTGGAGTGAGCAAATCACTGTGCAAGGAGGCAGCTAATTGCTGAACTTGATTGCAACTGCTAATCAGAGTCACAGGGAAAAAAAGTGTTGGGAATTAATTAGGCAAGGACCTTCAGAACAGCAGCAGGAAGCCTCCAAGTGACCTTTATTTACAGTCAGTTAAACAGAAGTGTGACTAAAAATGCCAAGGAGCAAATCAGATTATTAATATTGATTGCTTAAAGAAAATGAATAATTTAGAAGCAGTTAGAATAAATATGCAGTGACAGAGATGAAAGAGCACAATGTACTGCCTTTCCAACATTCATCTATCATGCAGCCGTGCCCCTTCACACTGAAATGGAGAATTTCTACCATCACAAAACATAATTAGTTTCATGACCCAGCATGATTGCTGCTATGAGAAGTGTTTCTTTATTATTATTATTTTCCCAGGGCAGCAAGATGTGGAGGGAGACACAGGTCTGCTCAACAGTAGCTTTGCTCTTGGAAATTTTTGAAGAGATCAAGTTCAGGTACCTTGGGATTAACTTTTAGTTCTTTGTCAAAAAATAGCGAAAATGTAGTGTGTCATTTATCCAGATATGCTGCCAGTGTGGCCATTTTGAAGAAAGATTAAAAGCATCTATAAAATCTACTTGTCCTAAATTCCCTCTCATGCTTGTCTACACATTGGGGTTTTTTTCCCAGTGATTTTTAGAGTGATTATTTTTAATCTATCCTTCATTTTCCCTTGTTTTAATCTTATACCCTAGTAAATTGGCCTAATAGGTTGCAGGAATATAGGAATAGATATTCAGTTCATTTCTGGTGGGGAGTTGTACAGGTTTTGAGGGTTTTTTAAATTTAAAAATTTGAATAATAATAATGCCATAAAATATAACCATGAAGTCAAAATATTATTATAGTACTGAAACTACAAGACAAAAATAAAATATCTGCATATATATTCATCTAATCAATCCCATTTTTCAGAATCTTACCTGGAAAAGGAACTGGGTAGCACTACTCCTATATCTCTTGTCCTATTTTTTTTATGTCAGCTATTTCTCTCCTCTTATTTTCTCCTTTTTTTTTTTTTTTTAACTTTTTCTTTCCCTGGGAAAGGAGACAGAGGTATATTTAATCAGGTGAAGCAGATCAAACAAATATATATTTAATCAGGTGAAGCAGATCAAACAAATATAGGACAAAATTGTTTCCCATCATTTTGCTGCTACTCTATCCAGTGACTTTCAGAACTGAGATTGTTCAGAAAGAGACAATTATGGAATTTTTCCTTTTTCTTTGTGAAAAAAAGAGTGTTACAGAGTAAGTTTTCAAAAGATGGTGCTTAGATTAATTGAGCAATATGATGGCTGTGTTTTCACCTTTACTGTTACTGGTCTCAGAGGTGGTGGCACACAGTCTGTCATTCTGCCTTTGACTACACAGGGAATTCTCTGTTGGCTGTGTTTTGCTGTATGATATTCATACAAATTAGCATAAGGGGCTCATGACAGCATCCATCTAATGATTATGACTCAAACCTTCGTGATCATATGTGCCCTTATGCAGAGGAAATACATACATGGCACAGACAAAACAGGTCAGCACATGTTTTATGTGTATGATGTATCCTTGGAACATAGATCCATGGGGCATAATTGTACTTCAGGCAACATTTTGGATGAATCAGGGAAAGCTGAGCTTTTGGAATATGATCCTGCTCCTTTCCGCCGACAACTGGCTGTCAAACGCTGCCAAATGTGAATGAACAATGCAATCTGTGCAGAAAGGAAACCTATGCTGGTTATTCATAAACTCCTACACCTTCAGTCCTGTGCAAGCACTGCTTTCTTATGTATGTTGGGCTTCTTAAGTGTGTGAAGGTGTACCGTGCAGTAAGGCAAGTAGGAGTACAATGACATCTGTGGTATTAGGAGCCATAAATATTTTAGTTTTCATTTTCCCTACTGCCAGAAAAATAATTACTTATAGATGAAACAATGAGTTCGCATCTCAGATAATTGTTTTTATTTCAGATGACTTTTACTATTCACATTAAAGTGCTGTGAGTCCCTGAAAATTACAGAAACTGATTCCTATTCTTGCATTAGGTATTTCTCAGTGAAAAGGAGTGATGATACCAGCAGATCAATAATGCAAATTTAGAAGCAGTGAACAAGGAAGTCATGGTCTCAGTGTGAATATAAATATATTCCAGCTTGTAAGACCTTGCTTGTGTGAGTTAGGCCCATTGATTTCAGTAAAACTATTCAGATTAACAACTACTCCCATTTTGAACATTAATATGACAACAGACTATATCATGCTACATTCACATTGTGGTGAAAGAATGAAGTGCTAAAATTCAGTTCATCTGTGTAGCTTTAATTCAGCCCCTTAGCATGGAAGATACTCTTCATTAACAAACCAGTATTGTTCATTTTCCTGTGGACCACAGAAACATCCACAACATATGAAGAACAGACAAGGATAGCACTAATGTATGAATAACATTAAATCTGGCATCAAAAGCTTGTCTTTGCATACGAAATAGAACTTGTTTAAATGCAATTTTTTTAATGACTGTTAGTGTAAAATTTTAGCTCATATAACAAAATTGATTTTAGTTTATATGTGAACTTTAGCTTATAAAGTGAATTACATCCTCATCTTAAGAAGAGAATATATGTGGCAAATGGATGGTATTGTAAAATGAGTTACTTTAAGTCAGACATAGCCTGGCTTGCATCCACCAGCTTCATGCCATCTTTGTGAACCTCCTAGTCTCTTGATGTCACAGAAAAATGTGAACAGAAAGAGAGCAGATTAAATGAGTTTCACTTTTATGTTACGCATGCAAAGATGCTTGGTGACCTCTCATTCTTTCTAAACCATCTCATTATAAAATCCACTGTGAAGTTTGGGAATAAAAAAAGGGAAAAAACGGACAGCTCAGGTCGATCTTGGGAGCAGTGCAGGATGGGAATAGCAGGCACCCTGCTGCTCTGGACCGAGTGGCACTGGCAGTGGTATGGGAAGCCAGGCATGGCCCTTCCCCATGTGATGAGATACCTGGCTCCTTTTCAGTCCTCTGCTGCTCATCTCTCATTTTCATGAGTGCTATAATTATACTGGGTCATCGTTTGCCAAGACCTGTCCCTGATCTGGTTCTGGAGCACCAGAGCTTTGCAAGCAGCAACTGCGTGTGTGGTATCTGTTGACAAATGCTGGCTTTTAAGTGGCACCCACTGTAAAGGAAGCCCTCTCAACCTTCTCTAACTACACCAGTGGAAAGTAAACTATTTGTTTTTTCACATACCTTTTTGTACAGCCTTCCCATAGTATGGGAAATGTCTGTAACTTGAGAGAAGTTCAGGATCTTCTTGGGAAATGCAGCCTCTGAAAGGTCCTTTTTGCTGAGTAAAACATTATTGTTCAGGGGATATTCCCTATTTCTTCTCTGCTAAGTAATTTCTGTATATTTTAAATCAATCTCCAACAATTTACTTTTTTTTAAAATATATAACTGCTATTCAAAGAAAATGACAAGAAGAAGACACAGATTTAATAAAGTACAAGTTAAAAGCTTAATCACATTAGATATCAAATAACACTTTTTTTAATGGAGGTGTTTTGAAATTATTACAGTAGTTGAAAGATGGGTTACTGGTGGTTGATAGGTGATATGAGCACTGAATGAGCTGCTGTTTGCTTTCACATCATGATAAGACTTTTCACTCTCCTTCCCAGAAGAGGTTGTTCTACTTTTCATTGTGCCACACAGTTATGTCAAGTTAATAACATCATTTGATACAATTAAATGCATATTAAAAAAAAAGAAGTCTCAACAACACAAATATGTCTTTCTTTGGAGCAAAAAAGGACGAAACAAGCTCTTTTTACAGAAAAAAAAATCCCTTTTTAACAGCCCAGTGTGCTGCTACACTTGGTAATTTAGGGGGCAGAGGCAGAAAGTGGCTGAAGCAAATAGCACAGGGAGTCTTCTGTCTACTTCTTCTATTCCTGTGCTTGCCTTCACCCAAATGCTGTCACAGCACTCCAACTACCACAATTGAAGGAGTGGAAAGTCAAAAAAAAGAGGGAGTAATATGGGTGGGCTAAAAATTAAGAATTTGTACGTGGAAGGGCTGCTAGTTCCAAAAGTACTCTTTCTCTCCATGGCTGTTGCTCCTTCACTGTTTAACTAATCAAATTATGAAACTACTTAAGCAAATGCCAAAATCCCATGATATTTGAAACGTGTATCGAAATAAAGCGTGTGTCAAAGTGTTTTCTGAAACTGGAATAACAATAATGGAGCTTGGAGAATGTCAGCAGTATTCATAATGGAATTTTACTGTAACACAGGAGAAGCTGTCATCACTACAGCCCAGCCAGCTTTCTCCACCTTTCCTTTAAATTTACCTTGGAATAAACACTTAACACTGAGTGTTAAAAAGGCACTGGCAAATGTGGAAATGGATTCCAGCCACCATTCATGCTCCAGTATGTGAGCATACTAATGCTAGAGCAAAAATGTTGATTATTTCAATGGAATTATGCCCTGGAATAATTTCTCATATCTGAATAGCATTTGAAAAATCCTATCATGTTTAGAATAATGGTCTAATCCTAAATAATGCTGGGAATCCTTCATCTCATGAAATTTATGTTATCACACAACATGTAGTGGATCAGAGTCTTTGTGAGCCAGATAAATGGCAGAGCGGCAGAGCAGCAGAGCAGTACACGCGCCAGTCTGTACATGAGAGGCAGCCATAGCCCAGCAGACAATTTAATCTCATCCATTTTCTAGACCCAGCCTGTATTATTGCAACACTGACTGATGTCTCACTGTAATAAAGTATCATCCTTAAAAAGGTGCATGTTTCTGTTTTATCCCTTTGTTTGTACACAGATTAAAGCATGTTCCACATTGACTGTAACCTATAATTGAATCAAGGATTCTGTCACTGTCACAGAGAGCAGGATTGGCGCTCGAGTGGTTTATGAGCATAAGTAGCACAATCTGAAGATTAAACTTCGTCTTTGATCTTCAGGCTGTGACCATGGATTTTCTGTTGGTAGCATATAGAAAGAAAAATAATAGAAAAAATAATGAATGAAAGAGTTGGAGAGGAAAAGAGGTCAGCTGGGGATCAAAGACACTTTTGTTTGGTGTGAAATTTTGATACAAACCAGCTAGTTAAAATAGATTTTTATTGGTCCTTTTTTTTCATATAGATATATATATAAAACAAATCAATTAAAATTCTTGGAGGGGAGATTGGATCCAAGTGGGTGAAGTAAGCTGCTTTCTTAGTCCTTTAAGCTTCTGAAGTCTCAGCATAATTTTGAATGATGAAAAAAATAATTTTCCTGCTCTTTACATGCAAGTCACAGTTTTCTTATGGGTTCCAAAGTACCCGTGGCCTCAAAGCACTACTGCACAGCTGCTGCTACATATGTTGCTGCTGAAAGCTAAAACTTGCTGAAATAATCATTCCCAATGTTTGAAGAGAATGTGTTTTAGGCACCGCTTGATACATCTTGTTTCTTCAGGGAGCCTGAAGTCACAGCACAAAACAGCAGCCACATCAAAAATTCAGGGTTGATGTGGGCTTTTGTTGTTCCCCCCTCTCATCCCCACACTGGTCCCTGGAAGTGTGAAGGACTACAAAAAGCTGCTTGCATCATAAACCTTTATTTCAGGGTAAGTGATAGGATTGATGTTCGTACATAATTGTCCATGTTGGATATAAGAGCTGTAAATTTTTAATTTGTACGTGGAAAAAGGACAGTACATGGAACACAATGTAAAATGTTAAAAGAGAAAACAAATAAAGAAGCAGATTTACACTATTCCACTGTCATAGGATAAGAGATGCATTAAATATTAGCTAGCAGGAACAATCATACATACAGGTAAGATCAAACAAACCATATGGTAACCCTGAGAGACAGATGTCCTTCCCAATTCTTTCACTCCATCAAGATAAATAGCTGCAGTTTGGTTACTCGACTGATGCAAATCAATAAAACTCTATTGAAATCTGCAGTAGTTTGGGACATTTTTCTCTGTGAGTCTGTTTCTCAAGTTAGGCCCACTATAAAGTATTCAATGAAAGAGTAGTTCAATATGTTTTAAATTTGTTTCTATGCTCTTTTTTCTCCCTTGAACTTCAATAGTGGCAGCTATGACAGACAGTGAGAAATGGTCAGAGAATGAAATGGAACATGGAAAATATTGCTGTTCCAAACAGGGGAAAAAGACAAAAGAGACTTAAAAAATTAGAGGAGATTGGGTGAAAATTTTGGTTCTAATGCAAGTGAGGCCTTTATTTGTCACAAAGCTAAGAGTGATACAAAAATGTTAGTCATGTGTCTGGACCTCACTGGAAGTGGGAAATGCCTGGCTGTTTTTGCAAATTAAACCCTTTAGATTTTATGGCTGACCATGGCATTCAGAAACTAACTTTAGTTAGGGAGGTTGGAAAATTCCCAGCAGTGTATGGTGTATCTATCTGTCTGTGGTATTTCTACTGCCACTTATCTTTGGAACAAAAGCTGGAAGGTGCAGTCCGCACCTGTGTAAAGCCCATGCAAGAACTGTGCAGCACACAGGGGCTGAAAGCATGGGGTTTGTGTGTTGCTGAGGCTGCATGATGCTCCAGTGCACAAAGCTAAATTTAATCCAAGGAGAAAAGGGCTATACACTATATAGCGGGTCTAGTCACAATATACTATTGAGGAGGACAATAATAAGGACACAGCATCTGGTGGAAGGAGGGACACAATTACACAATTACTCTTCTTTCTTCTCTTTCAAAGACAGCAGCTCTAATTCTCTTCTGACACCATGTTTAATTTCTGATGCTGCAATTCTAAGTTTTCGGTGAGGCAAACCCAAGGTGTGGCAATATAAATGGCGCCAGCTGTCATTTAGCTCAGTGTGAAGTCTTGATTGTTTTTGAATATGTAATTCAAAAGGGATGGAGAAATCAAATTGAAGTAGAAAGCCACCATCCAAAGACAGTGCCTTTTTACACCAACAGAATCTGTACAGCAGAAAGGCTTTTCCATACAGGCTGACGCAGAGCACAGAAACCCTGCTCTGTGCATTTGAACCAGAGCTGGGAAAATGAGCTAACAAATGTTGCTCATGAATATTCATACACATTTTCAAAGGAAGAAATTTATCCATGTTGACATCTCATTTATGTTTGCATTCTGCCGAAGTGTAATCGTGAACAATCCAGTATGCACACAATTGAAAGAAAATTTTAAATTAAAAGAATGGCATCTATTAAAAACTCAATTTTTTCCATTGAAACTTTGATCATATCACTCTTCCTGACATATTTAAAAATAAAGAACACAGAACGAGGATTCTGTGTGGGGTATCTTACTAGGACTTCTGACACCTGCAAAATGATCTCATGAGAACAGTGATTCCCTTACTAGTCACTTGGAAAGGGCAAGGATTTTGTCTTATTTGTGGACATATTTCCACATTTATGTGTGCTACACAGACCAGATACCAGAGAGGTTTACTTGCCAAGATCTCAGAAATAGTTCAGTTAAATTCCAGGTTACAGATCAGCATAAATGATTTTATTTTATGTGGATTAATAAGTGTTTCTCTGCTGAAGGATTTGAATTTGCAGTTTTGTGTACAGTTGGCTTGTTCTTCTTCATACAAACTTCTTCTGAAGATTTCCAGAATTTGGAAGAATCTTGGCCTGTGCACATAACTCACATTTGACATTGTACCTAAATGCACAGTGGAACCATCACTGTGTCCCTTCCTCCCCAAACAATTCCCAGAGTTCTCAGAATTTTTGCTGAAGCCACAAATGTGGCTTTATTCAGAAGTGCAAAATCAGCCCATGCCTGCCACTAGCAGACTGACAAAGACTCCTGTTGTGAGGGTGACTATCTACAGGTTAGACATAATCTCTACAAAGAGATTAATTTCCCAGAAGTGTTCCTTTAAATCCATACTCTCAGGACAATGTAATGTGGTTGCTACTTAAAGACACTTCTGTGGCCTGCAGCTGGAATATGTACTGCAAGCTCATGCTTACTGTCAGTGAAAGAAATACTTTCAACTTTTCCTAACAAGCTGTAAGTATCTGCAAGTTTAAAAGAAAATAATAACAACAACAACAACAACAACAACAACAACAAAAACAACAACAAAAAAAAAAAAAAAGAAGACTGAGAGAGAAGTTGTCCCAAGAAGTAAACTCC
>JBBMKD010000115.1:18205251-18323759 GCA_037834095.1 Argya squamiceps
ACAACAAAAACAACAAAAACAAAAAAAAAAAAAAAAAAAGGAGGCTGAGAGAGAAGTTGTCTCAAGAAGTAAACTCCAGTATATCCCAAGGTTAGTGCTGTATAATTAATGGCATTACCAAATGAAGCTGAAAGTGTAGAGTCTGCAAAAAGCTAATAACAAGGATTAGATATGCACTCTCTTTTTCATTCATTGCAGTTTCTTGTGAGCCTAATTGAAGGAGGGTTTTTCCACATGACATTTTCAGATGTGGCTCTGATGAGTGGTGAAGAGTGCATGTGCCTTATGGAAAGACCTCTTGCCATGTGTTGCTAAGGAAAAAAAATCATGAAACCTTGCTCTACTCTTTTTTGATTGAAGTTGCAGCCGGATATGTTACATTAGAAAATTGGGAGAAGCATTTTCAGCTGGGACTGATGCAGTGAATATATGAATTTTTCTCTCTAGGATTATATTCAGTAAGGTTTTATTAACAGAAACAGACAGATATTGCCAAAACACCTGTTAAAGATATCAAGTTTTCTTCAAAGCCTGTAAAACAATGGAACATAGACAAATGCTGAAAAACACTTCTAAATGAATCCGTCTGGCATTAGATTATGCTGTGATAAAAATTCACTTTAACAAATAAGTCAGAATACTGTAAGCTGAAAGTAAGCAACCTGATGCAATGGAGGCTATGGTTTTAAACATTACCACAATGATTTTGGATTAATTGCCTTCCTGCTGGTGGTAAATGTTATTTATAGAACATACTTTGAAAAAGGAAGGACCCTGAATATCTCTAATCTCCCACTAACCTTCTACAGCAAATAGCCAAGCATTAGCTCTGTGTGCATTTCTGAATCCAGTTCTTAATTATAACTTTCCCATGTTTACATGAACTTTGGGTTTTTTTTCAAAAACCCCACAAACAATTCCTGCAGCTGACCTGTGTGTAGTGCTGAATTTCTCCATAAAGTGAGTATTGATGAGCTGAAAAGTTCAGTGAACAGGAAAATTCTGCTGCTTTTATTGCCAGTGTGACAGGTTACTTTATTACCATGCCTTTCACAGCAATTTAGCAGTTACCCTGGTAACAGATTCAGTGAGGTAATGGGATCAGAGGCATTAGAGGAGAGGAAAGGCTAGCGACAAGAGAAAACCATCTGCTGGCTTATGTTCTCAGGGCTGTTTGCTCACTGCGAGCTTCTGACAATCATTGTACTTGGATGTAAATGAAGCAGGTTAAACCACAGGCCTGCCCTATTTAGCCATACTCTGGTGATTTGTCTTTCTAATTCTATTGAAATAATAATCAGGATTTGTTTCTGATTAATTAACTAACCTTTTGGTAAAAAGATTAGATAACAAAATTGCTGCCTATTCAGAGATAATGAGATTTTTATTACTCTGTCAAAAGGAAAGAAAAAAAAAGTACATTTTTGTGTCACCAACCACCGTGTCAAGGGAGAAAAATAAAGATTTAAATCTTTATGTCAGACATTTATTTCCTCCACAGATTAAGTGCATATTGTAGTCTATGTAGTCTATGTTATATAGACTATATATTGTAGTCCATATAGTCTATGTAGTCTATAATCATCATATTTAAAACTTTTCAGAAGAGCTTTTAAAACATCAAATAAAATACAAAATATATTTAAACCATTTTGTATTTTTTATTAATTTGTTCCAAAGAAATCTCCTTATGGAAAAGAAATATTTGACGATTCAGATATCTACCTATACTATGTGGGTGTATTCATATAAGTGCAAAAATGTGAAGAAAGCAGTAAAATTTCAGTGTGAGCACTACAGAGTGACATATGTAAATAGACTGCCATTATATCTTGCCTGGTACAGTAGTTACAGTAGAAAATGCTTTTACATATAGAAGATTTATCTGTGTGTTTTAAACACCATGCAGGATACTGGAAGCTTTTGTAATTAAATAAGGAATATTATCAAATCACAGCTTTTAGAGTCTCCTCATGAAAAGCTCCTTGAGAAGGCACAGCTGCCCCCTTTGCTGAGTGACCCAGACCCACAGAAGGTGCCCTCCAGACCACGCTGACTGGACTGCAGCCAAGTACTGCCTGCGAACCAGCACCTCGTGCTTCGTCATGGGCACCCCTGGCAAGGGACATAAAACCCTTAAAACTTACTCATGAGGCCACTAAGCCAGTACAGTTGTGAAATGTGCTAACCCAACACTGGTGGCACAGCTGTGGGGCCGTTGGCCATGTGCTGCACCAGAGGTGTACAGGCAAACCCTGGTGATACAAACATGACGAATGCACAGCTTTTGTTGTGGCTTACCCATTGCAAGAAGAGCTTTGTGCTCTGCTGACTGTCAAGACAGCAACTGTGATTTGTTAATTAATAGATTTCTACAAACAATTGTGATGAGAGCATTTACTGTCATGCGTACAAAGCAAGAGGAAATATAGGACACAGCAGAGCATTTTGTTGCAGTGGAGTTAATGAATGCACTCTCAGATTTGAGGTGACACTTACATTGGTGGCTTTTGGTTTGCTTCATTACTTTTACTTTTACATGTTAACATGAAAGGCTTTCATATGCTGAAAGACCCTGCTTTTCCCCAGCGGTGTATATAGCTGAAAGCCAGTCAGAAGAGCGACCCAGTTAGAGAAAATATCTTTGGTAAAGAGATCTGATGCTGAGCATGTTCTTCTCTTGTTCCCTTAGGGGAACCTCATATTTTTCAGTTGCTGATTACCAAGTATGGCCAGCATTCCTCCCTTTCTGCCCAGGCTTTCCAGTATTACAGCCATGACAAAGGATAATTTCTTCTACCAACAGAAAATTCCCTTTCCCTGTCCTCCAAAAATTCTTATTGCAGGTTTTTGACCCATGATAGGCAAAATCACTCAAAAGGCAAGCAAGGCTTTTGGCTCAATACCAGTTGTAAAGCTTTGGTCTCTGTCTGTTCATTCCCTCCACCCATGTAAAATTTAAATTTAACATTAGTAATTATTATTAAAATTAGCAAAATATTATCAGAGTATCTCAGCTAAGGAGAATAACTATAGTTTTCCTTTTCCCAGACAATGACATCTGCAGCTCGACATTTTCATGAAATGTCTATACTTAACAAAAACATTACTTCATTTTCATGGTATTTCTTTTGTGCCTAGGAGCAACCCTGTAATTGTTCACTTCAATTACAACATTACTATTTTATACTGAAACCCATTTTATCTGCATGCCAGCTTTTTATTTGTTTTACCAACTATATCTGTTTCCATTACTGCAAGGCTGATGGTTTGTCTCAAGAGGAAATCAAATCCATTAATTCAGAAATTTCAAGCACGACTGCCTCCGCCATAAGCAGCATTTCTTATGCTAATAGCAAATGTGCTGAGACTGAAAAGAACTGACACAGCTCTGTTTTTTATCATAACTTAAGCATTTATGTAAAAAGGCAAATCCAATAGTACTAGGAAACTATAAGTGTTATTATATATAATTCACTTTACTGAGAACTGCATACAGCCTGGTTTGTGCAACTGTGTTTTAAATCATGCTGTTTGTGGTTTTAACTCGCTTGACATTTGGGGTCTGCTTTTGATCTTGGGTACCTCAATGAAAATCTGCCATTGTTCATCTAGCAACAATGCAGTTATTTCAGATTTACCACAGACAAATGGAGATCAGGATATATTCAGCTTGCTTATTGTATTTCATCTCACAATCACAATACACTTAACTAGCTGTGCATTCTGTGTTTACAGAAAATGCATTATGGAAGTAGGACGTCTTTTATTCTCAGCCACAAAAATAGCTACTTAAAAACTAATTTAGGTATTTCAGGAAGCTGCACCCTTCTAACACCATACAGAAATAAATACATCTGCCACTTCCCACTGCCTCCTCATTTAATGAACTTAGTCCTGTTGTATCACATGGGCAGTGTTCAATTAGATAGCTTAACAAGATAAACTCTGACTTTGACCCAGAAAAAGCAAACCAGATTGCTGCTGAATTCTATGTAAGCTTTTCAAGGCTTTGTGACCTGTTTATGTCAATGAAAAATGCAAGAGATCCTTATCATGAGGACCAAATTAGTTTCTGAGGGTTTGGGTTTTTCTTAATATACGTGCACACAGACAGAATGTACAAGAAAATTGTGCTCTTCTTGCCCTTCATTTTTGCAGCAAAACCCTTTAGTGCTGTAAATCAGATCTCATTGGGAGATCTTATACACTCGCCGCCGATAAGCTGTTGGGAAGTAGACAGGGCTTTTAGGAATTGCTGAACCATGAAGCTGACCTGCTTAGTGTTTTGTTGTAGGCTATTAAATCCAGGATTGGTGTTTTAAGATGATTCTGCTTTCTTCTTCCCTTGGCCTGGTTAAGCAACTTTACCCCCACCTCATTATTTAGCTGATTAAAATAAAAACTAAAATGAGAAACCTGCTGTTTGAAAATCCTTCCTTCACCCATCAAATTAATGAGAGTGACTTATGTTGACATAGTTTATGGCCTTAGAAATTTGACACTAATTTTGCAACTGAGAGAAGATTTACTAACTGTACACATCAGTCAGCTTTGATGGCAGTGGAACAACATTCTTTTCTCCAAAAACAACTCCACAACTCCTGCATTTTTGTAAACATGTGTTATTTGGTTGCCTCACTGTAAATGGATCCCAGTTGGGTAATATGACTTCTTCCCACTAGTATATTGCCAATTATGCACCAAAAGACCAAGCAAAAAAGATTATATTTCAGCTGGAGTGCTTTCATTTTCCAATTTTTTCAAGTGTTGTAAAGATGTTTTGCACGGTACTTGTTACTGCCTAGTTAGAAACATGCTGGTTCTTTGCACATCTCTTTCATACTGAGAGAGAAATTAAATGCACCCTTTCATTTTTTTCTCTGTTTGATGAGTGTTAACAAGTGCAGCATTTGAGAAAACTCAACCAAATACAGCTCTGTAGCTGTTGCTACTAAATAAAGAAAAAGCCACCTGGTGACAAAGTTCACTGGGGCGTCATTTCTTTGTGTGGCTGAAAGAAAGAGAGGAGATGAAAAAGGACTCACATGCTCATTGAAGTAAATCTCACTGAATCCCACTCAGGAGACAAAACCATAATATTGTGTATATATATATATATATATAAGTATTTGCAAGTATTGCAAGTAGACATATCTCCCAGATTCTCTTTGGTGTGAATTATGGCATTCAAATTCAGGAAGGGGAAAAAAAGTATTTAAAACTAGACATCACTCTGCTATAAAATGCAATTGTTTTGAAGTCAGACATATTTTTATCACAAATATGTTTTTATCTCCTTTTTTTTGGACCTCTTATGTAGGTTCAATTGCCATTGGGGCTGTTTTCACATGATCACTCTGTTTACTTGGGGATTTTTTTTTAATGACTTAGGAAATTTGAGATCTCGTTGTAGTGGTCTTATTTAATGAAGAAGTCTGGTTTTAGTTTTCCCATAGTCAGGAAAAGTGTGAGAAGTAAAAGAATCATGAAACAATAGGGACCATCACATTAGAATGAAGAAGGAGTTAATTTGTATATCATATATGCAAGTTCTTATGCTTTTCAGGAATGAAATTTAATTACAGTGCAACCTTTCTCCATGTCTGTTCGTCTATTGTTCATGTTGTAATTACTCATTTATTACTTTTAACACAGACAAAGAATCAGATTGAAAATTCAGCCTCAGAATCCTGGCCACGTCCTTAACACTGGTTATCTTTATAATTTCAACAGCTGTGCATGAGACTGCTAGTATTTCCCACATTGTAGGGCAGCAAAGTTTGTTTTCCTCCATGAATTTTATATGTCCACATTTCACTATAAGCCTTATGTGTGTATTCAAGCTTGAGATGATGAACAGGCTTTTAGGGCAGTCAGATCACAGCGTTAAAGGTTTGTTGTTTGGGATTTTTAAACAGCATTCCCCCAACTGTTGCTCAACTTGCTGCTGTGTCCTATCTGCAAAATAGCAAAATAATAACTCTATTAGAAAGTAACATTATGTCCTGCTGTGGAACTACTTCTACTGTGGCTGGAAAAAAGAAAATAATAGCTTATTACTGAGAAATAGTGTGAGGCTACTGCAGTGAAATCTAGATTATTTCCACAGTAATTACTGATTCCTAGTACCAGAGCTATAAATACTTGTGCTAATACTGCATAAACTACATGTCTTTAGAACACCAACAATTTCTTCTAATGATTCTTTCCAGTTTAGATACTTTATTCCTCCATTAATCCCATCTTCTGATCAACACTTGCTGATTCAGAAATCACCTCTTTAATTAAAAATGCATTTTTTATATAACTTAAATCAGAAAAAGCATAATGAGTTTTCTTACACTTTTTCCAACATATTCAACAAAAGAGAGAAGATTTTGCACTCAAGGATCCCCCCAAAGTGTCCCACATTTGTCCTAAAGTGTCCCATACTCTGCGTGTGATTCAGCTCATGATTTTAGACGCTAAAAGGTTGACATCCTACACTGGTCATCCAGTTATTGGAGCAAGACACAAATATTTCCAAGTGGAGGTTTACTCCCTGTGCTTTTCCTCCTTGGTTAGAGATGGAGCAAGATTAGCTAGCCTACAGGAGGCAGATAAATTCAGTTTAGGAGTGAATGTGTCTGTGTTACCTGGGGCGTGTGAGCCGTGTGACTAAAACAGCTTTCAGGGAGGCTAAGTGTGATCGTCTTGACCTGAACTAATGCCTTTGGGATGCTCCTACCCTAATTTAAATTGTTCATCTCCCCTTATTCTGCCCTTCAGAACTCTTAAAATGTCTTTTTCTAGTCTAAATACAACTTCTGAAAAGTAATGCATGCATAATGCACTTTGCTCAGTTGATCAGCAATGACCAGTCATCTGTAAAGCTATTTACATGATATCTGAGAGGTCTGTTCTCAAATCAGTGCACAAATAGAATTCCCATTAACAGTAATACAAGTTATGAACCAGCATGAAAGTACAGAAACTCCCTAATTAGAGATAATGAAACATCAGTCTGTTAGAGTTCTGAAAGGTAGTTGCACCCATATTTACTCTGAAATAAAATGAACACAAAACTAAAAATGAAACATTAAGCTCTTAAAATCAAGGAAAAGTAACTTAGAGCTTGAGGTTCTGTGCAGCCCTACATGCAGTCCCTTCATGGAGACACACAGAGATTTTATTATCCTGTTGCAAATACCTGCTTTGCAAGCATTTGCTTTGAAATGAATTGGAAAAAAAATACACATGTGGACTTAAATATGTCTTCTTTGTTCAACAAAAGCACATGAAAGAAGAAAACCCAGGGAATCTATGTCAGTGCACACAGAGATTTCCTAATGGTTGACTGCATTTATAGATACTGCTGGAAATCATGCTCATTCAAGAATCGCTCTAATTGGTTTTGTTTCTTGTTTTTTGATATTTTTTTTATCCCACCTACTTGCTTGTGAGCGCTCCTTTGGACATGATTTTGTGTGAGGTCACCATGAATGCCTCATGGTCTGTGGCTATGCCAACTTATTTTTATTTTAGCTTAAAGAAGATTTCATCCTCAGTAGGGTTTGAAATACATTATATTTAGTGTATTTACAGAATAAAGGCTTCATGTCTTAGGTTGAAGAAGCAAATTGGTTTTTAGCAGTCTCATGTTGGAGAAACTGTCTTTTATATATTGTCCACCAAGAAAACATTATTTTCAAGGACATCCTAGAAGACCACATTAATTTTGTCTAAGCTTATCTTATGGAAACGTGGGTTCTGAATTGTTTTCCAGATAAGGATTCACCATTGATTTGCAGATTAAGACTTTCTTTAAAAAAATATGTTTAGAAATGTGGTAGGTTTTAATTGGTTTTGCTTCAGAAACAATTTAAATTAGTAGCTTGTAGTCATTCTCTTTTAAATAAATAATTACCTCTCTTTATTTCTTTGTATGCTTGAATCTGATGAGCCCACAACGTGTAACAGAAATTCTTGTTACCTTCAAGTGCGTGACCTTGAACCTTTGTATCCTTTTTCTTCAGATAATCAGTCCTCAGAGTAAGCCAGTTTGTTAATGAGCCTAACCCTGCAATGATAAATGTTTCCTATTTAATCTTCTTTGGGTAATATACTTCAGTTTGGAATATATTTCTTGGAATATTACACCAGTATTTTTAACGTAACTATCAAATGAAACTAAAGCTGAGTCTAAAGCTCAGGTTGTCTTCTTCTGACCAAAACACTGTGTTCAAGCAGCCTGCAGACATTTCCATTTATTTGGTACCTCAGTATTCTTACAGTTCTTGCCTCACTTTTAAGAAATATCAGTATGTTTGAAGTTAATAGATATTCTACAAAATCCGAGTTTGGGAAATAGGTGGCTCACTAAGTCTGAACTGGAAATATTAATGTTTGTATTGATTATTTCAGTATTTAAAATCAGAACAGTTGCCTTTGTTGTTATATTCCTTCACTACATTAAATTCTTAGCAGCACATTTTGTTAAAAACTTACCACTACTCATTTGAAAATTCTCTTCATAAATATTCAACGATAGTTGCTTAATCTATTCTGTTTCAGCATGGCAGGACAATTGTGTTTTACTTTAATGTCTGTGAAAAGCACAAAATGGATCACCTAGAAACAATCAAGGGAGATTTTCGTTGCAGCTTATGTATCAATAGCTGGAATTGTTTCACTAGTATTAATCTCACTACTTTACTTTGACCGGAATACAGTAATAATAAGTTTATATCTGTAGAAACTTTGGCTTTGTTTCACCTTGGAAAGGTTGAGAAAACACAATGTTTTTCTACTAAATTAAAATGGCTTTTCTTGGCAGACATAAATCCTAGATCCTGGCAGGAAAAAGAAAGTGGGACAGGCTGATGGCTAGGCACTTTTTATGAAGCCCATGTGAGAGGACAGGATGTTGTTTAATTCAGAGCCCAACCCATTACCAACCTTGGGTTAGTGAGACTTTCTGAGAAACGTTTCTAAGGCAGGATGGCGCTTGTTTTCTTTTGTTCTCTTTATTTCTGTGGGTCATGTGGACAGTTTTAGTTGGAAATAAAGATATTTTATTGAGGGATTTGAGTTTGGGAAATGCTAGAAATAAGACCCTAAATGCTGACCTCAGAAGAAGCTGAGTAATAAATAATGTGGTTGGACTTCAGGATCCAGCTGGAGACAGAAGACATGATTTCAATTTCAGACTTCCACTACAGACTGTTTAGTACTGGTAGAACTGTATATTCATAGTGTTACTGGACTTCATGGTAGTTTTCTAAAGAAAATACATTTGTTTAGGCTGTCTTTTGACAATATGTTTAGAATTGCTGTTCAAAACATTTTCCTTTCTTTATCTGCTGTATATTCTATTGGGGAACACATGTGACTGGGTATGTCCATCAGTAATATAATTTCTGTGTCTGGAGTTGACAGTGCTTTCCTATTCCAGTGTAGCTATGTATTCCATAGGTAGCTATGTCAGTTGATTTTCTCTATCATTAAACATAAAATGCTTTTTAGAAATATTGTGGTTTTTTAATGAGAAAACTCTAATTATTTGAGAAATGCTTTTCTTGGAAAGCAAATTCTTTGGGATATCAAGTAGTGTTCGCTTGGTTTCTCTGAAATGAGGAATGGAATTAAATTTTCATAGCCAACTCTAGAAGCCATTCCTATCTAGGGAATGTTAACACGTTCTTGACATATGCCCAATTTCCTTACCAGTGAAGAAATTGTTTCAAGAAGGATAGATGTCCTGAAAGAGGAGATATTCAAGCATACACAGGGAAAAGGTAAATAGTAAATTGATGTCTATTTCACTTGTTTTTGTTGTATCAGATTTCTTCTTTATTTCTTTAGACAGTGAAACTATCTTTATTTATCCATTGTTTATTAATTTGGAAAATCTGACAATTTTTCCCTTACTTGCCAAGGAACTCAAATGAAGTCAGAGGTGGTTGAATCTCCATTAAGTACAATTTCTAAATACTGCCTATATTTGGCAACCAAATAGTTAAATAGTTTGAATTTATTGATAACGTAGATTGACACACTTTCCTCCCTTAATTCCACAGAAGCAAGACCTACAATATAATTTCTAGTCCTTTCAACTTCACAAGTTTCACAATACATTTCTGAGATTTCACCGGCCTTGGTCCTATTAATTTCTCTGGGCAAACACTGCTTGTTCCGTGCTGTTCATGACACTTTCAATGCTATGTGAGATTAACATTTCGCAGCCTTTGCAAGATTTGTTTTTGTATCTCTCTACTTTACTGAAGTGTGACATTGTTGAAGGGAAAGCCCTGACAAAGACTCTTTACAGCTGTTGTGTTCTTCTATAGTCAGGCCTTGTGGGAAACCTTTTCCTTTTTTGTAATTTTTCTTTCTGCCTTGATCTTTACAATTATGTCTTGGATTTTAGAAATTATGTCCAAGAAAATCTAGTTGCATATTTGAATTTAGAGCCTTCATTGCAACAAATATGACAAATGTGGAAATGTATAAAAATATAGAATAAATTATAAATCTGACTTCCTTAAAAAATTAATTCAAGGAAATACTTCTTAATAGCAAGTTATGCTTTATGCTTCTAACAGTGCACTGTGTGAGATCCAGCCCAGCAAAGTTAGTGGAGCATTGTAGTATTACTTGTCCTTTCTTAAAACCTTGAGTCTTTCATTGGTCCTAGGCTACTTCTGCAGCATCATGACAGAGCAACACACCTCAATTCACCTTTTGCCTGGGAGTATAGAAAGATAAGCAAAAGCCAGAGTATCAGTGTGGAGCAATTGACATTGGCTGAAGATTTCTCCAGGCTGTGGTAATTGCTTGCTGTTTTCTTGGCTGCAGACCAATGCTCCTTCCAGGCCTCTGTACTGAGGGCAAGGATTGATGTACATTTTTTAATCATTGTTATGTTATCCAGGCCACTAGAATGATCCCAGCAGAAATTCCCCTTTATGAACTTTTTCTCCCTGGCTTGTGTACCAGCTCATGTCAGTAATATCCTTTTTTCTACAAAGCACTTTTCTGCAAGACAATTTAAAACAAAACAAGCAAATACATCAAAGACATCTTCTCAACACTATTTTATGAATGTTCCGAAAGCCCAAAGTTTTGTGAGGCCCCAATGACCGGGATCAAATCTGCCTATGACCAGGTTAGAGCTTATGAGCAAGTGTGAGCAGGATTAGAGGGTGCAGTGCTTATATTATATTTCAGCTCCATTATGTTTAGCCTCACATACCCACATGAGCCATGTCTCAGCTCCTGTAAGCCAATAACTTGCTTGTTCCTCCTCTGAAGTGGGACATTTGCCTTTCTGTTCCTAGACACACAAGCCAGCAATACTGGCTTGAGCTGGCCTGCCGTTGGATGTTGTAATTTCAGTCTTCATAGCAGCCCTCCATGAATTGATCAGAAACCTGCCTGATATTTTACTACAGCCATAACATTTTGGACACTTGATATTTCCAATCACCTTTAAATGCAATTTCCAGACAGCAGTAAACACAAGCAGATTTAATATGTTTGTAATTAAGAAATACCTGCTGTTTTATGGGGACAGAGGTAAATGTTCATAACCATGTTCATCAACAATGGGAATGCAAAGAAAAGCATACCACTTTTGGTAATGGCAATATCACAGGCGCTCACAGGAACCAGCTATCTATGTATATCACTAACCTCCATCTAAGCCATGGTCACTGTGCGAGTGATAACTCCAATATACAGAGCCCTGCAATCCTGCCCTGTTCCTGGGGGGTTTTTTGTATGTATATCACTTCTGTAATATTTTTTTAATTATTTTTTCTTTTTTCTTCTTTTTGACCTCAATTTGCATAGCAGAGGTTTAATATGACTAAACTATTCAGCTGACAATCTTTCACCCTGAAACATATTCTGGCTTCTTTCTTTGATTTTGCACCATTCCCCTGGGAAGCCCCTATGGAACTTCTTGATTGAAGGAGATATTAGTTATATTAGTAATTGAGTAATATTAGTTATATTAAATTAGTAATATTATTTGTAATAAATTTTGCCAAAAGTAATATTTATTTCTCTTTATAGGGCAATCCCTGGTCCACAACTCCCAGCAGTACAGCCAAATGCATTTTGGCACGCTCCGAGAAATACAGACTTTAACCATTTTTGTCTGTTTTAGGACCAGCCATGCTGAAGATCTGTACTCTCTCTCCAGTACAGGCCAGCAACGGGTGAGTCATTCTCAGTCCTCTTCATTCATTCATTCATTCATTCAAGGTTAGTGCAAATTAGGAAGGAAGGACTGAAATTTTGATTTTAAAATATTTATTGCAGAGTTTGTAAGCAAGTGAAAATAACTCTATGTAGGGAAATGCTAAGAATGAGTCTCTCTGTTTTAACATTGATCTAGTACATGTTTATGATCCTTTAGGAGCTTGTAAATATGATGATGGCATTTCAAGATTCCTGGAAGAAAACTACTCCATAGAAGTCCTTTGTAAATTGGTTAGAAGTGACAGGGAAAAGATCCTACATAAAAGTTTGTTTCAGATGAATTTCCAAATACTTATGTTTCTAAAACACTGCATTTTGTGACTCTGCTTCGAAAGACCAGAAGAATATGTTATCTTAGTTTTCTGAATATTGCATGTTACACATAGATTATGCTTCTTCTCAAGTGCAATAATTTCTTGTTACAGACACGGATTCGAATAATGTGGAAAATAAAGGCATATAAGCCCACATTTTAAACATTTTTACTGATAGTAAGTCTTTCCTTTGAAACATCTACAAGATCATATTTTATCTGTGTATATACTTGCTGCTAGACTAAAAGTTGAGGGATTTTTATCCTCATTACAGATAACGCATTATAAAGTACTAGTCAAAAAAAAGAGTAAGTTCCCTTTTCATATTATCTACTGACACTACTAATTCTCCACTGCAAATCAGTCTGACACATATAACTTCTAATTATGTTAGGTTACAGCTGTGATGTGAGTATCACAACGTTTTAATGAAACTGGCCTGCTTTCACATTGTGTCTCTGAGGTAAGTAGGAGGTCAAAAAGTGGCATACCACAGATATCTGAAATAGGTTGTTCTAGACAGAAAATTTATAACTGCAAATGCACAATCAGTGCTGTAGAGTTAACTATTGCTCTTTATAGGCTTGTGAGACTCACTGATAGTTCAATCTTGCAAAATCTTGGCTTTGATTTTTGTGAAAATCTAGCAGACAAATTTTGCCAGGTTCCATCTTATTTTTGGTGATTCACTCTGGGTAAAAGAATCTCCTACTGCTCCGTATGCTTTTTACTAAATGACCCACACTTCCAAATGTTGAATGATGAGTTTTGTAGCAGAGATCTGTACAGAAAATGGGAATGAGTGTTTTGCAACATCCAATATGCAAGCCCAACTTACTCTGCAATGTGAAGAAGCATTGGGGAACTGGAGGTGGGGGGGAGAAACTGCTGTAGAATATTGGAAGCATTAGTAAAAATTGCAAAAGTACAATTTTGACACACCAAGAAATATAATATATTGGTAAAAGCTAGAATGGGGCAATGGCAGAATAATACCTGT
The DNA here is from genome assembly GCA_037834095.1 of Argya squamiceps. Taxonomy (NCBI): domain Eukaryota; kingdom Metazoa; phylum Chordata; class Aves; order Passeriformes; family Leiothrichidae; genus Argya; species Argya squamiceps. The sequence goes on from JBBMKD010000115.1 coordinate 18,218,815, forward strand.
ATTTTAACTAAGAGGGTGAAGGTGGTATGTGGAAGGAAGAGAGAGTTTTTAATGCAGAACAGTTTCTTTTTCATGATAAAGATTTTATTCAGTACTGTGTAAAGCCTTGAAAAGGTTTTTGTACAAAAGCAGAGCCAAGGGCATGAAAGTAAACGAAAATAATAAAATATCGTGGAGTTTTGCCAGAAGTAGATTGTGTGAGACTAATTTAATACATTTTTTTTATATTAGATAACTGATTTCTTTGACAAGGTTAATAAAGTGGACCTAATCTATCTTAATGCAAAGTGTTTCCTACAGTGTCCTATAGTAAATCAGCACATAAGATGGAGATGATGGCTATTAAGATGGGAATGATGAGGGGGTGAAGAAACTAAAAAGGAAACTGCAAGAGCATATACTTAGGGCTGAATTACCTCCCTGGTGGCTTGGCATTTTCTTTGAAATATTCTGAATATTCTGTTTTGTAAGGTTATTTCAGACTAAATACATTTCAAATACATGTAGGTGAAATAGATAGATGATGCATCCTGACTGTCACAATACTGGAAGCAAAACAAAGGAATCTATAAAAGGGCAGGACTGGGAGTGCAGGAGCTGGGGGGAGGGAATAAGAAACATTGTTTGCATGATGGCCCTGCTCTCCAAATAGTGTGGTCCTGTTCAGGAGATGTCTAATGACCACAGGTGTGTCCAGTGGATATTTCAGAGAAGGGCAACAAGGTTGTGTAAGGGGCTGGGGCACAACTCTTATGAAGATCAGCTGAGGGAGCTGGGGGTGTTTGGCCTCCAGAAAAGGAGGCTCAGGGGGGACCTTATCACTCTCTACAACTCTGAACGGAGGGTGTAGCCAGGTGGGAGTCAGCCTCTTCTCCCAGGCCACCAGCGACAGGATGAGAGGAAATGGCCTCAAATTACACTGAAGAAGGTTTGGATTGGATATTAAGAAAATTTTCTCAGTAGAAGGATTGTAAAGCATTGGTACAGACAGCCCAGCAAAGTGATGGTTGTCACCTGGAAGTGTTCAAAAAACATGTATATATGGCACTTGAGGGCCTGGTGTAAATGTGAACATGCTGGTTATATGTGGTTGACAGTTGGACTTGATGATCCAGAAGGATTTTTTCAACCTTAATGATTCTATGATTCCACCATTCCCATTCTCTTGCTCACTCATGTCCTTTCAACTGTGGAGCACCATATAACACACTTGTGTCCTTCTCCTAAACCCAGAGAGAGAAGTTAAGTTTAAAAGGGTTTCTACCTACTTACTCTTGTATGAACTGAATTCACATAAAAAAAAATAAACTCAAAACCCAAAGTTTAAACCCACCCATATGTGAAAGCAATATTTCTTCATATATGACAAACAATGTTTTACAGATGTTTCTCATACCTAGATTTACAGGAGTAGTGGCCATGTCTCCATTCCTGGCCCCACTGCTGTGCTGAACCTGACACTAGGTTGCATCTCCCTTGCACAGACAGCAAGGGACCAGCACTTTTACCAGGTTTTCTGCCCTACTTTTCATGAAGAAATCCTCAATAAAAGTTTAACTTAGAAAGCAAAAAAATGGCTGCAAATTTCAAGGTGAAAAGTGTAGGCATGTGGTAACTAAGTGCTACTATTACATAGGAAAATACCATTTGAGAAGTATATGATGACCTTGTAGACAAGGAACAGAAAAAGAATCAAAAGTTTAGAGCATAAAATGCAAATTCATGTACTCGAGCACTAATAAGTTTTTTCAATAAAATCCTGATCCATTGCAGTGATGATGAGCTTTAAGCATACTGGTCATGGGATGACTGAGAATTGTTGTGTTCATTCAGTTGTTAAAAAAATATAATGCAGGAGGTAAGGTGGGTAAAGTGTTGTAAACAGACACAGCTACATATGACTACTACTCTGCAAAATAAATTCTCTTGGTACTATTGTTTATGATTCTGATCACTTATATGCAAAGGATTTAAACAGAAACACAAAGGTCTAAATTCTTAGGATAGATTTGAGTCTGCTGAGGATGGGAAAATAATAACATACCTAACCTATGAAACTAGAAACTAGAGATTGGGTTTGTACACATTCTGTATTTTTGAAAGGTCCAGTTGTTTCAGTGAGAAGATAGCTCAAGCCTAAGGTAAACAGTTTTGTATTTGCCATAACTCTGGTTTTCGGACGTATTTATAGAGTTTTTTGATTCTCTATGGCAGCAGAAAAGAAAAAGCCAGAATTCTCTCCTTATAATTTTTTTTTTTCTACATCTCTCCTCCCTTCTAGGTGACATTTGCCAAAGCAAAGACTTTTTTTGCAGAAGGGTAGGTTTTTGCTCTATTTGCTTTTGATCAATTTTACACAAATTGGTCAGAGATAGTGTATTGGTATTCTGAAGAGTGCTAGGAACCTCTCAGTCTTTGAGCAAGATTTCAAGACAAGGAGGAATCTTTTCTCATTAGCAGTGGCTCAGACTTTCGGGATTTCTTCAGCTTTCTTTGAAACACAGTGCTTCACCTATTTTCTGCCTTACATGAGAATTCTATCTAGTGGTCTCTTGGTTATTCTGTGCACCTAGGAAAATACTGTTTTCTCATTTTCTTCACCATACACTCTGGCCTATCTTGGTGTTGATGTCTTATAGGTTTTTTCATTTTTTTTTGCTGATGACCTAAATGGTGTTTTAAGAAAAGTCTTTGCATCGGGAGAGCAAAGAAGATGTATATACTTTGGGCATTTCAGGAAGGTGGCTGCAGACCCCTGGGCTGAATGCCTATGTGATTACATCTGTTCAAAGTATTTCATAAGGTACATCCAGCACTATATTTCCATGACCTGCACCGGGTTACACCCTAGAAAAGTGAAGTCAATGCAAAACTTAACCTGAAAAAAAAAAACAACTTGAAAAAGGTTTCCCACATGAAATATAGCCTGAATTTAAATCAGATCCACGTTATTTGTGATCCAAATACAAATTACTCATGATTGTTATTACTAAGTAGTAGTATCCAAGGTGATTTTTGTTTATTTGTTACCTCTGATGTTGAGATTTTTTAATGTGGAAAACAACTGCAGAGTATTCAAATCAGTCCCTATTCTTGAATGCATCTCACTGATGAGTAAATCTTGACATTTATAGGGTCTAGATGTCCATCTTTCTTCACTATGCTCCCAGGATTGACATCAAAGTATTCTCTTCTTTATGTTGATCTTGTTGGCAGATGTTTGTATCTGTGTCTTATGATCACATAGACTCTGCTATTCCCTCAGTATCAGTCTCTTGGTTTTATGAAATGCTCCATTCATTGAAGCCTGCCTGGCGTCAATATGCTAGGGAAATTCGTCAGAAGCATGTAAAATGGATTCAAAGCCTGAGTTTAGAAAAGTTTGGACCTGAGAAATTTATGGAGGAAAAGATATGACACTGTACTGCCCAGAGACTGAAACTTCTGAAACCTCGGTTTATTAAAATGTCTTTTGCCCCTTTACATTATTAATGTTTTTCACATTCAGGGACTGTGATGTGAAAATGCAATGGAAGTGTCTTTGCAAAGTGTTTTTTCCTGCCCCCCGTGTTCCTATATTCGTGCCTGGTTTGGAAACAAAAATTGTTGTCTCTGAAATTTGAAGCAGCCATTTCCTACTTACCTGTTGCATGATAGAAGCACATTTCATAGCAGCTACAAAAACAGTATGTTCATATCCAAGATGCAGTAGTATTAACCACAGCATCATGACTCATTGATATAATGCTTCATTAGGATGACATGAATGAAGTTTCTGAAAAAAACCTAAGAATCACATAATCTTTAATGAAAGATGTAGTTACACTTTTCATCCTAAGTGCACATCTGTATTTAGAGCCCTATGTTCCATCATGTTATGTTTAGGATTCACTTCCATAGTAATAAAAAATGAAATATATCACTATGGCCACCTCCAAGCTGAGCCTAAAACTGATACTGTTTACTTTTGCTAGTAGAGTTTGAGCTCTCACTTTAGTGTTGAAAGACCTAACATGGGATTATTCATAACTGTGAAAAATAACATCATCAAATATGACAGGTGAAGGTCAGTTTCCAAAGGAAAAATTTATTATATTGGGGGTTCTTTGACACAAATTACTGTTTTTCAATAATCCTAAATTTTTCAAAGCACCAAAGATAAGAAATTTATAAATGCACAACATTTATTTACCCCACAATTACATGGATTTTTTACACTAGAAAGCATTCTTGGAGATTTCTGAAAATAGACTTCTTAAGATTCTAGTTTGCCCACAGTGTCGGATAATATACTGGAATATTCTTATTCACTTTTCCTCAGCTTAGAGAAGAATTGAAAAGGCTCATGAAACAATGGAGGATGCCAAATAACCTTTTTTATTATTTTAATGTGCAATTCTCCTTCTATCAGAAGTTGAATGGGCTCTATTAGTCAGTAGTAGTCATTCTATCCCTTTTCATGCCATCATGTACAAGATGTGGTTTTGAAACATTTCTGATATCAGGTTAAGCAGGATAAGTGTTCCTAAATAGGAACATGTCCCAGGAAGTTGCAACCTCCTAAACCCATTCAAGATAATTTTTGTTAAGGGTAAAATATTGTGCTAAAAATATTCATACTGATCCCAAGATCATGTCATAGATGCCACATTATGACCTCTGAAAACTTTGATAGTAATGGGACATGGCACATTCTAAACTGGTGTAATAACATGTTTTGCCATTTTCATTATTTTTTTGGATGCTATCAAGGATTACACTTCAAAAGTAGGATTATTAGGATCATGACATTATATGTACATAGTCCACATATTTAAGATTGCTCTGTGCCAGAAGTAAAAATTAATTTAGATATAATAAAATGGCTAGTCCTTATTTTTCTTAATAATCCCCTTCATAATGTGTACAGAAAATTATTGGCATGGAGTGCAGAAGTATGATGTCAGGTGAAGAAAGTATTTTATTGTTATCTTATTTATTATACTGATCTCTCCTGAATGACAAAAAAAAAAAAAAAAAAAAATTTGTACAAGAAATTATGCATGCTGATTTCTTACACAGCACAAAAGGAAGAGTTTAATTTTGACTAATAACAATGCCACTAGAAAACAAGCGAAACATTAATGAACAATGATTTTTTCAAGCATGCTGGAGTGGGAAAAAGTGTGGTGTTGACTCTGTTTGCAAATACAAAAAGTCATGGAATATACTGTAGCTTTCAGACTGACTTACTCTAATGCTTCTGATTTATAACCTTATTGTTCTAGCCTTAAACTCATTCTGTTATATATTAAACTGATTTACTCCATTTACAAAAGCCTGCTAAGTTCACAGAAACTAATCATGAAAAAAAATTCCAATATGAGTTTCCTAGACTCGTTAATTTACTGAGTAGGTTTGGAAGATTTCCTAATTACTACTCAGTGTTTTGCAATAGTCATTAAAACCTCCTACTACATATGTAGAGTACATGATTGGACAAAGATACAAAATGAATGTGTGTATATACATATATATATATATATTCAACTTACCTTTCTGTGTGACAGTTGATGTCTGCCAACTTTTTCTTTTAGCTTTACAACAATTTTAGCTTCCTTTGGTCTCTCTTTGTACTAAGCATGCACTTATAATGATAACTATAATTGATCTTTTTAGGTTGTTTTATTGATATCTCAAAATATTATTCATTAGTATAATTTAGCTATATTTGCCAGCTTGCAGAGATCCAGAGATGTTTTTTTAAATCACTTTTGTTAGCATACATATGCATGAGCCAAACACTCACTTGGCCAACTGGGAAATGCCAGAGAAGCAAGAATAAAACAGAACTAAAAGCAAAACTAAAACTAACAAAATTCATCTGCAACAAAATTCATCTCAGACACAGACTAAATTTTTGCCAATGTGCTATCTTATTTCATGTTAAAGATCTAGAGTGGATTTTTTTTTTTGTTGTTGTTACTGTAATGTTTTGGAAGATCTCATAATGATGTCTTTAATTTTAGCTTTTGTATTTTTCAGATCCTGTACTGCATTAGTGTATAATTCTGAACTCCATATAGAGTGCTAGTAAGCTGGTCTTCATTGTTTGCTCAGATGAAAAATTCCTTCCAAGCCTGAGAACCAAGGTCACCATCACAGTCTCAGTCCCCAAAATGTATAAACAAAAATGAATTGGGGAGGTACAAACTGTGGGAATATGACTTCAGTACCTGAGGTTTTAATTGGACAATTTACCTCTGATATACAAATAGACCAAACTTTAATCTGCCTGAAAAACTTGTGACCACCATCCACCTTGGGTGTAGGAGAAGGGGAAGATTACAGAGGAGGGTTATTTGGTTGTGTTTATTTGAACTTAAATCTGAAGTGCAATATGATCCTCCTCTCCCCATTTAGAAAATAGTACTGAAATCAGGGTTGAGTGTTAAAATATAGTGGTGGTTTTACAATCTATGTATGACCACACATCAATCACAGCATAAACTGGAGCACTATAAGTCTGAAAATTTCAGTAAGGATCCAAGATGCATCCCAGATATCAAAGCAGTTGCATTTTCATGAACAGTTGCCTTCTCTTATGCAGCTCCATCTAAGTGGATGCCAATGTATCATTGTTTAACCCCAGTGTAGCTCTCCTGCTTCCCAGCTTTTCTGGATACTAGCCTTTCCATGGAGGTCAGGAAAGGGATATTTACAGATATCTGTATGACAGAACTACAGCACATGAATGAAGCAGAGAATGAAGCACATGAATGAAGCAATGCTTTAAATTTTAGTATCATGAGTGAATACTGTTATGCTAATCTACACAAGTTGTGCTTCTAGATGTAAATTTTGAATAAATATTCAAGAAAGCATAAAAAGAGATGACTATTTTTCCTAAGACATACACACACAAACTTCCCTTTTAATTCAGCAAGAGGACCGTGAGTGCTACAGAATACAGATACAATCAAGATTGTTTGAACTCAACTTTGAAATTTCCACAGCTTTGTAAGCACTGTAATGGTTACAGTTCAAGAGAGGGAAAAGCAGTAAAAAAGTCCTACTTTGTGAGTTTCTAAAGTCTAATCCAGAGATTTACAAGCATGTTTCCTAGTAGAAGGTAAAACTTAGGGCTTGATCATTTTGTGAAAACGTTGGAAAGTGGCTCTTGTGAGAGTTTTGGCAGAGGCTCTGAGATGAAGAAAATTTGATCAAGTTTTGCTTGTTTTTTAACATATGTTGCTTTTGTATCCTAAAACACAAAGACCATTTTGCATTTTAACCATTGAGCTCTTCAGCTGTTGACAAATACAAAACAAAAAAAAAAGAGGAAAAAAAGAAAAAGAAAAAGAAAATAAAAATCATCATTGTTTTTGAAAATAAAAATGTATAGTGAACATTTCTTGTGGATTATTTGTATCATTTAGGAAAACTTTTATGCATTTTCAATGAGCAACCATAAAGCAAGAAAGAAACTTGATGGTGAAAGAGAATTTGCTTAGCTGTAATGCAGGTGTACATTCACATGGAAATAGTTAGTGTACATAATGATATAGGCAGAAGCATTTGAAGTCCATCTAAATGTCATAAAAAAAATTGAAAACATATTTTTTTATGATAGCTGACAAAAAGCCTTTACTCTGCTTTCAGATTTGTAATGCACTTTGGTTCTTCTTTTTTTCCTTCATAATAAGTTGAATTACTCCCCAGAAAGAACTGATACAAGTGTGCTGGGTGCTTCTCTACAGTTTTCAACCAACATTCAGTATTCAAGACATGACATGAATGGGCCATCTCCCCAGTATTATGACTGGTAATTTAATCTCCATCCTCAATCCACCATGAGTCCAGAAGTAAAGCTTGCCAATTACCTTGAACTGTACCAAACTATGAATAATTGTCCTAGAGAGATTATCTTTCCAGTGATTTAATTTTTATCTCACAAACCACAATTTTATTGAATCAGCTGCTTTGACAACCTTGTTTCTTAACTAGAGGGGAACTGATTTGATGGATGGACCACCTGGTGGATAAGCAATTGGCTGTGTGGTGGCACACAAAGTGTTGCAGTCAATGGCTTGATGTCCACCTTCAGATCAGTGATGAGCAGTGTTCCTCAGGGGTTGGTATTGGGACATCTTTGTTAGCAACAGGGACAGTGGGACTTAGTGCACACACTTCAGCAAGTCTGTGACACAGTGATTGTGTCAGTGACACAATCCATGTGCCACAGTCAATGCTGTAGGGAAAGAAAGGATGCTTGAGAAGTTCACAGGCCAGAGCAATCCCTATGAAACCCAGCAAGTGCAGGGACGTCCATCAGGATCTGGGCAATCTCAAGTACAAGTTCAGGCTGGACTGAAGATAGATCATCTACAACTCTGCCAAAAGGGAGTTGTGGGTGTTGGTTGATGAGTAGTTTCAATGAGACTCAGCAATACATGCTGGCTGCCCAGAAAAGCATTTGTATCCTGAGCTACAGCAAAAGAATTGTGGCTAGCAGGGTGAGAGAGGGGATTTACCCCCTCTATGTCGCTTTGAGGAGAACCTCCCTGGAGTCTTGCACCCAGCTCTGGGGCTCCTCACATAGAAAGAGAGAGGACATGGACCAATAAGGACATGGACCTGCTGGAATGAGTCCAGAGTATGACTATGAAAATGATCACTGGGCTGGAACACCTCTCCTCTTGAGGACAGGCTGAGGGAGTTGGGGTTGCTCAGCAATAGGAGAAGGCTCCAGGGAGACCTTATAGCACCCTGAAGTACCTAAACAGGGCTTAAAAGGAGGACAGAGAGGGATTTTTATGAGGGCACACATAAACAGGACAAGGTGTGATGGCATTGAACTGAAAGAGGGTAGGGGCTTGGTAATATTTAAGGTCTATTCCAACCCAAACAATTCTGTGATCCTATGATCCTCTGAAAACAGAAAAAAAACCTATACGAAGGAGAAAAATACCAGTGCTTGACTGAAACATATAGTTCAGCTATACTTCAGAATAACTATCTTTTGAAGAAAACAGAGAGATACACCATGTTCTTGTATATCCCAGTGACACAAAGGAGTGTGAAAGGGATAAAAATTCTGATTTTAAATAGTTTTAATTAGTTTTGTATTTCAGTTTTGTATACTTGGAGTAAGGCAATCTCATTTCTTGGATGAGTTTTATTTACTATCTAACTAGTGCAGCAGTAAACCTACAGTCCCTACCAGTCTAAATAGTTTGAGAGTGATATACTTACGTAGATTACGCTTTTTTCAAAAAGTTTTGCAGTAGACTCAAGCCAATGTTATGAATTTCCAGCTGTTGCCTGGAATGAATTTTAAATTTTTAAGGATGACAAACATTTTAAAATTTCTTCTTTGTGTAGACAATGGTGCTTAATGAAAGAATTCACCCTTTCTTGTTAAGCTGATTATACTCACTCCCCCAAATCATATTTATACACTTCATAAATGTATTAATTAATTTTATACCTCTTAGGTTTTGAGGTAAAGAATTGTAAACGTTTACCTTGAGAAATTTACTATGCTTGTACTTAACTGTCCTCTGGCAAATATCTGCCACCCTGTTAAATGAATCTATGCTAGGTACTACAGTATGGAGAAAAGTGTTATCTAATAAATATTTTGAATATTGAAGTAGTGTATCTTGCTCTTTCAACTGTGGAACAGTACTTCTTTTTAGGATACCAGATGAAAATGTTGTAATTCAATCCGCATTTTACAGGAATTTCTTGCAATGCTTCCATTTTCAGAAAGCAAGCAGAGCCTGCATGTAATCGTAGATATTCAGAAGTGCAACTTTAGTAAAATCCACAGAAACGAGCAATGGATCTTGTACCATAATAGCACAAAGCAAGATCAAAGCTACATCAAGTTAATTGGAATAACAAGACTTAATTGTAAAAGTCAGCTGTAAATCACCTTATATTTTGTAGTTCTCCTTTTTATCAGAGATTTTCACAACAAATACCTGAATCCATATCTTGGCCACTCAAGGCCAAGCTTTTTCACTAGGCTTAGATATAATCCTCTTTTTACAGAGGTACAAGACATTGTCCTCCTACAGACATGACTGTATCTGAGTTTACATGTTATTCAACACATACTGAACCAGTGTAAATAATATGATCATAGCTAAGAAAACTTTATCTACTTAAATTCATGTCACCAAATAACTAACAAAGTGTTCAGTTTTACTAAAAAGATTTTTTTAAGGAGTTGCATTGCTCAATGAATGATTTATTTTTTTTCTTTTAACAATTTCTCCTCCATTAAAGACTGTTAAGCTGCAGAAACTGGATCAGTAGTGTAACAGACTCAGTAACAGTAAATGAAGTGCTGTAAGCTTACATCAGACTAATTAGTCTGAGGGATAAAATACAGGGAAAAACTTTTCAGGTTGCTCTGTGAAAGACAGTTTGCTTAATTAAGCCAACCACTAATTGTTAAATATTTTTCAGGCATTAACAGAGCTGTGCTGACGGTAATTAAATTTTGATTTTAGTGGTATTTGCAGGGATTAAGTCACAATCTGCTGAGGCACTGAGGTTAGTTAATATTCACTTCACTGCCACAGCTGTCCTCCATTACATTACAAAGGACAGGAAAAGAGACAGCAGAATAGGGTGAAGTAATGAGAAAGCTATTCATTCATTTGAACTGGTTCCACACTGTACAGCCTTGTACAAATGGATCTGATCTGCATGACACACAACTAGGCATTAAATCCGATTTAATTTGATACAATAAAGGACAGCCTAAGCTCTAAATGTATTTTTATTTTTATACATAAGCACTATGCACTGTATCAAAAAATATAATCATTTGATTATCATATGTTTCAATTCAAATGGTATTTCTTTACTTCTTAGCTCCACTGGAGTCCTCCAGGAGTGTAAACTAATTCCTGCTAAACCCTTATTTCTTCTAGATGCGTGTGGATGAATCCTTCAAATTTCTGGATTGTGAATTTTTGTTCCTGGTAGAATATTTACTGGAAAGATCAATGTTTTGCTTTCTTTTTCATGAGGGTTACTTAAGGGTGTCACTCATTCATAGCCCCATAGATAAATGGGGCTTGAGCTTTGTCATATCTGAACAGGGAGAAGCTGGTCTTGGTGGTTTTTCTACACCAACAGCGTTTCACTCACCATGATGTCCTTTTGTAAGGGTAATGTTGTCCTGGGTTTGGACTCAAACTGCTTTATGTTTCTAGAAAATGCCAGTCAGCAATTAGGCAAACCTGTACAAAATTGTTCCTCTCCATCTCATGGAGTGCCTTGCATGCTTTTCACTGTATTTAATCCTTCCCCCTCACACAGCCTCAGAACCATCAGTTACTATTGGTGCTCTTGACCTCACCTTAAAATTGCCAATATGAACCTATAGGAATCAGATCTGATAACTGTCCCCCTAAGAGTGTGCCAGACAGGCCCAAATTCTCTGATTGGGCACTGACTAACCTCCCTTCCTTCTTTGTGGTTGTGGAGACGTGTCCTGCAGAGATGTTGCACCACTGGGATGTGGAATAGCTATAAGTATGACCTGATTTCCTTCTGGAAGGTTGAGGCTACACCAAATACCATAAGGCCTTTATACTGGCTTTAAAGCCAGTGTATGGCCATGAGTCAACCACTCCATGAGAGCAAAGGAACCCTCTGGATATCAAAATACTTGTCATCTTTACTTTTTTTTTTCCCCTCATTTTCTCCTGGCTGTTGTTCCAGTAGTTTTCTACTTCACCTAATTTTATTTTCCAACACTGTCTTAAAAGTTGCACTTTGTCTGCTTACTTCTTGACATTTACTCATCAATCTGTTTCAGACCAAGTACCTGGTTAAATCCTTAAAACTTAAATATGAAGAAGAGTATTCATCTTTACCACAATGTCTACCATAAACTTTGTTATTTCAAGTCAAGATTTCCAAGGGAGGTTCTTTTTTTATCTTATGGAGAGCATTATCCCACAAAAATGTAAACTGAGTCAGTCCCAAAAATTCCTACAAGCTCTTTCAGTAATCTTCTTCCAAATGTAGTTCCTGAATGTGATCACATCTGAGGCATGGGTTTTCTTTGCTATTTCCTGTAGTCCTAATGAAACTTATTTTCTCAGAAAGTCAGTAATATTGCCATGCTTTCAAACAAAATAGAAGGCTAAAGAAAGCTGCATTCAAACAAATGCTTCTTCTAATTATAGTAAGAAGCATGGAACACTTCCAAAAAATCTTAGGACAGGAATGGATTTATGTTGAGTTATATTATATTTCAAAGTTTTCTCGAGTACAAAGGTCTGTCTTTAAAGAAGATCTTTTCAATAGCTATCTAACAAGTCACATGGAAGAAAAATGAATATTAGAGAATATAATTCATACCAGAACTATATAACATAAGTAAATGAACAATAAAAATTATAAACTGGGCAACAAAAAAGATTACAGAAATAATGCTTTCACATATTGGGCATCCATCAAATTGACTTTCCAGGGTAATTACTTTAACATTTCTACCTCTGATTCAGTACAGGTTTTTGGTTCATTAAAACAGATAGTAAATATTACAGTGTTTCAGAACCTACTCTTGCAGACCTCTTCCTGGAAATTCAAGAACTGTGTCAAAGCCTTTGCTGAAGGTTGGGTGTCTTCTGTAAGTCCACATTTTCTGGACTGAAAACTGAATTCACAATAACATTTTTCTTTTTCAAGCCCTGCTCTTTCTATGACGACTAATAAATCCACATTTTGTGCAGACTGAAATAACTTTAAATAGTATATTAAAATTAGTAATGAATTAATATAGCATGATTCATACTTATACTGTCATTTATGTGTATCATGGTGAGACCTAAAGTAAGGATGCATTAAAACAGGTCATCCTAAAGATACCAAGGATTTTTAGCAATTCTGCTGTGGGTAGAGTTGACATTTGATGTTAAATCTATTGGTTAATAATTTTTGTTAAGAATTTTCTCTGGAGAATGTTGAAGTTCCTAGCAGTTCCCCTATTGCTGTGGTTCCATCTTCTTTAATGCTTGTGCCATCTTTCTTTGACTAGTACCACTTAAACTGAGAGTCATGTTCCTTAAGGACTTTGGAGATTTACAGACTTAAACTGAGTTTGTGGAAGCATTCTTTAAATTTTTAGTATCTGCCAGTCTGAAACAAGAGAATTCATGCAGTCTTAAAATAGTATATTTTATTTATTTCTCACTTAGGTTTATATATAAATATATATAAAACCTATACTCCTCCTGAGCTTAGGTAACTTTCTTTTGACCGACCTAAGGAATAACACATACCACACCAAGGTACACATTATGGGGAGTTTTTGGTTGGATTTATGTGTCCAGCAAGTGGGATATTCAGGAAAATCTTCACTAACGACCTGAAATTTAGAATTATTCTCTACAAACCTGTTAAGCAGTGCATATTGAACTTTCTCTATCAGTAAGTTTTAACTTCTTAAACTAAGAATACTGACACTGGTCTGGCAGTCTAATTTTTCCTCCCAAAAAGTTATATTTAACACAGTGCTTCTTACTATGAGGTGCCATTGCTTTGTAAGGTGACAAATATAGGCCAAGACACCAGAGCCCAAAAATGCCAAGTCAGATTGCAACAGCTCTGTTCTGGAGAACAGAATGGATGTCTGACTGTTCAAACTAATAATCTGATCTTTAAAATTGAACAGGGATACACTGGCAGAAAAGCTGCTGCTTCTTACTGAGGCTCTGATCCATGAATGTGTTAAATCCATTTGTTAAATGCATGTTTTGAAATAAGAGAGCCCTTATGACATACAAAGTTAGTAGGAAGGTCTAAAGCTGAACAGATACTGAGCTATTTCCAGCTTAAGACTGCAAGAACGGGTTATACCACCAAAGAGCATATTTATATGGAGGAAGTGGATAATAAAACTAAAGCCTTTCAGGGCCATGAAATGTATAATTCTCTTCTCACAACTGTGTTACACTCTTACATAATTCTTCACCCAGTCCCTTAGATTAGTATAGTAGTATAATCTAACTATATTTCTACTCAGATCCCTGATCATAAATAAGAAGCTGATGATATTAATATATGTCTGCAGGGTCAAGTAACCCCTTTTTCATCACTTTAATTAGCAAATTATTCTCTTCTTGATTTACTTTTAGAATTGCATTCTTTTTTTCTCATCCTAATTTCATCAAATCAAATATATATTCTATTGAAACTAAAAATTTCCAGTATAGCACAACACTTTTAACATTTTTATCCATAACCTAAATTTTCCTCTTTTCTTTTACAAGCTATTTAATTCTGAGTGTCTAGATAGATATTCTCCACATTTTCCTGCATCTGAAAAGATGTTTTCAGATTAACTTCTGTGAATCGTGTGGGATAAAATTATGCTTTACTACAACTTTATATAAAGCATTCAAGGTAGGATATTTTAAGAAGTTATAATTCCTCAGTAAAAACTATCTGTGAAAACTAAGATCACGTAAATACAGTCAATGAATAAATGCAAGAACGTTTTCAGCAACAAAGGCAAGGAAATACAGTGTACTGATACCACTTTGTATGTGAGGGGACCTTTTAATGTTATCTGAAAATAGAACATAAGATGCCTCCCTGTTATTCTGTGTTGTTCAATTGCTTTTCCAGGGATATTTCTGTCATTGGCAGAGCCAGGTTCAGCACTTGCCTAGTCCCTTTCTACTAACTAAAAACATTCTTGCTCATCACATACCTTACAAAAAAAAAAGCACAGCTATATACTGTGTTGAAAATGATGTGAAAATAGGATGTAGAGGACATGGAAAGGGAAATACTGCTTTCATTGGCAACAGCTTAGGGGAAATGCTGATAAGATTACATGCTTAGTGTAGGTAAAAAATGAAAAAAAATAGCTTATAAATTAGCAATTAATTTTCATTATGTCTCTTCTACTATTAACACTTCAGTTGATATTTTTCTTCGTGACATATCCCTTTGTATATATTAAAGGATAGCATTTATAATGTAGTCTGCAAAGGAATATTCCATTTCATAGTGCAACAATCATAGCACAAAAGTAATTTAATTCAAAGTCTGCATACACAAAGTAGTGGCAGCTATATATATTCAGATCATGGACATTTGCAAGACTATAGTATAGGGTAGGCAGCCCTTTGTCAGAAGTCCTGTGTTTTACAATGTAGAATGGTCTCTGCTCACTCAGCTCATGAATTGCTACACCAGGCACCAAACCTTCCACTCTGAACAAAAAAATATGTGAAGCCAGGTTTTACACAACACTTTCATTACCTTAATCCCATCAGTTCAGCTTGCTCTAAATCACAGGGAACCACTGAGAGAGTAACATATTGCTGTATCCCTTTTTCCTGATGTGGGGTCTATTTCACTTTCCACTATTTCACCTTTCCTCACATCCTTTTGTTAGGTGTCTACTAGGAAAAATAAATCAACCTGCCTTCCACTTTGGTGTCTGCCAAAATACAGTTGGGACTTGTAAAATTAATCTGAAAAATATTTTTTTCTAAATCAAGACCTATTCCCCAAGTTGTCACAAGGAATTGGATGTAATTATGGTGTGTTTTATAACAGATTTACACGTAAAGAAAGAAAAGAAGGAAATTATCTGTACTGTTTACTTATGTCTATAAAATGCATGCAGGTATTCTTTCAACAAACATATTACCCCTGGCTCTTCTAATATACAATGTTAATGGCTAATTTGGCCAAAACCAACAGGAAGAGGAGAATGAATATTGTAACACTGAGTTTCATCTCCTCTCATGCCTATATGGATGATTAATTAAATAGTCAACAATTTAAAATAAAGCAGTATTTGCTTTATTTTGATCAAGAGTGTAGAATTCAGTATTCCAGTCTCAGGTATCCAAGCACCATGTAGGTTCCTTATGAGGCTGCTTTCCTAACAAGAATTCTATAAAAATCAGAAGAGAGACATGTTTCTAAAGTGTCAGAGTGAGATCTGCTATGACCAGCTTGAGCTCCCAGATTCCTTAACTGAAGAGGATGGATTCTTTATCAGGGAGTTTCCAATATGTCCAGCATTTTTTCTCTGAGTAGGGAGGGATTTTGAGACTTTCTTTAAGGGCACTGAATGGATCCCATAAGTCTTACATGGTATCAGACTCTCTGCATGTTTTTCTAGCACAATTGAAATAGGAAGACAGGGTTTATTTTTTATACTTTTCTCCTGGAGAGAGGAAAATTTGAAAAAGTTAAGATATTGCTATCAGGAGAGAAAATGGTTTACATCCCACCCCTTCTTACTCTCTCAGATCTATGCTGTCATCTCACTTTTGTTCACTTTTTGTGACTCATTTGTCATGCTGAACCAACTCCTGACTTTAGGCCACAAATGTAGTGTCCTCTGATAAAGCTTTAGATGAGCAAAGTTGCAAGTATGCAAATCACTGAAGAGTAGAGGGACACACCCTTGGAGTCTGGAATGATTATAAGAGCAACACTGGAATGTAATTAGATTTTTTCATAATTAAACTTTAAAAGCTGCTATTAATTGTGTTGCTGTAGCAACAACAATCTAATGAAAGAGGAGAAAACTGCCAAGCACAATCACGGTTTGCACAAAGGAAGCAAAGTAGAAGAATAGTCAAATTTACATCTGTAGAAATGACTCTCAACTAGTATATTGTACAACACTTCTGCATTGCTCTGAAGCCCATTGCCACCAAAATATGGCCATTTATCCTATTTTAAATATTAGTTAGGAATCTCAGAAAATTATGCACTGGAGCATAACACACATTTTCTTCTTTAAAATACTGTAAGGTGAGAAAAATATGATGACAGGCTACTGAATGTGTTCGGTGCAGCATGCTCTGTCTCTCTAAAATGTAGCATGAGTAATGCAAGGTTGCTGCAGTAAGTACACATTTCTTATTGGATATCAGAGAAAATAGGTGTGTAAAATCCATGTAATTTGATAGCACATACATCACCATTGCCCTAGAGAGTACGGAGTCATAAGGATCATAAGACTACATATTTAGCACAGTAAAAGAATATTTCTCATCTTTTCTCTCAGAAAATTCTATGGAAATGAGTGGGGGATGGGAAAGAAAGCTTATAAATCAAGTATTAAAACAACAGGCAAACTAGAGAGTTGCTGCAGAGACAAGAGGTATATCCTTTCCTTTTATTTTATGACATTTATTTTAAGTGCCCCTCTACCCCTAATATTTTTAGTAGCAGTGTTAAATTACAGTAGCACTCTTAGGGAAATACATGTGAGATTCACATGAATACCAAGTACATTCATTATGATCAGTGCTGAATTCCAAATGAGAATAGCTCCACTTTTTTTTTCTTCTCTGTGTTAACCTTCAAGGCAAGTCAACACATTTCAAACAGCCCAGCCTGATTTTAATTTGGAAAACAGTCTTAAATATACCACTGCCAAGTCAGATTGAATCAAAGCCGTGAAGAATGAAGGCAAGGAGGAGGAGGGGAGGCAGAACTGCCACAACAAGGAGATACTGTGTGAGAAAGAGAAGTGAAAATGAGAGCTAACATCAGCTCCCCCGGGGTCTGCTGTAATCAGCAGACAAATGGTCTATACTCATGGCATGTATTCATTCTGCAGCAACGGGCTGCCAACAAGAGCCTTCCTGTGTCTGTTTGGAAATAAAGTACTAGTCTTCCTCTATTCACATGCTTTGAAACTAAAAAGAACTGCTGACAAACACTGCTTTGGGCATTTGACACTCCATTTTGATCTAGTTAGACAGTGTAAAATGAACAAATTAGGAATCCACTACAAAAGAGTCTCATTCTTAGCTTGCTAAAATATAAGGGTTAGCTTAGCTTGCTAAAAATAAGGGTTATAAAACCGAGGTTTTGCCTTTTTTCCCCCCTCCCCCTCTCAATTGTTTAAAATCAAGAAAGTCCCTTGCCATTTTTCATACTGGCAAATGGATGCTTTCTTCTGTTTCTGAATCATCATTTTTCAGCTGCATGTCTGTGCATGGAAAGGACACTAATATCACACATAACATATACATTTACATATTCACCATCTATATATGTTTTTAATTTGTGTACCTCCTGTCTCTAGCCATGTACTTTGGATTTTCAAATTTGAAAATTTCCTTTCAAAACCTTTAAAGGGATTTTCACATTCCCAGGAGGATTCTAACATTAATTAAATTGACTTTCTCTTTTTGTACAACAAAAATACCTTTGAGTCACAGAAATGTCCATAAACATTTCTTAGCAGACTCTGGAGCAGCACAGATGTTCTTTTTTTTTTTTTTTTTTTTTTTTAAGTACATTATTTTTCAAATGTACTTTTATCCTGGTACATTGTGTATTGGACACTAATGAGTTCCTCTGTGGAGTGAAGTTACCTAGCACGCTTTGAAGTATTTTATGTGTGCATACATAAAAGTCAAAAAACCTTTGAAACCACTTCTCATTTGAAAGTGAGAAAAATTAGGTACACTGTTAACACAGAGCTAAAAGCAGACATCATAAAATGGTCCCCAAGACTCATAATGAAATGAGATAATTTTTTTAATTCAATGATTCAGATGGATTCATTGATGGAATAGCAAACCATTTCGGAGATCCCTAACACTCTAATTGCATCATAGCAGCTAGTTATCCATTACATTCAGCAGTTCTGCCATGCTCCCAAGTTTAATTATCAGTCTGCCTGAGAAAATATATTTTCCCCTCTCGTTCTGTAACAGCAAAATCAAATTTCAGTCACAGTTTGCATTATAATACCTTATCATAAATCCACAGTTTAGGATGAGTGATTATAGTCATAGGTATCTACTGATGGAAAAAATTTACAATGTGCAACTGTTTCCTGATACTCCAGCCCTGGTGGAAAAGAATGTGAAAGTTTATCACAATTTCCTGGTCTGGCAGTGATAAAGAAACACAGAAGACAGGCTGGTTTTTGCCTGTTAGCATCCCTCTTCTAAGCTGCCTTAAAATCTCATAACAATGTAGCCACAAAGGCACAAGAACTTTGCAAAAATGTTCCAAGCAAAGGGTCAATGGAGCCAGTGAAGAAAAACTGTGTGAATTTAATGAATGAGATCCTGGCTGTGTCCCACCTGCTCGTTCTTTTGGATGATCAAGCCTGCGCTCACACATAGGAACTACAGAAAGGAACTTGTTCTAGATGTATATTTTTTAATGTGGTGCATATGTATGAACAGTGCAGAGGAAGGGCAGAGCATGGATTGTAGATCAAAAGAAAATATTTTTGTTTTCTTATTTTGTAGCAAATGCCATTCTTTCAGTAGATAGTGGCTTGGCAGTTTCAGAGATTATGTTTCTGCTTAGGGAGAGGAGAGACACAAAAGACACAGCAGAAACAGAAGCTTCCTTTGCCAAAGTTTTCTGCCCCAGATGAGAAGGAATGTGTTTGCAGCTGCTATAGCAGGCAGCCCCTGCAAGTCAATATTTATTTGCCTTGTCCTTAGCTCTGGAGTAGGGTACTAATTGCTGAGGTAGAATGCAGACTCTAAGATCTTTCTCTTTCCTCTGTACATTAGCAAGTTGAGAGAGAGAGAGAAAGAGAGAAATAGACAGATACATAGAGTAGCTGTGTTAGTATTACTACCTGCAGACAGGGCTTAGAAGATACTACACCAGGCAGTTACAACTTACTGTTAATATCAGGAGTAATTAATAGCTAAATTTTTTCTCTTCTTATTATTGATTGCCTCTATTTTTTGGTGTCTCTGAGAGGCCCAAAACATACTGCCACAGACAATGGGTTATAGAGCAGAGATGACACATTCTGTACCTATGGGCTTCCTTCAATTAGTGACACATTTTTTGAAATGAAAATGCAATGGATTTTTGTGGGGGTGCCCTGTGAATGTCATTGTTGTTAAGACTTTTTTGTCTTAAGTTGCGTTTTACTCTTCAACTTACTTTGCAAATCTGAGGTGCAATATTTTCTTTATTAGTTATGTCAACAAAGTAAGGAAATGTTTTATTTTCTAGGAATAACACAAATCAGATGTAAGATTTGATGATGACTTCCAAATGGTGATGACTTCCAAATCATTAGTAAGTAGTTAATACACTGATGTTAAGGATTATGATGATTATCTTCCATGATCAGGTCACAAAAGTTGTGGCAATGACCAGAAGCAGGTCAAGTCAGTTTGCAATTTGTTTAGTAGCGCATCTAAAATGCTAGATATTCGTGTTCAGAAGTGTGCAATACAGACTGAGGGCAAGGCATCAGAAAGTCATGTTCACTTTATTTGAAGGAGACTGCTCCAGATTGAGGAAGTAGGGAAATTGATTTTCTCAAGCTCATCTAGAAGTTTTCTCAGGTCAGAAGGCACCCCACCCTAGCCATTCCTTCCTTATACCTATGCTTGCTGGAGATATCAGTCAGGCATCTTGAATGCCTGCACTGATGATTTGAATGACTTCTTGATTTGCACCATGTATTGTGTATAGTATACTCTGAATAGAGATGTTACTGTGGGAGAGAGCATGAACTGCCATGGCCACACTACTCTCTTGGACTCCTGTCTTTTTGCAGTCATCTAAATGGTGGAATTCTGATACCTTTAAATCTCAGTGGAGAAGATGTGTTATCAAAATTATACCATTCTCCATGATACAAATCTAAAGGGTAAATCACAGTAAAGAACTATCACTGCAAGAAGGATTCCTGAGAGAAATGGCCAGTGAATTGAAACCTGCAGAAAACTTTTGGCTACAGCTTCTTCCTTGTAAATTGTCTATCTTACTTCATTTATTCTGATCACATTTCCATAACAGTGGAGAACAAATGAATAAACAGGCCTGTTAATGCTAGGAGTGAAGAAGGATTGACACTTTAAAGGTAAACACTGAGACTTTTCATCCAGGAAATGCAACAGTTACCATACAGATACTGATATAATTACTGGCAGATAGTGATGAGTGATATGTAATGTCATACAAGATGAGAGGCAGCAACCTATTTAAAACTGCTGAATGTGAACCATGAGGTTGGACCCAGCTGCCTTCAAACTCTTGTTCTGGAAAAACTGTCTACTTAAATGGCAAGGATGGTATTGAATAGCCTTCAAATTTCAGGACAATGAATTTGTGATCAGGTTCTTATAAGGCATGCTTTAAATGCAGAATTGCTGCTGAAACAGTTGCTCAAGCAATTGTTCGTCAGCCAAGATTAAGTTGCCAAACATTATACTCTCGCCAAGGCCGTGAATTCCTCCAATCTCCTCTGAAACAGATCCTGCAAAAACACCATGCAGGTGGCACAGCTCCTCTGCCAGGTGAAGGCAGGTCACATTTGTAAGCGTCTGCACAGGTCACATTTGTAATTTTGTATGTCCAGGATCACCACTAGACAGTGTTGAGCTTCACAGTGGTTAAAGGCAGGATCCAGGGGATCATGTCTACATGTGGTGTAACTTTTACTGATAGGCTTAACAACTTCCTCTTGCAGTTTGGCATCCACCTTGTGACATTCCAGAACAGCTTCTGAATTACCTTTCTGTTACTACCAGAAGCCATTAAGTTGCAAAGACATTTGGGTTTAAATAAGCCAAATTTTCAAAAATATAAAGCTCAATTATTTTCCATGACAAAAGAGTGACATTGAAAGAAAGTGAGAATAACTCAATTCCTTGGTTCTTCCATTCCAGCCAAATCCCACAGAGAAGAGGCAAAGGAAGTTGAAGCAATATAGAAAGTGAATTTAACTAATGCAAGACAGAAATATTGCATGTTAGTATATTACAAAAAAAGTTTTCCGTTATTTTTCATGTTATACCACACCTTTCTGCCCAGTCCCAGTGAGTGTATAATCATACACATTTCCTTCAGCTTTGTACAAGGTAGACACAACTCTATACTAAAAACAAGACAAAGTAAATTATGAGCAGTTGAGGATGTAAATTTCAGGGTTTTGTGAAACATCTGGGAGGCTGCTTCATCTTTTGAATCCAATAATGCTTGGATTTTTGCCCTTTATAGATATTTGAATTCTTTGGATTCTTTTATTCTCCATTAAACTTCATTTGACTCTGCATAAATGTGTTAGTCTGCTATTTTTACCAAAGTGTGAACCAAAGATCTGGAAAGATCTAGCTGTTTCCAACATGAACATAAATTAATAATTTAAAGAAGAATACTTGAACACATTGTTTAGTCAGTTCATGGAGTGTTTTGTTAACCTTTGACACCGATGTTTAACATGGAGAATTTAATGAGAGCTTCCAAAAGGAGAACTGTCCACTTGTAAATGTCTTTGGTTTAAATATATAAGGATATAGATACACTAGCACTTAAATAGTAAATAGTGTTTTAAATCATTAACCGCAGGATGTTTAAGTTAGAAGTTTCTTTTTTGGTGTTGATATTAGCTATTGCATAATATTTTCCATGTTTCTGTGGCTGCTTTCCAAATGTTTGTGTTAAGAACAATAAACCTCTCTGATTCACAACCATTAAATGCTTATACTGTTGTTTTATAGAAATCCTTCAATTTATTGTTATTTTCTATTGTCGTGAAATCTTCTATGAATGAGCAACAGTCCCAAAAGCCTTTAGGAAGAAATAGATTTTGCATACAGATTTCTGGCTTTTTTTTCCCTTATAGAACCATACTACTACTGATTATAATAATTAAAAGGAAATATTGTTATTTATTCAGGACATTAAAAAGATTTTCCCTTGGGGAACCCATGGCTGGTGTCTACAAGAGTGCTTTGATATTTTGATTTATTACTAGAGAATAAAAAAACATAAGCAACCAAAATAAGAAGGCTGTTTTCTAGAGGGAACAATATTTTCAGGTATTCTGTTTTCTTGCTATACATTTTTTTCTTATTTTCTTGGTTTTCTTTTGCTTTCTCTATTTATTGCTGTTGTTTTTATTTTGTTTTTTTGCTTTAATACACCACAGAGCCAAGCTTAGAGAGCAACTGGCATCACCAAAGATTTTCAGCCTCATTGTGGCTCTTCCCTTCCTCCACTCTTGACACTGGTCGGTGCATCAAATGTTTGGTTGTAGAACAGCCAAAATTGTTTGAACTGTGTGCAGTCATGGGGATCTCTAGAAGGCAAAATTAATTCTATAAGTCGCCTTCTCCATCCCATTCTCCCTGCCTTTTAGCTGCATCAGATTGATTCACTGTATGAGTAATTTAAAAATACATTTTATAACAACATTTATACATTTTATACATTTTGCAGCATTTCCTGTTTGTCATCCAATGAGTCCATATATAAATTTTGTAACACAGATAATAATCTCTTTTTTTTTTAAGCAAACTCACCCTTCAGCATGTAGTGTAGGCCCTTTGAATTGACTGTTCTTCAGAGGTTCCAGTTTTAGGAGAAGATATTTCCGTGCAAATATAAACAGTACCATGGAACAATTATTTTCCTATCATATCAAATAAGTTATTAAAATTCACAATTAAGTGATCTGCACAAAAAAAAATTAATGGTCTTTTTAGCAAAGTTAAACAATCATTTAAATATCGGACTTAGACTTGGTAATGGGAGGATATCCTGCACATGCTATAATTATATAATTATAATAGACCCACTCATGAAAAAACAATTCCATGTATGCATGTTTTGCAGAATAAGAGGCTTCAGATTGATCATGTACTACAACAGTCCACAATTTTGCACATCAGCCAATGCAGTGGAGCCCTGGAACACAAGGCTGTCAACTCAAGCATTAAGTACTCTTAAGTCAAAGACTGGCAACTGATGAACAACAGTAGTTGATTTTGTACTGTACAGAGTCCTACATGGAAAAATATGCTTTGAATGCCCAGTATCTTTAACATAGGTATATACATATAAAAAAAATACAGTAAGAATTTGGAGAAACTAATTAGTAAACCACTAATGATGTTGTTTTAAAGAAGTATGAGTAAGTTCCACCCAGGTCAGGTACAGAAGACTAATTCATAGGAATTATTCCTTCATAGGAAATTCACAGATCTGAAATTTCCTTATTTAGTAAATTAGAAGGCTTTACTTGTTAAAGTCTGCAGAAATGGGATATTACTGAGGTCGCCTGCATTTTTAGATATATAGCTGTTATGGACACGGGCAAAAGTTCTGATTAAGAAAAAAGAGGATAAGGACTAAAAATCACTCAGATCATCTGACCCAACCATGAAGATGGGGATTATATAAATACAGAGAAAAGCCTTATTTGACAAGGGCCATCAATAGAAAGGCAACCCCACCACTTAATGGATGCATTTTTCACACAAGTAGAATTCCATTATCAGCTGAAAATAAATTTAAGCAAATCAGAAATCGCCCATCATTTTACAGAGGTTATAGTCAACATGAGCATAGACTTTTTAAAACTGCTTGTAAATAATGCAGGAATTGAAATACTGCCCATGTAGTGAGGAAAATTATTAGAAAAGGTCGTTCAATTAAAAAAAATACAGATTTCATATTCGAACAAGAAACAGCCCTACAGGAGATAGCAAAACCAAGGCCTTCTTCACTTTCACATCAATTTCTAGTGATTGAATAATATTATTTTGGGTTTTTTTCCAAAACAGGATGTATTCAATTCCAGACAATCAGACCAAGAAGAAAACACTTCTCTTTTCTTAGTTTCCTCAATGACAACTTGACTATACAGTCACATAAGTCCTTTATTCTCTTTTTCATGCATAGTCTTCATGAATACAGTAGTGACGAATAGCTTTGGAGAACAAATTATTCATCTTTTCTACACGAGAGAATGGCTGGCACCTTTAAAGTAGCTTGAGAACTGGTCCACTCTGACTGGGAGTGATTGGTCCGTGGGTCAGATATTCAGCCTCTTCAGCTAAAACGGAAAGATTGTCAACTGAAATCTGATGATCAGCTGAGAAGGTCTTGTCACCCTTTTGCCTCAAAATAAACCAGCTCAAGCTACCAATTCGTTTTAGAGGAGCACAAACTCCTCCTCAATGGTGGTGATTCTTGGTCCACTGATGACTTTGACTTTAATCACATGAGTGACCCTGAGTGAAAGGCTCCACAAACTCAGCAATTCACCAACTCATTCAGGACTTCGGGGAGAGTGCAGGGGTAAAAGAAGTCTTGAAAAACTACAAAATACTTACCAGGGGTATATTATGCTTTATTCTCTCATACGCCTGTGAAGTACGCTACTCCAGATTTGATAAATGAGATCTATAGGTACAAAAGGGTAGAATTCCATCACAAATAGGAGTATTACAAATAAATATAGATTGCAGCAAAATATTTTTTAATTCTATATTTCATGAGACAAAATATTTTTTATTAAAAGAAGTGTCTCCAAGTTGAAGGATTTTAAATATTAAAATCCTAAATATTTCATGTAAACAGTGGATGAATTTTCCAAATATTACTGCATATTTAGTTCACCACAGTGTGTGAACTTCTTTCATTTTAGCACTGATATTTGTCATTCATATACATACCTCATATAGGTGTGTGTATACATGCACACATATAGATATAACTGCTGTAACCACTGGAAATATAATTATCAGGGAGTTTACCTCCCTTGGGAATAATAATAGTTATTATCACTCAATTATACTTAGTGTATGTTTTTGCCATTATCATGAACTATTTATTCCCTCTTTTATTGATTGATTATAATTATTACCTATTCTCTCTTAAATGCTTATTGTGTACCTGTTTTAAAGAAATTAGTTTTTTACTTGTTTCTTACTTTTTGTAGATTATCTGTCCTTGTTAGCATTTGCCTAAAGTGACGACAAGGGTTTGTTTTACCTCATTATATCTAACTTCAGCATTTCCCATTCTCTTAAAAAAGCTTTTTTGAATTTTATTTAGGGACTAAAGACTAATTATGAAATTTAGACTTTGAAGTCTGTTACTATTTTTAATTCCTGCATTGGTTTTGGAGGGCAGGGGATGGGGGGTTGTGTTTTTTACTTTACTGTTATTTACTTTGTTTTTAATTTATGGCACTGAACTGACTTACATGGAAGCGATTTTTTTAGCAATTAGTGTCTTTCTCAAATTTGTAGATTTTTTTTTCCTCTCTTGAAAATGAATTCTTCAAATTTTTGGATTAAAAATCCTTGGGCTAGATTGCTAAGATAATTACTATATTAATCAAAGTTGCGAGGTAGTATGAAAATACAGATTTCAGTTTTAGAGCAAGAAAATCAGTAAATTAATCCAAATCATATATAGAGAATGATTTTTTTCACTGGCCATAAAGGTTTACAATCTTTAATTTCCAAATTTTCCACATAATCTTCAGTAGCAGCCTCTAAAACATGCAATTCTTGTTTTGTGTCTGAGGTAACAAAGAAAATTTTTAAAATTTCACTCAGTATTTATATCAGTTAAACTACTGACCTCTCTACCAATTGTATAGACTACCTTGGCTGCAGGAGGGTGATTTTAAGAGTTATGACTGTTAATGACCTCTGAATGCACCAGCAGTCTCGCATCACTTACTCCCCAGTGTACCACAGGACTCAGACTTTTCCAGATGGGAAAATGATAAGAAGACAAGGAAGATAGCAGGTCAGTCTTGAGGTGGCCTCAAGAAAATTACTGCAAAATGAATCGTGCGGGTCTGCAGTGCTTTACCCAGCATTCTGTTGAAATTCATCAAGCCAAAACTTGTTGACAAAGTGAATGAAATGGTTGTGCAGTATGCTCTAAGAAGCCAGCTTAAAGGCTTTGTCCTTCATCTCAGCTATAAATAAACAGGAGAATCAGGGAAATTTCTGCATACTTGTGCTATCCATAACGTTTTATACAGATCTGTCACATGCTTCAATCTCATCATTAGTTTCAGCTGTAAAATAAATAAAAAATCAGATCCTTGAAATTTGTCAACAGTTTATTTCATGCTTATTATCAATTTAATCAAACTCTTATTAGCAATATTTCTTCACCTGGCTATGCAGACCTGTATTTACTTGTCTGTATAATGAACTAATCAGTTGTACATGGATGATATATCTATAATGAGGGAGCATACTCTCAAATGAACACAGCATGTTATGAAATTTCGTACCTTATTTCAAATCTTCGAACAAATGGGAGAAGAAAAGAAAGATAGTTTGGCCCACAGTCACCCAACACCAGAAATATTTCCTAAGTACAGGCAGCTCAAGTTGTATTCTGTCTTTGAGCAGGAAAGATATGTTTGGGAATCATGGGATTAAGCAACACACATTTCTAATGGCTCCGTTTTTCTGTATTTGTATCTTTCAGGGTTTAGTCATCCAATTTTTGTTGGAATTCTGATAGCTAGAAACTCACTATTTATTGTAATGGATCTCATGTTTATAGTAATAATGCCTTATGGCTCCTGGTGCTGCAGTTATGAGAAGCACACTAACACTCTATGACTCAGAATAGAACCAATGGATAAGAGCAGTAACATCCCGCTCTGAACATTCTCCTAGAGCTGGAGGATATGTTTCACCTGCTTTTCCTGCCTTCTCACCATGTTGCTTGCTATCTTTGTAGGAACCGAGGAAACCTGTGATCAGAGGTAGAGGTACAGACAACCTCATTCTATAGTTGTGTTGATCCTAGTGGTCATGGAAGAAGCAGGGGAGTCATTACAGTGGTTTTAGGGAGATTTGCACTTTAGGGTAGAAAGGCTGATGAGACAACTCATGCTTCACTTCATCTAATATGAATAAGCTGGCCTTGAACAACAGGGGCATAAACCAGACTGCACTTCTCACATGAGGATTCTTAACCAAGGCAGGACAGAAGCAGTCCCTTCAAATCTAATTTCAGTAGATTCATAGTAGAGAGAAACTGATAGGGAGGTAGCCATTAATAAATTTAACATTGTTTCTGATTAGTGTGATTTGCTTAAGAAAGAGAACTGTTAAGTGGATTATGAGCCTTTATTCACATTGTTTCATAAATTGCTTGACAAATTGTAGTCCATACATTTCCAACGAGAAAAATGGCTGGACCTTCAGTGGTGTAGGCAAGACAATTATAGAAAAATTCCACTCCTGAAAACTTGTTCTAAATGTTTTATCACACCCTAGGTACTAATATATGACAAAATCCTTCTGCTCTTAGTGCTGTTGCATTTGTGTGAGATGAAGGTTTTTGTCTCACCCACACAGATGATAGGATGACACTTTAATTGGAAAGTGACATTGTTGGGAACATTTATGAATAATTTAGTATGTCCTCCCCACTCATCTTTTTATATGTTCTTCAAGTCATTATTTTATTTATTATTTATTAAGAACTGACACTGTGCTGATAGCTGTACGGAATAAAGGAGAACACAAAGTCCCTGCCCTTGTGTATCTTATGCAGCAAGAAATGTAGAAAGCTCTTTTCCATCCTGCGCGTAAGATAGTAAACACATTCTGGCTGTGTTCCAGAATTCTTCCTCTCTTGGAGCTTGCCTTTGCTGACAAATACAACAATAAAATTAATAACAAAGATATCTCAATATAAGTGTACTGTTAAGCTTGACTGGCTTTAATGTTCTTGCCCTCTGAGATCTTCATTTCCTGCTCTAGTTTTCTTTTTCTAGCAGAAATACACAAATGTTCTTGTTGGACTGAAGTTAATAGAATTTGCCTGTATTGATATCAGAGCATGTCAACAGAAGCAATTCTGTCTTTCTTTACAGGGAACTGAAACTTTTTACCTTTTACAAAAGAACAGTATTGTTTGCTTACTTTTCTTTATCTCTTCTTCTCTTTCTCTTTCTGTGTTCTTTTACACCTGCAAATCAATTTACTTATGACAGATCAGATCAAAAGGCTTTGTTTTTAGCTTTGGCTGCAGAACTCTGGCACTGAAGACCGATGTCTTCTATTCAGGTCTGTAAGGGAAGCATACAAAGAGACTACATTGATTCATTGCCTGTTTTATCCATACAGTTCCTTCCTGATGCAGGACAGACTTGTTGATATTTATTAATCTAGAAACAGCTCTTATGCCATTAAATCTGTTACTGGTAATAATTTGTTGGACATGAAATAACAAACTTTTGTTGTCAAAGGTAAAAAAACCCTGATTAGAATAATATGTTTAGATTAAGCAATTGCCTGCCGTCTAATATGAGGGTTTTAATTCCTTTATAATTTCCAAGTGAAAGACTATTTGACTTCTGGTACGTCTGCTTTTTTAACGGCATGATTTTTTGCAGTTCATTTTCAGAAATTTTGTAATCATTCACAGAGTACATTGAACATGTACTTGACTATATCTTATTGTAACAGGTACACTTCCCTAAAGCACATTTATTTTTAGAGAAATTGATGCCTAAGGAAAAATATTCCCCTACAGAGAGTTGCATTCATGTGTTATGTCTCTATGTTTCTGTCCAGGGGGCTTTTTCCCTTCTGGGAAATCACCATCTTCTAGGATATTACAGTGTTTTCTACAGTGATTATGATGCAGTGTATACGGAGTTTGTAGAGGACTGAATGACATTTTACGCTGAATCACCAAATCATCCAGTTAAGACTTAATTTGGAGGAGGAAGTACACCTGAGGGAGGCATGGCAATGAGTAGAAGACTATTTGAGAAATTATTTTTTTGAGGTTTTTTAATGAATAGAAAAAAAAGTATTTTCACCCTTTTCACACCAAATATTAACAATAGCACAAGTGCTAACCCTGTGGCCTCAGGCTGTGTCAGGAGATGTTCAGGTTAGGCTTCAGGAAGAATTCTGTCACTGAAAAGTTTGTCAGGCATTGGAACAGGCTGCCTAGGAAAGTGGTGGAATCACCATCACTGGAAGGTTTCCAGGAAAACTGGCCATGGCACCCAGTGCTATGTTTTAGTGGTGTTTGGTCAGAGGTGGACTCGATAATCTTGGAGGTTTTTTCAGCCTTTATGATTCTATGATGTAAGAGCGAGCCAAATTGTACATGAAATTTTCACAGAAAAAAAATTATTAAGCTCTCCAACAACAACAAACTGGCGATGAAAAGTGAGAGGTAACATTCAGAAAAGAGTGAAATTTACAGAGTCCAGTGCAGTAGGCAGTCTCAGTACAACGTGGACAAGATGAATGTGCATGAAGCCTAATTATCTGAAAGTGAAAGGTCATCAAAATCAATTTGCAGTATGGTGTACAAAGGTCATTATCAGACTGAAATATCCTATACCCATTGAAAATGCAATAAAATATGAAGTGGATGCCTTCATAACTGTGATTACTATAAAAAAAGTCACTGAACCGTCTACTTAAAGTTTTGTGCTACCTTAGTTTTATTCAAAATATTGCAAGTAATGAGAGATTTTTTTTGGAAGACAATATTGCTGAAAGAATGAATTCATTTTCAGGATCTATAATGCTGACAGAATTGAAAGCACCTCTCTAAAATTACAGTCCTTCAAATCAATAGCATAATATTTGTAATTTGTCTCTTTTTTTATTACAGACCACTTAATTATTATTTTTATTTTCAGTTTATGGAATTAAATATACTAGAATCCATCTTTTGTTTATCTGTGGATAAATTGCCTACCCAAGGGTGCAGACTGTCTGTTTTGTTCTGTCTATTTTATAACATTTCAGTGGCAAAACAACCCTTGTGTAAGCAAACATTGATCTGTATAGCCTGAAGAGAAGACATTACAATACCAACACCTAAACTTAAATACATAGTCAGAAATCTATTTATGTTGGTCCTGAAGGTTAATACAATCTGTACAACACCAGTAAAAATGAGCTGATTTGTCAGAACAAGATGTCTATCAGGAGGTTTTCCCTTCTGATAGAAATCAGAAGTTTTTTGTCTGTTAGGACATGAGAGGTAAGCAGTCTATACAGGGAGCTATCATTCAACAAGAACAAGATGTTAGTCTGAGCGTGATCACTCAAAAGTTGAATTAAGTTCTGAAAACTGTGCATTAATTCCCTTTTGTGTTTGTTTCCCTCTTTTTCTGGCACAAGGACTCTCCTTCCTTAATCGTCTATGAAAAAAAGACACTTAAAGTAGATGAAGAAACCTGGTGGATATAGTGTGGAGAGTGGCTGCTGGCTACTAAATAGATACACTTATAGAGAGAAAATTTTCTTCAGCTTTCCCACTTTATCTGCATTGTGTTTTCCACTAGAAGTTCACATCAAAGGGAAGAAAACTAATTTCCTGCATGCAGAGGTACAAAACCTACAAGTGTTTCTTTAATGCAGATCCTCCTCATGCAGGCTGCACAGCAGCTGCTTGCAGGGCCCACTGCAAGATTAAGGTCACGAAGGGCTCACAGGCCCTCCTCTCTTCAGGAGCTCTGTAGATATAATATCTGATGTCCTGAATATGTGTATTCTGTATCACCTAGAAATGGGGTAAAAATTCCTGCTAAGGAGCCTGTTTCTTTCCCACATAATGTGCAGCCTCTGAAAGCATGTTATTCAATATTAATACCTTAATAGCTGTTGTCAGCATGCTTCAAACCATAAACAAAGGAAGCTCTTACTGCCTGTATTTTCTTCCTTCTTTCTTTACTCCTGTGGTGTTTCACTAAATGGTTTGTTACGCCTTTTCAACACTCAGATCAAACCTTAATACCCTAATAAAAATGCTGCTGCCATTTCATTAACATCTCTCTTGTTTTTCTAAAAATTAGAAGGATTAAATTGCACCTTATGTTCTTTCAAAGATGTGTTTTTGAATGAGGTGGCCACCACAGGATATATTCCTTCGTGGCAGTTGTGGAAATCTTCCGGACAAGGAAATGAGATTCAGCATTGCAAATGGG
This sequence comes from Argya squamiceps, assembly GCA_037834095.1. Classification (NCBI taxonomy): domain Eukaryota; kingdom Metazoa; phylum Chordata; class Aves; order Passeriformes; family Leiothrichidae; genus Argya; species Argya squamiceps. The sequence goes on from JBBMKD010000115.1 coordinate 18,250,544, forward strand.
AAGATAAAAATACTCAGTATTTGTTTTACAATTTGCTAATAATGAAGCAGTCTGAGAGAATGATTGGTTGAATGCACTTAGAATAATAATAAAGGGCAGGGCAGATGCTGAAAGATATTTTCATGTTTCTTCTTCTAATTGATGTTTGTTTCTCATGTCCTTTGTGTGCATTTCCTGAATTAGTGTAGCATTCTCCAAGGGTAAATCAACCTAATTTTCCCCTCCTGACAGCTGTATCCTTGATGGTATTCAAGAAATAGTTCCAGACTTGAAACTTGGCACTTATGAAGAGGCTACACTGGACTCAACTGATTCTAGATATCAGACAAGGGTTGACATCTCTGCCTCTACACCCAGAGCCATTGGCAGTGGGTCCACAAAAAATCTGCCCTGTGCCACACCTAAGGTTAGGCTGTTGAGACCCTGATGCCATGTCATAAAAGACTTGGATTTTACACCAAAACTCACGCACCTGTAGTACCTTGGAGTACTGGTAGAAAACTCTGCTTACCTTAAGGGTCTGCTTTCAGCAGGCAGTGGCAAAACCACTGTGAAGGATTGGCTTAGGGTCTCAGTGACACTCAGCTAGATAAGAGGTAAATAGTTGGCTTACAGAAATCAGTGGGAGCAAATGGGACATGATCTCACCCCTGGTGATGCCTTGAAAAATAAGTCTTCATGTTGATCCAATAATATTAGAAAACGACGTTAAAGATTATTTCACTTAAGCTATTAACAAAACAGTATTGTAACCACTAAGTGTTGAGTGCCTCAGTTACAGTGCATGTGCAGAAGTAAACAATATCCTAATTTGGCCTAACTCCACCACTGGATTAAGTCACCTCTCTACAACTAACTCCTGCAATAGTTCCTGGTACACACATCTCTTCCTCGTGATTGATTAGTGCCCACCTCCTGTCGAGACACATTTTGCATGGGACCTTGGGAAAAGCTGACCTGCAAGTTGGTTGATAAGGGTTTTCCTGCCAAGGCAGACTACACAGATGTAGTTTGGGTGTAAACAGGCTGATTACTTGCTTGTCTGAGGGACAATTCTCCATATGGGAATTTCTACACTGACAGTGTTCTTGGCTTCACTTGATCCCAAAGTATATGTCCAAAAAGCACTCAGGAAAGTGGGAGGAGGGGGAGGGGGAAAAGAGTATGTGCAATTCTGTGTTCTTCCCTCCTCCTGCATCCTGACATCTATTGAGAACTTTGGCTCCAGGGAAATAATGTTCTACATTCAAGCATTATATTATGTGTTTTATGAATAAAACATAAATTTAGTTAGCCCAGAAGAAATATACTGTTTAGGAGAATTTATTTTTCCTTGCCCACCTCAAATCCATGGTATTTTCTCCAGGATTTACAGTCCTGATAGCAGTCAACTTGAAGAGAATTTGGCCCTACTTACATTTCACAGCCTTATTTCTCCTCATGCTCTAATCATGCAAATATACGCTAAGTAAATAAATATTGCTTCAGGCAAAATTATGATCTCAAGGAGATGTACTTAACTTTTAAAATGGAGTGGAAAAGTGATTCCAGGTATTTTATAAGGCCAAAATGAAATCAGGAACATCTCCATTACAGCAGGTCCACAGACAAGCCACGAGACCAATGGGTTTTATTTGACAGGCAGCTGTAGCATTCAGTGCTACATAAAACTGAAGACTTTAAATTACGTTAATGAATTCATTCACTGTAGATTCTGATTTTTTACCAGGCATCTGCCTCTCTTTAAGGCAAAATCATTGAAATTCTAGGGCATTTTTGGGTGACCTGTGCAGAGTTTACATTGTCATGTGGATAGGCATAAAAGGGCAAAAATAAAAGACCAAAAGGCATCACTAATGTGCTATTCAGCTTACTTGAAATGCTAACAATCTCTTAAAAATACATGCCCAGGGCACTGAGTTTGCACAGTGAAACATTTAACAGCAGGAAATGCAAATGGTCAGCTTTATGGAAATGATAGTGGTCAATGCTTGGTCAACTTTAATTTGCCACCACTGCACATGAATATAAGAATTCGGTGATTAATGACAAGATTAAATGCAATTTCTCATTAATATTATACTGTGTCCTAATATTTAATCCCCATGAGATAGCCTGGACACCCTAACATCCCTTTTCCCTTTTTTTTGCCAGTGTTAAGGATTTCCTTCACTCCACAGAAAATAAATTCTGTGTCTAATGAAACTGGTTTTTACCAGCATTTGGGAATACTGTGTCTCTTTTCTCTTCTTATCCTAGTGCCTAGAAGCTCTAGGGTTTTTTACCTCTGATACAAAGTTTGTATTCTGCATAGATTCAATCAGGTTTACAAATAGCTCTGACAAAAGCAAAGCATTCTGTAAACATTATCTCAATATTCTAATGTTACCTTCCTGTTTGAAAACAGGTAAGGATTGCTTACTGCAAGGTGTCCTTGCAGTAGGACTTGTATGAAGGCAAATTTAACTGGCTCATTGCCTTTCAACAGAGGTCACCATGTTACTTCCTGTATCCTGTTTTCTGGTCCATTTCAAGCCTCACATCAGTTGTTGACATGGAGTTTGTTGATGAACATGCCCTAAGAGGACCATAAACCAATTTGTGGAGCAAATTAGAAGGTTGTGAAAGCAGTGACATACCCAGTGATTTTCCATTCTCTATCTTGTGTATGCATCTTCATTTCCAGATAGCTGCATCACAAAATGAAAAGAGTTAATAGTCTTCTTGTTCTTTGTGTTCCCCTTCCCCCTTCTGTTAGGTTTCAGTGGACTATTTAATAAAAGGAAAAAGGAACACTATTCACTAGAAAACAGTTATTCAGGTACAATAATTTGTACTTTATGTCACATTATAATGGTGAGTGTAAATTTTCCTTTGAACCATGTTTTATTAACATTTTTTTCCACAGAGTTACATCAAAAGACTCTATAAATAAGTGATGTGCTCAGCCTGCCAGCTCTTACATGCATACCAATTACCTCTATTGGTTTCAGGACATGTAGTCAGTATTTTAAACAACCCAGATAATATTGCAAACTGAAATATTCAACATCTCCATCTTGGTATGCTGTCACCATGCAGAGAATGATTATAATTGGTAATCAGTTTCACTGCTGGTAAGTTGAGTGGCATGATGCATTTTATATCCATGCTGATGTCAAACTCAATTAACATTCTAGCACCGTATATTTCAGACAGAGAGCTAATCTGAGGGAACAACACAATTATTTTTTTTGATGTTCAAAATTCTCAGTTGCATGGAGAGAAGAAATTGAAGCACAAATACATTTATTAATACTGTAGTATTTTCTATTTTTTCTTCATAAAGGAAGAGGGTATGAAATAGCTCTTCCATCCCAAATTTGTGTTTTTAGGGGGGCATGTCAATGACAGAAAAACTGCAGAAATAAAAAAATTATCAGGATTTTTTTTTTCATTACACTCTGCTGTATGACATTAATTATGACACAGTGAACTGAAAAAGGCTTAATTCTTAAGAAAATATAGTGATCCATTAAGGCTGATTTTTATTGTTTGTTTTTCTTATTAGTCAGAAGCATTACAGTCCTTTGTCTAATTCCACATAAACAAATGCATAAACAAAATCATAAAGAGAAGGCTTATATATGTAAACTCTGCAGAAGAAATTAGGAAGCTGAAGGGGGCAAATAAAAGCTTCAACATTGTAAAAGTCACCATCACTGAAAAATGTTTTCCTCACTCCCACACCTCTCTTACAGATTATGCCTCCTATCACTCATAACATCAGTTTTTAATAATGTAGCAGGCTATGTAGCACAGAATGAAAGAGATAAAACACACAAAATCTCTTTTAATAACAAACTAACAAAAATGCCCAACTCCAGCTGCTGGATATTGCACAACCTATCTAGAGTAGTCGTGTTCCACCCATGTTTAGTTTGTTGTATTATCGTACAGATAGTCACAACTTGCTGATTCTGATTGTCATTGTCCTGACAAAAGCAACGTCATTTTGCTGAGATATCTTCTTTACATGGGCTCTTTTTTATACAGTAGTTCCATGGTCTTTATCATGTAGGTTATCCATTGAGAGATCCATCCTGAAGTTACAGAACCACATGATAGCTGAAGTAGAAAGGCATCTGTCAAGGTTGTTTGGTCCAATCCCCCTGCTAAGACATCACCCAGACCAGGAACAAGCTCAGACAAACTTTGAATATCTCCAAATAAGTGGTAGGATTAAGAAAAAAACACACACACATATATCCAAAAAAAAAAAAAAAAAAAAAAAAAAATTCTGTTTTCTCTGTTCCTACAGCAAGTTTGTGGGGGGAAATGTGGAAATATTGGAAAACATAACCTCCCTGCTAAAACAAAGAGCAGTAAGTCTGCATTTCAAAAAATAAATTTAAAAATTATAACTTCTACTTTGATTCTTTGATAAGAATCAAAAATTCTTTGATAAGAAACTCACTTGGTGACAGGTGAAATTGGCTGAAGATAAAATAAATGTAATCATATTTTTCCTGAAGTATTTGAATCAAGTCTCAAGTCTGAAAAACTGGCTTGGAAATCCTGAAGGAACAAAGCTGTTCGACAGTTTTAGTATTGTGAAATCTTTCTTAGGACACATATATATTTCTTTTTTTGTACATCTATAAGTTACTGCTAATTCACCACAAAATTATCAAGATAAAAATCCTTCACCAGCTTGTAGAACAATCAAAAATTCCTAGCAATTTTTTGCTAGCAGACTCAGACTGAGTTATCCCAATTGACTGTTCTGATCTTCAGAACACAAAAAAATTGTCAATGAAGTAACTGACCTCAGCTTTAAGTTGTGTGAGCAGGACAATTCAAAACAGACTGTAAGAGAAACCTTCCTGAGCAGAATCCTCAAAATTTGACTGTTGCTGTCTTTTGATCCTCCAGATTCAAAAGACATCAGAAGTGCAACAGGGCATGTACTAATGAAACTTGACCAAAGACTGACATGACTGGTTTGTGTGTCACAAAGCCTGGTCCATCATGAATTTTTGTGAACTGTGAATGGAATTATAGAAAGAACGTACATTTTCTTTCTGAAAGAAATAGAGGCATTTTTTGCTATTCCACATTTCCATGAAACATGGATCAGGATGTCAAAACCTCATCTCTTTACATCTCAAGAGAAAGACAATATCCTTTTTGTTCTGGTCAGACAAGTATTCTTTTAATTATCTCTCCGTCTACAATCTCAAGTACAAAGTTATGCTTTTCTATTTAGCACTGTTAATACTTATAAACGGGTGCAGACCTTTTCTGAACAGAGTATAGACCATAATCTTTATGATGATATACTCTTGTCTTTTCTGTTCTTAACCATTGAAGCCTAGATAAAGTCTTCATATCACCTGATGAATTCATCAGAATAATTCTGCACTTATTGGAAGCTGTTCTGGGAAGTTATTGATATAAAGATAATTCATCATTTTCTAGGTACCAACTGCCTCTCTGGTTTGGACATATTGATTTTCCTTATACCATTTGCTATGATGATTCCTTTGAGAGTATCAGCATTTGGTAACAGGTCAGGAAACAGGTATGTGAGTCAATCTCTGTCTTTACCTCAATAGAATATTTCAACATGTGATTAATTATTTTTGACATTTACATGAAATGTCCCATTAATAATAACATTTTAGTATTCTTAGGAATAGGCTTTATACCCTTTTTTTAAAATTCAAAATATACTTTACCTGAGCAGTCTGGATGCAAGCCACAGGGAATAATGTTTGCACTATATCATGGCAAAGAGTTTTTCTCAGTATTAACTTAGCTGTTCCAGAGAGGGGCAAATAAACCTGATGTCACATCTGACTGCTCTGTTTTCCTGAAAAGCAATATATTCAATATGGCAAGAGCTTTTCTTTAGGCAGTGCCATTTACACAGACCACGTTTCTATTTACCCCAAGACTAGCTTGCAACAGCACTGCATGGTATTTTGGATACAGGGCTCATTAATGTAATACATTCATAGCAGGACTCCAGGCAGTGCAGTGCCACTCCTTGACACTGGTTTAGCATGTATGGTATATTTACTCAGTGGCAGAATTGCCTGTGCTTTGAATATTGTCACAGATTAGGTTCACTTTAACAATTCACGGATTCTTTTATAATTTGTAAATTCCAGAAAATGTCTGAACACTTTTTCTCTTTCTTGATAATAGTCTTCATCTCAGTAGGAGCAGAAAGGGTACAATGTCCATTATTCAGCAATAGACTTCTATGGTTGCAGTGCACTAAGAATATCCATGTGGCATATTTGCTTCAGTACAGGAAGTTGAATCCAATGTACAGTGTGAAGACTATCTGAGTCTGTCAGTAGTCTTATTAAAAGGCATGGATGGAGAATAAATATATGACAAAAGGTCCTCGAATCTGACAGCATCATTGTTGCTATAATGTTAATTCGGAAAATACTAAAATCATAACAATCTGTATGATATCTGCACTAATGTCTGGACAGTTTTTATTATTTAAAAGATCCAATGCTGCATTTTAAGTTGCAGATATTTTTGCATTCAGCGATGTCTGGAAACAATAATATTTTGGAAAATTTTGCTCTTTCCAGGAATCCCTTTCTCGAGACCTTTTTCCCCTCTCTTATTTCTCTGCAGTCATCAAAAAGCGACAATTTAATTCCCATTTATTTCATGGTTTCTTTTGTAAATTATATGTTGCATATGTTATGTGCATTATCATACACCTTACTTAAGTTAACAAAAGAAGTTAAAAGAAAATTTAGGATGCAGCACTGATTATAAAATAACTGTGATGCCAGAACATTTCTGCCCATAAATTAAACTTCCTTCTTTCTTAAAAACAACCTTTGAGATCAGTGGCCTAATCTATCACACTCATCTTTCATTTCCTTTTTGCTTTTGTCATTGTCTGGACTCATAGAATATATAGGAAATAATAATTCACATTAAAACAATGGCAGAGAAGGCATCTATAGGACTTTTCTGATGAAATTGTTCATTATTTCTGTGATTATTTCAGAATTCAAGAATTACAAGAACTGACCTATTTGAGTATTCTTGTATCTGCATTTCAAAAAGACATTACACAGACCTGACCTCCTTTGCAAGTAGACTGTGCATATACTTATGCAGTAGACTTTCCTGGTAAAATATTTGTTGAAAGTTAATTTCAGTCTGGAAAGCTTTGTGAAAATGATTACATTATGCATATATTTCACAAGATATTTTTCTCACAAATATCCAACAAAAAAAGAAATTATATCTTACTATTCCTGAGACCAATCTCAATGATCATTCTCACACATTTAGAAATTGAGATCAATCCCTCATAAATAAGTGACCTGTGATTAATTCAGGAGATAGATGATTTTTCAAACATTTTTGTGACATTTAGCTGACAATATACCTGACATGTAATGCCTTCTTCACAGAAAGCTCCTAAGTGGTGACAGATGTTCTTCCACATTAATTGTAATAACTTCTGATACCTGCACTCTTCAGTTTCTACAATTTCCTCTGTGATAGTTGTCCTCCACTATTTCCCACCACCTGTTTTATTGGACCTCTTCCTTACAAACCTTCATCTTCCTTCACATGCCACAACAGCTCCATGTTTTTTTCAGCTCCATCTCTGTGTTAGACAAGTGTTCTGAACTTCTCTTGCTTTTTAACTGACTTCACAACACCCAATGCTTAAATGATATCTACAAGCAATTATCAGGTCAACTATGGGGCATTAGCATCTAGTGATCAACAATTTAATTATTTTAAATTAACATGTAGTTTTGTATAGAAATATATGTAGAGCATACAAATCTACAATTTTTTTCTGCTTTATTTAATGACTTCCTTTCTTCATACTCATGATATAGTTATTCATTTTCTCTCTTTTTTTCTTTTTGGTTGGTGATAATATTCTCATCTATTTCTACATCTTTGGAACCTAGTTGTATCTGCTTATGAGATAACAAACTCAATAAATATTAAAACAATGTTCAAACCATTAGCTACTCCTAACAACTTTATACGCACCATGTGAAAATAAAGATGTAGAGGCAGATACACTGACAAAAGACAGCTTGGGGCTATGGCAGCCTCTCCAGAGCACTTTCCTCAAGACTTCCAAGAAGCAGTGAGAGACATGAATAATGGCAGATAGAAACTTGATAGCATTTGATGGGGCTGGTTTCATTTTGAAAATGAGGAGTATCCTTGCCTTCTCCCATGGAAGTCAACAGTCAGCCTCCCTGTACTGACCTGGGCTTTATGTTCCCCCTGGGTGTACTCATTTCAAAATATTTGTGTGAGATGGGGAAACAATAAGTTTTATTTATTTTCCTGGAAAATTCTGTTGCATGGAGGGACCTCAGCTGGGAAGACCCTCAGCCACTGTTACAAAATCACCCAGAAAAGAAGAGACACTTAGAAAACACAGAACAGGACTCTGTTGAGGGATCCAGTTTTCCTGATGTGGGTCAGAATGGCTGATCTCAAGGCTTGTGCCTCTCAGAAAGACAAGGTTGAAATGGTGGGGACTACAGCAGTGCAGTATGTGTGAGAAGGCTGGGAATCTATGGCAAGTGTGTGGAGCCACCACTGACACCGACAGAAACAGTGCAGAAAAGAACACCCATCCTGATTCATGACTTTCAGCTGGAGGAACACAAGCAGATCCTGAAAAGCTGTGTTGAAGAAAGGCCCCAGTTGTCAGGGCTAAAGATGCATCCTGGAGAGGACACAGTGTGTCAAAGGGAGGCAGGAGCCCCGAGGGACAGCAGCCATGGGACGCAAATGCCAGAACAGAATCACAGAATCACAGAATCACAGAATGTGTAGATTGGAAGAGACCTTCAAGATCATCGAGTCCAGCCCAGCCCTAACACCTTGACTAAATCATGGCACCAAGTGCCACATCCAGTCTCTTTTTAAACACATCCAGGGATGGTGACTCCACCACCTCCCCGGGCAAACCATTCCAGTATTTAATCACTCTTTCAGTGAAAAACTTCTTCCTAATATCCAACCTATATTTCCCCTGACTCAGCTTAAGACTGTGTCCTCTTGTTCTGTCAGTTGCTGCCTGGAGAAAGAGACCAACACCCAGCTGTCTACAACTGCTCTTCAGGGAGTTATACAGAGTGATAAGGTCACCCCTGAGTCTCCTTTTCTCCAGGCTAAACAACCCCAGTTCCCTCAGACATTCTTCATATGGCTTGTTTTCCAAGCCCTTCACCAACTTGGCTGTCCTCCTCTGGGCAGGGACAGTCCCAAGAGACCATGGTCATGGGAAATGGCACCAGGCCAGGAACACCCTTGGAGGACTGTGGCCAGGGAGGACCCTGTAACCTGTGAAAACAGGGGGGTGTGGACTTTGGGACAGGAAGAGTACAGGTTCACAACTGAGAGTGTTTGTGTTTGTGCTTGTGCTTGTGCTTGTTTTTGTGAATACTTATACCTCTTTTTCCCTCAGTTTGACCTGAACTTGGCCAGAAGTCAGACAGTAAACTAGCAGAAATTTCCTGATTAAAGATGCAGTTTGCACCAGAGCTGACAGCCCTGGAAGTGGAGGTATCTGCCAGGTGCAGGCAGTTCCCACCAGCAGTCAGCACTACCTCCACCTTGTCTCCCAAAACTCCTGTGCCCTCTGAACTGCAGTGGTGTCATGGTGTGCATGGCATGGGAATAAGTGCCTGAGACAGCAGCATACAAGATTGAAGATTACTTTAATATCTTCTTCTACCATAACCTTTGGGCCTTTCACCTTCTTCAAGTTTAAAACACCATTTTCCAGTGGAAATTTCAAAATGGGGGCTGAGTGAAGGAGCGGGGGAAAACACAGGCTAAAGACAGACATTGCTTTTTAACAAGACAACATACAGGAAATGGTCCAGAGCCTATCTAGCCTCATATGAAAACCGAATGTATTTATTTTGTCAGTTATAAATACAAAGTTATGGAAACATTCATTAGCAAATAGCACAATGTTGGACAAAGTGTCTGAGGGTGTTCAAATCTTATTGTCTAATAGAGTGTCATGTATGTGGGCAGATAAATAAGGCTGCATGAACTTTGGGTAGAACCTTCACTGGGGTACAACTGCCAAGAGTGCAAAGGGAGTACAGCTGTCTTTATAAGCTGGTTGTGGCATCGCTCAGACTGCAAAGCCTTGCTGAACCCTGTGAAAGCAATGAAATCGAACCCTGTGAAAGCACTGAAATCAAACCACTAGTTAATTTCCTGTCACATACCTCTGCTTACCGCTGTCAGATAGTCCCAGACATTTACACTGCCCATGCGTGACGGTCATCCTAGGACCCCGGCAGTGTAGACAAGCACGCTGTCCGAAGACAGACCAAGTAATTCCTCACTGAAGGCAGATCAAGTAATATCTTTTAGCCAACAACAGCACAGGATGTGCAGGGCTGTAGTCTCACTATAAAGACAATTTAATTTGTTATTCTCAAACTGCTCTGTTCAGTCATTCTTCCCATCTCTTCATAAATACAAATTATTTTTCAAACACCAAGCTTAGCACTGTTGTTAGGGGAAGACTGATTACACTGTCTGTAGTTAAGCAGAAAGTCTGGAATTGCTGAAGGCTGAAAGAACTAAACTCACACTTAATAAGCTGAGCCCAACCTACCCTTGCCATAAATACACTATCAGCCATGTTAAATGGAAACACATCTTTATAAGGCATGGAAATTAGCTAAAATTAAATGTTATGTTTTACAACTATCCTGACGTCCTTCCAGCTTTGTGCTGAAATACTCCTAAACAACAGAACTGGTATCTTGCCTACTCTCTGAAGCTAAAAAGCCTCTGGCCTGTTTATGTTCAAATAAGTTTTTTGAATACAATGGGGGAAATGGCAGTGGTTACCATATTATATAGCACAATTAAAATCTATGTTTGGCTACTTTTAAGGTCTAGTTACTGGGGGTGGAATGTCTGCCTTTTGAATCAATCAAGGGAAGATTCCTCTAAGGGGATTTCAGAAGAATTTTTTTTCAAAATAACAGAATAAGAAACTTCCTATCATTAGGACTGCACATAAAAATTAAAGAGCAATTCTTGGAGACTATAATAAGAGATAATCAGGTGCCTCTTCCTGTGTTTTGGGATATTCCACTTCAGTTTCTCATCTTCGCTTCCCTTAAAAGTGTTAAAGCCCTCTCATAGATCTGGAAAATACCCATTTACTCATCTGTTATTCAAACTGGCCATAGACATGTCAAGTTGACAGGTTTTGTCCCCCAAAGGAAAAGCACAGTTTTGCTTTCTCTCACAGTACATAGCTGGAGTGTAATAAATGCAGAGGAAAGCGGTTCATTCTGGATGCCAGGCACACACAAGTACCAGCTTTCCTGTCCTTGTCTCCCTTTAGACAAAAGCACAGAGAACACAATGTCACCCAGAACCAGTCCAGGTTCACCAATTATATACAAGTTATAGAGTTGCCATGAAATGTGCAAAATAACTTTTTGTTAGTCAGCATTTAATTTCTATGTACTATGTATTATTTACAACATATATACAGTTCTGACAGCCTCTGGCCTGTTGTCTCCTCAAATGACTGCTACGAAGCTCAATTATATACATGTTATAAAGCTTGCTTATTTCTTATCTGATAAATTATAAATAAAGTATTACCATAGAAATTGTTGAAATTACTTGAAAAAATGGAATATTATTTTTAAACTAGATTATTCACATACATGGAAACTACTTCAGTATGAAAAAGTTTGAGGATTTGGGCTCTTCTTCCCTTTTCCTTCTCCCTTTCTTTGGCTTCCCAAGACAAAGCAGTACGATTATTTTATTCTTTGTGAACCATGTTTCTTAGGCCTCATTTGTAGACTGGTTGGAGGCAGATTAGAAAGATGGCTCTCCTTGGAGTGAGGTAAACAGCTAAGAGAATGACAGCACTAAGCAGTGGTGTTATGTCTCTTCTCTGTAGTCATCCAAATACTTTGTGCGTCCTGATAATTTAAGTGTTTTCCTTGCAGTGACAACATTGTGGATTCATGTTCTGTTTATGCTTAAGCAGAACCTGCCTATCTGTGCAGTACTGCCACTGAGTAGTTGTTCCCTGTCCCACATTTGAGTGATGGCTCTTACTAAGAATAATATCCCATAATGCTTCCTTTTTCTTTTCCTTTTCGCCTTTTTTTTTTTACCATTGGCTATTTATCCAGTTAGTCAGAGTCATTTTGTATACTAAAATTGCCCTCCAGCACTTGCCACTGCTTTTAGCCTGGTGTCATCTTCAAATGTACTAATTATACTCTACTCTGTTATGTAGGTTATTAGTGACTGAAGTAGTGTGAGATTGGGAGTGGAGCTTTGGGAAATCCCCAACTGGTTCTTCCCTTCTGTTTTTGCAGTGTTCTGTTAGTAACTCTTTGGTTTCCTCATGCAAGTGTGGGATACTTTCATTACACCCTTTTTTCCCTAACTTGCTCTTTAAGTAGCATTGTGGCCTCCCTAAAAGGAGGTCTTGAAGTTTCAGTTGCCCAAGTGATTTGAAATTTGCATACACTGCCTTTCAGAAGAAATCCTCATACTTCCAAATTCTTGCTGCCGAATAGTTCTTCCCCTGGTTTCTGTAATTGCATAATGCTGGTGTGACTTCCAGGTAAACCCTTACTACTGATGCAGAATAAAAAAAGTGCATGAAACATTACCCTCGTGTTTAAAAGATTCCTCTTAAAAGATACTATAATCTGATGTTACTATCAAAAAACAGTTTCTAAAACTTGGTTGTTTTAGGAAACTACCTGTTTGTGGTAAATCTCTGCACACCTCCTTAGAAAATTTTTGTTTTAAATTATGCTTATAATACTGTTCTTTTATTAAGAAAAAAACCTTTTCCAAGCAATATAGTGATGTGGTTTGTTCACTGGCTTTGTTAACGTTTAGCAAGTAGAATAGCAGAATCTCTTTTCAGAGAATAGTTCCATAATTTCTTGCACCTACTATAAAAACAAGCAAATTGACACCCTGCCAGGAATAGCCAGAGGAGATCTTAGGAGAGAGTTCATAATGATACTGTTGCCATATTGCATGCCTGTAAATAATTCATTAAGTCAACCACCCTTTTGTTTTAAGCAAACATGAGCAGATGCCTTCCTAAATTGGATGCAGACAACAGTTTTCAGCAAAACATTGTTGTAATATGACACTTAAAAAGAGTAACATTTTTCCTTTACTGATTTTTGAAGCATTATCCACTCTGATAATTCACAGTGATTACTTCTGCTACACATCAAGTCCTTCGTTGTTTTTCATCTATGTTTTCCACATTTTTGCTGTGTGATAGATTTCACAGTTAACTCTAGCATGGTGGAAAATGAAACAAATTTGCATGCAGTTAAGACAGCTGATTATTACAGAAGCCAAAAATATAAGAATTAATTATTTAATACAAGACCTGCAGCTTGGATGTTATATCTGCTTTGTATTTAGAAAACCAAACAGCCTCATCCAGGCATTTAAGTCTTCTCTATGCTTTTAATTAAAAGACAAGTAAAATGAAGTTTGGTCATCCAAGCAAGATGCTAAAGCCCAGTGTTTACACAGCTGATGACTCCTTGGTACTCAGCTTGGAAAGACACGTCACATCTTTAAAAATTCCATATTTATACTGTGTGGAAGTGTGTAAAAATCAGTCTTATCTGTTATTGTTGTAATTTTTTACCTCAGTGGTATGAAGACTCACATGCAATTAAGAAGTGGTGTTTTATTTTTGCTGTTTATACATTGAATTTTGGCAGCCACCTTTCTTGCGAACAATTGTCTGCATATAAATTCATTGAGCAGGAGCTCTCCTCATTTGCATTTCTCTGTACTGATTTCACTCCAAGTTTGTCTTCTTTGAAAGAACTTTGAAATAGGAAATAAGGATCTGCATGTATCAAAGAGTAAGTTCTGAAGAGTCCAATGAAATATAATGAGTTTAGACAATATTTTCCAAATATTATTTACTGTGAAACATTTGTGACACAAGTTTTGCACCATCTCAGCCAATTGTTAAATTGCATTTCAAGTTTCTTATAAATAATCTTTGCATTAAAATTTAGAAATTTCTAGAAGGACAGGTCCAAGATATGTTCCATCTATTATTTACTAGTAAATAAAATGGAATGTGTAAGCAACTTGATTTTATTAGTCCAATTGATGTTTCAGTACCACTACAGTTTTGATAAGACTCTGAGTCATAATCCTAAAATCCTTCTTCATCCTTTTACAGTACAAAAAAGTGTTTGAAAATTACTTTTTTGGGATTTAAAGTATAGCTAGATGCTAATGTTTAAGTTAATCTAGTTGAATCTGAAACAGTAGAGGGGGAGAACCTGCAGTGAATTAGACCTTTAGTTTTCTAAAGTGTCTCTTATGTTCATTGTAACACCTTCAGATGTCTCTTTATTTTTTTCTCTCCAACTTTTTCCGGGGGAGTAAAGCAAAATGCCATGGATTAATATGGCATGGTGGAAAATGTAATTGGGAGAGTCATAGGATCTAACCTCTGGAGGAATTTGTATACCCTTCTAATCTCACGGGCTCCAGGATATCATATAGTAATTTTTGCACTAAAAACAGTGCTTATTGCGATCTTGACTCAAGACAAATTATTTAGGTGCAAGGTATCTAGCCTTCCTTCAGTTGTATATTATTGCTGTACTCAACATTGTAGCATTCATTAAAATATTTGGGTTTTATTCACACCTCTAACCATTAGTCTTCTGAGGACTTTATTTCGCATATGAGAGTAACAATGTAGACAACGAATGTATGGGTGCACGACTAATTTCATACTTAAGTATCATGAGGTTAACACCTTGGCAAAAATTAGAAGCACTTTTATAGTGAAAAGTCATAATGTTTTTCCAATTATTACAAACACTCTAGATGAATTTTTGTTCATCCATAACATTCTCTAAACAAAAATGATTCACTCTTACGAATTGATTAAAAATGCTCAATTAACATTAAAATATTTCAACAGAAAAATCAATTTGTTGAACTGAGAAGCTAGAGGGACTTTTTTAAATGGTTAGATATTTTCTTGTGGTGGGCCGGGAGGGGTAATTGTGGGTTGTAAGGTCAGATTTATAATTTGGGGTATAATAAACTATGTAATTATTCAAACATAACCTGAAAGTCTGTAATTTATGTCAGATATATGATAAGCTGATTTTTCTAAATGCAACTGAAATCTCTTTCAGAAAGATTTACAGGGTTAATAACCTCCAGCTATTTTAAGTCACAGTCAATCTTCATAGAAGCAGCGCAGAGATTATACAGAGGGCTCGTTTTCCCCGTGGTTATATTTCAAATATAAGGTGTTTGATGAAAATAGTATTCTCACACTTCAAGTTGTGGCTCCCATCCTTCTGTATCTCTTGCCCCCACCCTCTTTGCTCCACAGTAACATGAGGAACATTGTTACCCTGTGTCAGTGAGAACTGACCAAATGGCTTTGGGTTACATGGAATCAATTGTCAATCATTTGGCTTCAATTAGATTTCACTCACTGTGAGCCCAGTAGAGAGTCTTGACCAGGCATCCCAGAATGACTACATCTAAACAACCAAACAGACAGGAGGCATATATGGACCTCCACAAGAAGATAAACTGTTTCTTTGAAAATGAGTAGTCACACACCCTCAAGTGATGAGCAGTAAGGAAGAGGTTCCTAACCTTGTGAAGTAATAGAAGTCTAGATGAAATTCTAACTTTGGAACATTATCTAAGAAATATGATGTGATGTTAATGAGATCAGCGTGTTGCCAATGCTGTTTAAAATAGCTCTGGAAAAAGTGACACTGTTTCTTCTCCATTTAGTTATTAACTAAATCAAACATTGTCATCAATTACTTTCTAGCTTACTTTTTCAAATTAAAATAGAAATTTCCTAAGCAGTAAATAGCATCATGTCAAAATATGAGTTGCAGACTTGTTTTTTGTGCTTTATTTAGCAGGGTAAGAAGGAATAATACCTAAAATTAAGGAAATTTAACTAGTGAGGGGAGTCCCCTCCCCAGTCCCTCGAAACAAAATAATCATTTTGCTTTGTATTTTCTTGTCAAATACTTCACTTTTTTTTTTCCCTGTGAAACTTTATTGATTTTAATCCTCAGAAATCTGGTTCACCCAGAACACTTATCTTAAATTAGAAAAAATTAGAAGCTTAAATTTAGAAAAAATCCATGCTGTTTTAGCTGAACATGCCATGAAAAAGGAGTGGTGTCATGAGATACAGACATGGCAGCAAATTCATCATGTAGGCTGCTCTGAGAATTCTTGGTCTATAGCTTCTCTGGCACAAGCCATCTTTTCCCAGTAAACTGTTCCATCACAAAGAGTAATTTTTAATTTGAAATAGTAATGGATGTGTTACCAGAATCCATGAAATCTGCAGAGAGGCACAAGTTAAAAATATAGCAAAACAGAGTTCCTTTGGTGATCAGTTTTTTTAGCAATCAACATGTGACAATCAATATGTGTCAATGCTCTATATTTTGTCAAACAATTTTTGGTTTTATTATGACTTAAATGCTAACTTGCTGAGTGGATCTAGAAGGAACTGCAAGGGAGTAGGGAAAAACTTACCTCCTAATCCAACCAATGAATGAGGAGAAAAACTTTACAGTTCTTGATAGAGAGAATTTGCTGGCAAAGTAAAACTTCAAAGCCCTGCCTTGTTCAACTTAGGTGAAATATTTTTAAGTTTTCTGGATGCATACACAAGATGAAGTAGACACATGCTATGCTAGAATTCTGAAAACCCAGCTACATCATAAATACATTTTTGTCAATCTTGTTGATGGACAAGACTGAGATTATTTCCTTTTCCTCTCTACTTTGGAAAGAATGTAACTTTTTGTTGTTTAGTGTTAACAATAAACTATAGCCATTTTTCACTGCCCTTGTATCTCCATTATGTCTGGCATAGGCTTAAAGGAAGTCAGGATTTTTCCTTTCTCTGTATGTTATATATCAGACAAAGCCTGTGATTGATGTGGTATGCTTTTTTTTTTTTTTTTTTTTTTTTTTGAGACAAACTTTTTTTTTGCTCTACAAAGACCACGTGTTCAATTCTTGTACTAATCCTATTCTTTCTTCCTTGACCAACCAGCCCTTTGAGCCTCTGTAGCTTCACACATCTGTCTGCCAGGTTCCCTCAGTGACCAGAGGAGCTGCTGCTGGCTTATCTAAAGTGTTTTTTCTCAACATGATCTCCTCTAACACTTCATTATGGCAAAACTGTTATTTAGTTTCCTGAAGACTATTGCCATCTGTGTGTTTCATAGCTTATAGAAGTAAAAAGATGGTATTGCAGGCCTTAGTATAATAGTTAGGCATCTTGCTTTTTCAAAATTATTATCTGCTATTGAAACATTTTAGATCCAATTTGTGAGTACACACTGAATTTAGTCATTGTGCTACCTGCTAATATTTTGTTCCAAGATAGCAATAATTTCACAATTTTGTTGACTGAATATATAATTTCCCTGAAAATGCCTGAAATCTACAGTGGGGTACAGTCTGTCCAGTTCAGAAGATTATTTTACATCAATAAAAGAATCATTAGAAAGCATGTGCCAAAATGAGGTTCTTTTAATATTTAGAAGAAAATTCTTCCTCTCATTGTTCCTATAAACATCGCAGGAATCCAGTCACTTTGCTGGTTGAGCTATTTTCTGCTTTGTATCTCCCAGCTAGCAGTACTGAGTGTTTTCTGCTGCCTTGTCTTAACTGGTGGAAGAGAAGGCTGATGTTTATATTTTCAGCTTTTTCACAATACAGTATTATGGCTTGCTTTCCAGGAGAGAAGAAGAGCTGTCAAACATGAGAAGGGGAAAGTGAATGCAGTGTAAAAGGGTTGCCAATTCCTTTTTAGATTTACTGGCCATGTGGTATGCATTAAGACATCAGAGCAGCTGTGGTAAAAATGGTGGCTGTTCTTAACCTGCACTTGATTTTTAAATTCCCATATCTGCAAATAAAATTTGTAGAAAAGTTTTGGGGTTTCCTTTTGGCAGCTAGAGTACGTAAGTTGTCTTAAAGTATTATTAGCTTTTTGTGAACATCTTGGAATGCAAACCTAGCCTGAAAATTGCCAAAACACATCTATTTTTTTCTGGTTTAATCTCCCATAAAATTAAATGTTCGAATATTGCTCCAAAATTGTTTCTCTGTCTAGGCAGTGGGGGAGCTTATTCTGCATTTATTTAGCATGAAGAAGACTGAACCACAGCTGATTCCTTTATACACTAACTTAATGGTTCTGACTCTTCCACATAGTACAGTTATTTTGTACAGTACAGTTATTCTGTACAGCACTATTTGTCATAGTCCTGCTCAGGTTGATGAAACTTTTTCAGTATAAGCATGATCTGTTGGCGCCACAGAAACTTTGTTTCCCTTACTGCTAAGGCAAGGAAAAATGTTTCAGGTGGGAAAAAAGATGTCTTAGTCACCTGTGGCTAGATCAATTCTTTGTCCTAGGTCAGCTACCTATTTTGTACACAAATTAAATTTTACCTTCAACTAGCATTAGCATTTGCTGGAATGATAAGGCAAGCCTTTTGAGGTCCTGTGTGTTCCCTACATGGGCACATGTGTTCCCTGCATTCCTCATGGAGGAATGTGGCTCTTAACACTGTTATAGCACGCTGCCCAGCTTCAAAGTATGTCTGTGGTTAGTAATGTTTACTGAACTTTCCATTCTTTACATTGTAAAATATTCCATGCATCCAGAGTGTCATTTTGCTGGGACTTTTTGTTGTAATGTTCTCTTTCTTTTTGAACCCCTTTCATCTCTATCATTTGATCTAAACTTTCATTTCTTGTAGCAGTTTCTGCTTAAGCTGTAGAGACCAAGATCTTCTTTCCAGTTGTTGCAGATGAACTTTACAGCATAGCACAGGCTGTTGCTCTTCATGTATTTATTTCTATCTTCAAAGCAGAAAGCAGAAGACAACTAACTCAGGCACTAAAGACTCACTCATTTTTATGAAAAGAAAAGGTCATGCAGGCCTAAGAGTCGCAAAATATTGAATGCTGTAAGCCCTAGGAGCAAACTTTGTTAGTAAAACTTAGGAGTTTGTATAACCATCATACAATGCTGCAAAACAACAACACGCAGTGTATTGAAACAGTTTCATTTTGTTGTTGGGAGCGGTGGGATTTGTTGCATGTTTTCATCCCCTTCTACTCCTGTTTGCACCTGCCTATTCTAGCTCAGGAAATACAGACTTCTGTTTAGTTTTTGCCAGTCCCAACAATAGCGAGGGAGAGCAAAGAAAAGTCATCACAGGAGAGGAGGCTGCTGCATGTCAAAAAAATCACCAGGCTCTCTTGTACTATTACTGAGTTGTAGGAGACGCACAATAAGGAGGAAAGCATAACTCACCCTTGATGTAATGGGAGAATGAGCAGCAGAACTGCTTTCTCCACTGCAGAGTCTTCTAGGGTGTTTACAATATTTTCTGCTTTTCCTCATGATAAATCTTTCTAGTCACTCATGTTGTTGCCTTATGGCCTCTGATAACTTTTCTTTCTCTATGGCCTTTTGGGCATATATTCTCACCTTCTCAAATGACTTGAAGCTGAAGAACAATACCAAAATATATAACAGATGCACAAGTGTACCTTGGAGATGTATGTCTTACGGACACAGAACTGTCATCGCACTTCCATAAGCACATTTTTATTGTCTCATTCATCATGCATGTGTGGCTTGCTGGCAGTACACTTGCTCCCAGTGGGGTAAACTTATATTCTGAATCCAAACTACCTGGATACAAATTTTTACCCTGTATGTTAGATTTTTTTCCTTCCAGTCTGAGGCTTCAGGTCTCCATCTCTTTTAAGTTATGTTAAAACCGCTTTTATTTCCTACTTGGTGTGCTGCTGAGACTTCAGTGCGATAATCATAGGTTTCACTGAATGTAGCAAAAGGACATTTTGACAATGTCTAGAAACAACTGAAAATGGACAAGTTTGTAAGGTCTGTGTGAAATTTAACTGAGTAGTTTTTAATTATTTTTATTTTAATTTCCAGTAGCTATGGACAATGGAGTGGCCCTGGTTTTCTGTGAAGCTTCTACTAAAGGAAATCTGCACTCCTTTGAGTAACTGAGCAGATAGCCTTAGTAATTTGAGAGGCGGTGGAAGCACCCCAATCTGGACTGGCATACATCAGCATAGCTGCAAGAGAACTCTCCATGTCTCTGCCCCAACAGTGATTAAACATTGCTTCTCTCAACCCATTTTCAGAGATGTTCAGAAAACTAAACTCCTTACAGAAGAGGAGACTTCTTTAAACAAATCTTAGGTGACATAACTCATGTGGAGGTTTTGATGTGCAAAACATATCGATATTTTTATTTCCTGGGATAATTTTTCTAATCCTCTCTTTTTCACTGCTTCCAAGGTTTAACTGTCAAAAGTGGGGGCATTGTGGAGGGAGAAAATAAGAGTCTGATCTCCTTGATTTGCTCTATGGTTAACATCCTATAAAAATGTGATTAAAGTAAAAATATCTTCATTGTCTCCTGCACTGAAGGACTTCCATGACCACAGAGGCATATCAGCTCTCAAGCAATCCAAGAACTTTATGTAAACACTCCTCTATAAAATATTCTGGAAAGGTATTTTCTCTGAGTTGCTTCCATTACAAGAATTTCAAGGACTATTGTTTAGGTTTTGATGTTAGTAATTCTATAAATTTCAGTAAAGGTAGATTTCCACTAGGGAAAATATGGTCACAAGATTTCCTATGGTTTTTTGCTTCCTCTGAAGCTTTGATGTGTGGTTGGAGCTAAGTGGGGAGAAGAAAATGTGGGGTTTGGGCTGCCCTGAACCAACCACAGAGAGCATTTATTTCCAGGTGCATGTGAATAAATTCATGGAGTTAAGGTTATATATACCCAGTAGATAAGATGCTGAATGAGATTCTGCTCTTATTTTCACTATTGTTAAACTTAGAGTAAGGGACTTTTTCCCAGGTTTCTAGCTGTACCAACAGAAAAGTTTTTATCAGAGTCTTGTTGTGTAAATTCATGGCATGGTCCTTGTTAGGTGCAGCTTTGAGGTGTTTCACATGATGCAGTGAAATACACATGCTGTGATGCCTTAGTTATTGCTTACATTGAAACAAGTCCTGGAGATGAATGAGTGGAGAAAGATTTGTTTAGAGACATTCAGACTTGTAGGAGTAGTCCTCTCCTGTAGTTGCCAACACTTGCTAGCAAAACTGACTTATCCAGGCTTAAAGCAAAAAGTTATGCCAAGGAAACAAAGTCCTAAAGTAGGGATGTGTAAATTCTGCAGTGCTTCACAAATGTCCACATAGCATGGAGAAGGGAGCACAGTTTGAAACAGGATCAAACCAATATTTTAGCTACAAGTGGAGATTTATCCAAAAATATATTCTGAAAACAAAGTGGATATGTCTGAGATGCAAAGACAATTATCAGCATAGAAAATACTTCCAAAATATGCAAATGCAGAGAAAGGTGGGGAAATAAAATATTTCATATCTTTATTTGGAAGCAAGAGAAATAACCTATATCAAATGGCTTTTATTTTTAAATCAGTATTTTAGAAAAAAAATCCCAAACTTGTTGAAGTGTTAAGAATGTTCATACTTAATTGAGTTATACAAAATAATTAAACAACTAAAGATGTATTAAAAAATTGGAATCTCCTCTTTGTTGCAACCACAGGTACATGAGTATTACACAAACAAAATTACCAGAAGCTACTATGGACAAAGTGCAATAAAAATTAACAACTTTTGTCTCTCTGTGTTATGGTCAAAACAATCTATTGCACATCCTTTTTTTATTTTGTTATACCTCTGCAACATGAATGTGGCACTCAGTGAAACAGCTTATCAATCACAGCAGAAATACAAGATTTTTAAATAGAAAATTAATTTAAGTATAGACCAGGATGTTATCTCCAACACCATAGCCCCTACAAAGGGGAGATCAAGCTATAATAGAAACTGTCAACCCCACATGAACCACTTAATCACGTTTATATATAACTTGCATATTAAAAAGCAATATCCAATGTCAATGGCTCAGATATAAAAATATCTTAATAGTCAGTAACTGACTAATGAATACTGCAGTAATAACAGTTTAATTTGAAGAATTCTGACAGCTGGTTTCCTTGATGAGAGCTGTTACCAGGGAGCCCTAGTCCCATGCTGAGAACATCCACAGCATGCCGATTTATAGCAGCAGTGCAGAACTGTTTAATGTCAGCACCTCTCAGCTAAAGCAATAATAAACAGCAACGTTATGGTTTATTTTTCTGTATGAATTGTTCAGACTCTGTATGGTAAGCACCAACTCAATAGGGGATAATAGCTGCCATTCCCCAGGGAGTTGTAACTGAGGTTTAAACATTTTTATTGGCAAGGTTAGTATATCAAAATGAATCCAGCAGAACTTGGTTTTTCTATTATCTTTTTTTTTTCTTTTTTTTTTTTCTTGATTTCTTATCCCATTCTGGAAAGTAAATATCATCATTGTAATTATGAAAGCTTCTTTTGTGTTCCAAATGCCTTTCTTTTTTGTACTAGCTAAACTGCTTTCCCTTTATATGTTTAGTGTTGAGTGTGAATTTACTACAGATAGCATCACATATCTTTTTTCTTTTCCTTCCTCCACTCCCTTCCTGAATTCTAAAATTCGTAAATGTGAAATCATTTTGCAAACTTCAAAGAAGGCAAACTGCTGTTTAAATAAACGTTTCAAGTGAAAAAAATGCTACATATTGAAAGGTTTAAAGCAAAACTTTTTTCTTTTTTACAAGGTTGCCTCTTCTTGTATACACACAATTTGAATGAGAACAACACCTTAGAGGCAGAACCTTAGAATATATCTTAGTTTAGCCTCTCATCTTGACCAGGCTTCCAAAGACTGAAGAATATTCACTATGAGTTAGGTGAAAGAAGAAGCCTTTACTCAAATATTTTCTCAGAGAACCTCTTTTTTTCTAACTCTTACTTCTTAAGAACATATTGATTCTTGTTTTAAAGCAAATCAAATGGAAAGACCAGTGACTAGACAGATCTTTTGGTTTACTGCCAGCTGATGTTTTCTGCCAAGACACTTCCTTGGCCTAACTTACAATTGCTGTATTTGTTTCTGATGGATATTTGAGCATTTCTGTTTTATAGTCAAGGCACACAAAATATACAGTGAGCATATCAAGGTGGATCTAGAGTCACATCTATCCTCACGTTAATGTGCCTTGGCAAAGGTAAGCATGAAGTAAGCAAATATAAACACACCACATACATCCCCTTATCCTCCCTCCAGGAGGCTGTACCCCAGCAGGAAAAAGCTGCATTAGAAGTGAGTAAGGGGGAAGGTGATAGAACAGGATTCAAAAATAAATATCTGAAAGTCTGGATAGGAACCCCCACAATTTTAACAATTTATTTAAGGTATGGTATATCAACCAAAAACTCCTTTTTTCTCCTTTTTAAATGTGGATACAGCATCAATTGCAGGTGAATTCCAAGTAAGAACTATACTTAGAAAAATAAGTAAGGAAATGTCTTAAATTTGGAGCAGGCTCAAATAATTTCTCTGATTTCTTTAGAGAGGGGATTATCTTTGAAATATTTTTGGAAAGGCGGAACGGTATTGCATATAGATTCATCAGAAGCTCTTTGTGCTATTTTGGAAATGAGATTGGACAATTATGTTTCAAGGAGGCAGGACTGAACCTAATGAAGAGCATCCTTATTTGGAGATTTGATCCCTCTTTTGAAACAGATAACAATTTTCTCTATTTTATTTGTCTATTTGAGTGGTGAAATCTTGGAAGACTTTTTGTTGTTGTTTTGAGTATCTGAAGGGTTGGTGCTGTTCATTTAACTGTTAATTGTCTTATCACTGGCTCTGGGGAAATGACCTGGAGGTCCATATTTTGTGGCAACAAAACTGAAAAATATTCTGTTCCTTGTCTGAGGCAATCTGCTGATGGAACTGTCTGTGGGAACCTTCAGCAGATGATCTGTAAATTCAAAGTTTTCTTCAATTTTCTTTGTGGGTACAGGTAGGGGATCTGATGGGACCATCAATTTGACTTTACAGCTGAAGAGTTCCAAGAGCTTCTTGTTTGTCAGAATTTTATTTTTTTTAAGGTATCTGTTATGGATTCAAATCAGATGAAAGCTGCACAAGAGGAAAAAATGTAATTTCAACAATCAAAAATATTCTTTTTGTAGGGGATTTTCTCAGCTGAATTTCCAGGAGAAAGTTCCCATGCTCTGCATATTATTTAGTGTATATAAGCATTGGCTGATGAAAACTAATACCACGGTCCAACGTGTTGTCTTTTTCACTTTTGGTGACAACTGTGGCCCATAATTTGCATTTAATCTGGGATATCTTATTTAATTTTGGAATTTTAGTAGATTTTTTTGTCTGTTTTCATTGGAGTTTATTTTCACTCTTTGGAACATTTAAGTACAAACAATTAGAAGTAAAGACTTTAAATCTTTCTGAACATAAACCTTCGATATCATTATTCCAGGTATGAATCATTGCTGATATCATGCTGTTAGACAACATTTAACTGGATATTACACTTGTCTAAGGTGTATCTGCCACCTGCTTATAACTTGATTAGAGATTTATTAACTCTTTATCTGAATCCTATATATAAATTTTATAGAAATTTTAACAGTTTGAAGGTCAGTCCTTCACTTGCAGACTGCTACAAAAGCCTCATTTTAAGGTGACGGGATCATAATATTGGAGAACTAAGCAAATAACTAAATGGTGCAACTGCCATTAGCTCAGATTACACTTCAGTCCTGTTGACTGGAACTGGTATTTGTATATGGATCTCTGAAAGCAGAAAGTCCATGAATGCAATTTGATCTCTTATTTCTAGCTGGTATAGAAGAAAAAAGAACATATAAAAAACCTCCATAGCTATAATTAATCAGATAGATGTGATGAAAATATGAGGAGCAATCCAAGTCAATTTGAAGTATTTTTCCTCAGTAGAGGCACAATATGAAGCTAATGAATGATTTGAGCTATTTCTGAAATCACCATCTCTGCAGCCAACAAAAATACTTTGAAATACTCCTGATATCAAGCTAATGGTGGGGGAGAAAAAAAAGTAACTTAATCTGTTCTTGTTGATCACATTTTTGGAACTATCTTTATGTTATTCGCATACTTTGGTCCTTCTGAGGTCAACTACCGAAGTAGCATAGAACCTCCCTTTCTCTAAAGATATGCATTGACTCCTGCAGATGTTTACACTTTTCTCCGAAGCATCTGAGATAGGCCAAAGTTTTCATTGAGCATCAGCTTCCATTCAGCAGAACAAAATCCAAAAACAACCAACATGTCTTCCTTCTCTCCTCAGATTTAGAAAAAGGGATAGATTTAAAGCTGGGTGAAATTTGTGGGGACTACCGGATATTAATTTTTCTGGCTGGTTTGTGAGTCATTTGCTCTCATTCCCAAAAAAGCCTAGGTGTCAAAAGGCTTAGGACAGCAGTGTCCTTCCCCTTTCTTGTACTGCTTTAGTTTGTTAGTTTGGGTATTATGTCAGTTGTTGAAGAGAATTACTGGCCTGCTAGAAACTGTCTTGTGGGGTTGTACACTAAATATTTATTTCCCCTGTAGCTTGTATGCTGATGGCTTTGAGTTATCAGGGAAGGAAAGAAATTAATTCAGTGATCCAGGTAATGGCTATCCACTTCTGCTGATGAGTTCCTAAATATACACAAGGGTGTTTATTTCTCACTGTCATATGGACTTCTCCCTTTTGCATTAGGGTCTTCAAATGGTTTGTTGCTATGAAGTTTTCAATGTTTCTGTAGTTAATACACCTTTCCAATGATTTCTCACTTAGGTTTTCTTTTTCTCTTGGGAAGTAAACAAAAATATTTGGAGTTATCTGGCTCTGCTATGAATTTTAGGCTCATTTTATAATAAGATGTAATCTTAAGTAAAAATTATCATTCTTACAAAAGCAGGTGGTTGTCTATCTATTTAGGAATTGTCTTCAAAGCATTAACAAATAAGTTGTAGCTGTGCAAAAATATTTATCTCTTCTAAAGAAGTGACAGAATGCAGGCAACTTGTATGCATGCTTGCATAAATTCATATGTCAATTAAATAAATAACATTTTAAAAATCTGAATTGCATTCATTTTCTTCTTATTTCTTGCTGAAAAAAGTCACTTGTGGTGGAGGGAGGAAAGAGAGGTAGGAAGACAAAAGCATTTTGCTGTGGTAAATTGAATGCAGTGGCAGTACAAAAATGGAGACATTTTTTTCACCCTGTTCTTTAAAGGATTGTTTTGGTTTAAATGTCAAAAATGCCCAAGGGCTTACCCTGTGCTGAATGGACTATGCCATCTGTTTGTGTAATGAGTGACTTGGTATGCATAAACTGTTACCTAGGTGGTAGGATTCTCAGTCTGTCAGCTCTCCTGTCAACTGCTGTCCTTGTTGCAACTGTGACCCCTGAAGGAATTAGTTGCATGATTGACTGACTGATGATGATTGACATCCACACACAATTAACTCTTTAGCTGCAGCCAGCATTGAAGGTGATCTCTGTGTTGTTAATCTGCAGTGCAGGTATGCTGCTAATTCTGTGCCAGTGAGCTTGCAGAAAGTAAATATGATTAAGTTGATAAATGGAAGCTGGACAGAGCTGTGAGAATACAGGGTTTGCTCCTGAGTCTGCCTGCTTTCTGTCACTTGCAACAACAAGGTTTCTTGGTGTAATTTCAAATGCAGAAAGAATTTGTCACACTTAAAGTAGCAGAACATCTAAGGTTCAGCTTCCACCACTCAAAACTCACCTTATCTGGATGCTTGTTTGAAGGAACATGCTAAGAAAGTGCTAAAGTCCAACGCCAGTGTGCAGAATTGATGCAAACGATGGCTTCCACTGCCTCTCCAGAGTGGCTTAGTGCAGTGGGTGGAGTCATCTCCATTTCCTCGACTGGTTTCTTAATGTAATCCTTATCAGGGGAACAGTGGTACTCTAATATCCATGCTTATCAAAAATTACCATGTTCAATCTTTCTGCAAAATACAAGACTGGAAAAAAAGGCATCTTGAGAGAGATTTTGAAATTTTATAGCACTGAAACATATCAAAATTTTCCTTTCCTGTGTAGACAGGGAGAAAATATAAATTATTTAAATTTTTTTCTAACAAAACTTCAAATACCCCCCTAACAGTAATAAATAATAAACAAGCCTGTCACTCACGAATACCTACTGATATCTTCTTGTCAAAGTGGTTAAATTAGAGATTCTTATTCAGAATTCCTCTCTAAGAGTTAGATGTTAAGAGCCCTAACCTGGGGACCCATTTTTCACAGTGAATTTTCCCACTTAATTCATGCATGACCTAACTTGTTTAACTTGTACTTTCATTTATGTCTTATTTGAAAGGCAGAGCATCACATGACTGAGTGACTTTTATGTCTGGGCATCTGTGTTTGATCTGGTGAAGTCAATGACTGTATTTCAGTTGTATTGAGAGCAAAAACGAATGTGTAGAGTTGTACTGCATTTTTGGCACACTGGGCGTACAGTCAAATGATTTCTTGTTAAAAGAGACCTTATGGTAAATTTCGGTTCTGATCTACAAAGGGTTTTTGATGTACAAAGCTTTCACTGGATGATGTAAGCTGAGACCAGTAGCTTAAATCCAAACAGAATGGAAAACTTTCATTAATGTTCTATTCTCAACACAAATGGCCAAAATAGATTACCAGTTTTTGAAAAATGTCGCAAAAAGAAATAGCTATTGACTTGCTGGGTACAGTGGGAATTTATTCCTAATTTAATGTCAGTTTAGACTACCTTTTATTGGGAACCTTTTATTAGGTGGTGAACTTCTTTTCAGAACTAGGAAATATTTAGTTGGTCCCAATTCATTGTGGAAGCTTTAGAAGGAAAACATTAAATGCTTTCATAAACAAACAATGCAATAAATATTGTTTCATCATTTTAATCATAAAACATCTACTAAAGGATTTGTGTTGCACTGCCATTAACATATTTTAAGTATAGTGTTTGGAAGGAATATGAAATTGACCATGTGTGTTTACAGTAATATTTGCAAATTAAATGCTTTCACTAGTAGTGCCTAACCACTTGAAATAAGGAAAAAAATGCAGTTATTTGTGTTCTGATTGCAAAATGACATGTGCAATTTTCTTCTTTTCTTCTTCTTTTTTTTTTTTTCTTTTTTTTTTTTTTTTCCCAACAGTATTATCATAGAGGCATAGAACCATAGAATTGTTTGCTTTGGAAGGGGACCGTGAAGATCCTCTAGTTCCCACCCCTCTGCCACAAGCATGGACACTTGCCACTAGACCGGGTTGCTCAGAGCCCCATCCTGCCTGTCCTTGAAAATTTCCAGGCAGGGGCATCCACAACTTCTCTGAGCAACCTATGCCACTGCCTTGCCACTCTCACTGTAAAGAAGTTTTTTATAATATGTAATCTGAAACCACTCTCTTTCAATTTGAACTCATTCCCCTTATCTTTTCATTATGTGCTCTTGTAAATATTCCTTCCCCAAGTCCTGTAAGTTCGCTTCAGGTATTGAAAGGTCACAATTAGGTCACTCTGAAGTCTTCTCTGCTCCAAGCAGAGAAGCTAATTTTCTCAGGCTTTTCTCAAAGGAGAGGTGCTCCAACACTGTGATCATCTCGTTGGTCCTTTTCTGGACTCACTCCAGCAGGTCCCTCCCTATCCTTCCTATGCTGAGGACCCCAGACCCAGAGGCAGGGTTCCAGGTGGGGTCTCACCAGAGCAGAGGAGCAGAATCTCCTGACCCTGCTGCCCATGCTGCTTTGGATGCAGGCCAGGACACATTTGGCTTTCTGGGCTGTGAGTGCTCATGGCTGGGTCATGTCCAGCCTCTCAGCCAGTAGCATCCCAAGTCCTTCCAGCAGGGCTGCTATCATCCATTTGTCCCTCAGCTTGGATTCATACCAAGGGTTGCTCCAATCCAGGTGTAACATCTTGCACTTGGCCTTGTTAAACCATATGAGATTCCCATGGGCCCACTACTAAAACTTGTCCAGGTCCCTCTGGATGGCATCCCATCACTTAGGAGTGTCACTACACTACTCAGGTCGGTGTCATCTGCAAATTTCCTGAGAGTGCACGGGATCTCTTTGTCTATGACAGAACTTTGTCTGCCGCGTAATTTTGGAAATAGATGAAGATGCCACAAAGTGCTGTCTCTGTCTTTCTGCCCCTCTTTAATTCACACAGTACTCAGTTTCTCATGTAATATGCTCATGTTTGAAGAGTCTTCCTTACCTGCCCCTCTAACTATGCCTACTAGAATCATTAGCTCAGAAGTGTGTTTTAAGTATCTCATTTGGTGTAGGGCCTTGCAGGTTTTCCTCAGACTTTAAGGGTGGTGATTGTATTGGGGTTTTTTTTAGCCATAACACTTGAATTGCTGGAAATCAGTGGGGAAGAAAAGCTTTTTCTAGTACAATATTTGTCTCTAACGACTGTTACTTGGTGTAGCTTCTTGCTTTATGCGTGCAAGATCAAATGGTGCAGTATTCTTATTTTTTACAGCAACATACCTCTCTTTAAACGAGGTTAAACATCAGCTCTTTGAAGTGAGAATAGTCTTTTTGTCTGTTTGCACATCATTAGCCCAATTGGGTATCACTGAAGATGGCTACATGAAACTGTAATGTAATAAATGTTACTTTCAGTCTTGTATAGTTGAAATAGATTGTGCAAATGGGCAATTCTTTAAATAGTGTACATCACATTTTAAATTTCAATTCAACTTTTGCTTTTTGTAAGACTCTTTCAGATATTAAGAGATTATATTTTTTCTGTGTCATATGGTATTATATTGCTAATAGGGAAAATTTTATTTTTAAAAAGGGTATAATTTCAGATCTGTGGCAACTTTATTTATGCTTAAAACTAAGCAGCTTTTGTATAAATGACAGAATTATTACCTTGGTTTTTCTTATAGCTTTTCCTTTCACTAAACACTTGTAGATCATGAACTCATGTAATAGCTATGGAAGAAATAAGAAGTGATTCTTCTGATTAAATATTTCAACCATAGGAAGAAGAGAAATGTCTTCCTCTGGTAATGTTCGGCTCTTGACTACTTCTGGGACGTGTCTAACCTCATTTCCTTTAGTGGTTTGTGGCTGGGGTAACCTAATACTCCTGCCACACAGGCTTCTGAGCTAGGTGGTGCCGTTTTGAAAATTACTTTTACCTAACTAGGTTTCATCTTCAACTTTGTGATTGTGGGAAACCAAGCTTTATCTAACAACTGTGAGACACGGCTCTATCTGGCTTGCCTAGATGATTTAATTATTTTTAGTGAAGCCAATGTTGGCATTATTATTTACAGGATTCGGGACCAAAACTAAAGGACAAAAGAGAATGGCATCTGAGTCAGAAACTGAGAGTTGAAAGGAAAGAAATATGAATATTTTAATAGGGGATGGTAGAATGGATGGTAGAATGAATGATAGAATTCCTTCAATGATGGAATAGAGAAAAAGATGGCAATTTGAGAAAGACCATATGAAAGGAAACAGCAAGAGAGAAAGTAGCAGAGGGAATGAGAAGATGAAGTGAGATGCTTCAATGTTTTCTCTTGAGAGGGAGACGAGAGTGAGAGAATTTAGTTAATGTAGAAACATATTTTCTGTTAATGAATTGTTCATTGCAGGTATGGCAATATTACAAAGCCAAAACAAAAAGTGCAGAGTCAAATGAAAATATTTATGTAACATGGAAGAACCAGAAAAAAAACCCCATAGTTCCTATACACAAGTCTAGGTTGTATTGGTCTTTTATTAAACAAAGCAAAACACATTTTTAGGAAGTATATGTGTGAAAACAGAAAGATATTGCACACTGGAGAAAATTAGCACCAAAAAACTGAAAGAGGTTATATATTCTTCTGCCAAAGAGAGTAGATTTTCTATAGAAAATATTCCTCTCTTTGGTTTCATTTACACCAAGCCTGCAAAAAATACTTTTAAAATAGGTAATAAAATTGTTAATTGTATTTCTAAATTCTATTTTAAAGATGTTACTGATAGTAACAGTGGGAATATTTGTGTGATTGCACATTAGTTTGCCATATAATACCTCAAATTTAGCTTTTCATCTTTCTAGAGACAACAACAAAATACATTTTTCTTAGTCTCACGGGGACTAATATCCTTCCTATAGCTAGCTTTTTCAAACATACTAATTGTTCTGGAATTAAATTAGTAATATTAATCACTCTTTCAGTCTCTTCTTACTTTGAAGGATAGATTGAGTTCCTTTCAGATCTAAGGACTTTGTTTGTCCAAAAACCTTTCCTCTGCCTCATCAATTAATTTATTAAAGCATTATTTTGCTGCTAAATATTTGGCCTGAATCCAACTTGGGATCAGAAGCACAAGAGCTCTGTTTCTTCCTTTTGAAAAATTTTTTCTCCTGAAAAAGTGAAGCAGACCAAGATACTTGCTTTGCTAATCTACAGCAGTTTGCTTATTTTTTGGGAACATTTCTAGCTATTTGTTAGTGATTTATGGAAGCATTCTGAATGTGCCTAAATTCAACTGGCCTCTGCCTGCTTCAAAAGTTGAATTAGAATCCCTACATAGATTTCATGGTTTACTTGAACAGGTTTAAAATTATATTAATGTTATTAAGTTAAAACATTATTAAGATAAAATGTTAAAGTGAGTTAAAACAATAAGTTAAACCATACGCACTCTGTAGAGTGTAGCAACTCCTAGGAAGAGGTAATAAGGAGAAGGTAAATAAAAAAAATTTAATACCTGTACAGGAAAGAATAAGAGAGGCTAAAATTTCTGACATAAAATAAGATGAGGTGATCTAAAAGAGAACACAAACCCCATAAGACTAATGAATACATAACACTTGTCTTGGAGTATTGTTTTAGCAGTGTCTGTGCATAGATATAAATGCATAATACTTAACAGTGTGAATCTTCATCCATCTTACCCCTTAGAATATTACTTTGAAAATTTATTGATAGTTTGTTTATTTAAAATTATATTTTATGGACCTAAACACAAACCAACAGTAATGAGCAATTCATGTCACCAAATCCATTTTTATGGGAATTACCATATTCAGCATGCTATAAGGGTAGTTAATGAACCTTGTTGATGTTCTTGTTAGAAATGCCTGACTTAGACCCTGATCTCCTCTTTAAACCTTGGTAATGATCATGCCTTCATAATTTAAAATGTTTATTGTTTCCCTTCATGATACCACAATTGTAATAGTTGGAGGTTTTTTAAAAAAGCATTTAGTAAAATTGGCTTGCAGAAATAAAGGAATATTAAGCTTATATTTGATTTTCTGTCTGATTTTTGTAGATCTAATAAGGGAAAAATCCTTATGCATTTATAAGGGTCTAATGAAGTACAGGTTGATCAGGAAGCTGCAACTGCAGTGCCCACCCTGACTTTATTTGCAAGCAACTGCAAACTAAAATGTGTATGAACAAATATTTAAGATAGTTTTCTATAACCACAGTCTGAACATTACTTTCTTGACAATTAAAGGCATTTATAACATGTAAGGAAATAGGGTTGATAAAAAGTAATCACAAATTCTTTAAAAATTCGTGGTTCACATTAGGATTTGCAAGAAGATGGGAAAGTGTGGAAATAGTTTGTTAAGAAGCTTTCAATTGCTTTTTGGATAGATTGCCCAGCAATTTTTGAGCACGGATGACTTGGGTCATCTCTGTTCTCCTCATGGAGCTGTTCTCAGCTCAGGTACTGTGTAACACTTAGAACCACAATCAGCATTCTTTTTCTCCACTGGAGTTCTTATCCCCTTTCATTTTAAGCAATTGTAGGAAGAAAAGAGGTTATTGCAAGGCTGTGGGAGACTCCATACGAATCCTACTAGATGCAGTTTCCTCTGCCATCAGCCAGGTGGGCAGCAGGGAGGAGATGTGTAGACATTCACAAGTTTTGCATTATCCCCTCTCTGAAGACCAGAGGAAGCCTCTGATGTTGCAAAACAACCGAAATAAAATGAAAACTTCTTTGGAAGGCTTCAAAAGAAGTGACTGTGGATTGAGTAATTATTTAACATAATAAGACATTATTTTCTGTCCTGTGTTATCCTGTCTGTAAACCTGTCTCCTTGGGCAGGGCTTTAATGGAAAATAAACAGGACCAGTAGTTCTTTTGTTCAAAGATATAAAGTCCTTTGCAACAGGATCACTGAGACAAAATCTGTGTCTTGAGAAATCTGTGGGTAAATTAACTAAACTACTTGCTTTAGCTATTAGGGGGGAGAGGATATTGAGACGTGAGTGGCTCTGTAGTAATTCAAATGCATGTGTTCTTGTGTTGGTTGTGGCGGGGGGGAGTTTTAAGGATATATTTTATTCCTGCAGGTAGCTGTGGCTAATGTTGTTGCTTATTTGTATTCAAAACCAAACTAAACCAGCTAAACTGCATCTGCCAGAAAATCCTTTTTCTCCCCTTTTTCTCACCATCCAAATGCTGAGGCTTATGTTTGAATTCAGCAGCCTCTTTGATGTCTGATCCTTTAGCTGGTTATTTCAGAACTCAGGTTAATTGAGGACATGGTCTACAGTTGACTCAAGAGTTGCTTTAATAAGATTATGTTTATTAAATTGATTAAAGAACTGTTTGTCCCCATAATTGACTATGAGAATGTTATTTGTGGTATTAGAAATGGATTAAGACACACTCAGCCAAATTAAACATTTTGTATAACAAGTTTTATTTGTGGAGAGTAGTGCTGCTGGATTTTGCGTGTCTTTTTTCACTTGCACTAGTGCATGTCAGGGAGCAGCTTCTTCTGAATCTTATTTGCTTACAGGGATTCACTAACCTGTGCTAATCTTTCCACCTGGCAACTGCTTGGTATGCTGCACCATGGCAGTGCACCAGAGGTGGAAATTGGGCAGGAACTCCTGGCTGTCCATAGGCCAGCATCAGTGAGTTGTCGTTTTCAGAGGCTTTTCCTGGGTTTCTGCTTTCACAGCTTTACAGAAAGGCACAGCTTCATTACAACTCAGCAAAGAGGCAAAGAATTATTTCAAACTGAGAGAATAGCTGTAGTTATATCTCTTTTGAAAACACAATAATGCCTACAAAATTACAGAAAGACCTCAAAAGAAATTATTTGATTGATTTTATTTTTTAATAAATGAACTCATTATTGGCATTGAGAAAAATCACACCATAAAAAGAGGAAGACAGAATTTTTTGGGAGCTTCAGGAAATATTAGCTCCTGAGGGTGAAATTTAGTAGGTGAAATTTCCCTTAGAATTATAGCTCTGCCACAATGGAGGAAAATATGGATAGCTTTCCCAACATAACTGTGAAGTTATCCCTTGTTTTTACATCAATAACTCACAATTAGGGTCATGTTGGCTCTTACAGAAAAGTCTGCTTAACTTTATTGTCCCATAAAATTTCTCTGTCCAAAATGATCTTCCAAGCACCTAGACAATGGGTACTTGCCCCTGTTAGTTATCTGCAGAGATTTGACTGCAGTCAAACTTCAGCTCAGAGAAGGCAATTGTTCCATGCTAGCTTCTAATTCCTTATTGGTCTCAAAGTACGAGACCATAATGGCCAAAATATTAGGCTCAGTTATTAAAACTAAATTTTAACATTTTGTTTAAAACCTTAATTATCATGGCCAAGATTTTAGTTTTGACACCAGAAATTGTGTATTAGGAATCAATAGAAATTTTTAATTAGTGAGATATAAACAATTTTGTGAAACACTGTAGAATGATCATTTATCATTAATGTACTTCAAAATATCATGAAATACATGTGATCAAGAATAAAAAAAGCTCTAACTGGGAAATTTATTACTAAAAAATATTGAAAGCCTATCCAGAACTTTTAAAAAAAACCAAAACACAGACAGTCGACTCTGAAATTGTAATCAAGGACTGTTGTATACTAAAGAGCTATTGTGAAGTTTTTTTATTCAAGCACAGAATTAGGAGAAATTAAGTTTCTACACTTTGAATATTTGGTTGATTATAAAGAGAGGTTTCATGTTTATTTTCTATATATAAAATAGAGAGAATGGGCATGAGGTTTTGCCACTGAGAACTGGTGTCTAACAAGATCATAAAAATCTTCTTAAAACAACAGAGGATTTAATGACCCTAATGGTACATTCTCAAGTCTTCTCCATGTAGAATTAGTTACATAGGATGTGAGTGGAAAGCTCTTATGCAGGAGTTGGCAGTGGAGTGGAATGATGGCAGTCACTGGTCAGAAGTTGCTTCCATTAACCTTTATAACACTTGTGAGGTTGGAGAATGCTGCATCTCAAGTTAGATATCACAAAGATTTACAAATAGCATGATTCTACCGAATTGTAGTCTACTCCTCATCTTTAGACAAGATGAGGCCACAGGCAGATGCAGAGCCTGAGGGCTTCCTCCCAGTCTGTTCCAAACAGTATCTGTGTAAGGCATTCCATAGCCTGCCATGTGTATGCTCACACTGTCTAAATGACATATTTCTTAAGACAAACTCTGGTATTGAAAATATCAGCGCATCACAAACTGGAAAATGCTGATCATGTTTTTGGATGCCTACTGTTTAAATAAGCAAATATATCAAAGCCAAAACTTTGGACAAAATGTAGGTATTTCCAAGTTTCTCCAGTTTTATAAACATACAAAGCTGACTAGGAACATCAAGAGGATCAAATAACATGTTTAAGTTTTTACTATTTTTTTCTCCCCATTTACAAGTCTTTTTTTGTCATATGACATCTTTTTTGCTACTTGGAGCAGAATTCTGCTTCCATACATTTCACATCCAATATTATTCTCTACACTTACGCTAAGCTCAATATAAGTTTGCCTTACTCAGGGAAACTAAAACTTTAGAATGGAGTGGCATATCTTTTGAAAAACTGAGACCCCTTTCCTGAGTCTTCAGAGGCAGAACAGTCAAAGTTTTGGAGAGTTTCAACTGTCAACTGCCCAACATTTGAGATGTAATGCCATTGGATTTTTTATTATCCTTTTTTCTGGTTTTATTGTACAACCTGTTTTCTTTAGTGCTTCAGTACTTTGACATTTATATTGCAGACATGATAACATGGACTATGAGCTGATAAGTGAGCTACCTCATAGTTTCTTCTGCCTCATTAACTATTTAACAATTAGTTTTTCTTAGAATCCTCACACATATCAGGTTTAGCTCTGCTGGAATAGTCATCAACTTAAGATGACTGAACAGTCTTTAAAATCCTTATAATGTATTGTTAAATTCTTTGAATTCTTTTGAATTTAATATATTCTTTTGAATATCTCACCTTATGGCAGTATAATTCTTTACATTGTTCTCTATTTTCCAAGATGCTTAAATTTGATCTAAAAAGGTGATGTTAACCCAAAATAGTTTTATTTCCTTGTTCTTATGGAACACAGATGAAACATATGCTCATTAGTTACAGGGACTAATTTAAATTATAATATTTTCAAATGGCCAATATCAAATAAACTTAGGAGTAAACATCAGTGCAACATGATAAACATGCTATGAAGTGCATCTGAGTGTGAAGATGATTATCTAGGGACAGGGTTTGTGAGTACTGGGCAAGTAAAGCAATTTAGTTTTGGATAATAATGTGGTTTTCTCGCACAGTATGCCAGATTACTTCTCCCTCAGCTCTGCTCTTGCTACTGTCAGTAATATTACCCATTTAGTGCACTCAGTTCCTGAGCCTTTGCTGGCTAGTGCAAAGACCATCAAGCAGCATGTGTGTGCACATGCACATGCCCATACTACTGCTGCTATGAATTTTCTTTTTAGCTTTTAGTTGTTCACAAAACCTAGAGTAGTCATTAATTTGTTTCACCAAACAGAGACAACTAAGTTGCTGGTAAATTGGGGCACGTGAAGGAAGATAATATTTTCTCTCTTGGTAGCAAAAAAAAATTTCCTACATTGCTTGATAGATGAACTTATTGTATTTATCTTGTTCCAGTTTACATTTTTTAGTGTTTGCTTAATGATTAGACGCTTAAGTGAATATATTTATTTGCAGAACTGTGCATGACTTCTTCAGTGTCACATATCATAGACAAGTGTAAAGGTATTGGAAAATGTGTTATAGAAGTCTTTTATTAGGTATTTCTTGATATGTTTTTCTGCAGGGTGTAAAATTGAAATGTAAGCATAATCTAAATTTTCATGTTTTTTACTAACAGTGGATACTTTTTGTTTCTATCAGTGGGACGTGTGTTTGTAAATGCATACTTTTTTTTATTCTGGTGAGCTCAGTAAGCTTTCAGTGTTCAACTATTTAGCATTAAAAGTCATTGTTATTAAATCAGTTTTAAAAATTTGTGTGATGAGGCTCATGTACACTAAACAGATTGTGATACATTTGGGGAACACTGCGAATTTTCAGTGCAATGATATCTTTTAGAAGTACTTGGCCTGAGC
Organism: Argya squamiceps; assembly: GCA_037834095.1. Lineage (NCBI taxonomy): Eukaryota > Metazoa > Chordata > Aves > Passeriformes > Leiothrichidae > Argya > Argya squamiceps. The sequence continues at coordinate 18,288,096 of JBBMKD010000115.1, forward strand.
AAGGGAGAAAGAGAAGCAGTGAGCCCATGGTGTGGTTACGTAATGGAGACACAATGAAGAATGCACCTAAAATAGGTACTGTGTGTAAAACCAGTTCCATATGCCTTACTCACTAATAGCTATGGGATATCCCTCTGAGAGAAAACAGCATTCAACCTGATTTAAATTGAGGATTTTTTGATTGCCAGATACAGGAAAAGCACATTAGGTACCCCAGGCTGGCTCCATTTCAGCAAACCAGTGTAAATGTGCAGCAGCAAAATGTACAGAGTCAGGCTGGACCAAAGAAAGAAAGACTTGCCCAGTTGTGAAGGATTCACCAACACTCTCCATGCGTCATCTAGGAAAGGAGTTCTCTCACAGATGTACACCAGGTTAGCCCTAAACCCCTGCTTGCACCATCTAACACACATGATTACTTACCTTTCATAGAAAAGCAGCACATCTCTCCTTTGCTGTATACAAATATAGAATTTTCCAAAGAAAATACATAGATGGTAGAAGATTCAGGCCAGGACCAGAGAAGAATTAGTCTGACATTAAATGATTGGTCAAAGATAAAAGCAGGGGTTCCCTGTCATTAACAAGGCAGGCTGTCATCTTTGTAATTATTTCATTGTTCAGGGCCAGTTTTAACACACCATTTAAAAATGGCGAAGACTTGCAACTTGATATTGGTGTTCTTGGAAAGGCATTTATTACAGCTATTTTCATTCTGCATTTGTTCCACAGGGAGACATCACGATGCTGACTGATCCTGACTCTAAAGCTGAGAATGGATCTATACCGTAATTTTAGAGTAATTTTACCAATCTCATTACATATTTCCTATACTCTGTTTCTGCAATTGCATTGATTGCATACAATGGTACAGTGTGATAGAAAATTTAATGGCTATTTTATTTCTTATAAATTGTATCAGAAATTTCTGACTTGACTAACTATCCCAATTCTATAAAACTTCACATCATGCTACCATATGTCTTCTCTAAACAGAGTAAACTAAATATATATTTAAACTTGCATGCACTTAGTTTCTTACTTTGTAATCATTTTCCAATAAGAAAAAACAGTTTAACTGCTTTTCTTCCTTCTGTTTCTGCCTAGAGGAAATGACTAAATTCTGTTCTTCTTTAAGGACAAATCTAAGGAGACATTGACCATCCAAAGGATAAATCGGTCAAAATGTAGTCTGATTAACAGGTTTTAGAATTCTGCAAACACGGATAGCTCTTAGTAGTTTTGATGATGGTAAATATATCAATAGTCTTAAAGAATTTACTGAGTAACCAGCACACTAATCATATGTCAGTATATCTGATCAGCAAGCATGGATCAGATTAGAAAACTCTGGCAAGGGAAATCCACTACACCTAAACAGTTACTATTATAAATGCAATACATTTCATATTAAATGCAATACATTTCATACAAATGCAATACATTCAATATAAAAAATTTCAAATATCAAAACCAAACATTAATGAAGTGATGTTTCTTTAATATCTTTGGGTCCTTTTTCACAAACAGCCTGTCTTCTCCAGTGACCATCTGAAAATGTTTTTGCAAGTACTGATTTTTACCTGATCTTCAATACCAGAGTTTCTCAATTTGATAAACAGTCACAAACACAGAAATTGTAATTCACTGTGTTAAAAATTCCTTTGAAGATAGACAGATATTTCTCTATATTTCTGTCAAGGTGAAAGGTGTTGATTTTTTGTTTATTTATTTATGGAAAAACTCACAGTTTTTGTTTTGCACTTACTGAGTTCATTACAACAGGTTGTACTGATTGTAGTTTTGAACCTTCCTTTTGCACATGGGGTCCATTGAAAGTATAGATGAGGATCCAGCATAAAGTGAAACTGTTCATATTTTAAAGTAGATTTTTTTTCCATGAAGACTGAATTTTTTGTCACTCTTTTGGGGGAGTCCAATAACTCCTGGTGGACACTGCAGGTCATGTTTTCTTTGTTAATTATTCTGAAGGATGATAAGGCAGTAATTCTTGCCCTGCATTGTTCCGTGATAAATGGTTTCAGCTCATTAGGCAAGACTCTTTTATTCCGAGTGCTCAAAACTAAAGAAAGTCAGTCCTCAATCACTACAGAGATGTTTGTTCACCTTGTTCCTCATTTGCTCTGACTATAAAAAATAAGTCTACTTGAGAGCATACAGTAGTATAATTGACTTTATGGAGCAGCTGCCAGAGGGGTTTTGCTATATGAAATTGCACTACACTTCCTTTTAAACATGTTCAAAGTAACAAGTCTTTGTTGACATTCACAATTCATACAATTATATATCCCTTGAAGTAAAACCCCACATTATGAAGCTTGGCAAACAATTAATATCTAAAGTTTGTCATAGAAAATAAGTCCATTTTTAAAAGTGGTGTAGAGGAAGGAATGTTAGTTTTTTCATATTCTTTATCTTTATTTTTTATAGTCTATCTAAGAATCAATGAGAAGGTTTTTTCTTTCTGAGCAGTATTAATCACAGTTTTCTGGAAACAATGTTACGGTGTTATTATTATTGTAATATAGTAACTGATGTACTTGTTTTTTTCTGGAAGTCATTATCAGTGTTGTCTAAAGAAAACAAAGTCCTGCAAACAGTAGTTCTTTCAGAGAATGAATAGGAGGGATTTTTATTCATGTTATTCTCAATTAGTCTGAGAGGATTTAAACACACCTGTATATATGTCCATTGTGAAGTCTGGAGATAAATCCTAGAATCAAATATGCTTTTCAGAAGCTTTAAAGACACCTCATACAATATTGTATCTTGGTTTGAACAGTCTTTTCTTTAATTCTTTCATCTGAAAGAGTTCTGTCCCTCTAGAAATCATATCTGATGAGGAGTGGCTGAGTGAGTTGTCCTTGTTTAGGCTGGAGAAAAGGAGGCTCTCCTTTTCTCTCTCCACAGCTACTTGAAAGGAAGGTTGGTGGGGTTGGTCTCTTCCCACATGTCTCATGGAAAAGGATGAGAGACAAGGCCTTAACTTGCAGCAAGGGAGTTCAGATTATATATTAGAAAAAAAAATTACTGAAAGAGTGATTAGGCAGTGGAATAAATTGCCCAGGGGGGTTGTAGAGTCACTATATGTGGAAGTGCTCATGAGATGTCTGGATGTGGCCCTGAAAGATATGGCTTCATGCCATGCCGGCCCTTTATAGTGATGCAGGATTCATGGCAGGACTGGATGATCTTGAAGGTGGTCCTTTCCAATCCTGGCAGTTCTACAATTCTGTTTTCAAAGACAGTTTAGAAGCAGACAGCTGAAATGAATTTCCCTTGAAAACTCAGGTCTTTTTAGCATAGGTTTCAGAAAATTTTTTTCAGTGACAGATACTGACCTCCTAAATATTCTTTGCAGTATTTCAAGGTGACTTAAGTGTCTTGTCTACATACACCACAGATATACATACAACTGGTGTAAGTTGCACTAAGTAAATGGCAGAGGCACCGGAAAGATGTAGCATCTCTCTTGTGGAAAGATGTAGCATCTCTCTTGTGGCAATTGCATAGAGGAAAGTGAAGAATACACTAATCTTCAGAATATATAGCAAGGTTTGAGGAAGGTGTTGTGGAACATCTTCTAGGCTTACCTGCAAATAAATATTACTTAAAATAAATCACAGCCCAAACTAAAAGCAATTAGATTTTGTGCCTTCAAGAATGTACTTCTCATGAATACTCATTTTTTGTTTTTATTTCCAGCTTGACAGGTATCTCATAACTAAAACACAGGAGCTAGGTGCAACGTGTTTGTACTAGTCCAATTACACCATAGGAAAAAGTCCTGGTAACATAATTATATCCTTATACTTTCTTCTTGTGCTCTCAAATACGAGCCTATGTAGGACTAGGTCAATAAACACATCATGTGTTGGGTGATCAGATGGCTCAGGGGTCAGGCACAAAGGGTTTAGTGAGTGGGGTGACATCAGACGGGTGACTTGTCACTAGGGAGGCTCCACAGTGGCTCCATCCTTGGCCCTCTGCTCTTCTACATCTTCATAAATGGCTTGGGCACAGTAATGGAAGGGTTGCTAAGCAAGTTCATGCATGATACAAAACTGAGCAGCTGATTCCCTCAAAGGCAGGGAGACCTTGACAAATGAGAGGATTGGACAGGCACCAACTGTATGAAATTCAAGCAAAAGTGCTGGATTCGGCAGCTGGGATGGGGCAACCCTGGGTGTACAGACAGATGGGGAAAGGAGAGGCTGGAAAGCAGAAATAAGTGCAGGAAAGGGCCCTGACTCTGGGGGTCCTGGTCAATGGCAGGTTAAATGTGAGCCCGCAGGGCCCTGGCAGGCAGGCGGGCCATGCGTGTCCTGGGGGGCATCAGACCCAGCATCCCAGCTGGGCAAGGGAGGGGATTGTCCTGTTCTGCTCTGCACTGGGGCAGCCTCACCTCGAGTGCTGGAGGCACTTCTGGGTGCCACAATACAAAAAAGACATTCAGCTGTTAGAAAGTGCCCAAAGGAGGGCCATGAGGTTGGTGAAAGACCTTGAGGGGAAGCCATGTGAGGAGTGGCTGAGGTCACTTGGTCTGTTCAGCCTGGAGGAGAGGAGACTGAGAGGAGACCTCACTGCAGTTACAACTTCCTTGTAAGGAGAAGAGAAGGGGCAGGCACTGATCTGTTCTCTGTGGTGACAGTGACAGCACAAAACGGACTAGCCTGAAGTCATGTCAGGGAGGATTTAAGTTGGATATTAGGAAAAGTTCTTCACCCAGAAGGTGTTTGGGCACTGAAACAAGCTCCCCAGGGAGCCCCAGGGAAGTGGTCACATCACCTGCCTGACAGAGCTCAGAGGTGTTAGGACAATGCTCTTGGGCACATGGTGTGACTTTTGGGGATGGTGCTGTGCAGGGCCAGGACTCAATGATGCTTGTGGGTCCCTTTCAGCTTATCTGAGATTCAATGACTAAATTGTGAGTGTCCAAAACCAAACAAGACTTGTTTGCTTCAGAATGGTCATTGTCAAGTAAACCCATTTAACTTACTGATTCAGTGTGGTCCAACATGGTAACATTTTACAATAAGGGCCTGACGGGTGAAATAGAAACTAATGATCGATTAGTACTGTGAAGTCTAAAGCCCAAGAGGAGTCTAGTTTTTCGTTCATTTGGTTAGGCTCAATTTACACCCAAATTTAACTGCAAATAATTTATATTTTCCATAAACAGTTTTGATAATGTTCATAGTTTGTTTAAATTATATAAATAATAAAGTTCCTTAACTTTTTGCATGCCAAAACACATAAATACTCCTGCTTCTTAAACTTCCCAGTGGCTGAAACCCCTGCTATAATGTCCTTCTGATAACAGTGCTGTAAATTGTCTTGTAACTGATTTTAAAGGTATAGCTTTCTTTTGGCTGCACTTTTAAAAGTACTTTTGACACAGGTTGCTGTGTTTAGGACTGTAAAGAGGATGGAATTAGTCATTGAAAGTCTAATTTTACTCATTATAATCTTGCCTCCTGGTTTATGTTATTTTAGAAGTGTTATTTGATCTGGAAGATAATTCCGTAACCTTCAGATTACTTCTGGGTGACTTCTGCAGAAAAGGAATTACCAATGCATTAAATTTGAATTAGCTTTGAGAAATCATGCAGATGTATGCACAGTACATTACAGCAATGCTGTCTCCAAGGTGCAGCAGAATTGCCTTTTTGCAGTTTTAAAGAATCACTTGAGCAAACCTTAAATTGCACACATGGTGAAGCTGAGACAGCATCTTTACTTTAAAAAGAAAAAAAACAACCAAACATGCATATACATGTACATAGAGCAAATAAAGCTTTGAGAGTTGTCTTTCAGAGAAATCTGATCACAAACAGTCTGCTGCTGAATGGGCCATTTGGGCTCAGACCTGTCGTAGTGGAGAGCACTACTGCACATGCTGTGGAAGTGTCACTTAGACTAATGACTATGAATTATGCAGAGGGTCACATCCTCTTAGTTACAAGTCATTTCCACATTTTCCCTTTAGACCACCTAGCCTAATTCCATTTTTTCCCTTTCACTGCTGCTCGCAAATAACATGCAGAACGAATGCCAAGACCTTCATTTATTCATTTTTCATTTTCCTTTCATAACTTCAAGTCAGTACAATGATGGAAGAGTTAGAGGTGGCGAAAGAGAGACAGCTGCTATTGGTGGATTAGGAAAAAGCTCCCTTCAGTTCACTAGGTCATTGAGTAAAGTAGGACAGTAAAAAGCCATAGAAACTGTGTGTTTTGCTTCAGATTTTGTATTCTAAGCATTTGGGTGAGAAACATAATTTTGGCATACTTTCCCTGTTTGGAAACAAAGGGATATAATTTGGCATTTTTTAAAAGAACATTTCTATTTTGGAACCAATAACCTGACAAGAGTAGAGTGCATGACCTTCCCCTGTCTTAGTGCTAACCAGGTAATGTAATGCACAGATAAATAGGAGTATCAGCATGGCTCAGGTAGACACTGTGGAACAGGAGGTGTGATAAATATGGCAAATACATCCCTGGGTTAGCTGGGTATGCCTTGGAATGCCCTTGACACTGAATGGAAAGATGACACATTTGGAGGGCGGCACATGAGCAGAAAGTTGTGGCAGCCAGGAAGATGAAGGATTGCTTAGTGAAGAGTGCGTGGGAGGATGTTTTCCTGACCAGGGACTTTGTCTTTCTACCAGTGCTGCTGGGTACTACACTGAATGCAAACTGGCAGTGGCCAGCTCCAGGAGATTTCTCCCACAAAAGCACTAAATGAAGAAACAGACTGCTTTTCTTAAAACAAATATACCTTTGTCTAGCTTTTCTTTAAAGGCAGTTAATATAGCAGAAAATGTCGTTCATCCCTTAGCACTACAGGAGATTCCTCAAACTCTAATACTTCATCTGTAATATTTGTCTGTTAATATCTACTGGTTTTGCTTTCCATTAGAATTCAAGAATTTCAACTTGTGTTTCAACCTGTGCTCATTTAGGAAAGAAAAATAAAAGCATTTCCCAAAGCTTTTCCTCCTTGTTAGTTTATGACGGCTTCTAATGTCTATACCTGAGAAAAAAATGTTTCAGTGGATAAAGTATTATATGTTATACTGCCCAGAAAAGGGTTTAGGTGAATAGATCTTTATTGACTTCATGGAATTTAGATCAGTTGGTTGAGCAAGGTGCTGATAAACCCAAGGTTGTAGGTTTGATCCCTGTACAGACCACTCACTTAAGAAGTGGACTGAATGATCCTTGCAGGCTCCTTCTAATTGAGAATATTCTGTGGTTCTCTGAAATGTTCTGTCTTGAAAGGCAGTCTAAAATAGTTAATTTATATTTGATTTATAAAATACTGATACTGTCTGATGTAAAAACTTTTCTTTTAAAAATAAATTTAATAATGGTCTCAGAACCAAGTCAATTAAATTGATCCCTATTCTTATTGCACAGAAGAAAACTGCATTTCCATCAGAAAAAGCTTGAACTGATGCTTAAATTTTGCAGTATGTGTCCAGGGTAAATAAATTTGGGCTTTCTGTAACAAGCATAAAGAGCATCTGTAACACTCATATGCAATTTGAGGGTTGCTAGTGGGGATAGCCCACATAATGCTAAACATAAGGACAGAATAAGAGGCTGGCAACAGCTTTTTAGCATTTTTCAATTCTAAGAATACAAGTAAACTGAAAAAAACCCCTAAAATCTAGGAGAACATCACCAGAAACTTTTTTAAGACTAACTGGACACAGTACTAGAATGTCATTGACATCATGATTGAGCTTCCAGTTTCCCAACAGTAAATGGAAAGGATATTCATTAATCTTCAACCCTGAACCTCCCGCTATTTCTATTCTGCATTTTTCTAAATGGTTTCTTTTTCAGGTGTTATTTTCAAGCAAGAATCCCAAGTGATTTTCTTACATGCTCTTTCCAACTAAAGCAGATAAATGGCAAGGCAAAATAAGTAAGAGGAAAGAATGGTTTGAAACACCCAGCCTGGATGAAAAGTTAACAAGTTCATTTGTCTCTCTTATCTGTTCCTAAATCAGATGTAATCAGACAGCTTTTTGTAGGTATCACCTGGAAGCAACCCAAAAATTAACACAGATCATGAAGTACAGAAGAGAAACATGTCTAAGTCACGTGGTAGTGCATGGGATATTCCAGTTTTCAGCAGCTTTGTGCCTAGGATAGATGGGGCATACTGAGGATTACAAAGGTCTCTGTATCCAGGAGATCACTGTCCGAGATTTTTTTACCATTTGGTCTTAGTTGCTGTGATTCTAGTTGTTTAAAATATCTGGGGTTGCAGCTAAACATTCTTCTAAATCCCGCTGTTCATAGTGACTGACAGAGAGTGCTTTTCATTTCCACCCTGGCTTTTTTTTATCTGAGGGGTTTATTCCCTGTTGAGCTTCAGGTTAAATGGGTGGGAATACCACCAGTACCCTGAAAATACTGTGTATGGGGGTTACAAAATGACAGAAAACATTTGAGAGCATATTGCATGTAGAAAGGGATCATGCAGTTATATTTATTTCCTTTAAGAGTAGCAACAATCAGGAGGCCTTCCTTCTCCCAAGGACACATATCAGTTGAAAGGAAAAGATCTGTATTTTATTTTTACCCACACTGACTCTTTGATGCTGTGTTTATATTACGGTACAAATCATGATTATCCATGGTTATTGCAAGAGACTCAAGCATGCTGATACTCTGATCATGGAAGTTAAATCAAAAGGTTAACTTCAAAGAACTTCTGATTTTAAATAAAAATAAGTCCCATTATAGTAAAATACAAGTTATGTGTATATAAATATATATAGGGCTTAGTAGAAATCCCTTAATCATTGAAATAGACATGACTTTGTGTGAGAAAAGGGAATTTTGTGACTTGATACTCTGCTCTCCTTCGCTTATATAATGCAGAACTTTAACTGTACAAGTAAAATGTATCCTTCTTTTCTCTTAACAGAGAAATGAACAGCATAGTGTAGCAGATTGCTTTGATCCATAGGGGAAGCAGACCATTATAGTGTAATGTATTGAAGGGATAAGATTAATTTTTAAGTGTGCTCTGGGTTTTTTGACTTCTTTACTGGAAACCAGATATAGTGTAGATGATGTCTAGATATCTTAAATTCTCATCAGGACATCTACCTACGTGGCCTTTGCTTTTCTTTCCAGCCAAGTGCAAGGACTGGGAAGAAACTGGATTGAACAGAAAGCTGAACCAGCCTTCAGCGCTGGGGATGAAGGAGTAGCTTTGCAAATGCCTCGGACCTCCCAGGGCTGGAGTGACCTTGCTGGTGTTGCCAAATAGACAGTGTCTCCCTCCACCACCTACTACCCTCTGCCTCCCTTCAGCCTCTGACAGCTCCCCCATGCCCCTCCACACAACTGTGCTGTGATGTCGGCTCCATCCCAGGCTGTTTGGGACACTGGGGGAGTGTGGCAGGCCCCAAATGACTCCAAGAAGGCTGGTGAGCAGGTGGGCACAGCAGCTGGAGAGCAATCGCAGACAGCCAGCAGGTGGATGGAGCAGCAGGGGAGCAACACCAGACGGGCAGCAGGTGGAGAGGGCAGCAGGAGGGCAACGCCACTTTGTACTCAACTTGACATTAATTACACTTGTTGGAATCCTGTGTGGCTCCTTAGACCCTCTTTTGGGTGTTAAATTACAAAATATATTTGTTTAGATTCTGGGTATAGCTTCCCCTAATATCTGAAGACTTGGGAGATGATTGGAGGGAAGGGGGAAGAAAGAAAGAAAGCCTTCTCCCACCCTTAAGCTGTGAAATCTGACCAGACTTTGTGGGCAGAATGAGCTGCCAGTTTGTTAATTTGCCCCTAACCATCCATGTGCCTAGGAAAAGCCCTTAGAGGCATTAAATGTTACTGGCTTTCTCATTGGTTCTATTGTGTGGGGTTCTGCATTGTGATGTTTGCTGAGATGCCCAGATGCTTATAATTAATTTAGTCTGATTACTTCTAATTACTCCTTCTTATCTGCATTATCTTGCATTTGTCAAATTCACATGTAAATAGCCCTGCTGCCTATTTAGTTTAGTTTTGTAAGGTCCCTTTGGACCTTCTTAACCTCTAGTGATGACTAATCTAAATAATTGTGCTCTGTGTAATTTCTTTTCCTGCCTATCTCCCCAGAACATTAACAAAGAAAACAGAGTCTTATCCAAGTACAGAAACATGAAGAGTCCCATTGCAATCCTGTCATGATGAAAACTGACCATTACCCACCCTCCCTTCCTTCCTTCCTTCCTTCCTTCCTTCCTTCCTTCCTTCCTTCCTTCCTTCCTTCCTTCCTTCCTTCCTTCCCTCCCTCCTTCCCTCCTTCCTTCCTTGTTAAGTTATTTCTAATTCCTGGCAGTATTTTAAGTTTTAACCCTTCAGTCATCACCATTAAGGCATTTTGTCAAAGGCTTTTTCAAAGCCTGAGTAAATCATATCTTTAGCAACAACATTATTGCTATACTCAAAGAAATCTGTTAGCTGAGAGGGATGGATTTTTCAGAAGATTATTTCCTGATAAATATCTTGCTCAACTATATGTTCTATAATATCAATTACTTTTAATTGCTTCCCGATCATTGCCCAAATTTGCATTAAAAAACAGTATACTACTCAGATTTTTTGAAGTGCCTACTTATGAGTCCTCCTAAAACCTGATCTAAAGCTCAGACTAACTTCTTCCCCTTTATTCTAATTCCTTGAAGCCTTCCTTCTTCCACTAACAAAACTCTATTTCCAGCTATTTTAGTCTCTTCTGCTTGTTTCTCTTTCTAGAAGAAAGTCGGAAACTCAAGAGAAATTTATACATTACAAAATATTCCCTGTTCACCCTTACAGCTATCTGCTAGAAGAACAGCCCTCTGATGTATGTTGACATATGAAAAAATGATAACAAAAACCCAGATTCAAAATAATTTCACTCTTCTAGGTACCCTTTATTGGTTTCTAGGTTTACTGCTTACACATGACCTACCAGCATGTTTCTATGTTTCTGTAGGGTAAAGTTAAGAAATAGAGAGTGCTTTCACCTCCTGTGCTGGTGACGGCTTCCAAGGTCACCTCTCTCAATTCTATGACTTTCAGTGCACATGCCAGAGCCCACTGAAATGTACAGAGCTTCTTGGGTGGGACTTTCTAAATGGTCACATTGAAGCAAGGTCTACTTTGCAGAATCAATAGGGAAAACTGCAGGGATAAAGACACAGTGGAGGAAATGTATTCTCTTGCCAGGAAAAGGAAGTGAATTCTGCCTGTCCACTTCCCTCTGCCTCTCCAGTGGCCAAAACCAGGGTCTTGAACAGTAGGTAATAAGGGGAAGAGGAAGTTATAGGAGCTCTCAGAAAGGTAAGACTGTGAAAGGCTTGCAGCTTCCCTTTCCTAATCCTGCTTTCCTACTGGCCTTGGTCACAGTTGTTAAGGTACAAAGTAGACAATGCATTGCATTGACTGCTCTGTTCCCAAAAATTGGAGAACTTGTTGGCATAAAAAAGAAAAAAACCTCATGGTGCTCCATCTGAACTTTTCCTCTTTCTACTGAAGGCGATCCATTTACCTTTATGTTAGAGGGGAAGATTTTGACCTGAAGCACTGTATTTTTGACATTTGTGTTTTGTGGAAGCTATGTACATTTTTTTGTGCTTACACACACACACATACATACCACTCAATTTTTTATGAAGAGTTGTCATCCCTTTCTATCTGAAACAATTTGGAAAAGGCATGTCTTACAGTTTTGCTCAGATTTCATTTATGTGCAACAGATGGATGTATCCAATTTTCTGAAACAGCACATCCTTTTACTTAAGGCTATTAAAAATGAAAACTGTTTGTAGCTGGTGTTGCTTGACAGAACACATAGGAGGAATCTCTGTGGCTTCTTTCATGGCTGGTACAATATGAATATGACACACTTGACATTTTTAAAGTGTTTTCTTCCAAAGGTTTCAAAAGGTTTACCAACAATTTAAGCCCCATAGTTCTATCTGTAATAAGATAGATCATGTATGTGCAGCCATTCAGTTTAAATCTAAATACAGCATCACATTTTAGGATATCGAATAAGTCTGTATTCCTTAAAAATTACAGAATCTGTAGAGTTAAGTGGTCAGAAAAGGTACATAGTTTACAGGGAGAATGTTCAGAATGAGAAACAGCTCCTCACAGGAATACTAAAACTACAGCTACCAAAATTTTAGCCTTTCAACAGATTTTGCACATCTGTGGGTCTGCTATACATCCCCACATCCATGAACAGGCCATTTTATTCCTCCTCTTCCTTTAGCATAAGGACTGATCATAAGGGGCACATTGATCCATTTCATTAGGAAAACCGTCCTCAGAGATATCAGAAAATCAGCTAAATGCCTTGCTATTGGCTACTAGCCTGGACTTGCTATCTCTAATGTTTCACTGATAAAAAAGACAAAGCTAAAACTCTCAGTAATGCTTCTGCTATTACACTGTAATTTTCTCTTGCTGTAGATACAATGGGTCACTAGCAATGGTTAGGAGGCAAAATGATGCATTGTATTATAAATAACCCAGACTCTAGTTGAACCTTGTTCAAAAATCAAGCATGTTTCTAGTGCCAAAATTAGTAACTGTGTTTGGACCCCTTGTTTCTGACCATGCTGACAGAAACTTCTTTTTATATTTGGATCTGCTTTGGGGTTTGCAGCCAGCATGTTCAGCAGTCTCCACTGCTCTTCCCCTGTACATTTGGGCTAATTGTGGGTATGTGAAGCACATGTGCAGAGGTGGGAGCGGAAAGCAAGAAAGTCAAGGATTGCCCACCTGCAACCTGCAGGGGCTCCTCAATAAAGTTAATTTACAAAGGGTCTGTGCTTAGGGCCCCCATCCCTCTAAGCCTTGATGATGTTTTTGATTAATCGTTCTGGAAGTGAAACACATGGTGTGCCCCCTTGGTTTTGAAGGTCGTAGGTAAATCCTGGCCTTATTCCGACTCAAATAATGCATTTATCTAAATGTCACATCTAAGTCATAACCACTTATCAGAGGTGACTGGGTAACGCAGTAGTTTCTTTTGAAACATAGAGCACCATGTGATAAATTGCATCTGCAAGAATTGTTTCACATGTCAGGCACACATTACTTCTAAATCAAATGCTAAAACATGCCTTATTTAGTCAAAAGTAAGCAGAATGCTGTAATTTATAATCATCTTGAAGCACACTGCAGTGAAAATGAAAGCAGACTATTAAAATTTAATGCCTGTTTGGTGGAGTAGCATATTTCTGGCCACGTTTGATGCAGCATCATTTTCTCACACCATTGTGTATGCACAAAAAGTCAGCTTGTGTTTGCCAACGTTTGTGGAAACTAATTGAAAAAAATGATTTAGCTGACATCAGGCTTGAAATTATTGTCAGCAGATATGGATGGCAGTGTCTCCTTTCTCCTCCTTTCACCCCCATCCACTTGCTCCTAACTATTGTGTGTTGTTCTCCAGCACAGCTCCCCACAGAACAGTTGCTAGCAAATATTCATTGGGGTGTCATCTCTGTTTAAAATCTCATCCTACACACCTATTCATCTGTGCTAAGTGAACAGCAGCATCAGCTCAAATTAAGCTGGCATGAAAACAGCCACTGTTAATAATTTCTGATGTGATTCAGCTCAGCTTTGGACAACAGGTGAAGATGTTTCATAACAGAGGAAATTACAGGGCTGTGAGCTCTCTCTGGCTGTCTGCTCCACCAGAAGAGTGGGTGTGGTGGCTGCTGTGGCCACATGTCACCTGCCCCAATGGGTGGGCTGTTCCTCCAGGGCACACGCTGGGCACAGTGGTCAGCACGCAAAACACATGGGAAGGCTGAGGTGACAGGGTGGAAGTCAGCACTCTTCACCTGAATTTGCTGCAGACCTCTCCCACCAGATAAAATTTTTCCTGATTGCTGCTCCTTTGGTTGAGTCGCAAATTTGGGTGGTGATCTGTGCATGCACATCAGTGTGCTATATAGATGTAACTAAAAATAAGATTATGGGAAGTGCAGGGTTCTATATCTTGCAAGCTAGAACATAATCCCATTTACAAAACAGTAACAATTGGTGAACTTCTGAGATGCTAATCAGGTCTGATAAAGAAGTAACTGTTTAACATCTGCTCATTAAGATGCAGCTCAAGGAGTAATATGGGTAGAAATTAATAACTTGCAAAATACGAATGAAGCCTGTAATTTCATGTGTGAAATGTTACGCTACTCTGATGGATTTTTAGCTTTTTTTTTTTTAATTAAAGAACCATGTACTTCCATCTACTGAATCTCTATTGTTCTATTATTTAAGTTATCTTTCATGTCAGTGCCACATGGTTTGAAGTATATTAAAACATAGTCGTATACTTAATTGTGTGGATTTGCAGATGGTTAATTTCCAGCCAAATATTTTTTCCTTGGATCTCAGAAGAAAATGTCTAGCAACCTAAATTGAATTTTTATACATTATGATTTCCAGAAATGTATTTCTTAATGGTTTCTGATGTGCCTAAAGGCACAAATTGTGAACTACTTTCTTAGAAATGTGTGAGAGAAAAACTGAAAAATGTATTGTGGTTTGGTTTTTGGGATCGTTTTTGTTTTTGTTTGGGGGGGGTTAATTTGCTTTTTTGCTTCTTTTTCCCCCTGATAAAAATAGTGAATTTCAATTTTGTGTGTTAACCTATTTTTATTGTATTGTATAGTGTGTTCTTGAGCACTTGTAATAATGAAAATATAACAACGTATACTTCAAAAGTCCTTGATAACAATTCCACCCTATCTGCAAAATGTGTAGTGTATATTGATTTCCAGAAACAAAAGACGTGTCTGTTTCCTTTTCAAGGAACAAACCTAGTGCCTTTGAAATACTTGAAGTTTATCTCTTACAGGAGGTACTGCTGAGATTGACCTATTTCCATATTCCATTTTTTTCCCAAATGTGACATTGAAGGATTCTCCTTTCAATTAAGGGAAAATATTTTTTGCAATTATTTTTAAGTGCCTGAAAGATTATATTGGTTGTGAGCTTGTATCCGTATTCAAATTCTAATCTCCCCAGCAGGTAATTGTTTTATTCAGTTCTGACAATGCTCTATCGTCATCTCTGTGTTCTGCATACTGTCTCTTCCCCTGACAATTACTGCTGCTCCTTATCCCCACAGCCTTTAAAAGCTCTGTGTAACATTAGCCTATCTAGCCTAGTGAAAATGTCTTTACAGATTAGTGTAATGTTAATACTGCTGGCTCCCTGCTTTTGACCTGAAGTGGAATATATTGCACTGCTGGAGCAGATGGAATCAGGGCTTCGTCGGGAAGCGGAGATTGCTTGGCCGCCTGCCAAGACCGCGGCGCTGGCGGCGGCTGCCGGAGCCCCTCCACCGGGAAAGGGAGCGGGAGCGGGGGGAGTGCGGGCACAGGACCGGGATGGAGCCACTCTCTCCCCTGGCAGCGCTGGACGGGGGACAAGTGGAAGCATCACTGCCATTTGCTTTGGATCAAAGTATGCTTGAGATTGCTGGTCCACAGACGCAGCGTTCGGTGGGGAGATGAGCGTTTCCATGCAAATGGTAGCCTCTCCCATCTAGGGGTTTGTATTTTGGTGGGACCTCCTGCATTTTCCTAAAGGGAAAGTGTGAGGCAAAAGAAGTATAAAACATGGAAAATTAAGTTGTGATCTCCTAATAACCTTCTTAACGGATTGGGTTATAAGGACAATTCAGTGTGTTGCTCCTATTGCTTTTAGTGAATCAAATATGCTTATTTTCCTTTGTTTTCATTTGATTGTTTTGTTAGGTTATTTTGGGTGGGGAGTTACCAAAATATTTTAATATCCCAATGAAAATTATTCCCCTAAAATATTATACCTCCCATGAATCTCACATGTTACTAAAAAGTAGAAACAGTTTGGGGATCAGGATGGACAACTCTTCTTCTGCTCGTCATATGCAGTTCAGAGTTTAAATACATTAATCACACTTGTACTCTACTACTATAATACCAAACTAACCTTTCATTGAACATCCCTGTTAAATATGTCATGCTGGATTTCTACCTTTCTTTCACTTCTGCAATCATATTTTTCTCTCAAGTACTGCATTTCACTAGCAATAAAACATATGCTGTTTTCTGCCTAAGTAGAGGGATAATGTAAGCTGTGATATGGAGGGTATTTTTTCTTATCATTTGCTTTTTGAGGGTGTAGTTATAGTAACATATATGTGCTTTTATCTGTGATAAGAACTACCATCTGGTAGCTAAATGTGCACAGCTTATTGCTTGAAATGGTTATACACATTGTGAAAACACACAGCTTTTGTGTATGTTAGGATACTGCCTATATGTATTATTAATAAACCCACATATTAGCTATTTGAATATGTCAAATGATTGTAAAATAGAGCAGTGATTCCAGACAAGAAGGATTAGGCCTGGCACGCTGCCAGATGTGTATTTATTCCAGTAGTACTATTGTGACCTTTTAATATCATATTGTTTGCAATCTCTTCCAGACAATAATTGTTTGAGGAGAAAAACAAAGCCACTTTGACAAAGGAAAAGGCCTTTGTTATACTCAAGGAGCTGAAGCTTTCAGCCTTGGTATACCAATTCACAAAGATGTGTGCTGAATGTGTGCAAGCAGCAAGAGAGACAGAACATATAAATTTGAGTTACTTTGACCTTTAATCCAAAAGACCAAGAAGAGAAATGCACTAGGAAGGCTGGTTTGTTGCTGTCTGGAGACTGATAAGCTGTAATAAAGGTGCACTCCATTGCAATACATCTAAAGCTTCCATTGCTATCATCCTCTTTTTTCGATTTTTGTTACCTCAAGTACTTATCTAAATCCCTTTCAATGCCAGCTTGAATGCACTTTGTATTCTCTCCAACTGTGACTGGTGCTGTCTGTGTGTGTCAGTATGCTTCAGCATACACTCTTTTCCCTTGTTTGACAAGAGCCAGTGCCAACACCTAATTAAGGATAAGCCGTGGAGCTCTCGGCTCTATCTTTGTCAACAGCTATGTTCCCAGCTTTCTGCTTAGTTGAGCTTTTATAACAAGAGCAACATTTCGGGTTCAGACAACCTCTGGCCTCCCAGTTCCCCATTTGAGAACTCAGAGCAACTTAACACAGCGGATGATTTTAGAGGCATTTATGGTCACAAAATCCACAAATCCCTTCTGTCTCTTTCTAAAGTACACACATTTGTACATAGATCTGTCTCTGCACATCTATATAAATGGATGTGAATGCACACCTATAACTGAACATAAATTGGACATCTTCTAGATTTCCTTTTGTCTGGCTTACTCTTGCAAACTGTTTCCTAGGAGATGATCAGAGGGGTTGGGACAGGATTCTTCTTTTGCAAACACTATCTAAAAAAACCAACCTTATTTAACAGAACAGAAACCCCCTATTTCAGAGCCCAGTCAAGTTGTTTCAAGCATTTTGTCTCAATAATACAGATGAATTTAGGTCACTAAACAAGAAATTCTTTCAAAGGGTTAAGCATTTGATAAGCTTGAAAATCAGATTAACATGACTGATAGGTGACTACCAGACAGCCAATTAAATGAGTACATGAAATAATTTTGTAGGGAGATTTAAGTATATGTCTGTCTGCATAACCAAGTTAAATTACTTCAGGGAGCATTTTCTTTTTTGTTTTTTTACCTGCAGCCAAATCCTTGCATCCAAATTCTGATCTGAATTTTATGTAAGCCTGCACAGCTTGCCAGACACACAACAACATTGCGATGGACGTACACTGGGGCAGCTAAGAAGAGATTTTGATTCACTGATCAAGTAAAAATTATGCAAACTTTTAAAATAAAATCTTGGTTACATAATGGAGACCTCCTTTATTATTAAATACACACATAACTGAAGGTAAAAGGAGTGGTTACTGTTTTCAGTGTTTGAGATCCTACTTCTTGTGCTGATAATATGACAAGAGGGAATGCCATTGTTAATTCCTCTTAGCAATGCCTGAATCTTAAGTCTGATAATTCCAACTGAAAATCTCACCTGTGCAGACAAGTGCTGTCTGAAAAACTGCTAAGGACATTTAGCAGTTAAAAGAAACTAGACAGCCCTTCCCAGCTATACTTTACAATTTGGCTAGCTCATAATTTTGGCTGCAAGCTGTTCAGGATCAATTTCCCTTGCAACTATGAGTTCATTTCTCCAGTTCTGCCAGTGACAGTAGCCTCTGAGCTGCTCTGGGTTTAAGACCTTCCAGTTAGCCCTACTTTTGTATACCACCCTTAGTTTGTCATTGTGTTGGAAAGGAAGAGGAAGTGGTTGTTGGGAATTCAATTCTCTATGCCACTCATAGCTGTCTTCATTAAATAGCTTTGTATTTGTGTTGAACCATTGCAGAGCTGACTTCTTGGGATACTAGAGAGAAAAAGAAAGAATATTTTGTTTACATTCTTTACCAACAGTGAGTAAAATCATGAAAATAACTGTATGTTATGAAGTGCATAAAGACATTGTCTTATCATTAATGTAGACTATGATAAACCTAGCCTAAACAGTTGTAATTCCTCAGATATGGCAGTGAGTGTCATGCATTTCACAGTATTATTCTCTGGAGTAAAAACAATATTTCCTGAGGAGTAAATATGTGGAAAAGCTATCTTGGAACCCAAGAAGAAAAGAAAGAATATGCTTTACTCATTATCTTAATCTTGCATTTATTTGTTTATTTTATGTCAAGCAGCTACCCAGTCAAAGCAGCTGGAAGCTGAAAGTTAAAACCTGGCAGTGAAAGAGGCCATAATGGGCCTACATGTGCTCTGTGTGTTCCAGAGGGAAAAATGGATTTGATTTAGCTAGGTTATGAGCCTTGGAAAACCACTCTTCACGTGAGCTCAGTACATTTCACAATTATAGTAAAATTAGTTTCAATTATGTTAGATTCTAGAAATAACAAAGTTGAATTCCAAGTTTTTCAGGCAGAGTATGTGGTACCTGTGTATTTTGAGTTTTAAAAAATGTGCAAACAAATGAGATTACACTGTGCTGTTTGAGAAACAATAGTGTAGATGCATTATAAGAAGTTAATTTTATTCATTACAATCACAATTACCTTGCAATTATAAGAGAAACTCAAGCTGGTGATAATTTTTGGTCCCACAAGACTAGAGGATATAACCTCTTACTGTGTTAATGCTTTCTTGAAAGTGTAGATACATCCTGATGCCACTCACCAGAAATACTAAGAATTTTTATGCCCCACTCTGGTGACTGTCTGTCAGGATTACTGCAGAAGACAGTTGTGTATTACAAGAAGCAGCCACTTCATCTGTTTCCTCACAATGCAAACAAGCACTTGTAAATTGACTTTGTATTCTAACACAACTGAAGTGTGCAGATTATAAAGATCCCAAAGTAAATGTCCATATTAGCGGCTTTAAGCAGAACAGGCTTGAGTATCTTGCACAAGTATTTAAATCTGAATTATCTCCCCCCTGTCCCCCATGGCACTTCATCACAAAAGACACGTAAAGAGCTCAGCTGCAATTTCCTTCTTTCGTTGTTTCAGTTCAACTACTGCAAGAAAATTGCTAGTGTGAACACAGCCACTGACTTGTCATGAGACCTCTATTCCTTCTTGTTAAAGATATTTCTAAAAGCTATTTTAGAGGCTTTGGAAAATGTTACCCAAGGAGATGACAGACTTATCAACTTTTCTGTGCATATTCATAAAGGTTACTATAGAGGAAGAAAGAAAAAGGGTGGTTTGAGGTTTACACAGAGCCTTAACTTCGTGGCATTTCTAAGGATGAGATGCAAAACATCAGTATGTTTTCTGTACAGACAATGAGTGTCTGTGGGAGAGTACACTGAGAGCAGGGCCATCTGAGAAGTTCCTACTCTGGTCATTCCCATTCCAGGGAAAATATAGCAGGAAAAATACACATACATTTTTACTACAAGAAGTGATAAGCCAAACTAGCAATAAATCCCTAGCAGCACTAAATATGGGATCAAGACATAAACTATTTTTTGCCTTTAGGATAATTTTTTGCTTTAGGAAGCTGCAGTGGGTTGCTATGCATGTCTGTATATGTGTGCCTTTACGTTATGTTTTTGGAAACTGGAATTCTTACTCCTCCTAGCACAGCACATGTGCATGCTGGAACTGCTCCAGATTTTCCCCACCCCTGGGGGTTACTTTGTAGTTAACTTAAATAACAACAAACACGCCTGCCAAATTTTTCTTTGGAGCTTGGCTGCTTCTTAATCTGCTGTCTGCAGGACCTCCTTTGTCCCTGTCACTATTTTGCTATGCTCCAGAGAAGCATTCACAACCCATTCCACATTCAGGGCTGCCGCCAGAAGGATCCACCTGCTCTGCTTGCTGACAGGCCAAATATCTCTCCATTCTTTAGGAACTTCCTGAACTTGACCACAAGACTGAACAAATGAAATAGCTTGGCCCTCTCAGTGCAAGGTGTAGGTGCTGCTGCCTTGTTTACAAGGTGCTAGGAGGTGTTTCTACACGAATGCACCTTGGCTGACAGGACAGGGCTGAGAGGGACTGAGGCAGATGGAGTTTGCTCGAGTAGTTGGTCGGAGCATTTGTGTTTGCAGTTGTCAGGCCTTGTCATCTCCACAGTTGTGTTTGCTCTCTGGGATTTGCATAGGGATCAGTTCTGCTGCTTTCAATCACATGGTGCCTTTCCATTCAGTCTTTGTCCACTTACAAACTCTCCTCCTGTATCTCCCCGTGCTTTAGGCTAGAAGCTGGTCAACTAAATTAGCAAATAAGTCCTTTCAGGTGCATTTACGTGCACAAAGAGGGCTTAGAAACAGAGAATAGTTATTATACCAGCTGTTGCTCCTCAGAAGTACTTGGAAGTACTCTGTTGGTAACTGCAAAGCAAACAATAATAAGAAACAAATGTCCTGTGGGATGTCAGCTTCTGGTTTTCATAACTTCCATGGAGGAGTACAGTGAACACATATTGTACCTGATTTATTGGTATCTAGTTTACTTATGGTAAAATGTGTATGTGCTTTACAAATACCAGTGTGAACTTAAAAGTTCTCGTATGACCATAAAAAGAAGTTGCTCCAGTCCTGAGTCCTGAGTGTTTTTCCTGCATTTCATGCAAGAAAGGGGGCTAATTATATGTCTGAAGTTCCAATGCTACCAGTCTTTCTCATTTTTATCACTGAGCTCAGGAAGCAAAGACATCAGTATGACTTTTAGAGCATTTTAAGTGACAGAATTTTAAGTGGCTCCAAGGATGCAGGACAAGCTTCCAGAGCTAATGTTATAAAATGTCTTCAAATAATAGTCAATCTTACTTGCTTCAGCTTGTGTATGCTTCAGAAGTGCTTTTCTAGACATGCACTAGAACCTAGAGAATATCTCAGACCCCAAAACCTTTTCTAACAAGGTTAAATGCATTCTCTGTTTCTTTAAGTACACAAAACTCTTCTTAAAGGAATAATGTGCAAAATTTCCCTTAGAAGATGAAGTGATAAGCTTGCTTTTGGTTGGAGGGTGGGGGAAATAACAGAATCTCATTATGGTCACTTGGTAAGAGAGATGTAAGTTCGTTTCAGCTATACAAGAATCTGATGTCAGCCTGGTAATTACTAGGCAGAGACAATAATACCTCTCCTCAGTATAATTGCAAATCCAGTACAACCATGACCAGAATTAAATTGCTTGAGAACAATCAGTAGAAATCTCCTGATTGCATTCCCTGGTGTACACATCAGATATAAAAAGGAAAACCGCCCATCCAAGCAAAAGGTCAACTTTACAAATGAAAACTGCAGCATAAGGATGGGAAGAAGTCTGTCCACACGGAAGCCTCCTGGTTAACTCTGGCCAGAAGTGACAGACCTAAATGGGAAGATGCATTTTTTGAAGGTAATAGGTTATATCTACATGAACAATAATTTGATGCAACTGGAGTGGAGCAATAGAGTAATGTAGTTAATGATGAGTTCCTAATATTTATTCCCTATATGATGTGTGGCTAATTTCAGTCTGTTTCCTCAAACACAATATCTCATCACAGGTGGATCAAAGCTGTCCAAAGCAAAAATCTTTGCCCCAGATTTCTGTGTCCAACTAGGCAACAAGTTGGACATCATTAGATTTGCACCTGGACTGGAACTTCTGGCTCAGCTTTCTCTGAGAGAAATGTGGTTCAAGTACACCAAAAACCACTGTGAGGACCAAAGTAAAGCATGGTAAGTGGGGAAGCTCAAGGGATTAATTTTAAAACCTCATTGTTCCTTGAACTAAAATAGCATTGCAGACGCAGCAAAAGGTTTTCTCCAGAAACCCTAATTGTTATTTTCCTAGCTAGGGCCTCGTCCTTCTGCTTTTTCCTTTCTCAATCACATTTTCTTGTACATAAATCCACAAATTAAACACATTGTCTTTAGTGCCACGCAATTCTTACAACTTTTTCCTACAAATATTAGTCAAAGAGACATTTAATGATTTAGTAAATGCAAGATTAAATTTTACTGGTCGTTGTGGTCACAATCACAGATGAAAAGGGTGAGTTTGGTGCTCATATTTTTGCTGTGTTCTTTTTAAAAAGAAAATAGCTTTTTCTATATACTCTTCAGGAGTTGAGTAAAAACTTTGAAAAGCACTGAAACCAAGTCCCTTGAAACTTCCAGAAAATTTCTGGGCACCAGAGCAGTGAGAGCCCAACTACCTACTTAAAACTCTCAAAGACACTATAGAAAACAGCCTACTCATAGCCTCTGGATTATTTTTGAACACCTGCCCTGGTGGGGGTAAATCTTGAGGAGTGGATTGTAAATTCTTTTTTTTAATATTGTCATTATATTACCCAAATATTTGTGGTTTGGATTGGGTGAACTGGCAACTGTTATGCATTCTGTCTGCTACTAAATCTCCTTTTGAAGGCTTTTGCTGCAACAGATTAGTTTTCTAAACTGATTGGAGTTTTCTGACAAATCTGCTTTAGCATAAAATTGTTCGTTTTCTCACTACATCAAATTATGCTGCCCACACTGTACACAACACAAAATAAAAAAAACACGCACAAAGCTGTGGTGTGGGAAACATCAAGAGTATTTTTGTTTAGGCTCTGTTGACAGAAAATGTTTTCTTTCCACTGCAAGTCTATGTTTCATTTGACATGTCTTTTGTTACAAGTTTATGAGCCAAGTATTTTCAACAGGTGCCAGATTTAATTTGGGGTTTTTTTAGATACCTCTGTAACCCCATAATAGCAGAAAAAGATATTTGCCCCATAAAAAAGTTTTTGTAGAAGGCAATATTAAATTCTACTCATCTCTCAACAGGAAAAAAAAAAAAACGACAGGTATTGCATTTGCATTACGGTATGGATTTAAGTACTGCAGTCAGAAGGGCATAAAAAAGCTGTTAAATAGCTGATAATTTCGTTGTGTTGGAACCATGAGCAGAACTACAATGCTATGAACATTTTTAATTATCATGCTTAACCTTGCTAAGTATCAGTACAGTGTGGCAGGAGTAGCACAATAACAGTCCACTATTCTCTTGCTTTCTCTCCCTCCCCTTCTTCCTTCTTGCTACCAGAAGGGAAATGTGCAGACTCTTGTCCACACTACTCCTAAATTGCTCAAGCAATTGTTTTCTGCAGATTAATTTGTAATTCTGAATCTCAAGAAGAAGGAAATGGGAGCACGTTCCTCCCCCAGGCCATTTACAGATCTGGAGTTCTAACAGTAGTCTAAAGCAGAGGCTGAGGAGCTGAAGCACACAAACACAAGGAAAGGGAGAGAGGCAATGGCAAAGGTGACCCCGGAGCATTTCCTTAGCAAAGGTTTTTTTTGTGTACCAAAAAGCCTTGCTTCAACCCATGCTTATATCTTCCTTGCTCTGTTCTCTCATGCAAACAGGCTTATGTAAAAAAGCTGTGGGTTGAATGTGTGCACACAATGTACGTACACACACGGGGCAGCGTTTCAAGGAGTCTGCTGCGTGACTGCCTTCTTTGTTTGCCCATGGTTACTCTGGTGACAATAATTTCCTTACAGAAAGAGAGATTAAAACAAAGAAACAACTTCCACCAGCACTGATGCTGTTTTTCATGCTGTCTAAACAGGGCAGCTGGAGCTGTGAGTTTTTAAGGTTATTTAGAAATGAAAAGCAGCAGATAGGCAGATTTCGAGGGAGAGTTACAAAATGCAACAGTGATCTGAACACTGATGCCTTGCCACTATTAAAAGCTCCTTCAGTGCCTATATACAACTCTGTTCTCCAAATACCATTTAAAATCTCTCATTCCATGAGGACATTCCCCATCTTGACTTTCTTCTACCTTTTGAGGTTCTTCAGAACAATTTACACTATTTTATCTATAAATCTATTTTATCTACACTATTTTATCTATCTGTGTAAGCTTCTTTTGTTCTACTTTAGTAGTGAAGATTTCTGCTCACCTTGGACTGAGAAGTCCACAATAAAAGATGCATAAAAATGGAACAAAGATGACTAAAGGGACCCAGAAGAAAAAAGTGTTACAAAAGAGAGGCTGATAATTCAGCTTTTTGCAAGCTTCCCAGAAAGCTTTCCAGAGGGGGTTTCTGAAAAGGTGGCATTGTTCTCTTCCACTTCACAGAATGAAGAGGAGTCTCCAGTGAAAATGAAAGAGAAGTCTGTCTATGTGATTATGATGAGCCTTTAAAACTGCAGAGAAGTCATAAAAATTAAAGTAAAAAAGCTCTTGAGAATTTCTGTCTTTAACCATTTTCTCAGACACCTACTACCAGTTTTCATCACAATATTCCAGGGTATTTTTTTGCATTAAAGATATTTTTGCCTCTGCTTGTAATTGCCTCTGTTAGAATCCTTGATGGCAAGTGTGACTTCAGGTCTCCTGCCTCAAGGTTACCCCTTCTATTCTACTAAAGGACAGCCTTTTAGGGCTTTTAGGGCTGTGCCCTCAACACACTGGAAAATTCATGCTGTGGGAGAAGGCAAAAGGCATGAAATCAAGTTGTGTTGTATCATTTTACCTGTGGCTTCTCATGCTTTGATTTAGAGTGTCTATATAACTAAATGGCAAGTGCTTAGTCTCCTGAAAATTGAAAAAGAGTCAATTGAGGAGACAGGGATGTTTAGAAAAAAAATAACTGTAATATTATCTCAGGGACTGCAGGCAAAATTTTCTTTCCTTGTCATTTGGCAAGGACTGGTGTTGATTTTTGATTGCTTAGTAAGTTTATTTCTATTAGAAACATCAGGGAGTATTGTTAAATAAATATTTAATATTACTGTGGACTCTGGAGTGTCCTTGTTTCAGAGAGGTGTTAAATTCCCAGCCAATCTATTTCAGCACAGGGAGGAGACAAGCTTATCTGTTCTCTGCCCAAGGCATATTAGCTCCTGCCAAAATCTCCTTCCTCAGAAAAGAATGTCAAAGATCACCCTGTAACCATCCATAAGGCAAGAGAGGAAAGCACGAAACAAATGCACATCAAATTAGGAGGGGTTTCTGGTGCTGTAGAGAAAAGGAGAGAACCTTCCCAGGAATAACCACCAAAAATTGGCTTGTACTCTTCTTGAAGAATTTGCTATGGTACCACAATAGTACAGAAAACATCTGAAATCCTCTCTTTTCTGTCTATAATGGGGATCTCACTGGTCAAAAAGAAAATTTAGCCATGTTAAGAGGACACTAAGATTGCCCCTGACCACATCCCAATTCCTGAAAACAGCTGGTTGTTTAAAAAAGGAGGTCAGGGGGTCTGGAATAAAGGAACATGTCCTAGAATCAGGAGGCTATATTTGGATGAAGTTTGGCCATCTGCCAATGTGGCGAAGGAAATATTATTTGGGAATGAGGGAATCTACAACATTTTTATTTTATCTTTACTGTTTCTCATAGATCTGTTTTTCAATTAGAAATATTTAGGACTTCCAAGATGTAGCTGGACTAGAAGCCTGCACATCTCTAATTGCAACTGTTGATTTGCCAAGGAATTGACTGTTTATCTTGATGTGTCAAGGAAATACTTACTGATTACAGATTACTGTCTTATAACTACACTATATTTATGTCTAACTCTTATCTATTCTCTTAACCTCTAAATATCTCAATTTTTTGAGTCCAGTTTGGTCAGTTAGAAGGCTCTTTCATACTCAGATAAAATGTATATGTTGGCCAAATGTTGGCCGAATTATATGAGTAATCAAAGAAATTCAAAGCAGATGTAGTTCAAACATGAGATGTATGTATTGAGGTTAAATCTAATATGGCAGCTGTATGAAAAGGTTCCTTCTTTGCTCTTCAGTTGTTTGCACTTTGCATGTCCTGTTTGTAGATGATGTTCTGGTGCTGACCTTCACAGAGGGAGTGCTGGCGTGCATTCGTGACTGGAATGGAACTAGTCACTGGTGTAACTGACCCTGGCCTTTAGGCTGGATCTGAGACCTCCCTCCTGCTTGGCACAAGTGGACTCTGCCTCTGGGTTGAGGTCTTAACTGCCTTGTATTGCAATACATTTCAAAAGGGAGGGAAAAATGTAGTAAATACTGCTGGTCAGTGCTAAGCTGTTTCCAACTCGATCCACAATCTCCTCTTAATACACTTGGATCTTTCCAGGGCAGCTTTTCAGATTATCTGATGAGCCTTTAGAGGGAGTATTCTGATACAGAAATCTTGCACTTTGGGCAAAATGGCAGCTGTGTGAGCTCCTTGAAATGTTTGGACTTATTTTTTATGACATCTGTACTCTATGGGCCAGAGGAATTCAGTAGGAGCCAACATTTATGCTAAAGGGGCTGAAAATTGTTACCTGAAGCCAAGTATTGCACTATCCAAAAGCTTTTCTTCATGACTTATTGTCAATATTAGAGAAATTATTTTAATAAAAGAATTTAGAATTCTGCTGGTGCTATTGATGCCTTGAAATTCAGAAGTACTCTACTTTTCTGAGCTTTCTTGAGCTTTCTGAAATGGTTGGTGACATGGCTTTATACGTCAGCAAAAGACTGTTTTTTCTTTGTATGCTTTACTAGACAATTTGTCTTTACTCTTAATGCTTTCCCTTAATTTTTTCCTGCTTGGAGTCTCCTTGCAATCTGACTTCAAGAACCCTTTATGGGCTTGTTGTTGAAAGCATTCAACTCCCTCTGCTCAGCACGTTCACTCCACTTTACCTGCCCTATAGTCTTGTTTATTGTTGTTTAACATTGATGTTATATGGTACTTAGATTTTTCTGTTGTACTGGATCTTTGAAAGCTGGCAGGTTGAATTGCTTGGTTTCCAGTCTTTAATGTTTATCTCCCTTTGGATCTCACCATCTGTTCCTTTTTGGCAGTGCAGGTAAATGATTTTTTTTTCAACTTCCTTTCATTTTCCCTGTTTCCTGCTGATACTTAGCTTAGCTGTTTCTTTTCTCTCTCCAGATATTATCCAGAAGGTTTTGGTGTCGTTTATTGAAGGTGATGGATCTGACTGAAATCTCCACACTGTATTGTGTGTTACAGGATTTACTTAGAGGAAAGGAGGTAGGGATTTTTGTTTTATTAGGGTTTATATTCACTATCACATACTCATAGAGTATAGTACAATGGCACACACAAAGTTAGAATAGGATTTTTACCTTTCATTCAAGTTTATTCCTCCTAACTTCTTCCACCTGCCATTATTTCTCAATGTTACAACCTTTGAGCACATTAGCAAACCACATTACAATTATTTTGGGAATCACTGTCTGTTTTGTAAGATTTCAGTTCCACTGCATTCCAATCCCAGTGGCAGCTACCAGAGGTGACGCCTCATCTCAGATCAGCACCCATGCAATGGAGTCTCAACCTCCAAAGGAGGTGCACTTTGCTGTTTTCAATTTTTCTCATTTTTGGCAAATCTCAGAGTTTCGTGTATTGCAAAGGGAGGGAGAGTTTTAAGGGGAGTCTCGAAACTTGAAGATGTGTAACACACTTCTGCATACTGTTGAAACAACAGAAAACAAGGACAAAACACAGGCTGTAGAAGGAAGAAGGTTTTGGTTTTTTTCCTCAATTTTATTACCCATCACAAGAAAAACAACTTTGAAAAGCTATACTCTGTTTTGTATTTGCAAACATTTGGAGGTATAAAATGGTGTCTTTCAGAGTTGATGATATTATCCTTTTATGGCCTTTTACAATGCTCCCTCAGACCATCTCTACTTTCATTATTTTTAAAGTTGATGTTGAAATCAAATAGGATCAGCTTGTGATGCATGCCTTAATGAGTTACTGAAGGGCAGTTAAGGCTCTGCTGTGAAAGGATTAATCTGAATGAAAGCTGACCTGCTGTTCTCTTTTGTCATTCATAACTGTCCTCAGATTCTCTTCTCATCAGACCTATGAAATAATTTGCCTGTTGTTGCAGTCTGTCAACTATGCCCATTAACTAAAAGTCATTTCCATACAACAGCTGTCCCTCTGCAGCTTCTGTGTAACAAGTAGGTTCTCAGTCTTCTTACAAAATCAGAACCCACAGACATTTGGCATTCTTCTCTTGTGAATGTGTGTAAAGAACTTGTGAGTGTGTGTAAAGAACCCAAGACTCAAACCAGCACCAAGGCTGAGTGCCATTCTGGGAATCAAAGTCCTTCCTGGGGTATTCTAGGATTTTCAATTGTTCTGTCTACTTCATTAGGTCAGAGATGTGCTGAATTGCACAGTAGATTTTGTGTACTTGTTGGTGACAATGTTTTATTTGTTGTATAGCTAAACAAAGGGGTTTGATTTCAGTTCTGTCAGACAAGCATTTTTCCCTAACTATGCTATACATTAAAGGCTTTTATTATGATCTCTTCCTTCTTTTCCAGCAACTTTTGGCAGCTCCTGTAACTTCATGCAAGGCCATAAGATCTTTTTGACAGCTTAGCAAGAGGTAGTCATTTTTTTCTGACAAAATCCAGAGAAGATATACTAGGTGTTACAGCAGTGTCTGGACTATTGGCAGAGGTAGTAATTAAATTATGAATAGTTACTTAGACGTTAACATTCATTTACTATGAATCCTTAGACATTAGGACTCATAATGGCTTTGTTTCTCAGGTACTGATAATTTCCTGATAATTTCTGTCTTCAACCGTTTTGCAAACAGCCACAGGTTATTCTAATACAAGACAACTGATCTTTAGATTGATCATATCTGGTCTTTAGATTGATTAATGCTTTCAGGCTTTTTTCCATTTGGCTGATATATAGATTCTAGACTATTCTCAGCAAATATTTATCACAGCATGTAAGACTGTATTATTTGTAAAAACATTTCTCAACTTCAGTGTTTCCTGTTTGATTAAAAAAAACTGTCTGCTTTCATTTCCTCAAGCTTAGACTAATGCCTACGCTTGTTGATTTCTCCAGTAATTTTACTATACTTTAATTATCTGTGTGAAATTCTGCTGTAAGAGTGAAAAAAAGCAGAGAAGAACACCAATTTGTTTTTTTTAAATTTGTTTTTAAGACTTGTTACTTAAGTAAGAAAATACAGATTTGAAGGCTTTGCTGATGTTCTGTCCTCTGTCATCAGGTTCTGGAATACATTTTAGACTTGCATCTTAGTATTCCATGAGATGTGTTTCTCCTATTAATGTACTTCAGCAGCTGAAGTAAAAATGAGCACCGGAATCACTACATGCTCCAATGTTTAGTTTTCTGTGAGTGCCTCTTGCCCTCCTGTGCAAGTTATGTGCTCACACCTCACTCACAGTGTTGGCAGAATGGTGGGAGACCTGTGTGCTATTGAAAAACACCTTACATCTCAATCCTCTGATGATTTACACTAAACCAAACTCAGAATCACTACACAGTATCTCTGAATTTACTATATTGCTTGAAAACACTGTTCCTACCCAAATCAGGTGACCTTAGTGAAAGGCCATAGCCAGACATACTCTTGTGGATTGCAACTGGTTGGATTAGGAGATGAGTGAATGCCTTTGCACATTATTAGCTGGTTCAAATTTTCTGGATTTACTGCATTTGTAACTGCTGAGAATAAGCTCTTCTAAGCTGCATACATTTTAGTCTTTTTGTTGTATTGCATTACTTTTTTCGCAGAAACTGGTGAAGGTGTCACTTCTTATATACTTGTGCTAAATAGCTGAGAGAGCAGAAGTGAGACAGAGGAGGAAGTGAGCAGATGAGGAACAGTGAGCTCTTAATCAACTTAAGCTTTAGCCACAACACATCTGACTCTGTCTTGAACAATGTAAATTAATAAAAAAATCAAATACTAATGTTGACATGGGGTGGCCAGGAGCCAGGGATGAAATTCTGGCCACGCTGAATGTGCAACTGGAAGGAATTTCCTGGGTAAATAAATCCCATCCCATGTCTTTCCAGGAAAACATTCTTGAACTGATCATGGTCCACATTAAAGTTTATTTGGTCCATTGACCTGCTACTCTTGAAAGCCAAGCATCCCATAAGACTTCACTGGGCTGTGATTTCATTTCAAGTGATAGTTCAACAGAGACATAAATACAAATAGGAAGTTTCTGGTTAACTCTTGCACCCAATTCCTTCCCCACCTCACACCCTGATGACATCCCAGCTGGTGTCCTGCTTCTTGGAGACACACTTGTTCAAAATGCTGCTCCATTTTGTAGGGAAGCAACAGAATAGCTCTACAAGTTTCATAAGAGAGTTTTCTGGACGTTGAAAATTTTGGTCCACTACAGGCCCACAAGCTTTGAGGAAGGAAGTGTCTGTTTTCCAGCACCAATGTGATGTCAGAAAAAGATTTCTTGTTCCATCTTTTACACAGACTCTACCTTCACCCAGGCTGTTTTCTGATGACTGTTTTTTTTCACAGAGCTAAAGGGCATTGCTGAGAGCCACAGAGGTTAGGAACTAACCTAGCCTACATTTTTGCAATTTTTTCAGTAGCCCTGCGCTGCTTAGGACAGTTATTTCTTTCTATGTATTCTTCTGATTTCTTTCTCAGACAGCTCATACCTACCTCACAGTTTTCCTAATTACCCTGCCAGTTTTGGAGAAAACTTGCCAACTGGGCTCTGACCTTTGCTTTCCTAAAATTACACATCTGTGTGTTCCAGATTTCCTTTCAACATATGATTTTTTAAATTTGTTTTCTGATTTTGTCTTTTCTATGTACTTCCAAAAAGCAAAAAAAAAAAAAAAGAAATACAAGCAAACTAGATCATTTGCCTGTCTGGCAAAGGAAATGGCATGATTTTAAAATGGTTGAGCTAAAAGGAATAGTAAAACCTTCACAAAATTCTAACACTTGTTCGGATGTTTTGTTTATTTTTGGAGCTGTGGAATATCCATGATTTTCAGAGTTTTGACCTTTATTTTGAAGAACGTCACAATTTTGCCAGCAAACTCAGCTGTCAATATTTTCATTTCACACCTCTTTATAGGAGTTCATAACTGACCTATAAATTACACATATCGAGCATATGCGGTCTCAAGCAGAAAAATATTTAATAAATAAATAAATGCATAAATATAAATGTGTTTGTTTAAAAGTTATAAAGCCACCAAAAAAAGAAAAAAATTGGTGATTTCAAATGTATTTAACAATCCTGTAACTCAAAAGAAAGCCAGACAGATTTTTCTTCTTTTAAACTCCAAATGATTAACTTCTCAGTCTTTAATGTGGACTGATGCAGTGCCTGTGGCCTATGACAAATAACCACATTATTGCATTTAGGAAATTTGCTACTGTGTGCTTGTGGCAATTTTGTCTCCATTAAAATAGCTTCCAAATTTTAAGCTGGCAGACTTATTACAGAAGTCAGTTCTGCTTTTAGATACACACCATCTTTGTGCATTCATGTAGATTCACCAAAGTGTATTTGAAAGGTTCTTTGTCTATCAGTTTTAATATTAAGAGTTTTTCTGCTGAAGGACTTTGGAAAGGAGGAGGGAAAGGGTCTAACTTTAATAATGCTGCATGTTTTAGGGGGAAAACATTTCACTTTTAAAAATTTATCTAATTCTTTTCTTTGCATGATGCACATCCTTCTTAGACTGAAATAGGTCTGAAAGTGTTGCTATGGCACTATAATTTCCAACCTGGAACATGCAGGGTAAAAATGTTACTATGTAAAAGTGATTGTAACATTCATAGGAACTTTAATCTTCAACCTCTCACCTAGCCTCCTTTCATAAAATATTGGGACCATCCAGCTATCTTATGCTTCTGAAAATTTGGCATAAAATTGTTGTTTTTTTTAATGAAACACACATCCTTATTTAGTTTTCTCCCTCGAAAAAGGGCTGAGTTTAGTGAAGTGCTGTACGGCAAAATCTATACAAGAGGGAAGAAGGGCAGTGGAGTACACGGTAGATTGAGAATATTATTTTATGCCATGATGATATTGTGGGTGATAAATTCTCCCATTCCTTTTTCGCTCACTAAATAACAACCTGCTGAAAACATGGAAAAAAGCAACATTGACCTCTGGGCAAATTCATGGAAAGACCAGAGTTTTCTTCCAAAGAAAATTGAAGAAGGAGCCTCTCCCATATTTTTGTGAGAAATTTTTCCCACCATAAATCCAAACTATTTTTGTGTTGGTTTGGGCAAGGCTTCCCCAGAATATCTCTCACAGTGACACACTCTTCAATCAGTTTTAGAAGGTCAATCTCTTGCTGGCCTTTTGTTGTCCTGCTCACACTGGCAATCCCGAGCAAGGTTAAACAGTTGTGGTGTAGATCTCTGCCATGTCCATGTTGTTTCTGTTTAGGGAACCATGACTTGAGTAGCTCAAAGTTAGTTCTAAACCTTTATTTTAAGGAGAGAGTGTGTGTGTGAGAAGTAATATTGGCCAGGCCTTCAAGAATGCTGAATACCTTAATGTTTCAGTTTGCAATGAAATCCTAACCCAACTATGCCTTGAGTGGTTTTCTGTTTCAGTGAAGAGTTCACATAGTTCAAGTCCTAAGGTTACATTAATAAGGCAGTACGTTGAAAATACAAAGGCACAGTGTCTCTAAATAAGCTACACTGATTCTGTGCTTGGAATACATGACTTTTGGGTGCCGTAAAAATCCTTTGAGGGTCTTCCATACCTAAATACTTCATTTCCCTCTTTTAACGGTTAACTGATTTATCCTTTTAACATTATATTCAGTCTCTTACTGATGTGAATTAGCATACTTTCTTGCTAGAGCATTAGATACACTAATAAATCTCATGAAAATAATGAGCACATATGTCATGGAAACCAGTCTGGGAAAATATTCTTTATCCCAAAAAGCTATGTCGTAAGACTGAGTAAATACTTGATAACTCACAGAAGATGTTGGATTTTCCATCATTCCTTTACCTCTGCAAAGTGCAAAAATAGCCCATTTCTTGAAAATTTATAGGTTTATTTTTTTCATTTTGTGCAGAACCACAATATGAAATGAAAACTAATGTCAGCCTTTCTATTGGAGATGTACACATCTGCATTAACAAAATTCCAAATGCAGTGAAACACACCTGATTTCAGATTTGTTTGCGGTTTTTGTTGATTTTGCTAATATCAGTGACCAGTGTACAAAAATGAACAAATTTGAGGTATTTCTTCATAGTTATTACATACTGAAGTGCTTAGGGGTCCAGGAACTGATGATTGTGCCTTGGAACTTGGTAGCTGTTTTTGGCATTTCATTGGTGCTAAACAGAGACAAAAATCTGGCCAAAGATGTGAACATTTCCATATGTCTCCCAAGAACTCAGATAGGTTTCCCTAGCCTGGAAAGGAATCCTCCAGAATGACAAAGAAATAATAAAGATGTTCTTTCAGACTCCATATTTCAGAAGACAAAAAAACATCTAACAAAGTAGTGCCAGCATTTCATTTTTATGGATATCATGTGTATTTCACAGATTTTAATGTCTTTGTTTACTATTTCTTTTATTTCTCCTGGCGTAAAGGTTTCACAGACAATGCATAGAAATTATAAACCTGAGCTGGTATTAGCAAAAGACCATTCTCATCTTACTATGGAAATTACAGTTATTGCATCTTAATATATTTTCTATCCACATTTTAACAGAACTATTTTAATTTTATATAAAATAGAATATGCAAATTCATTTTGTCATGGTTCAATTTATTATGAAAATTCTTGCTCATGCCACTGTCTTATTGAAGTATAAAAAAATATTTGGGCCAGGCAGTATTACCCGAAGATTTTTGACTAAATGTGAAGATTTTAGCTAAAAGGTCTATAAAGCTGAAATCCAAGATCCTCTGAAAATCCATATTCATGAAGTTGTATGGTGTGGAAGAAACTGTTGGTGGGCTTTCAAAATAGGGCTGGGTGAAATGAGCAACTCTATTACTTAGCTATACACACCACTTAATAATCCTGTTGTACATGGGGTCAAGTCAGTACCCAAGAGTCATATTTCTTGGAAATGAAGAAGAGGAAGAATCTTTATTGTTGCTAGAGAGGAGGCTGCCAGAAATCCTGCAGTTGAATACACTTAGAGGATAAGGACCATGTCCTGCAGGCCACAGAACTGAAGGCAATCATACATAAAGAAAGAAAATCCTGCTCTTTCCAGAGCTTGGGTAGGGGACACATATCTGGGTGATCTGAAACAGGGCTTTATTAAAAGGGTGAAAGCACAATATTGAGAAAGCCAGGAGGCTTAGTCATCAAGGACAGGTGTATATGTCAGACAACCTCTTAAACAATTTACTTGAAATTCAGTAGATGATGTTTGGGTGAATTGAATTGGGTGAGGGTTCTTCATAATAAATATTTGATTAATTACCTACTAATTTAGAAGATTAAATAAAAGATATAGAAGACATTGTTTGTTTAAAATTAAACCAGTTCTCATCTTTTCTCTTTGGGAAGGAGTGAAAGGGGCAGGGACATTGAATTTTTACATCTTATTTCTAATGTTTTTCTTACATGGAAAATTTTTTTTGGACAGTATAATCTCCCCCTGTGTAGTCTGCTGTCATTTATATATTTAAACAGAACAAACCTCTGAAGCTTCGTGTGATATGAGCATACCTTATAATTTGCTAATTTATTGTTGTTTTCATATCTAATTTCCCTCTCTTCTTTTACATCCGAGAACTCCCATCATGCCTGTCTGAATATTCAGCTCCTTTCTCTCTCTGTAAATCAGAGAAGCATAAGCCAAATATTTTTGTAACACAGTATAGACTTAAAACTGACTGGTCCCTTAAAAATTGAGCAATATCAGAACTCATGAAGTGCAAAGAAAATAAGCCCAGAGAGGAGCAATGGGAACAGTAAGTTAATGAAAGGGAATAATATTTTTGCTCTTGCTAGCAGGAATGATCCAAAGGTGGAAATGAGCAACAGTGTGCATAAAACAAAAAAACTATCTTCCAAGACTCTCCCTGCTACAGTTCTATCCACTGTCACACCTCCCATCTCACAAAAAGAGAAGAGGTCCAATGGAGAGAAAATTATTTTTTTAAAAAATTTAACAATCTTTCCCAAAACAAATAAGCAAACAAACAAATCAGGAAACCAAATGTGCTGGTTTAGGCTGAAGAAGACATCATTTTCTTTCATTTACTTCTGTGGGTAGTACAGGATTATATATTGGATTTGTGCTGAACACAGGATTGATAACACAGAGATGTTTTTGTTATTGCTGAGCTGGGCTTACACAGAGCCAA